>CM051000.1:30230990-30235990 GCA_027704905.1 Muraenolepis orangiensis
CTGTGCCAGATTTGTGTCAGGAGGGGTGAATTGCAGTGGGTTTCCGATGCGAATGCAATCCAACCTGATAGGCCTGTAGACAAGGTACAATATGATAGAGGTGATTCTACACTGAAGCAATGAACTGTAGGTGCAATGGCACGTCAGAAATATTACATTACACTGTCATACTTCTTTACTGGTCCTACTGCAGTCATTAGAGTGACTGCACTGTTCTGCACTGCACTGTACTGCACTGTATTCATGATGCTGCTGCACTAATGTGACTTTAAAAAGCTTTTTTGCACAATTCGCCATATGTATATACCATCCAGTAGACACATAGTATAGTGTTGTTTATAGTATATCGAATAGTATATTGTAGATCGCATATAGTGTTGTTTATAGTATAGTATTGTATAGTATTGCATAGTTTAGTATAGTATAGTATTGTTGTTGAAACGCATACTGCAGGAGAGAATGGGGAGTAAGCATTCCATTGTGTTTTTTGCACATAGACAATGAATCTTGAAACTCGAGTAAAAGAGAAAATAGGCCACTTGCATTCGTATAAAAATCTGGATTTCAAATGTTGTAAACAAAATGCTTTTTTGCCAATAACTGAATAGTTGATGAATGTTTTCATGGCCAAAATATGTATAGCTATATTGCTATCACTGGAGACTTTTAGGAAAGGCTCTGTGCTCATGGATGCCAGTCTCCGTGGTTCTTCCAGAACAGATGGAGGCGTGAAGGTATATATATATATATTATATATTATATATATATTATTATATATATTATATAGTATTACATTGTCCCCGTGACCTCTTGGTGTTGGTTCAAATGTCCTTTACTGTGTTAGTGACCTTGTTTCATACATGGCTTTATATCAGACACGCACGCACGCACGCACTCACATACACACACACAAATGCGCACCCACCTAAATGCGTTCATGTGAACATCCTCACACATATGAAAGCACACACATGAATGTATACACACACATGCACACGCACACACACACACACACACACAATTGAACACGCACACACAGACATACACACACACACACACACACACACACACACACACACACACACACACACACACACACACACACACACACACACACACACACACACACACACACACACACACACACACACACACACACACACACCAGCAGAAGCTAATGTTATTATGGAGCTGCAGGCTGTAGGCTTTCGTCTCGCAACAAAGATTGAATCTCTACAAATGAGGCGATGTGTGGAAAAGTGAAATGGAACAGAAGGACTGGGATTAAAAGGAAGACCAAAAATAAAACAGCAGAAAACATCATGTTGGAGATTAATCATTTCTTATTTTTATAGCAGATTAGTGATCCTCATTTGTAATGCTCCTAATGGATATTGTGGGACAGTGTGAGTATTTAAATTTAGTCAGATTTTATATATATATATATATATATAGAAACACCCCATGGAGATGTCTCTCCAGTGGAGTGACATTTGCAGTTAAAAAACGTCTTCGCACAAAGAAAATCCTTGAATTGTCAACCTTTTGGAGTCAAGGTGAAAATGAGAAAATGAATATCCTTTTCTCTATTTGCAGGGCCCCACCTGCAAATACAAAATGCCAACATCAACTGTACCCGCTAGGGCCTCAAGAACGGCTAGCAATCTGGCCATTTGTCTCTCTGGTGTTGTTCTCTTGCCTTTTCAAACACCTCTCCACCAATCAGAATCTGGGCGTGGAGTGTGTGTGGTTTATGGCTGGTTTAAGCAGCCTCACCTGGCCTGAGTTACAGTGATTACTCTATGGCATGTTCTCTATGGTAGGTTTTTCAAGGCCCACAGGTTAAAACACCACACACATTAGAGGAAGAGCTCTAGCATGTACCATCTGCTCTGTTCACTATTATTCTAACTCTCGCAATAAACCAGATTCCTCACCACCCTGTGTCCTTGTCTTTGGGAGGAGCCCTCAAGCAGCCCCCATTTGAATGGCGGGTGGCAGGTAGCGTCGACTGTCAAACACAGACTTTTATCTTCTCTGAATTTTTTATTTTATTTTTTTATTTTAATTTGTTTTACTCTTAAAAGATGTGGCGTTATCAGGGTTGTTTTTCAACATAACTGTATTGCTCATTTCTTACTGACTTCTGCAAATACTGAACCATACAAATGATGCCAAGGATTCCGTATTATACTTGGAATCCCAAGTATATATTGAAATATACTATATATAACTTCCATGCATTGAGGAGATCTGTCCTGAGGACCAGATGTTGGAAGAAGGCCATGTCCATCATAAAGGGACATGCAACCACCCTGGGCACCATCTCTTCTCCCCCCTACCGTCCGGTCGCCGGTTGTGCAGCATCCGTACAGCAAGTACTACCAGGTTTAAGGATCGTTTTTATCCACAGGCAGAGAGCCTACTGAACTGCTAGGAGTGCTGCCACTTTCACTTTCATAACCTAGTCATTAACATTACCCTGACATACTTTGCTGGACTTTCTGGACTCATCACAGTTACTGCACTGTATTCTGAATGGGGAGTAAACATTCGAATGTACCTGTTGCAATTGGCAAATAGAACGATCTTGTATCTTGTATATTTCTTATCCATTTTAAATGTTAGGCCGTAGGCTGCTTATTGATGTACATTATCACCGACATGCCTTGAAATTGGGTGAAGGCCATTCTTTTAATTCAATATATATATACGATTCTGTAAGCACAGGGCTAAGATATTGATAAATGATTAGTTATTGTTCTCTCTTTATGACTATGACCTAATATATAATGACTCAGTATTGACCATGAAACATGAAGGAGCTAATGTTGATATAATTCTAAGGTGATTTATAATAAATGGTCCATAGTTAGTCGACCATTTGTTTTCCAGGAAGGTAAAGCCACGGTCATTAAGATTCATTAATAACTGCTGAGTGATACGTTGATCGTGAAATGCAAAGTGTAGTCACTCAACGGCTACAGTAGCACTCACACAAACTGCTCTGTTCTGAGTGGCTGCACGGTCGCCTTCTTACCAAGGCTGGAAGGGTCTTGTAAAGTTCCATTACTCTCTTCATTAGACGCTTCCCAGTAATAATCAGCTGCACTTTCAGCTTTCCTAATGGTTTGGGTCAATCCCCGCCACTGTCCAGGTTTCCTATTACGCTAGTTATGGAGATCCAACAAAAGCCAGCAGTGGTTAGAGATGTGATTAAAGACCCAGGCACAAGATCCAACCAGAGCTGCAGGGTTTTCTCTCTCTCTTTCTCTCTTTCCCTCTCTGCTGGTTCCCCTCTTGTTTGCCTATCTGGTGCAGGGAGCTAGTGGGTGGGGTGCAGAGGGTTGTTGGCTAATGTGGTTTACCTGTGCCAGTTTGGCCTGTAGCCCTCTTAAGCTGTAGCTCGAGACATGGGCCTTTGGCTCTCTCTTTTCTCCCACATGCAGGCTGGCGCAAAGTTGTGTGCCTTATGGTTTGGCTTCCTTCTGGTTTTGTACCTTATGGTTTCGGTCCTCTTGTCTTTGCTCTATTTTGGGTTTTATGTTTTGGTTGCACGCTGTTTATGCCCCCCCGAAACACACAAACCAGATTCCTTAAATAATGTTTTTTAGCTGGTAAGTAGGGCTTTTCCTAAAACAGGGCTGTCTATGCCGTAGAACACAACACACATAGAAACTGGTGCTGCAATGACCAGAGAACAACAGTAGGAACAACAGCCCTAGAGAACTGGTGCTACATGACCAGAGAACAACAGTTAGAACAACAGCCCTAGAGAACGTGCGCTGGACTGACCGCATGACCAGAGAACAACAGTTGGAACAACAGCCCTAGAGAACTGGAGCCGCATGACCAGAGAACAACAGTTGGAACAACAGCCCTATTCCATTCAATACCAGCAAAGTATTCCTTTAATGGCAAGTTGATGTACTTTCAGTCATGTGCGCCCGACATGGGAGGAGGGTTGTATTTTGTTGCATGTTTGTTTTTCCAACTGAATCCCTTGTTTTCCACAAAATATGAGCTGAAAGTGAACACAAAGAGGGTGTCTAAATTGTGCTTTCATTTAGGAGACACGTGTTTTTCTAAGAGGGTGACCCTGGGCCTGTCCCTGCCTGCCAAAGCACAAGAGCATAGAGGATACAACGTGATGCCGCGTTGGCGTGCAAAGAGTTCCTTCATTTCTGGAAAAGGCACGTAATGTATGCAAGGTTAATAACCTATGGATGGATGGCATGTTTTTGAAGTATCGGGAGTCAAGGTTAAACGCATGGCTGTTGCATACATCACTTGTTATTGGCGGATATGGTGACCCGTGCTGATTAAGCATTTGGTTCTCCTTTAAATACATAAATGCATGCTTTGGTATCAAAGTCGGTGGCCATGAAAATAATGTATGCGTCCTTGCTTTGATAGAACGCAAGCTTCACTAAAGTTGCATAAACTAAACCTCAGAAGTCGGAATCCATAAAACTGTTTTGCAAAAAAACAGCATTGCATTTTTAATGACCAACGAATCATTAATTAAATCCTCATTTGTCGCATCAAATCCCTAACTTGTTTTAACCATTGCTGTAGCAAAGACTTTTACATCTTAATGTGCTCATGCACAATCGAGCTTAGTGATGAAAATAATTCACCTTCGGGGACAAAGTCCAATGGAGTGAATTATACAAGGCAAAGGCCTCGAAAGACGGCGTGAACCGCAGAGTCATGCAACTCCATGGCTACCATGCACTCCTATGGCATGAATACACCGACAAGTAGACAGTCACACCTAAGACGGATGGCAAAAGCAAAGGCAAAGAATAGCACTTTGAGGGTGAGAGCCGGTACGTGCCTCAGTGTCGGGCAAAGCCACACTCAATCACTGCTTAAAGGTCACCGGTTACCGTTGCTATAACACCCTTCATGATACACCACAACCCGGGGAGACCACCACGGGACTTGTAGCTCATCGCACTTTTTTATTATCAGCAAAACCACATGTAGGGTGATGG
>CM051000.1:30240990-30300990 GCA_027704905.1 Muraenolepis orangiensis
CAGGATGAAAGTCAGAGACTGGGCCAAAGGTCGACTATTGACTTTTGCAGGAAAACACAAGAGGAGAGGGTCCCCGGAGGGGCCCAGGAACGGGTCAATATGAGACTTGTGTGTCTTTCTTTAAAAACATCACTCAGCTGTATTCACCACAGACGTGGCTCTCTTCAGGCGGGAGAGACTTGATATTGGTGGCGGCGCTGCACCAACCTGCTAGATCTGCATTCATGGCGCCAATACAGTTTTCCTAACGAGTGGTGTGTCTCCTACAAAGTCAGACTTTTGTTTGAGTTTGAGCAAGAGCATAGATTGCAAATTGCGATGACTCAGGGATAATGTGAGACTTTGTAAGACTGTACAAACTGTTGCGAGAGAGAGAGAGAGAGAGAGAGAGAGAGAGAGAGAGAGAGAGAGAGAGAGAGAGAGAGAGAGAGAGAGAGAGAGAGAGAGAGAGAGAGAGAGAGAGAGAGAGAGAGAGAGGAGAGAGAGAGAGAGAGAGAGAGAGAGAGAGAGAGAGAGAGAGAGAGAGAGAGAGAGAGAGAGGACTGCAGTCCCTGTATTCTGGAAGAGAGATTGATAGACACTGTGAGTCTATTGTGCAAGTGTATTTGTGTGTGTGTGTATGTATCTTTGAGTCTTTGTTTGTGTATGAATGTATCTATCTTTGAGTGTGTGTGTGTGTGTGTGTGTGTATGTATCTTTGAGTCTTTGTTTGTGTATAAATGTATCTATCTTTGAGTGTGTGTGTGTGTGTGTGTGTGTGTATGTATCTTTGTGTATATGCGCGTGTATGTGTGTGTGTGTGTGTATGTATCTTTGAGTCTTTGTTTGTGTATGAATGTATCTATCTTTGAGTGTGTGTGTGTGTGTGTGTGTGTGTGTGTGTGTGTGTGTGTGTGTGTATGTATCTTTGTGTATATGCGCGTGTATTTGTGTGTGTGTGTGTGTGTGTATGTATCTTTGAGTCTTTTTTGGTGTATGAATGTATCTATCTTTGAGTGTGTGTGTGTGTGTGTGCGTGTGTGTATGTATCTTTGAGTCTTTTTTGGTGTATGAATGTATCTATCTTTGAGTGTGTGTGTGTGTGTGCGTGTGTGTATGTATCTTTGTGTATATGCGTGTGTGCGTGTGTGTGCACGAGAGAGAGAGAGAGAGACGAGAGAGAGAGTAAGACTTTAAACTGTTGCGGGTGTGTGTGGAGAGAGAGAGAGAGAGAGAGAGAGAGAGAGAGAGAGAGAGAGAGAGAGAGAGAGAGAGAGAGAGAGAGAGAGAGAGAGAGAGAGAGAGAGAGAGAGAGAGAGAGAGAGAGAGAGAGAGAGAGAGAGAGAGAGAGAGAGAGAGAGAGAGAGAGAGAGAGAGAGAGAGAGAGAGAGAGAGAGAGAGAGAGAGAGAGAGAGGACTGCAGTCCCTGTATTCTGGAAGAGAGATACACTGTGAGTCTATTGTGCAAGTGTATTTATGTGTGTGTGTGTGTGTGTGTGTATGTATCTTTGAGTTTTTGTTTGTGTATGAATGTATCTATCTTTGAGTGTATGTATATTTGTGTATATGCGCGTGTGCGTGCGTGTGTGTGTGTGTGTGTGTGTGTGCACGAGAGAGAGCGAGAGACCGTGCTCCAGAGCTCATGTGTCTCCGACCCCATGCCTGAGGTGCTTATGCGGAGGACACAGTGTCACAAGGCATTATATCACGTCTAATCTCCTTCCATCTCCTCCAATCCATCTCCCTGCGTGGGCGGTGGATAATTAAGAGTGAAAATGCCACCTCTAACTAACCAGGAACATGCTGGAGGCGCAACGAGCCGTCCACTGACGGACCACAAACCCAGAGGAGGGCCACCTCCCCGCCTGTCAAAGCCCTGACACACAGGTATGACTCAGAGTCTCCCGGGTTAGTCATGGAGTTACATTCGCTACAGTGTGTTCACCGAGGTGCGTCGTACCTTGTTGACTCCTAAGCACTCGACTTGCTTTGTCGGGGGAAACTTGGTTGCAGTTTGCTCCGCTACGGATGGCGTGCTTCGATTGATCCCCCCCCCCCCCCCCTGGATGTTACTGTGTTTTTACAAATGCTTTACAACAAACTGTAAAGCAAAAAAAATTAAAATGTTATGGTTGGAGCAACGTGAAGGTATAACAATAAAGCATTAGAATTTCATCACACAGAAAAAGGTCCATCCATGTGTTTGTTTATTTTTTATTCTAAATAGGTGTCTCAACTCCCACTGGCACCGGTCTCATCAATGTTCCCCTCCCACAGCTCCTTAAAAAGTCTTAAAAGGTCTTAAAATGAAATGTGCTGTAGGTTTTCCATTTGCAAAGGGTGCGTTTAACGGCTGATCGCTAAAATGTTCGCCCACACAAGGGATATATATATATACCCGTACCAAAAAGAAATACCAACAAAAATATAATCAAATACACACAATCCAAATCTCAGCAAGAAGGCCTACTGGTTGTGTAGGCATTTAAAATAAAATGTGGGGACTTCCGGCATGTGGCAGCTCGCTCCCACTCTACCCAACCTTTTTATCATGGGGACTACCCAGCAATGTCCAAAGTCAAGGGAAAGCACTCGGAAAAGGAATCTCCGTCAACTGCTCACGTAACTAGGCTGAGATCAGCCTGCTGCTTGGTGGCCATAGAGCGTCTATCGTGGCTGATTTCAAGTCATCATTTCAGTCTCTAACATCCAAGCTAGATAGCTTGCATTCCACTGTTGCAGACCATGGGCAGCATGTCAGAAGGCTAATGCCAATGAAGTTGACCAGGGAGGGAGATAATGGGTCACTTAGAGTTAAAGTAGCAGACCTGGAGAGTCGCAGCAGACGCCAAAACCTTTGGATCGTCAGTCTACCTGAAGGGATTGAAGGGCCTCGTCCATCTGTCTTCTTCTCCCAACTTTTCGTAGGTGTCCTCAGGTCAGAGATCCTTACTTCGCACCCCGAGCTAGACCGAGCTCACCGGAGCCTCGCATCCCAGCCTGCTCCAGGAGGGAAGTCACGGCCTGTCATTCTACGATTCCACCGCTTCCAAATTAAAGACCTGGTGATCCGCGAGGCTCGCAGGCGTGGTGAGTTGATCTACAAAGGCCATAGAATCCGTCTTATGACGACAACAGCCGTGTAAAAGACGTGTAAAAGCTGCGCGCCGAGTTCAAAAGCTCCATGGCAACAACACCATCGTTCCCTCCAAGCTGGTCCTGAAACTGGGGGACCTAGGTCTGGGCGCCCCCATCTGTAACTGGATTATGGACTTCCTGACGTGCAGGTGGTGAAGATTGGGAACAACATCTCATCCACTCTGGTCCTCAACACCGGAGCACCCCAAGGCTGCTGCCTCAGTCCCCGGCTGTACTCGCTGTACACACATGACTGTACTGCCACGCACAGCAATAATCAATTATCAAGTACAAAGTACAAAGATGAGGTAGTCTAGCTGACGCGATGGTGTGAGGACAACACCCTCGCACTGAATGTCAGCAATACTAAGGAGCTCATCGTGGACTTCAGGAGCCACCGGGGCACCCACTCCACCATCAGCCTGGACGGGACACTGGTGGAAGTCGTCAGCTGCTTCCGTTTCCTTGGGCTACAGATTTCCGATGACCTGGCATGGACCCGCAACACTGAGGTCATGCTGAAGAACGCCTCTACGCTCTGCGGTGCCTCAGAAAAAGCGGAATAGGCCAGAGGTGGCTAGTGAACTTCTACCGTGGCACCGTAGAGAGCGTCCTGACGAGTGGCGTCACTGTGTGGTACGGCAACACCACTGCACGGGGCAAGAAAGCCATCCAGAGAGTCGTGAGGATGGCAGAGAAGATCATCAGGTGTGCCCTTCCATGCATTGAGGAGATCTGTAGGACCAGATGTCGGAAGAAGGCCATGTCCATCATAAAGGACTGCAACCACCCTGGGCACCATCTCTTTCCCCCCCCTACCGTCTGGTCGCCGGTTGCACAGCATCAGTACAAGGACTACCAGGTTTAAGGATAGTATTTATCCACAGGCAGTGCACCTACGGAACTGCTAGAAGTGCTGCCACTTTCACTTTCATAATGTCATTAACATTACACTTACATACTTTGCTGGACTTTCTGGACTCATCACAGTTACTGCACTGTACTGCACTATATTCATGATGCTGTTGCACTACTGGCACTTTAAGATTGTTGTACATTTAACACGTACATATAATTTAACAGTCACTTTTTTAACAGTCTTTTTTGGTTTATTTTTATTGTATATATATTTTTAATTGTTATGGTATTGTTTTGGAGATGTATACTACGGGAGGGAATGGGGAGTAAGCATTCCAATGTACTTGTTACAAATGGCCAATAAAAAATATCTTGTATCTTGTACAAGCCGGCTCTCCAACCCTGCCCCATGGGGACAAGTCATGGCTCCTGTCTGCTTCGGAGGCAGACAAGTTTGTCCGGGCCTTAAACACAGATCCGTAAGCAAGTGAACAGACACACACTTTCCTCTTATTAGGTTGTTGCAGCGCCTATTAAGGCTTTATGACAGTTATTATTTTTATTTTTTTACGTGGCTTTTTCCCTGACACTCACCACCTAGGCCTAAATGATTTTAACTGCATTTTAATTTTGCTTTCCTCTCACTCGTATTCGTATTCGTATTATATGTGTCTCTTTCTATCTGACTGTTACTCAACTCATTTTATGAAATGCCTAATGTTACGTTCATATTGGGCTTTTATTTCGATGGAAGTTTACAGATGACTTACAGATTACATCCCCCCCCCCTTTTATCCCTTTTTCTTTGTCTTTATTAATGATATACTCTTAATCCTATATTTAGCTTGACTAACTGGAGGTGGTGGGGGAGAACACTATATGTATATATTGTTGTTCCGATGTTCTGCTGCAAGGTCAATACTGTCTAATTTGGTAGCCAATATGTTCGGCAGACTTTCGTAGCTAGGCTTAAATGCCTTAAAAACAAAACAACCCTGCATATATCCCTGTTGCAAATGTTTTAATGCGTTACACAAGGTATTACTTTTGTTCTTGAAGTTGATCAACATAATGTGGGAATAGAGCGAAAGGATTAAGGAAGTATCAAGACATGCCGATCAGTGTATCAGTGTGTGTTTTACATGACAGCAACTGGTTTGGGTTTTGGGTTAAGGGGAGGGGATGTTTTTTTCTGCTAGGTTTTCTATTATGTATATGATTTTTTTCATGTTATTTATATGTTTACGTGTGTGTTGCTTTTGCTTCTCCACATCGACCCGCTCAGGTGTGCTCACTGTGTGTGCTGCTAGACTGCAGAATGGGGTGCCTTCATGGGGATGGGGACATGCAGGAACGACACCTGCCCAGGCCCTCAAGTATCACTTCATGTTAAGCTCTAACGCCTTGACACCACCAGTGGGTGCTTTGAGATTCACTAGTTGGAATGTCAGAGGGCTGAATTCTCATGTAAAGCGTAACAAAGTGATTAACCATTTAAAACATTCAAACACTAAAATTGCCTTCTGACAGGAAACCTACCTCAAGCCATCAGACCACCTTAAGCTTCACCAGGAGGTTGGTAGGCCAGCTCTATCACTCTCCATTGTATATGTAAGGCTCGTGGGGTTGCAATAGGCCTATATCAGGGCACAGTTGAAAGCCGGAAGTACCCGTTAAAAAGCGCCGAAGCAGTGTATCCCAAGTTCCGGTTAATGCATTCACCTTGGCATTCACCATGGAGGACAGTTATCGCTGGACAACATCGCTGCATAACCTTCCAAAAGTCGGTCAAGACGACTAGTGAATGAACACTCTACAGTGAATAAGTCGAAATCCGAATCATACAATTCCCCGACATTGTGTCTTGTGGCTCTATCTGGATATATCGCAATATAACGAAGGCGATTTTGTGTAGGAGCAGAGGTATGCCTATGTATTTAATATAGGCTATTTATTTGATGGATTTTGATTATTTCAATGTACCTTTTCATTTACGTGTTAATATGTAGTGTGCAGCTGTATATTTTCTAAAAGGCAATGCCTGTTATTCTTGTGAATATGAGTTGTCTTAAAATAAAAATGCTTGCGACATCATACATGTGGCATTGAGGTAAAACTGAATAATTAGCCAAATTTGTATAAAATACCGATATATATCGTATATCGCGATGCAGCCTAAATATACAGATTTGACTGATTTTTGGTCCATATCGCCCAGCCCTACTTCACACCAGTGCTTTTAATCATACACTTATCCGACATTGTGTGTCTCTATTCGGATGGGAGACAGAGTGTTTGTGGGGGTCAGGACCAGTGCTTTTAATCATACACTTACCCGACATTGTGTGGCTCTATTCGGATGAGAGATGGAGTGTTTGTGGGGGTCAGGACCAGTGCTTTTAATCATACACTTACCCGACATTATTAGCCTATTCCGCCCACTTTTCGAGACGTATATGCTCTCCTTGTCAAAGTGCTGCAGACATACGCGCTACCCCTGAGAACATGAAACCAGGGACCTTCATCCTCCTTATCAGCCTCACATAAGACTTGCGGAGGAGTTTGTCTTTGGGTAAATGCTGTAAACTGAGGTAGGGCTGTCTTTGTTTAGACGTTGAGCAGCCGGTACACTACAATAACAGAGAGGAGAGGAGGCGGACACAGTTTGTCACGTATCTGGGGTAACTACCGGAAGTAAGAGTACACTGCTCGGCGATTTTTAATGTTGTGACAGGAAGTGTGACATAGGCCTATTGTTTTCCATAAATCAATCCAATTCTCTGTGTCCAAGGTTATATAATCAGACCCCAACAAGCGCTTCATTATCATTACAGGGAAAATCGGTGGCAATAATCTGACTTTGGCGATTGTGTAATGTGTCCAAAATGGGACAATGAGATCTTTTTAAAGAACTTTTTCTTCTCCCTTCCTGATTAAGATTCTTGCCAGCTCATCCTCGGTGGTGACTTTAACTGCTTTCTCAATCCTTTACTTGACCGTTCATCTAATGAGCCATGTTCTCCATCTAAATCAGCTGAAGTCATCCAATTCTACATGCAGCAATATGCAGTCTCAGATGTTTGGCGCTTTTTCAATCCTGGTGCCAAGCACTTCTCTTTCTTCTCTCCTGTCCATGGTTCTTTCTTCCGAATTGATTTTTTTCTTCTTGACAACAAATGACTCTCCTCTGTCAGCTCATGCTCCTACAGCCCTATAGTCATATCAGACCATGCAGCGGTTATAGTTGACATATCCCTTCCTGGAAAGTCTCTGTCACAATCCCCCTGGTGCTTTAATTCAGTGATACTCACTGACCCTGATTTTTTTTAAACGATCAGCAGTCACATTGATCTTTTTATTTCCACTAATGTTGGCCCATCTGTTTCTGCTGCAACAGTCTGGGAGACATGCAAAGCCTACCTGCAAGCAGAAGAAATGTCTTATTCTGCTTTCCAGAAAAAGATTACTACTGAAAAGAGTACTTGTCTCTCCAGGGCTATATGTGAACTGCAGACAAGGCGTGTAGACTCACCTGACGCAGATCTTTCAAAAGAATATCTAAAACAAAGGCTGCATTTGACATACTGGCCTCCAATGAGGCAACGACATCACTACTAAAAACACACCACAATTATTATGAGTTTGGTGACAAACCAAGTAGACTACTCGCTCACCAAATCCGACAATCTTCTTCATTACAGCATCTCACCCAACTTAGCACTACCGATGGCCTGACTATTAATCCTCAAACCATCAACGACCAATTCAGGGACTTTTATTCTTTATTATATACCTCGGAGAGCTCATCTGATGAGACACAATACGAATAGGTCCTTTTAGGTCCTCAAACATCCCTTCCATTGACCCTGAAACATCTTCGGGGTTGGATGCACCCTGCACAGCTGGTGAACTTAAGTGAAGTGCCTTAATGTCCATGCAGAGTGGGAAAAGCCCGGGCCCTGATGGCTTCTCTGGCAAATTTCAAAATAAATTTTCTGGTAAACTATCCCCAGCTGCTGCTAAACATGTTCAACAAATTGCTACAATCGGGTACACTCCCCCCTACACCACGTCAGGCCCCTATCTCCCTTATATTTAAAAAGGACAAGGATCCTTTCTTTGCAGTAATTTTCACCCTTTCTCTTTGCTTTGTGCGGATGTCAAGCTATTATCAAAAATGTAAGCAAGACGTTTAGTCTGTTCTGGAGACTATTATTTCCACAGACCAAACAGGGTTTGTAAAAGATAGACACTTTTTCCATAAAATCTGACAGTTATTTGATATATTATATTCACCCTCATCTTTGGAACTGGTCATTACAATGGGCGTCAGTGTAAGTAGGAATTATTCAGATTTGTTTAAATGTATTTTCACCCCTCAAGACTTCCAACGTTGGTCTCTCATACCTCTTTCTCTTGCTGGCGGGATCAATTGCATTCAAATGAATGTGCTTCAAAATGTCTATCTCTCATCTAATGCATATCTAATGCATTCCCTCCACAGTTTGATCCCTCAGTTTATATGGAACAAAACCCCTCCCAGAATTCGAAAGGACATTATACAAAAACCTTAAGAATTAGGGGGTCTAGCACTACCTAACTTTTTAATTGACTACTGGGCTGCAAACATTCGGTCTATTTTGCACCGGTGCTTTCCTAATGCTTGAGGATTAAGGATGCATCACGCGGCTCGTCCTCTCCGTTGTCCCTTCTGTGCCTCCCCTTGACATCCCCTTCATCACCATACTCCAATAACATTATAGTAAAAGAAACTGCCTCCAGATCTGGACTCAATTAAGGTGTCACTTTGGACTCCAGGTAATAGCCCTTTCATCCCCAGTACCCTCCATCCCGCTGTGTCCCCCTTCTGTTAATGATGGGGCATTCGCAACCTGGGGAGATTATGGTAGTGCTTCTGTGAAGCTTCGGGCGCAGTATAGCTCAGGAGGTAGAGCGGTCGCCTCACAACCAGAAGGCTGCTGGTTCAATCCCCGGCTCCTCCTAGCAAAAGCTGTCAAGGTGTCCTTGAGCAAGACACCCTAACCCTAACTGCTCCTGACGTGCTGGCTGTCTCCTTGCATGGATGACTCCGCCGTTGGTGGTTGAATGTATGGGTGAATGTGAGGCATGATTGTAAAGCGCTTTGAGTAACCACTGTCTAGAAAAGCGCTATATAAATGTCCATTTACCATATCTTTACATTGATGGTACATTCGCATCCTTTGGTCAGTTAACTAGTGCATTCATTTTGCCAAGGAGAAGAACAGAAGAGCAGAAGAACCATTTTTTCCCGATTTTTACCAATTGATGATATTGTTTGCAATCGCTTCCCTGGCTTCCCTGCTATCCCCCCTTCTAATTGCTCGACACTATTTATAATTATAATCCCTACCTCAAAGCTACCATTTCAGAGCTGTACAATACTATACTCACACACCAATCCTAAACCTCGGATAATGTACGCACTGCATGGTCCTCGGACCTCAATATAAGGATTGAGGCTGAGGTCTGGCAGACTCCTCTGAAATGGGTTCACAAGTCGTCCATTTGCGCCCAGCACGGGGTCATACAATGCAAAGTAGAGAAAAGAAGAAAAAAAAACCCCAGCAAACTAGCTTGCATCTAGCCAGGCGTGCTATCCTGAAGCACTGGAAGAGCTCCTGTCCTCCCTCTCATACCCATTAGATAAAGGATGCCCTATTCTTTGTAAAATTATAGAAAATGAAATACTCTCTCCATGTGCCCTAATGTAAAACTTTCGAAAATCTTGCAACCCTTCTTAGACCATGTCAGATCCCTTCCCCTGGATGTTGTCCCCACTGGCTGAGTAACCCCCTGCAGTAACCCCCGTACTGCAGTAACCCCCGTACTGCAGTAACCCCCGTACTGCAGTAACCCCCGTACTGCAGTAACCCCCTGCAGTAACCCCCGTACTGCAGTAACCCCCTGCAGTAACCCCCTGCAGTAACCCCCGTACTGCAGTAACCCCCGTACTGCAGTAACCCCCGTACTGAGTAACCCCCTGCAGTAACCCCCGTACTGCAGTAACCCCCGTACTGAGTAACCCCCTGCAGTAACCCCCGTACTGCAGCTAAACCCTGCACCCCCTGGCCGGGCCCTGCTTTCCCTGCACTGGTAGCACACAGTATGTCGAGTAGTTTACTACCTTAAAATGTCTTAAACATGAATGTGTTTGTTATTATTTAGTATTATTATGATTTATTTATTTTAAATGTTCTGTATTTGCTTTCTGGGGCTTTTTGTCTGTTTGTTTGTAGTGTTGTATTGTGTTTGTTAATATCACCATCGTCTTCATATCACCACTATGTTTGCCAATGCCTACCCCATTTTACAGAATGGTAGAATGGTATACTTTACTTTTACTATACGTTTTCCCTAATTTGCACATGTCGAAAGTCACTTTTCACCTTTCTTTTATACAGTACAAGCGGTTTTCTTTCTCCTGATTTTTCCTGTTGCAGAGTAGAGCTACTAGGATATACTTCTTAACAGCGATGTTCTATCTATTGTGGAAATTTAGAATTTTTAAACTTGACATGGCCAGTTGAATTGGGCTTAAGCTATGCTATTGTTTAGCGCAGGGTAAGGCGCAGTTACTTTGTTATTTGACCATTGTAGAAATAGTGACCAAACAAGTGCCCAAAAAACAATGCATTGAAAAGCAACAAGATCAAGGTGCACAAGTCCACTATTCTACTATTCAGGAATCCCAAATCCCAGTGAAATCAAATAAATAAATATATATATATATATATATATATATATATATATATATATATATATATATATATATATATAGCAATAAGCAATATAGATTGTAATATAAATTGTTATTATTCATGTGACTGCAGTATTGCTGTTCTCGCGTTTCTGTTAAATATATGGTTAAAAAAATGTTTGGGTCTTAAATTATATTTATTGAGGTCTTAAAAGGGTCTTTAAAAGCATCCAGTTAGATTTCCAAAATGGTGCAAGAGCTCCTCCTGGTCTCTCTCCGTTTCTCTGTCTTGGTCTCATGCTCCCTTTTTTACTATCCTGCGGCTGCGACCCCTGGTTAGTAATTAGTAACAACAAAGTCAATAGTGGTTCTCAAGCCTTCTCTCGTGTGACTCTCTGACTGTTCCTAAATACCCCCCCCCCCCCCTATTCAAATACTGTGGTGTTAAGATGGCTTCTGAACAAACGCCCAGCTCACTGCGCCAACGTGATCCGTTCCTTTTCCTTCAACTGCAAAGAGCAGCTTTACCGTACCGTATGTGTCCGTACAGCAAGGTGAATTGTCTGCTTCCTCAGTCCCTGGATATAACACTGCAGCAATAACAATAAGAGAACAACGTTTGTTCACAACGTTTGCTTTCTAAAATCGCCGTCCTTACAAAGTTACGTCTGTATGTAATGTTTACAATCAAATTTGCATTAGAGACTAGAGGACGAGGAGGAAAGCCAACTTGTCACCCAGCGACCGCCTGGAGTATCTGGTGCTGCGGTTTGAGATCCTCAATTCAATTAAATGTTCTCTAAATGTGTTATTGTTTTCTAGCAGAAGTCCTCCTTCCCCCTTCGTTCTGCCCTCCCTTACCGGAGAGGAGGAGAACGCATGGGTAGGTGATGCAGTTAGTGGGTAGAAGAATACTTCCCTATTACCTGAAAACCTTTTTTTAAGGAAACATAACACACTCCAAATCTGTAGTGTGACCTATCTGCTTGTGATCACAGTTTGATCACAATTTGACGTGTTAACGCTGTCTTGTAGCGTTTCTACAAGTGAGTTTTAGGCAGGTTAGTCCAACTTGCGGCGTGTCACACGCTCTGCGGAGAGAGTGATGGGCTGCAACCTGCCTTCCCTCCAGACCCCGCATGACTCCGGCCGACCCCTCTCACCCGGGCCACAGTCTCTTGGCACCGCTCAAGAGGCTGCGGGCCATCAGGACAAGAATTGTACGCCACACAAACACAGCTTCCTCCCCCACGGCCTCCGGCCTCGTCAACGAGGCCCGCCTCCCCCTCTGAAGACCCCCAATGTTTTGCCTTGTATTGCTTTGCCTCGTCTGTACTGTTTTGCACGTTACTGTGTTGCTCCGGACCCGTGTGTCAAATTCCAATGTGTGTTTTTACAACGGTATATGGCAATAAACCACTTTCTGATTCTGAGTTCTACTGTTGCTGTCCATGGTTCTGATGGTGTAGCTATACGAAGGTCTTCGGTCTATTTGTGGAGTAGCTATTTTCTGTTTCCGAGTCTCGCTTACTAGACGCCTTGGTGCCCCCTAATGACTCAGATGCTTTCACGGTGCTTTGTGTATGTGCAAGTGTTGATCTAGAAGTGGCGGCTGAATGCGGGGGGGGGTCTGAAATGCCAGCGGCATACAATCACACTTGACTTGTATTAAACTTTTGGTTGGTGGGTTTTGTTTGGTTGGCTTAGCATGTACCAGTTACTTTTCCCGTAGTCAACTACATATTTCTGCATATCTCATTAAGATGTACAGATGTGTATAGCGAGGATGATCACATTTCACACTGTTGAAAATAGCCATATTTTAGTTCAATTCAGTGTTTAGAATCAGAATTCCTTCATGCCTTCATTCTACAAGTACAAATTGTGTAGCAATCCTTACAGTCGCTCTTTACACACAACAGCAATCACTATTTTGTTTATAACTAAACAAAACTAATTAAACGGTTTTAAAATTGCCAACCATGAGTGGTGTGTATATATATATATATATATATATATATATATATATATATATATATATATATAAATATATATACATATTGCATTGCACTGGGTTGAGACAATAAAAAGTCATGTCAAAAACAACAACAACAAACTCTGAATCGTGATGATGAGGATAGTGATGATGACGATGATGACGGATAACCCAAGACAACGCTCCGCCCTCTTATTCTCTTCAAAAGTAGAGAAAAAAAACAAAAAACACAAGTTGAGTGTTCAGCCTGCTGCTCGCTCATTACCGCGTCATGCGGAAGCCACCACCCCCACGACAGCGACCTGTCGTAAAGCTTAAGTCCTCCTCTCGAAGCTTATCCGCACTGATTGAGTATTAGGTCTCCTCCACCTAATCTACCCCCTCGACAGGGGGGGCGGTTTGAAGCGGCGGCGGAATCCTCCACGTTTAAAGCAGCGGTGTAAGCAGCTCTTTGACAGGCGAGTCTCAGCCAGTCCTACACCCCCAGTCATGCCTCGGCAGCCATTCCCATGGAGACACTTCAGGTGTCTTGCCGTTTCCTTGGAAACAACATAATCATCTCTCCAACCTAAAAATGCTTGCGTTGAATGTCCCCACAAGAACTCAGTAGCATTGGCTTATATGATACATATATATACTGTATATACAGTATAAACAGTATATATATATAGGCTATGCAGGTATAGTTAGCATAGAGCTGTATTTGCTCTTATAAAAGGTGCAAATGTCTTAGTCTAGACTAGAAAGTTGCCGCAACTCTTTATTGTCCCTCCTTTATTATAATAGAATATAATAGCATCAGTCACTGTTTTATTGTAGCCAATGCCTGTGCATGCTTTTCTGTGTATGTGGATGTGTGTGTGTGTATGTGTGTGTGTCTGTCTGTGTGTGTGTGTGTGTGTGGGTTGTCTATATAATTCTATTGTGTATTATGAGTTTGTGCCTGGGGTCAAGGCAGATAAGCCAGGCAGCGCAGGGCGCAGTGGAAGATAAGACCGCCTAAAGGAGAAGACGAGACTAGCCTGCATCCCGTTGAAGTGTGCTGGAGACCGAAGACACTCGTATTTTCACTGCCCGTGAAATAAAGCAGACCCGCCCAGCTCCGGTAATTCTACCTGATGAGACGTCTTCTCCACAAGGTTCTTCTTCATATCCGACATCCTGGAACAGCTGGGAGTTTGAATGAATGGGAAGTGGGTGGGTTTGTGTGTATGTGTGTGTGTGTGTGTGTGTGTGTGGTGTGTGTGTGGGGTGGGGTGGGGGGGGGGGGGGGTTCTGATTTCGATTTTCTGGTGCTGGTGCCCAGACTGTCGAAGACTGCACGAATCATTGCGGTGTAAAGTTTCACTGTTGCACGACGATCCATCCACGGAAGTGCGGCCCACTCGAGAGGCGGTGGCGATGCGTTCTCATTACGGGGCGTTCCTGAGGCGGGACGACAGGGAGGCGTGTCAACACAAGGGCCGCGACGAGACGGTGAGCTGAAAGACGTGTGCAGACAGAAAGCTTTAGGCACTCTCTTCTATAGCCATGGGCCTCTGGAACTCCTCCCTATGCCGAGTCACTGCGGTGCTTCCTAACAGAACGGATGGTTTTGGGAACATTGGGCGGCTGAAGCAACAGTGCGTCACTGTACAGGATGGCCTTTCGCTTTCAGTTTATGAACCAAGAAAGGACCCAACATAGCGCCGACCACGACTTTATTAAAATGTCTTTGATGGAGAGCTTTGTACATGATCAGCCCCCATAGCTGTTAGCCATAGCTGATAAGGTTTTTCAAATGGGTGGTTTGGACACACACCAGATAGCGGCATCAAAACAAGACATACAGTACCGTGTTGGTCGGTGCACCATTTCTCTACATGCAAAAGGGGTGATTCAAGATGGACTAAAACACACATCCGCACAGCAACACGTCTGTTGCATCACATGACGTGCTTTGCGACGGCGTCTCGCTTGCCACATCGGCTTACAGGAGGCCTCGGTACGCCCTGCCGGCTCATATTCATCTCAGTTCCCCCCGGCCCGCTCACCTGAAGGAGCGGCATGCTAATGCTGCCCACCCTCCTACCCTCCTATATGAGTAAGACAGGTTTGTTCTTCCGCAACTCCAGCTCCAAACACGTCACTCACAACAGGCCTCATTGACGGCAGCCAATTTGTGTTGCTCGGCTATTCCGTCTTTCTGAAATGTCTGTAATCTGTAATAGCCTCTCTGTGTCAAAATAACACCCACTTTTAAAAATAAAAAACACGCAGCCACCCCTACTCTGCTTCAATTGGTCACTTATTTGGTTGTTGCAAGAACAGAATATGGCATTTCTTCTTAGAACTTACTTTTTTAACTTTTCCAGAGAAGCTCTTCATATTTTGTTTGAGCTGATGTGCATATCACTTGTTTGAAGATACCGTATATCCCTCCGTACAATCATCTTGTGCACACAAGTTAGTATCATGTATCTTCTATCTATGATAATAACTTGTGCAAAGCAGAATCCCAAATGTGATGTACTCCACCCCAGAGTGGAGTGTGTTTCGCAGTTGTGTTCCTTGCGATGAACACGGTGTCTGCTGTGAATGACACAAAGCTATAACTATTTTCCAGTTGTATTACATGAAAGACACACTAACAATCATATGTGTGTAACTGTATCAAGAACAGAGTCTACAGGGTCAATAAAAAATGCTTTAATATGTTAAGTTATTTAGTCCAAAAATAATGCACAAATAATGTCATTCAACAACCACAGCAGGTTGACTTAAATCGTATCATAACGACTGTCAAATCCACATGTCCCCTATTGAAACGTCATTGTTTTCAGGGACATTAGAGCCATTCTCTGGACCAGCATTTGTCTCTAACTGTTAAGCTCATTGTCTCTTTCCTCTGTGATAAGATATAGTGTTTGGTTCATCAGGTCTTGTTAATCTAAATGCATCAGGACAGTTGCAGTTGGTTTTTGCTCTTCATTGTTCTGTTCACTGTCATCTAGAGGAGGTTGTTCATCTTCTTCTAATGGCACGCTGATTGGGTCATCTCTTTCGTGAGGAGAGCTGTGTACCTTTGCAGCTTCTTTTGTGTGCGGTCGCAGTGAACTCAAAGCAAATGAAAAACTCTAAGAAGATGTCACCTCAACTGGCGAGTCAGGAGTAGCGGAAAGCTATCTTCAACGAGCTCACCCACCAAAAACATAGGAAATTGACTTTCACAATAGAGCACTGATTGCCGCCATATTTCAAACATAGCCGACTTGAGAAAGCAACTCATAAATGCAACTTACCCCTGTGGCCCTCAAAACAGAAATTACCTTGTAATCACAACACAGAACAACTTGTGCGCACGAGATACTAACTTGTTCCCCCAAGATAATTATCTTGTGCGCACAAGTTAGTATCCTCAAGATAAAAATATATTACCTTTAGGGGCTCCGTTAATTACAAATAATCAACATATCCAATAATCTAATTTTTTTCTCCATATATGAGACATGAAACAGCCACATCAGCAGGAACATACTTTGTTTGCAAACCTCACAAAGGAGGAACCTTGAAGGGAATGTTTACTCCCTCACAACATCTACAGAATACCCCCCGGATCATTTGACCTTTCGCTCCACAAAGATTCCTCGAAATGAAAGTTCCTTGCTCAACCATTGGGGGAACAAAGAGAAAATGACATGCAAAGCCACTCAGGTCTGATTCTGACGGAGCGCGGCACTGGAGGAGAGCTTGAGGTCACTTATTTGGTTGTTGCAAGAACGGAATATGGCATTTCTTCTTATGACTTACATTTCATTTTTTATTTTCCAGAGAAGTCATTAATAATTAGTTTGAGCTGATGCGCAAATCACTTGTTTGAAAATTGAGAGGGCATTCTAAGAGGCTGAATAAAGAGCAAAATAGAGCAACACATCATATGACAATAACACTGTCATATGTATACATGTAACATCAGGAGAGGAGAGGTAGATGGGGTACACAGCATGAGGGTTAATGTTTAAAGGGGGGGTACATGACCTTAAAACGTTTGGGAGAGACCACTGGTCTAGCTTATGTTCTAGGTGGCTGGACACGTGTGTGTGTGTGTGTGTGTGTGTGTGTGTGTGTGTGTGTGTGTGTGTGTGTGTGTGTGTGTGTGTGTGTGTGTGTGTGTGTGTGTGTGTGTGTGTGTGTGTGTGTGTGTGTGTGTGTGTGTGTGTGTGTTCGGTGTGGCCGGTGAAGCGAAGCACTTTGTTCAAGACAAACAATTGTCGGTTTCACAGGGCTGAAGGTTTTTTGTTTGCGTTTAGATTTTTTTAAGAGCAAAGTGCGTAGTAGATACAGATGGTTGCCGTATTGACGTCAGCATTCTCCGACGGAAAGGGTCATCTCTCTCTCTCTCTCTCTGCACTGTGTGTGCCGCACCAGAGAACTACCAGAGAACAATGGGGAAAGAGTCATTATGAAGGCCGGAGGATACTTTCCCTTGAGGAAATTGTATTGAATTATCCATTATATCCGAATATGTCAACTGTCAACTGTAACCCCACCAGTGTCTCCTTGCGAAACTCGTATACCTAATTGATATACTTGAGGTGTAGGGGGGGGGGGGGGGTAGGGGGTTTCAGAGGGCTTGTGGACTGTAGTGATGGCATCAGGAAACCAGAGTCCACCGTCAAAACCATTAATTCATGTTTCCCCGATGCCGAGTCTCCTTCCGGAAAGCGAGATGCACTATGCTCCAGCCCCCTGAGCACTATAAGGAGTCGTGAAGTGTTGTAGTAGAGGCAGGGGGAGGGGGAAAGGGGGGAGAAGAGGAGGAGGAGGAGGAGGAGGAGGATGAGGAGGAGTAAGATGCAGCGATGAGAGGGGGGAGGGCATTTGAGTGTCCCATGGGGCCGTGGTGGCGAGTGTTAGGTTTTGCGTAAGCTCCTTTCATCGGGAGGTTGACCACTCTTCCATTTTTTGTTCACGTTGCCTCCTGTAAGTGGAGCTGCTTATCTATTCTCGTCACTTCCTGTGTGTCCCAAACGTCCGCGGCCTTGCCCTGTACTTCATAAAACACACACACACACACGCACGCACGCACGCACGCACGCACGCACGCACGCACGCACGCACGCACGCACGCACACACACACACACACACACACACTGCAGAGCACAGTGCCACAGTACACTACAGCTACACCATCAGTGCTCACAAGTTACTTGGGGCCCACGGTGGCTCAGGCGGGAGAATGGGTGGTCTTGTTTGCGTGTGTTTGTGTGCGCATGTGTATGTCTGTGTCTGTGATTCTGTGTGTGTGTGTGTGTGTGTTTGTGTGTGTGTATGTGTGTGTGTGTGTCTGTGTGTGTGTCTGTGTGTCTGTGTGTGTGTCTGAGAGAACCCAACAGTGTAGGGAAATTGTCTGTCATGGTATGGAGGGGAGCGGCCTGTGTGTGTGTGTGTGTGTGTGTGTGTGTGTGTGTGTGTGTGTGTGTGTGTGTGTGTGTGTGTGTGTGTGTGTGTGTGTGTGTGTGTGTGTGTGTGTGTGTGTGTGTGTGTGTGTGTGTGTGTGTGTGTGTGTGTCACAGTATAGGGAACGTGTAAGTCATGGTATGGAGAGGAAGCGCCGTGGGTGTGTGTCAGCCTGAGTTACACCCTGCTAGTCTCATCCAGTTTGTACCCACTCACCACAGCCCCCCCCCCCCCCCCCCCCTCACATAACGTTAGCAATCACATGCTCTCTGGTAGAGAGAGAGAGAGAGAGAGAGAGAGAGAGAGAGAGAGAGAGAGAGAGAGAGAGAGAACACTTTCGTCATCTTGCATCACTATTTTCTTATTATCATGGTCTTTGCTGCTGACCAAACTGATTTTGGCTTTTGTTCATGGAGGGTTTTGCATGTAGTGATGTGTCACTATGTATGCTTTGATTGAATGAAGTAGATTCCAGTAATGGCCACTGAAATCTGAAAGTAAAGATGTGTATCGCGTGGTGTTCTCTCGAGCGGTTAGGAAGGGTCGTGTGGTCCCTTCTTGATGCAATGAATTGCTGTTGTTAATAATAATGCTTAAAGAAACACGCTTCACTCGAGGGGAATCACAAAATCTGGACATCATATTGACGTAGGAATATGAAGATAGACAGAGGGACGTACGCACACAGCCTCTCACAGTAACATTAAACAGGGATTCTCCCAGTAGCTCTTCCTGCATCTTCATCAACTATAACATCTTCATCAACTATAACATCTTCATCAACTATAACATCTTCATCAACTATAACATCTTCATCAACTATAACCTGTTCTGACAGCTTGCATTTCTTGGCTACAAGGTACTTAAACAAAGGTGAGACAAAAGCATTTGTATTGATTGCTCTTAAGTAGTCAAAGCCACTTAAGCGTAAGGTCTAACATCCTGGTGTGATTTTCCTCTGTCGCTTTAAGCAATGTCTGCTCTTCACTGGCAACCTTTTTCCTAAGTGATTTGATTAGCGATCACAACATTGCGATGGGAGTCGTGTCTGTAGTCGTGTGTGAGAGATGAATCCCAGCCACTCCTATCGCCTAGCCTCGGCTTCCTTTCTGTATGCATTAAATGTACCTATATGCGCCTTGTTATGTAAACCTACCCCACATGACAGGAGTGGCTGTGTCATTCTGGTGCGATACCGCTCGGCCACCATGTCTTTGCAGTGCTTCTCCACGGGTTATTGTCACACCCACATGCAACACGCATTGTTGTGGCTGTGCACTGATCCACAGACAGCTATTTCACTTGTGTCTGCGCCTCTTTCCTAATTAGGGGCTAGGGCAGGAAGCACGACCTAATGCCCACCCATTTGATGTCCACCATTCCGAGAGGAAAGCTACACTTGTTGCCAAAGTGCCATTAAAGATTAACAAATGTGGGGTTTTGGTCTGGAAAGGAAATTGCTGTTTTCCGCCCAAATCGTTAATTATTTTGGTTAACAAAATCACCCAAGCCTCCCTGCCTTGGTGGCTGTGTAATGCGGTCTGCTCCAATTAGCTTGCAGACCTTTTGGTTTATGTATGTACTGGTACCACTTGGAAACATTGTGTTTTTGTGTGTTTTTTTTGGTCATCAATGACAAAATACTGTTTTACACAGTAATGCCGTCTGAGAAACATCTCAAAAGGAAGTGTTATTGTCTAATCTACACTTTAAGGGACATTCCAACCCAGCATGTTGTGTATAAAATGATACTGCATTGTGGAAAATATTATAGTGTGTACATATTTATATATTGAATCGTTGATTGACATGATTGTGTGTTATTGTCATACCGGTTTGCCCAACCTGTGGTTAATTAACACACGGTTGATCAGTGAGAAAAAGCTTATTTAAAATGCAATATATCCAAAAATATGAGAAATGAAACAGCAACGTCAGCAGGAACATACTTTGTTTGCAAACCTCACAAAGGAGGAACCTTGAAGGGAATGTTTACTCCCTCACAACCTCATCTACAAAATACCCCCCGGATCATTTGACCTTTCGCTCCACAAAGATTCCTCGAAATGAAAGTTCCTTGCCATTGGGGGAACAAAGAGACAATGACACGCAAAGCCGTTCAGGTGTGAATTCTGTCGGAGCGCGGCACTGGAGGAGAGCAGACACTTCTCTACGAGCTCCCGCAGTTTTATTCACAAGGGGCAACCACCCTTGGCTCCATCTCTTCTCCCCCCTTCGGTCCGGTCGCTGGTTCCGCAGCATCCGTACCTCAAGGACTATCAGGTTCAAGGATAGTTTTTATCCACAGGCAGTGTGGCTACTGAACTGCTAGGAGTGCTGCCACTGTCACAACATTGTCATCCATATTACATTACACTCTCATACTGCTTACTGCAGTATGAGAGTGCTGCACCACTGCGGCACTTTAAAATGTTGTTTTAATACAACTTTTTACTATACTATTTTTATAGTATAGTGTTTTAGAAAAGTCCTACTACGGGAGGGAGTAAGCAGTCCATTGTACTTGTACTGTAAAATATCTTGAATCTTGAATTCATCTTTCTGTCGGAGCACAAGAGTTGCATACAAACAAGTGGCGTAACGCACATAACTCCGCTGCTGCAATTTTCACAATAACCAAAGCAAGGTCATTTTTTATACTTGCCATTCACTGTCGAACACACCCAGGGGTGGGCGGCTTGTTCATTCATTTTTTCTGCCTACGTACACACACACAACAGATGAAAGGGGAGTTCACTCTGTAGCTACACACATAGGTTAGGCTGCCTAACCTTTACTCCAGAGAGGAGGGGGATAATATAGACACCATTTACTATGAATGCTGACTCTATCCATCGTGCTGGAACTAGGCAGTATGGCACTTCTTTAACCCTGTGTATCTGTATACTGTTTTCATGCCATCTGGACCAATGCAGAATGGACACTTTGACAAAAGAGGATCCTGTTGGAAGTGGATTTTATATTTGCTTTCATTCATGGGAATTACGTCATCAAGATGTCTAAAGGAGAGAATAATCAGTTTGTAATGGTATGGTATGGATTATCCCTTAGTGTGTTTTACCGGCACAAAATGCAAAGACATGGTTGTATATTAACCTTATCCTAAGTAAAAAGTGCTACCAGCTCAAACTGTATATATATATATATATATATATATATATATATATTTATAATACTATGCCATAAGGTTACTGGATATCGTCCATGTAGAGCAGAGTACAATAATCCCTCTGAACCAGGGTTGAGTGTTTCAAGGTTAAGGTTCTCTGCTTCTGTTGGGATTCCGGGATATTTATGAGATCACCGAACAAACCTTGCCTGACAGATTCTTTATACAAAGGTACGGAACAGCATCATAATGACGGCGGAGTGATCAGCGTGTGCTGCAGGACAATAATGGAATCCCCATCAAAAAAAGATGGGCATGCAGTCCATGTTATCAGCGTCATTGACATCTGTGAACGCTTGAGCCAATTAAAATGGGGGAGAGGCAAGACAGTTGAAACTTCATTTGAACGAGAGCCTTCAGGCACAAGGGGGGCATAAATCCTGTGCATCATTGGATTAGGTTTGCTATGCACGTGTGGTTTTGTTGAATAATGCATTCGGAAACCTGACCACCTGATTCTGAGCAATATGACATAATATGTATGCATGTAATGTGAGATATTTTCAAGTACAATAGATCATTTACAGGGGAACAGTTGGAGTTGAAGGAACGGGATAACATTGGATTGTGTCAAAGTGAGTCAACAAGTTAACAATATCAAAACAATTCCGCTGTTAAAGAAGTGACACTGATTATTTTTGGACTCGCTTAATTCAAGATTCAAGATTCAAGATTCAAGATAACTTTATTTATCCCGAGGGAAATTAAGGTGCAACAGTTGAAACAGGGGGAATAAATGCACACAAAATATACTAATACCTAAAAGCTAAAAACTAAATAACAACAAACTAAACTAAACTAGTATAAACAAAATATAACTAAATGAACTCTAAATTAAATCTAAATGTATTGATAATAATAATAATAAAAAACGTAGGTGATTTAAAATCACCTACCTATTTAAAATCTCTAAATCCCAATTGCAGCGGCTCAAAGATTCATTAATTAATAAGTGTGTAAAGAAAACATGAATCAAGCGGAGATTAAGGCCCACAGACACGCAGCCTCTGACCAGCCCATTGGGCATGTTCAAAAAAACCATTGGCTTGGCAGATGGAAGCCCTTGTGAAGCCTTGATAAGGCTAGGGAATTAATTTTCCAATTGTTCAAACTGTCCAGCAAGGCTTGGAATTGGCCAATGGCGCTGAGGTTTTCCTGCCAATACCTCCTCTGTGTGGCCTGTGCATTCACACTTGCTAGGATCTCAATGGATGGTCTGAACAATAGATGGCTCCACTGGTAGGATCCTCCCCAACCGTGTTGCAGTCCACAGAACACTTCTACAGAAGTATAGAATGGGATACTGAATGAATACGAGACAATGCGGCTTTCGGTTGTCTTATTGTGATTAATGAATCCCATTGATTCTTCCTCTCGGTCCTCTATGGCCCACACACCTCTTTGACGATACCGAGCGTTAAGGCACTGGAGAAACCAAGAGAACCCTGGCTCTTTGGACTTCATAGCTCAATGGGGAGAGCCCAGCCTGGTTAGGACCTTCCATGGTCATTCTAGCTGCAAGCATCACTGAGCGAGATGACAAACTCCTACATGTGCAATTAGGCGTGACGGCAAGCACACATGCCAGGGTGCTGAACGGACGAGAGTTAAGGAGTCGACGATGGTTTGACAGAATATAACACAGCACCCGGGCCCAACCTGGCAGGGGCATCGACCCCTCTGCAGATCAGCCTGTCATCACCTCCGCAATGTCAGGATAGTGCAGAGACCTAGCCATAGCCAACGCTTATTTGTCCACCTGGATACGTTGTGCTATTATGTAACACGTTCACCAGTCGCTCAGCTGTATCTATCTATCTATCTATCTATCTATCTATCTATCTATCTATCTATCTATCTATCTATCTATCTATCTATCTATCTATCTCTCTCTCTCTCTCTATCTATCTATCTATCTATCTATCTATCTATCCATCTATCCATCTATCCATCTATCCATCTACCCATCTACCTATCTATCTATCTATCTACCCATCTATCTATCTATCGATCTATCTACCCTTCAATATATCTATCTATCTTCCCATCTATCTATCTATCAACCCATCTATCCATCTCTCTATCTAGCTAGCCATAAAAACGCAACTCATATTTCTCTGGGTCAGTGTACTAGAACAGCTCATATTTCTCTTGGTCAATGTAAAACGGATCCCAAGCTAGAGAGATATTGCTGAGCCTTTATTTAAAGAGGGAGGTGGTAGAAAGCAGTTAATTTGCCCGACAGTCTGTGGCTTTTATACCACGTATTGTATTGGAGCTGAAGAGTTCAAGAGGGATCACTTCAGCATGATCTGTAAGCCTGAATACTGGACCTGGGTAATTATTTGTATTATAATTATGTACTGTATATATATGTATGCATGTATGCATGTATGTATGTATGTATGTATGTATGTATGTATGTATGTATGTAAGTAGAGTAAAAACTACCATGGGAGTGTGTGGTTTCAGTTAACAAATATACATTTTGCCCAGTGAAGATTTGATTCTTTTTTTTCTTCTGTCGCTTGAACGCCCCGCGCCATTTCGTTGCAATGCAGAGGACATCCTCGGAAGAATGAGTCCTAATTTAGAGAACTCCCAGGCCCTCTGGTAGTCGCGACGGCACGTCCCCTCCCTGGGTGCTTTGTGCTGGGAGGCTGTTCGATTGCGACAAAGGTCCCTATAATCAAGCCCCAGTCCGTTTTATTCGTGTAGCCCTGAATCACAGTTAGAGTGGCTCAAAGGGACTCCCGTTTTACGAGCCCTCCTTAACACCAGAAGACCCTAATGGTAGCAAGGAACGAGCAAGTGAAGTCCAATGAGGTAATCAGTACATGCTGGAACAGGACGTGGGGGTGTGCCCATTGAAAACAAAAACAAATTGCTTCTGAACCCCCCCCTGAGACGTGCTTTGAATCTTGTGTTGCAATGCATGAAAAAGCCCTATGGAATAAGTTGTGTTGAGAGCACAACACTGTGTGTGTGTGTGTGTGTGTGTGTGTGTGTGTGTGTGTGTGTGTGTGTGTGTGTGTGTGTGTGTGTGTGTGTGTGTGTGTGTGTGTGTGTGTGTGTGTGTGTGTGTGTGTGTGTGTGTGTGTGTGTGCGTGCGTGCGTGCGTGCGTGTCTGTCTGGCACTCTTGGTCACCAACAATGCACCAAATTGCATCTCATTCCAACAACTGGGATGATCTGTGGCAAAGGAACCCATCCTTCATCCCCTTCACACAGAAAATACTCAGGGTGGACCCTGGCTCACCTGGCACTAGATGGAGAAAATGGCAGCTGAAAATAGAGCAGACTCACTTAATCTTCCCTGCCAAAGTGGACTGTGCGCTCACAGACGGACACAGGTGGCAAGATAAATATTCACTACCAAAACACCATCCATCGCCAAACTACACAAACACACACACACACACAAACACACACAAACACAAACACAAACACATCCACACACACACACACAAACACAAACACATCCACACACACACACAAACACACACACACACACACACACACACACACACACACACACACACACACACACACACACACACACACAAACAGACACATAAACCTGCCCACACACACACACACTCTCACACTCTCACACAGAAATACACACCAGATAATTCCTCATGCATACAACACATTTTCCCAATGCAACCAACACAATATAAACAGGAAGTGGGACATCCTGGTCCGAGCATGTGCCAGTGAAAACTGGCATTTCAAGTGGTAGCATACAGCATATGTGGGGGTGTAGAGGCTTGGCGGGGGGGGGGGGGGGGGGTCGGGCTAGGAGTGTGTGGGCGGGCATGGACCATCTGTTGCTGTCACACTTCCCCTCTCCCTGTCTCCCCAGCCCCGTCTGTTCGCACACCTTAGCCTCCTACCCCCTTCTGGACCGTCCCTCAGCGCCACACCAACCCCTAACGCCGCAGGTGTTTAGCCTAGCCGCTACAGCGGTCCTGTCCTCTTCCAGTCCAGGGGTTTCCGGTTGAAATCCCTCTGTTTCTTTGCAGGGCAACGTGCGCACGTGACATACAATGACGGACCACGGTTCTGGGTTCGATCCCGCGATGAAGACGCCTTAATCCCTTGAACTGTGCATCTTCTCTGGATTCACATTGAGTCACCTTTCATTAAAAGTGTCTATTCCACAGTAAGTCGCGATGTACTGTAAATGACGGGCTAGTCCTGCTGATGTAAGGTTTGTCATGAGAGCTTATCGCACGCCCTGGTTAACGACGCTGTACGTTAAGGGGCCAGGAACTCCCCTCCTCCCTCGTGTTGGTCAGCAGGTTTTGCCGTGTCTGTATAACCAGAGGTTTCCGGGGAAACAGATAATTCCAGAATTAACAGCCTAACACCCTTACTAGGAGTGTAAATAACGGCAGAAATTGGCGGTTTTGTCAGAGCAGCGGTACAGCGAGGGATTGATAGCGCCAGTGCGTACAGTAGGACTCAAATTGCTCCCCGGGGGAATGTATGCGTGCATATGTGTAGATGCAGCACTCCTAGCTGTGTGTGTGTGTGTGTGTGTGTGTGTGTATGTGTGTGTGTGTGTGTGTGTGTGTGTGTGTGTGTGTGTGTGTGTGTGTGTGTGTGTGTGTGTGTGAGAAAATGAGAGAGAGAGGGTGTTAGAGTGTGTGTATATGTGTGCGTGCATATGTGTAGATGCAGCACTCCTAGCTGTGTGTGTGTGTGTGTGTGTGTGTGTGTGTGTGTGTGCACGCCTGTGTGTGTGTGTGTGTGAGTGAGAGAAAATGAGAGAGAGAGGGTGTTAGAGTCTGTGTGTAGGTGTGTGTGTCTGCGTGTACGTGTATGCTTGTGCACGTGTGTGTGCGTGTGTATGTGTGTGTGTGTGTGTGTGTGTGTGTGTGTGTGGGTGTGGGTGTGTGCACCAGTGCATTAAAATCAGAGAGAGGATGACCAGGGGAGGGTGTGTGAATATAGTGCTGGAGCAGCTGCAGGTAAATCACATTGAAACCACATTTATCACCACTGATGAAGCATAATTAGTCTGTTGTCCTAATGACAGATTTTCCAACTGGAAGCATATGCACACACGCACTTAAACTTTTATTCTGCTATCCGGACGAGGTGCCCCTATGGCTGCGCATCTGCTAATAAACAACACATCATTCATGTGCATTTGGTAGGTCTGTGAGAGTGTGTTTATGTGTGTGTGTTTATGTGTGTGTGTGTGTGTGTGTGTGTGTGTGTGTGTTTGTGTGTGTGTGGGTGTGTGCATGTGTTAGTGTGCGTTGTATTAATTACAGGTGTGGATAAACTTTGCGTCATCATTAAAATGTGTGTGTGTGTGTGTGTGTGTGTGTGTGCGTGCATATGTGCTTGAAGCTAGCCTCACAAACCTTTTCCACCGGGAGTTTACTATTGTGATGCCGTTGTTTTTGCTGGCTCATCTGTTGTAGACAGAGTGTCCGGGCCAACATCGCCTCACTTCAACTGAGAGGAGTAGATAAGTTCAATTGAAGAGTGGGTGTTGCTTACAGTTCCACGGATATGAGGCTCTGTAGTGGGGAATTGCCTTTTGCTGAGTGCATAATCGTGTCTTGAAACAGTACCACTTCCCTGGCCATTTCCACTTGGGTGGTAAACTTGGTATCTTACTTAGTGATGTGATCTTAGATCACCGTCTTACACTCCGATATCAATTCAGCAATCATTTTCCTGCAGTTTCCTGGTCTATTGACAATGGAAAATGTGTTTCAGTTCGTCAGTGAGAGAGAATCACTGGTTTCAAATGAAACCAGACTTGGACACGCTGCCGTTTGCTTGCAAAGTGCTGCAATTAAATGGAAGGTTAATTATTATTGTGGCAGCTTTGCTGCTCCCCATTAGGCTACCGAGCGTTCATTTCATAATGCCATTGATCACGACATGTTAGCCAAAAAACAAACATGGTCACAAAAAACAAAGCAGTGACAGCCTTTCCCTTTTAGGCGGGACTAAATGTTGAATTGCGAGATCAGCGTATCTCGGCCATTTCAAACCCGCCTCATTCCTCGCTCTCCATCAGTCCTCTTTCTTGATGTTCAGAGCATGTTTGAGGGGGAAATGCTGTGCACTATCGTACCGTTGTCGATCCTGCTGATGCCAACTTGAACGCTGTGGCACCTTTATCTCCCAGCATGCATTGTGCTGTTATCTGGCGTCTGCAGCCGCCAGCCGAGGGACTCGACTGGTAAACAGGAAGTGATATGCTGACACAGCTGCACGGCTAATGTTGTGGCCTCAGAGAGCTTAGGTAAAGCTCGTAGCTCATTTTCATGATAATCACGTGTGTGTGTGCTGTGTGTGTGTGTAAAATGGCCTTGCCAGTCGTAAACATTGAGTCATTGAGCACAAGAGCAGGGCCAAGCCACCCTTACTAGCGCAGAAGCCAAATATGACACTTCTTAAATCCTCTGTTAAAATTTCTACTTGCCAGGTCATGGCAAATTGAGTCATCACCACACCGTTGTTTTCCATTGATGCATTTGGAAGCTGTTATCTAGAACAGGGGTTCTCAAACTTGGGTCTGCGGACCCCCGGAGGTCCGTGACCCATAGCCAGGGGGTCCGCGAAATCATTAGTAAAAAAAAATTGTATATATATGTATACATATATTTTATATATATTAACCCACATATTTTAAATATATATATATTTTTATTTTTATAAAGTTTTGTTAGAAAAATGTATATCTACAAACGGGGACAATTTTCGCCAATCAAACTATCATATTGTGTTCATTACTCCCACATATGTTAGCTTTGGGCCAATAGAAACTCTGATGTGATTGTGACACATGACGTCATCATGACTCATTCACTTCACTCGCAACACTCGCAATGGCAATTATGTCGACGGGAGACCGAGGTGCGTCATGTGTCTTCAGGTGGGAATAAAGCCCGTGAAGCCAGCCAAGCTAATGCGACATCTGATTACAAAGCACCCGGAATATAATTATTTTTAATATAAGGACAAAACAAAATAATGTTTCTGTCTAAAGAGTGAAGAATATATCCGCCAAAAAACACGGGCATTACTATTACTATTATGTGTTCTGTAACACTGTTATCATTACTTCAGTTATGATTTGTTAAGAGCTTTCTGCCAATGATTTTAAGGTTCATTATCTGAAAGTTCAAGCACTTAATGAAAGTCTGCCTTAGACTAGTCATTCTAACTGTCTGGGTTTATGAGGACTACACCACACATTTTACTGTGCATAGTCATAGGACTATGTCTTGTTACTATTCTGTCATAGGTCTATCTCTTGTTACTGTTCTGTCGTAGGACTATGTCTTGTTACTGTTCTGTCATAGGACTATGTCTTGTTACTGTTACTGTGTAACAGTAACTATGTATTGTGGCGGTTGTTACTGTTCATCTTTTAATTGTTAACTGTTCTGAAAGCTTTTAGGATCAATTACTTGATCTTATACTTGACTCAAAATGCTATTAGAATAAAATGACCCTCTGTTTAAATGTATATAAGTGTTATTAACATGATTAAAGTGGTTACAGCTATGAAACAAGTCTGAAGTATTTAGGTTTAAAGTTTAGAATACAAATAGTTTCAATGAAAATCAGCCTTAGACTTATCATTTTTAATGTCTGGGTTTATTGGACTATACCTCATCTTTTTGCTATTCATAGTCATAGGTCTATGTCTTGTTACTGTTCCACTCACCGCCCTGCACCGGCATGCAGTAGCTCAGTCTGTTGGGACTTGGCTTGGGAACCGGAAGGTCGCCGGTTCAAGTCCCCGAGTCCCCCTCCAACACCTGGGCACTGTCGAGGGGCCCTTGCGCAAGGCCCCAAACCCCCTACACTGCTCCCCGGGCCCTATACAATAGCTGCCCACTGCTGTTAATACTAGGATGTGTTAAATGCAGAGAAACTCATATTTCACTGTGTCTGTACATGTATGGGTACCACTAAAGAGGATTCAATCCTCCAGAATTAGATTTAGATTAGACTCTGGGTTCCTGGTGTCCTCTACCAGCCCACAACCAGTCTCCATTCTGGCTGACGGAGCCTCTTCTCCTCCCCCTCTGTGTCGTGCACTACCTCACCCCGACCTACCGCTCCGATTCTGAAATTGCAGCTGACTTGAATAAGCTTCTGAGAACCCCATCTCCGAGTCTTTTATTATGTATCTTTAGTATCTTCCCTCGATGACTTCAAAGAAAAGTGTGCTTCTCAAACGCTAATCTTTTGAAAAAGGGCGCTTTGAAATACGTGTGATTGCCATGACATTCAATACACGTATATATATATATATATATATATATATATATATATATATATATATACGTGTGAGTGTTTAGTGACCTGGCATTTACGTCAACATGCCATATGACGAATATAACATTTGCCACGTTGGGCTGCAGGAGGCTCACTGCCACACTTCTACATGTTCTGCAAGATCTGGCAGCTAACAGCGAGGAGAATTTTATCTGCAATGCAGCACATGGCAGGATTTCAGGAAGACGCCGGACACTGCCAGGTGCACTCACACCCACACTGTGAACCCTAAGACCAGATGATGGTGTTTAATACAACAGCTCCATAGGCTAGTGAACAATGGGCCGTCACCATGATCCGTCACTCCGACAATCACAAGAATGGCATGAAAAGCCTATAACTCGGTGCTTGTTTCTCTGTCTTAGTGCTGATCTATGTCACCTGATCTCTCCGTGCCTGGTGATGAGCGCTGTGGCCGCTGTATTCCCGACACACATCCAGATGAAAGTATTGCTATGATTTAAAGGACATACATTTGAACTCGTCTCATTTTTATTGAAGGATTCCCCCTTCCTTTAACTCAGTACATATACATAGTCGTGTGTGGTCTGAGTAGCTCTCATCTTTAGATTTCACATCACTGCCAAGAGGTAGAAGATTGCTAGGAGTAGGCAATCCATCCTTCCAGCCACCCGTTAACGTTTTCTAAATTATAATAATTACTCTAATCTACTACAAGAGACAGTTAGGGCTGTAACCTCTAAAAAAACTGCCAATATCCCGCCTGTTTTTCTATCTTCCATTGGCTGAAGCATCTTTGGCTGGGTCTAATTGGAAACCAATCCGGCCAATCAGACGGAGGCAGAGTTGCAGAGACATTTGACATCCTCCTCCTCCACCTCAGACCCCTGCCACGCAAACAGCTGGTGTCCCTTCTGGCCGAGGTGGGGGTGGGGGGGACGGACGGGGGGGGACGAGACATCCTGGACGACAATGACTGAAGGAAAGGCTGGCCCACACCCAGCCATCACCGGCTGGAACCTCTATGTGAATGGAGGCTGTTATGCAGTGTACCAGTAGGTCCCTCTCTCTGCAAATGAGAGATGAAGACCTCAATAGTCCTTCCTTACTCACCTCGCGACCATCTTTGTTCCATCAAAATGTGAATAAGGTGAATAGATACCGGTGGAGGCACTAAGATCATTCACAATTGGACCCACGTGTATATGTTAACATAAAATAATTTTATGCAAAGCGACTCACAAGTGACGCTGAGAACAATCAAAGCATGCAATGTAAATTAGTAGTAGCTATATATATATATATAAACAACTGAGGATGAAGAGTAGCTATGTGTATCAGGAATGCAAGGTTTCTATTTGTTAATATTATTAGTTGTAGTGCCAACAGTTTCAGTATTCCACATATCCCAGGGCTTTCTAAATGTCTAAAGTTGTCTGCTGAGCAAAGTTCCCACAACTGTGAGGGTTCCACGAATTTGTCAGAGCGTATTATGGTCAGGTACAAGTTTAGCCCCGGGGAGATGTGATGTGTTGCTTTGGAGAGCCATGTCTCCAAAGCAACCACTATGTTCTGAAAGATTTACATTCCATACCAGTAGGTGTGTGATAGAATTGGAAGGAGGCGAATCAGCCCCCGGGAGATGTACATCCTTATGGTCGGTGTTTACGAGCTACATCCAATTAACTGCACCCTCTTAAGAATCTGTGGAAGGAAAACAGGGATGCTCAACACCTCAAACACTTGGTCTGGGTCCAATTTAAATGTTAACAACCCCATGAACGAAGAGAACTGATAAGATGTGACCAGGTGTTGTATGCATTTCCTCGTGGAGGTGGACTTCCATGATAGTGCACCTCCATATAAAGAGTCACATGATACCAGTGGGGGTCCCTAGGTGGTGGCTTGGGCAGATGTGGGTGTTCTAGACAGCTGAATGGGCTTCTAAGTTCTGTGCCAATTCAAGCAGGTTGATATATATATATATATATATATATATATATATATATATATATATATATATATACATACAGTATGTGTGTGTGCAGCCATATACTGTATAATTAAGCAGCTTTGGGCACATTTTTAATAGCCAGTACCAAAGTGTTCCTAACGTATTTAGTATCTCCAGTCATGGTATTCAAACAGGATCGCAGTTTGATATGCTGTGTATGAATAGTTCACAACCAAAGCTGTCTAGAACAATCAGACGCTCTATGAATACATCCGAACAGCCTCACTGTACTCATAAAACCCTAATGGTTGATCTGGGCAATGGCGATAATGGCCACGACAATAAAAACCAACTTAGATTAACGCATAAAGCGATCCCGGACTTCCTTTAATGAAACCGTGTTTGATTGTCGCTGTATCCTTGCATCATCATCGTTTGCATTAATAACCGTAGGAGCATATCTGTATCCCTCCCTGGTTCTATGTTGGTTATGGACATGGTGCTCAGCCAACATAAAAATATATTACATTGAGTGTCACAGTGGAGTACACATAATTGCAAGATAAACAACAAAATCTAAGCACAGGGCATTCGGACAGCTACCGAGAGTTTTCGAAAGTTCACCTTCTGTGAACTTTCTTCTAAACTCATCTTTGGCAAAAAATGATGATCTCTCTAATCGTAAATTCACAGATGTGTGGGCTGCTTATTGGCCTCAGTAATAACCCAAGCTGTAGATGATAGCGTGATAAAACCATTACATGCTACATGTATGTTTTCCTCGAGTATACCCTATGCCGCAATTACAATCTCCCTTTGTCATTTCACAAACCCCAGGGCCAGATATTAATCTGTTGTTTCCAACACACACACACAAAGCACATATTATACAAACCTGAAACACTGCAGGCATGGTAAATTTAGGGCACGTTTGTGATAAGACCAAATTGTGATCCGCACAAATGTGTCAGCGAACACACAATGTGTTTATATACTGTCTAATGTGATCCTATACTGTCTAATGTGTTTATATACTGTCTAATGTGTTTATATACTGTCTAATGTGATCCTATACTGTCTAATGTGTTTATATACTGTCTAATGTGTTTATATACTGTCTAATGTGTTTTATACTGTCTAATGTGATCCTATACTGTCTAATGTGTTTTATACTGTCTAATGTGATCCTATACTGTCTAATGTGTTTATATACTGTCTAATGTGTTTATATACTGTCTAATGTGTTTATATACTGTCTAATGTGTTTATATACTGTCTAATGTGTTTTTATACTGTCTAATGTGATCCTATACTGTCTAATGTGATCCTATACTGTCTAATGTGTTTTATACTGTCTAATGTGATCCTATACTGTCTAATGTGATCCTATACTGTCTAATGTGTTCCTATACTGTCTAATGTGTTCCTATACTGTCTAATGTGTCCCTATACTGTCTAATGTTTTCCTATATTGTCTAATGTGTTCCTATACTGTCTAATGTGACCCTATACTGTCTAATGTGTTCTGATGTGATCCTATACTGTCTGATGTGTTCCTATACTGTCTAATGTGTTCCTATACTGTCTAATGTGTTCTGATGTGATCCTATACTGTCTGATGTGTTCTGATGTGATCCTATACTGTCTAATGTGTTCTGATGTGATCCTATACTGTCTAATGTGTTCTGATGTGATCCTATACTGTCTGATGTGTTCCTATACTGTCTAATGTCAGATAGGCCCCAGCAGTGAACTAAAAGGGGGCCATACAACATAAAGGTCCGTCTTGTTACTACCTGCCCCCCCCCAGCCACCCAGGTGGGGGGCGGGGGGGGGGGGAGAGAGAGAGAGAGAGAGAGAGAGAGAGAGAGAGAGAGAGAGAGAGAGAGAGAGAGAGAGAGAGAGAGAGAGAGAGAGAGAGAGAGAGAGAGAGAGAGAGAGAGAGAGAGAGAGAGAGAGAGAGAGAGGCGAGTCTACGGGAGGCTGGGGTATAGTGTGTGATCCAGAGATGCCCTGACCTTTTTCTATCGCTACGCATCTCAGAGCGGTAAAAGTCACAGGTCTGCTTTCCATAGCCAGCCCCCCCTGTCCCCCACCCCAACACACACACACACACACACACACACACACACACACGCTCACACAACCTAAATGTCATGTACTTTGAAATATGTCATATATCTTGTAGGACCACTCAAGAATGATGTTTAATCAAAAAGTAGGCAGTGGTGGTAGTAGAGTGCAGTAGTGGTATTTACTCCTATGGTTTTTTTTAGCAAAACTTTGATTCATACTGACTCCTCATACTGAACTGATTCCTAATTCAAAGCATACATAGTTGAGAAATCCCCATGTTTGGGAAATTGACAAGTGCTGGTTCTTCATTAGTCGCAGTTATCACTTTAACCAGCAGGGGGTGCAGCAACCATAAACGGCATTTACACACACACACACACACACACACACACACACACACACACACACACACACACACACACCACACACACACACACACACACACACACACACACACACACACACACACACACACACACACACACACACACACACACACACACACACACACACACACACACACACACACACAAGCAAAACAGCCACAATCACCACCAAAACATCCACATTAAGAGTTATACTCTGGAAGCAGCAAACCAACCCCACCTACCCCAACCCCTCCTGGGTGGAAGGGAGATGGGTGAGACAGATGGGAAGTGAGAGAGTGCGGGGGAGAGATTTGTTGACAGTGAGGGGGAACAGGACAGAGAGAGAAGGGGGGGGGAGAGAGAGAGAGAGAGAGAGAGAGAGAGAGAGAGAGAGAGAGAGGAGAGAGAGAGAGAGAGAGAGAGAGAGAGAGAGAGAGAGAGAGAGAGAGAGAGAGAGAGAGAGAGAGAGAGAGAGAGAGAGAGAGAGAGAGAGAGAGAGAGAGAGGCAGAAAGAGATGGAGAGGGGGGGGGGGGGTAGAGATGCAATTTTGCTGGAAGGCCATACAATTAGTGGCTAGTGGAGGGAGTATGACACACATCTCTTCTGTATGTGGTAGAGAGAGAGAGCTGGGAGGGGGAGAGGCAGAGACAGAGAGGGGGGAGGAGAGAGAGAGATAGAGAGAGATGTAGAGTGGTGTGTGTGTGTGTGTGTGTGTGTGTGTGTGTGTGTGTGTGTGTGTGTGTGTGTGTGTGTGTGTGTGTGTGTGTGTGTGTGTGTGTGTGTGTGTGTGTGTGTGTGTGTGTGTGTGTGGGAGGGGGGGGGGGTCGCTTCACGTGGCGAGCTTCAAGCTATACATTGAATGGTGGGAAATTCAATGTCAAATGACACTCGCATACTGTCACACAATTGCACCATAATTCAATAATAATAATAATAATAATAATAATAATAATAATAATAATAATACTACACGCTGTGTGTGATCATTTGAAATGTTATCACAGTATCTGTGATACTTCAATGATCACAGCGTTAGTATTATAGGCCTACCGACAAAGCCATTTATTTGTCATCAATCGTGAAATCAATCAATCGTGACGGCATTCGAACGAGAGCCGTAATGAGATGACACGTGATAGGCTATGTATGGATGATTGTCCAATGGACACGTGACCGTGCTCATTATATCAGGTGGTGTGTGCGTCCGCGTGTATCACTTCGATAAAAAGGTGTGGATGGATACATATGAGACCCACTGCACATGAATGCCTGCATGCGTGCTCGTAAACACGCGCGTGCACGCACAGAGAGAGAGAGAGAGAGAGAGAGAGAGAGAGAGAGAGAGAGAGAGAGAGAGAGAGAGAGAGAGAGAGAGAGAGAGAGAGAGAGAGAGAGAGAGAGAGAGAGAGAACCCCCAGCGTTTCTCAGTGCACCCCTCCCTCTTCTCTCTCGCTCCTCTCTCTCTCTCTCTCTCTCTCTCTCTCTCTCTCTCCTCTCTCTCTCTCTCTCTCGCTCTCTCTCTCTCCTCTCTCTCTCGCTCTCTCTCTCTCTCTCTATGTATGTGAGTGTGCATGGCTCTCTGAGCTCATTCCTCTCCGTCCGGACCAGTGAGCAGAGCTCCAGTAGTGAGGGGGAACTATAGTGAGGGACGCTCGATTTCTCTCCGAGGGGAACTATACACACTCACACATCTACGGGCGGAGACGCCAATTCCGCCTCGGTGGTTGCAGGTTGTAGAGAAGCAGCCATTCTCTCCCCCCTCTCTCTCTCTCTCTCTCTCTCTCTCTCTCTCTCTCTCTCTCTCTCTCTCTCTCTCTCTCTCTCTCTCTCTCTCTCTCTCTCTCTCTCTCTCTCTCTCTCTCTCTCTCTCTCTCTCTCTCTCTTCACATCCACAACCTCACTGTCTGCAACCGAATGTGGACCAGACACCTCGTGTCTCTTCTTCTCACCCGTGCACGCGTGCGTGCATGCATGGATGGATGGATGGATGGATGGATGGATGTGTTTGTGAGTGTGTGTGAGTGAGTGAGTGTGTGTGTGTGTGTGTGCCTTGGACCCCAGGCACGTCTCCTTGGACGTGTGACGGGATTAAAGCGCAAGAGCATCCTAGGACCTTTTTTTCCTCTTTTTTTTTTCTTCTTCTTTTTTAAAACCCATCAACGGAGTGGGCGACGGAGGACGGCAGGAGGGAAGCAAGCAAGCGAGGGAAGGGAAGGGAAGGGAAGGGAAGGGAAGGGAAGGGAAGGGAAGGGAAGGGAAGGGAAGGGAAGGGAAGGGAAGGGAAGGGAAGGGAAGGACGCGGGGCGGGGATGGAGGAGAGCGGTGTGGGTCGCGGGGTTCGGGAGGCAGGGCTGTGGAATGTGTCTGGCGGACACGGACCGACGCTGTGAGTGAGCTCGGGGTATTCTAGCAAGGCAGCTGCGCACGGAGTCGCTGTCCCCTCCCCTCTCATCCAGCGGCGCTCCGTTCTCTCTCGCTCTCTCGCTCTCTCGCTCTCTCGCTCTCTCGCTCTCTCTCGCTCTCTCGCTCTCTCGCTCTCTCTCTCTCTCTCTCTCTCTCTCTCTCTCGCTTGCTGCTGCTGCTGCTCATCCTCCTCCTCCTCCTCCTCGCATCGCACCCCTACCTACGCTGTACCACCCGGGGAGGACTAGCTTCACACAGGTCGCTTTTTGCTCCTCGAACCCCAGCTGGTGTTCTGCTGCTGCTGCTGATGCTGCGAGGACATTTCACAAGCAGGTATGTGTGTGTGTGTGGTGTGTGTGTGTGTGTGTGTGTGTGTGTGTGTGTGTGTGTCTGTGTGTGTGTGTGTGTGTGTGTGTGTGTGTGTGTGTGTGTGTGTGTGTGTGTGTGTGTGTGTGTGCAAGCAAACCGTGCGTCCGTGTGAGTGATAGCGTGTTGTTGCACGGCGGAGGATGACCTCAGCCAATTCTAGTCTTGTTGCTCCATCCCCTCCTCCCGACTCTGTGTTCAGTGGAATACCAAACGCAATTTGTTAAAAAATAAATAAAAATAAAAATAAAGGAATATACTATACACAGGCGATGATCGATACGGTCCAGTGATCACTACCATTCATGTGATCGTACCTGTTTTCCCCGTTCATGTGTCGATGTCTGTGTCATCTCTACCCATACAGAATTGTCTTTCCCTTTTCCTGGTAGTGTGGTAGCTTAGTTTTCCACCACCACGTAAACGGGGACGCTACTGCTCATTGGGCTATTTCACTGAGAGACTCTTGTCATGTCTGCCAAAATATCAAGTGCTATTTTGAATGATTAAGCGAGACAAGCTGTTGTTGGGCTGGCTGCTAGCTGTGTTTTGGCAGTCGGAAAGGTGTGTGTGTGTGTGTGTGTGTGTGTGTGTGTGTGTGTGTGTGTGTGTGTGTGTGTGTGTGTGTGTGTGTGTGTGTGTGTGTGTGTGTGTGTGTGTGTGTGTGTGTGTGTGTGTGTGTGTTTGTTTGCAAAGAACAGGCCAAGAGTAGGAAGGACAGATTGTAGTTAAGCATGAGGATGGGCGAGTGGGTCATTTCTGGTGAAGTTGATGCTCACGCCGTATATATCATATTTCTTGTTTTACACACACACACACACACACACACACACACACACACACACACACACACACCACACACACACACACACACACACACACACACACACACACACACACACACCACCCCACCCCGAACGAGACACGTGACTACAGTCCTTACTAATCCACCCACAGCCACATAGATCTGATACAACCCAGAGATGATCCTTCAGACCTACTGTACCACCGCACCACCGTGATCTGCTCCGAGGCGATTCCATGGTTACAAGACAAAAAAAACTAAAACATGTGAGGATAAGAAGGACATCAAAAGGATAAGGAGCCGGACTCATAATCCGTAATTATACTCAAACTAGCATAAATTATAGTGCACTTTCATTCAGATAAAGGAGCTCTCTCAGCCCCACGCTCTTTGCGATACACATACGGGTACTATTTGGTACTACAATTTTTGCAAGTGCATCCTTGCACTTGCAGAGACAGCAGCCGTTGGAGGTTGTTACGGGGCGGGCGATGGGGTGTTGTAGACTCCCATGCTAATCAGTTGCATAGAGGAAATGGGAAATTGGTCCCTGGATGACCAGCAGTGGCGACGGCAAGTGCTTCGGAGCAATGAGAGTGGGTGTGGCTGGGTTTGTGTGTGTGTGTCTCTCTCTCCCTCTCTCTCGCTATCTCTCTCTCTCTCTCACTTTCTCTCTCTCTCTCTCTCTCTCTCTCTCTCTCTCTCTCTCTCTCTCTCTCTCTCTCTCTCTCTCTCTCTCTCTCTCTCTCTCTCTCTCTCTCTCTCTCTCTCTATCTCTCTCTCTCCTGAGGTTTCTATAATCAGACTTGCTTGCAGGAGTGTGAGTTAAAATCAGTTTGACTTGGCAGTTCTTTTTAGGAGTAGATCCATTCTTTTGATTATGATTTTCTTTGGGATGGATGTCCATATTCACGAGTGGGCAGACACAGCTTGATGTGTCTGAGTAAATCATTGTAAGAAAGTTTTCTTGCTCAATGGCAATTCATGGTGAAGCTTCCAGTCTAATTCCCAGCCACTGGAGACAACCTTATCCATTTAGGATGGATGTCTTCTGTGGTAGACATGTGACCTATATGAAGGCATTAGTATGCAGAACGTACCGTGCAGCAGTTTCAGTTAATTCCCTACAAATAGCAAAACATTCAAACCATTCTTCTAGGCAAGGCTGTCAATATGAAAAGCAGAATTACCTAATTTAATATTTAAAGTGACTGTTGAAAACATTGCACATTTCCACAACAGAAAATCATTTTTCATCACTATTTTAATATTCCTTTGGCCAAAAATGCACGAAACACCTATACTTTTCGTTGATTAGGCAAACCAAAAAATGCACTGCGACCAAAACCAAACTGAGTACACGTTACACAAATGCACATGCCCAATTCTTATAAGTGCCTGTCTGTTTGATGTATACTGTTGGCAGTGAATGAGCAGTCCCAATTTCACCGTGGACCTCTCTCTCTCTCTCTCTCTCTCTCTCTCTCTCTCTCTCTCTCTCTCTCTCTCTCTCTCTCTCTCTCTCTCTCTCTCTCTCTCTCTCTCTCTCTCTCTCTCTCTCTCTCTCTCTCTCTCTCTCTCTCTCTCACACACACACGTAGAGTCATGTACACACACATACATAGAGACACATAAACACACAACAAACCAACACAACAGGGACACACACACACACAAATGTGAGGCGGTGATTTGGTTATCTTTCAGTCTTTCTTCCCCTTGTCCTCGAGTCGTTAGCCTCTAATTGGCCAGGCCAGGAAATACCTTGTGGGCTCTATCAGACACTTTGCATATCACCTCTCGCTCGGAGATGAAGAATGCTTCATTTGTCAAACCGTAACATGGAGTTGTCAGGAGATGGCTTCCGTAAATGGATGGGCAGCTTTCTAATTTCACCAATTGATGGCAACCACTGTTTGGAACCACTATTATACATCTGTAGCCCAGTGCTTTACAAAGATGAGTGTCTATCGACCGATTCTATCTTAAAAAACTGCAAACATATGTCATTGCATGACAGTTGGTGGCTGGGTGGAGTTTTAGTCATTAGTTGTGCCTCGCCGGCCTTTGTGTGCAACTCGTAACGAGGCCTGCGCTATAAATACATTTCATACACAGTATAAAGATGGACTCTGTCTCTACTATGGGTCAGAGCCTAAGAGAGCCTGATTGTCGTTGGAAAGAAGTGGTTCTCCGTGATAGAGGTGATGCCCCTGTGTGCTTATTCTGTATTCGAATGGGCAGATTTGAGGATTTGAGATTCGTGGTATTAAAATATTATGAGTTACATGAGATTTGACTAATTGGGGATAGAAAATATGTCATCTCACTAGATCTTGAATGTGAGATAACCAAGATAAACCACGTACCAACTTTGGCTACTAATCTACTCATGCTGAGGCTCTGATTAGCTCTGCCTGACTTCCAGTATTTTGGCAGGCGTGCGATTGGCTACCCGCTCTCTGGCTGGCTTAGTGATTGGCTGTTCGTAGGCCCCCAGACGGGTCGCTGTCTGCGGCCTCGTACTCGAGGTGATCCTGTGGTCAGGGAGTGTTTGTGGCTTGACGTATTCTTGGCCATTGACCCAAACAGTACAGTTCTGCTCACTGTGGTGCACCAAAGGGCCAATACTTGAATCTCACACATGATTGACGTGCAGCGTGTGTTGCAGAGTATAACTATATATCTATTGTAGATGGACAACTGTAAAACATATGCCTAGCTAAAGAGACGACTGATAGCCATGATTCAAATTTCATTTGATTAGCAGTCGCCGCATTACACTTTGAGTTTCAGCTGCTCTTCTCGTTACTCTGTTATCATAAGCAGGCAATCAAGGCAATCTGGTTTTGTATTGTTTCTGAATGCAACCGCACAGATGGTTTTCCAAACAGCAAACGTAATTTGCCTATACCTCAGTGATTTCATGCTATCTGTGAGGTTTAACACCACAATGGTTTTGAACATTTTGCAATGCATGTCAGCTCAGACTATGTCCCCTAGGATAGCTTCAGTATTGTGTATTTAACATGGCTTAAGGTAGCCAATAATGCTTCATGTATAAAAGTAATGGATTAGCGCCAAGCCTTTCCTTTCCTATGAGTTCCTATGAGGAGAAGCACATTGAGTCAAATGTGGAAGCTTGGTGGAGCAGGCTAGCCCAGAGAAAGTGTGCAGACTGAAAAACATGTGGATGTGGATGATGACACAAGTGCACATCATGAACTTGAACTGGAATAACAAATAACAAATAAACAAATAAAAATACTATCGATCAAGGCATGCAAAGAAAGCGCATTTGTAAACAACTCCACCAAAGTGGCTAGAGAGCTTTTAGAATAAATAAATAAATAAATAAGATGATACAATAACATGGAGACATATGAGTATATGAGAGGGTTATTTATTGCTTGAAAAACAAACAACATGAATAATATGACAGACCGTGATATGGACCGATGCACCGATAATTATGTTGTGGTGAATCATAGGCCCGGAAAAATAGGATTCAAACATCTCAATGGTTGTAATGATTGTTGCAGAACAGATAGACAAACGCAGTGTTGGTAGTGAACATTGTTTAGTATTGAAGCCCGTATATAGTGTTCTGTCTGTTAATGGAGCATTAGTGGAAGTAGCGGTTAAAAATGGGTAACTGGTTATGGATACAATCTGAGCCGTCTCTATTGCTTCTCTTGTTTAAGTGGGTATTTGAGGCCAGTTGGATGGTACTATCCTAAAGGCTGGGGTTAGCTGATGAGGGGGGTTATTATTTCAAGTCCCGAATATACTGCGAAACAGTTGCTGTTGAGCAGTCTATTGAATCATCAACGTTTAAAACTTTGCCTTAAATAGAGAGAGGCACTGTGGCACCAGGTACATCTTATCTCTCAGTGGGAAGGAGACACAGGGTGAACCCATCTCTCTCTCTCTCTCTCTCTCTCTCTCTCTCTCTCTCTCTCTCTCTCTCTCTCTCTCTCTCTCTCTCTCTCTCTCTCTCTCTCTCTCTCTCTCTCTCTCTCTCTCTCTCTCTCTCTCTCTCTCTCTCTCTGTGTGTCTCACTCTCTCTGTCTTTCTCAATGAACATAGCTAAGCCAAAATTGAAATCATTTTTCAACATAATAATGTTGAAATGTTTCAGTCGAGTCATGACAATATTAGATTTACCAAGAACATAACCCATGCATTTAGAACCATCTAATTATCAATCCGTTTTGGCAGAACCCCAAACCCAGACTGGGGATAGTCCTGGTCCAAAGGACTATTTAGTTTTCTAATGGTCTTTGGAGCCCTGCAGCAGACGCTAACTGTAATGCTACGTTACACAGCTCATTTGACGTGAGCATGTCTCTCTGGACGCGACACTGTGGCTGCCTCTGCCACTAAATCCCAGAAGTAATATGGAGCATCTGTCAGCTCCTCAACTAAACAAACCTTCCTGATCGCTCAAAAGTTTGCCAGTTTGTGCTCTGTGTGACCGCAGCTGCACACTGCTCACTGATACAGGTGTTATCAGTATTTATCTCATTACACCCTGACCTCTCAGAACCTAACTCAGTTCTTGAGTTAAGTTCTTCACTTCTCTTCCGCCCACTTCCTGGCCCTATGTGTGACTGCACATTTTGTTCTAAATATAGACCCCACACAGGTGATTGAGCACAGTGTACGGGACCATTTGCGTTATTAAAGAGTAAGACACCAATTGAACATTTTCTTAATTGTGTGGATGAGGCTTAGGGCATCATTATTGCTTTAATTGGTGCCTCCTTGAAGTGTGGTTCCTCTGCCTGTGCAAAAAGGTACAATGGAATGTCATAACTGGAAAGAGAGAAATAAAAAGTTCAGCCTATCATCAAATCCGAGGCATATTTATTGCATAACATTATCACCTTCGACTTCATTAAGATTTCACATAAAGTGTTAAGGATTAATAGTTGTGCCCATCTTTTTGTGTACTGTGCATCTCTTCAGTATTTATGTTCCAAATTTATAATTACATTATTCTTTATTGTACAATTACCCAATAATACAATTACCCAGTGTCTATTTTAATTAGCGTGATGTCTATTTTCCAGAATTAAGAAATTACATTGAGAAGGAATTCTGTCTCAATGTATTTCTCTCTCTTTCTTTATCAATACTATCTCGCTTTTTGCTTTCTCAGTAACTCTGCAACGAAGTTTCCGATGCATTTTCTAAATAGTTCTTATTTTCTCTTTTTTTTCCAGAGCAATGCACCCTGTTCCCAGGAGTTCCGTTGGAGCCACTGCTGCGTGTTAGTCTTCGGTGAAACTGGATCCAGCTCATCCGTCGAGGGCCCACATTGTAGAACTCCTTCATCTTGTGCTGTATCTCAGATGAAATACACTTCTAGTACATGGAATAGAAAACGCTGAAGGATTGCTCTCCATGGTTTCTGCCTTAATCAAGACCATATCATCATACATTGAAAAGATTTGCAAAGGAATGTTTACAAAGAAATTGGCAAAACCCATAAAGAAGAAAGAAAGAAGTGAAAATAAAGAGCCCAAATCGAGTGATTTGCTAGCACATAATCCAACTCTTTCAACCACTTTGAAGACCACAGTTAAAAAGATCTCTAAATGCTCTTCGACACGTAATATATCGCTTGACGGAGACGAGAGCAAGGACGACTGCTCCTCCCTCTCACCCACGTTTAGTTACCGCGTGGCGATAGCCAACGGACTCCCTAAAAATGTTCTTCTTTTGAATAATAATGAAAGCGGCTTGCCAGAGTTTCTTTCAATCAACAGTTGCTATTCTGACTCTGTGAATGAGACCAAACCCGTCCGCAGACTTAATGAACACAAATCTCACACCATGCCAGTAAGACGAAACAGGAAGAGCCTCATCAGTTTGGCTCCTTCTGATGGTAGCTCAGAGGGCGAGCGAGTGGAGCGCTCCAGTTTGCACACACTGCGGCTTGGAGCCCTGCGCAAGCTGAGGAAATGGAAAAAGAGTCAGGAGTGTGTCTCCTCCGATTCGGAGGTGAGCAACTGGAGGAAGACCCTCGGCATCCGAAGCAAGTCCCTGGACCGTGCCGGGCGGCAGCAAAAGAGCTCCACCCTGGAGCCTGGCTCCTCCTCCACAGGCTGCATCAGTCAGACCCAGGACGTCATGGAGATGATCTTTAAGGAGCTGCAGGGAATTAGCCAGATAGAGACAGAATTAACTGAGCTTCGGGGCCACGTGAATGCTCTTAAAAGTTCTATTGACGAGATCTCCAGCAGTGTAGAAGTCGTTCAGAGTGAGATCGAGCAACTTCGCACGGGATTTGTCCAGTCCCGGAGGGAAACGCGCGACATCCATGACTACATCAAACAGATTAGCCACCAAGCTAATAATGCAACCCTGAGGTTCATCAATGTTCCAGAGGAAAGGTCCGAGAAAACAGAGATTCTTATATATAAACTTCTTAAAGATAAATTAGGATTTGTAGACGCACATAAAACAATTAAAATCGAACTAGCTCATAGGTTAGGGCAACAAAGAGAATGTTCCAATGCAAAACCTCGCCCCATAATCGTTATTTTTGCAACACCCCAAGAGCGGGATTTAGTCTTAAAAAAATGCTATAAACTTAAAGGGACAGGTATAACTGTTACTACTGATAGTTTATCTAGTGATGGAAAGGAAAGAAAAGACAAAGCCATGTCTTTATCACAAACCTATGAAAGTATGGATATAAAGATCTCAGGCAAGGATAAAGTAGTAGAGAGTGATGACTGGGACTCAATGGACAGTGATAAAGAGCTGGAGGAGTTAAGCAGGAATAAATATGCAATGGTCATTTCAAAGCCTGCCCACAAAAGTAAATCAGAGAAGAGGAGGTCCCATGACCATAGTCGCTCAGATGAAGCAGGGTGCTCAGGCTCAGTTCACTATGCCGAGGATACTTACGAGGAATCTGACAAGCATTCAAAGGCATACTATTCTGATCTGACTCCTGGCTGGCTATCCCAGAGTGACTATTCCACTCCTAAACTAAGCCGTTCTGAGTCTGATTGCTCAAAACTCTGCCAGTCATACTCTGAAGACTTCTCAGAGAGTCAGTACTTTACAAGGACAAATGGCGGGTCCCTGCTCTCCTCCTCTGATCAAGAACTGTGGCAGAGGAAACAGGAAGATATGGCATCTTCCTGGTACGCAAGCCCTAGCCACCCTGTAAGCCAGGAGAACGCACCATATGCCGAACATAATGAGGTTGAGACCACAGAAACTATCGACAGTGGCGTCAGCAATGGACTTGTCTGCATGTCTGGGGATAGGAGCCACTACAGTGGCTCCCAGCTCTCTTTACAAGGTGACCTTTCCCCCTGGAAAGATTGGCACCATCTAGAACAAGGTGCAGATTCTGGCCTGGAAGCCTCTATTGAGGTATGCAGCCCCTTTGACCCATCAACCATCCCTGGTTTCCCAGAGAATATAACTAAATGCCAAGAGGTTGATTTACAGTTTGAAGGGGATGAAGATTTTATGATGCTTGACAGAGACTCTTCTCTGCCACCAATTACCACCCACATCATTCCAGCGCCCATAGAAAGGGAAACTGTCACTAAAGCATCTGCCCGTCAATCAAAAGATTGCTCTAAAATGGTCGTAAAAGAAAACACAAAAGTAACATCTAAAGATGTTTCTAAGGCTGCCTCTAAAGTAAGCCATAAAGGAACGCCCAAAGTGGCTTCTAAAGAGGAAACCCCTAAAGTATCACTTAAGGAAGTCCCTAAGGTTGCTGCCAAGGTTTCTTCCAAGGTGCCCTCAAAAACGTCATCTAGGAAAGATTCACTAAAGGACATTCCTAAAACGACAAAAGAATCTGCTGCAGTTACCCCTAAGGAGATGTCTAAAGTCACACCTAAAGAGGCCACAGTATCTACATATAAAGAAACTACTAAGGTCACTTCGAGAATGACTCCTAAAGAGGCCAATAAAGTCACAGCAAAAATTATCCCCAAGGATATTGAGACTGTGACCCCTAAAGCTAGTCCAAAAGAGTCCCCAAAAGAAAGCCCAAAAGTGACACCAATTGAAAGCCCTATTTCAACTCCTAAAGAGTCACCTAAAGAGTCACCTAAAGAATTGCCTAGAGTCATTGCTAAAGAAAAAATAGCTTCTCCTAAAGAAGCCCCCAACGTTTCCTCTAAACTGACCTCTAAAGAGGGCCTGAAAGAGGTCCCTAAAGTAGCCTCCAAAGAAGCCCTTTATATTGCCCCTAAAATATCCCCAAAAGAAGCCTCAAAGATGATCGCCAATGAGACACCCAAAGTGGTCCCCAAGGACACTCAAAACGTGGTTACCAAGGAGACGACTACCCCCAAAGACACTCCAAAAGTTGAGCCTCAGGACACTCCAAAAGTTGCCTCCCAGGAAGCTCCTAAAACAGTTACCAAGGAGATTGCTAAAGGGTCTGTTAAAGAAACCCATAAAACATTTCCTGAACTGGATGTAAATCATAGCTTTCACCAGAACCAGAATAAATCGGCCACCATGTATCGCAGCCAGAGTGAGATTCGCTCAGAGAAGGTTGACGAAGTTCCAAAAACCTGGAGCAGCAGGCTTAGTATAGATCTTAGTGAGAAGTCATTTGGTTTTGGGTTTGGCTCCACACTGCAAAGGGCCAAATCAGCTCTGGAAGTAGTTTGGAAGTCTGGTGCGCCGCCTCCCGCTGCATCCCCTGCCCCCCCTGCCTCACCTGCCCCACCAGGCGCCGACGGGCCATCCAACTCATCTTCCTTCATGGGCCGGCTCCGTAGCCTGTCCACCTCCACTCCAAATGACTCCAGTACTACAACTGAGTCAGATGTTCCCACAGAAACCCTTTCCTCAGAATCAGTGACAGAAGTAGGGGATCCGCCAGTTGACAATGAGACAAACTATGTTGAGGTGATGGAGCAGGTTCTGGCCAACCTAGAGAACCGAACAAACGTCACTGATGTGGAGGACACAGAGGAGCCCACAGAGGAGTATCAGACATCTCAAGACTATGACGAGTCCGATGATGTCGAGGCCACGCAAGACAATGAGGATTCTCAGGACTTGCTGCTTGATAATTCACAAGTGTTTGAGACGGCAGAAGAAGTCTTTGAATCAAATGAAGAGGAAAATGTTGTGGAGTATGACTATGGCCCGGATGAGCAGTACGTTGACGAGTACAATGGAGACTATGAGACCCACCTGACAGGAGACATGACGGACTATGATGCTATGGTGGAGTACGTGGATGTAGAAGAACCAGATGAGGTAACCGAGGAGATAGAGGACGGCAATGAGGAGTTGGAGGAGGTGGAGGATATAATAGAGGAGGCATCCGAAGTGTCTCAGAAAGTGGATCAACAGCAAGAGGACGAAAACAGAAATGTCCCAGAAGAGAAGCCAGTAGAAGCGCCACCCAAGAAGCGCATTCGTCCAACGTTCAAGGAGGCCGCTCTGAGGGCTTACAGAAAACAGATGGCTGAACTAGAGCAGCAGATCCTAGCCGGAGGTATGACATTTTAATCCGTTAGAATATTGTTATAATGGTATGGGAATATTAAGTGTTAGTTAACAGCCTATTTAAATGACATAGTGTGACTATAAGGCCCCTAATTAAGAGTTTTGTATTTTCAAAATGTGATAAATGTTGCCAAGCCATTGCAGACCCCCTACAGTTGTGTGAGTATTTTGGTTACATTTTTACAATAGAGGGACTGTCATTAGAGGGACAATCATATCACATTGCATACTGTATTTTAGAACGATTGTACATTATTCTGAATATTTTGCCAAAAGAAACCATTGCATTATCTTCTTATAATATATTGGACTTCATAGTGCTGCGTATGTTGTATGTCATCTTTATGTTTCTTTAGTTATATTTCATATTTATATATTATATATATTCACATAGTGCAGCGCTGGGTCATATTGCAGCAGGTTGCAGCAACATATTGTGAGTTTAGTGCATTTCAGTCAAGGTTTAAGAGGCTGTGTGATTTCTAATCAACATGCCCTAGACCATATATACCACAGTTGCCATGGTTTCCGAAGCTGCCATCATTTTGTAGATTTTGTTATTGACTTTAGTGGGAATTGCTGGTGTTGTTTCTGCAGTTAGTTTGTTCCTCCATTGTATTTTTCTTTGTTTTGCAGTTGTTGCTATAAATAAGTTATAATACAAGTTCTTAGTTCAGAGAGATATAGGATTTAAATGAAAGGGAAGAATTTAGCAATCCAACAACTTCGAGAGTTGTGGAGTAGCGGCTTTGAATGTAAGATGCACTGATATTGCGATGTGCATAGACTGTAAAATATCCACAAACATCAAACAATCTGCAAAATGAATGCCAAGACTGGCATTTACCTTTCAGACCCAAACAGGTTTTACTTTTGTTGACATTTTACAGACGTGTGTTCATGCCTGCATGGGTTTACTGTTGTAAGGACAGTAACTTTGTACATTAGACTCACTGTAATTATATGTGATATCAGTTCAGATCAATATATATGGAAATCGCTGTACAATCCCTAATCACAAATACAAATGTATAATGTTGAATTATATTAATTTCATCTTGCGTAATCTTTCTCTCATGCGAATGGCCTCTCCTGTCCTATGTCCGGGAGTTTTCCAAATGGTTGGTTGGGTTGGATCTGTTAAATTGGTAGATGGCCATGATGCTGTGTAAGGCTTGTGTATTCTCACCTCCTCATGGTAAATATGAGAGTATATCAATCTATGGCTGCTTCTGAAGGACAGAGAGGGCCATAATTGCTCTCTCTCGCTCTCTCCTGTCATTCTCCCTCTCCCACTCTCTCTCTATATATATATTACACTTTCTCTCTATCTCCCTCCCTTTTGCTCTCACACACTCACCCATGCTGCTCCCTCATTCTCCCCCCTCCCCTCTCCTCTACTCTCTGCTTCCCTGGGCTAACATGCACGTGTCTCTCTCTCTCTCTCTCTCTCTCTCTCTCTCTCTCTCTCTCTCTCTCTCTCTCTCTCTCTCTCTCTCTCTCTCTCTCTCTCTCTCTCTCTCTCTCTCTCTCTCTCTCTGCCTCTCTCTCTCTATGCCTCTCTCTGTCTCTTTCTGTCCCGCTCTCTGTCTCCCACTCTCTGTCTCCCACTCTCTGTCTCTGTCTCCCACTCTCTGTCTCTCTCTCTGTCTCTCTCTCTCTCTCTCTCTCTCTCTCTCTCTCTCTCTCTCTCTCTCTCTCTCTCTCTCTCTCTCTCTCTCTCTCTCTCTCTCTCTCTCTCTCTCTCTCTCTCTCTCTCTCTCTCTTGTGTGCTTGTGTTCCGAGGCGTGCCACCTTGTGCTGTTTTGGGATCTGTTAAGAGGGTCCTGGGCAGAGCTGCTGCCAGCCTCTGACTTCGCTGGGGCTACGCTAGTGCGTCTGCATTCAGATGCTAATTCACACTCCCAAGGGCACTCTGTAACCAGGTCAGCCTTGCTTAGAATATTTATAGAGGTCTGCGCGTAAAGATGCTGTTTCGGTCTTAAGGGATCCCAAGGAGGCAGGGCCTTGCTATGCTTAGTGTATCACAGAAAGAGGAGGAGGGGGGGGGGTAGAGTGGGTTGAAGTGTATGGATATGAAATATGCAAATGAGGGGGAGGGGAGTGGCGGGTGTTTTAGCGGGTAGGGTCCAACATGGAGGCACTTGTGTGACCCCCATCGCATGCATTTGTCCCTGATGGGAAATAATACAATTTCAGACTTGGTGGTTAACACTCACCATCTGTAAACATGTAAGTCAATAGCCTGGGCTTTTCTGTTATATAAATTCACACACTGGTTCTGAGTAGGCGGCAAAGCTTCTGTGTATTCCTTTCTTTTGCTGGCGACATACTGTATTGCTGTCAATTAAGCTAGCCTCCATAGCCACTGGCAGGAGCCCAACCAGTGGACATCACATACGCCTCCTGTGTTGCTTAGCAAAGGCTCTTACATAATCTCACAAGATACAACGCCACATGGCCGGGCACATGGAGAGGCCTTCCCATAAAACAACATGTGCTATATATGCTATTTATTTGTATTAAAATATTCAAACGTAGAATAAACACACATGTTAGATGCGAGAGAATAGCCAGCCCACATTTTTTGCATTTTCAATACATTCGCAATGAACCTGATCATTTCATGAAGGTGTGCCTCCACCAAATGATCTGGTTGTGGCCTGCAGTGGTTTCTTCTTTTGGGTTGAATTGTTTTAAATAATTGATCAATCTGGCGCAAACCACCGGTGTTTCTTTGGTTACGGTCGGGAACACATAGCAGCGCTATGTGCTGTATGTGTGTAGTAGGCGCTGATGCTATCGCAGACCGGTGCTCCTTTATTTCCAAGAGATAATGTTTACATAATGATGCTGTGTGTATTCTGTGTGTTTTCTGTGCATGTGTGTGTGTGCGTGCGCGAACGTGTGTGTCTTGGTGGATGTAAGCAATGCGCTCGACGGTGCATGTCTCTCGCGGTGGACATGGTGGGGGCATTATTCCATATGCAGGGGTTTTTCGGGGCTCCAGTAATCTCCAGCCCGGTGGGCTGCTGTTCGGCTGTGCGTGTCGCCACACAACTGTGGGATTGACTACCTCCAGCACCGCTGTGTCCCACACACACACACACACACACACACTGTGCGGAGCCCACTGACAAATTTCCGCCGACAATCGATTGCTGTTTCTTTATCAGATTGAGAACCTTTTTTTTTACGGAACAACCTTTTATAGTCACACGGAAGGACTGTCTCAGGGGGGGGGGGGTGGGCCCTGTGTAGTTTGAGGGGAGATGATGACTATCTTAGCTAGTTTGTAGTTTTATTGTGGCTTAACTGCCCACCGGTTGGCGATACCCTCAACACAGCTGGGCTTCTGATCCAAGTGGGGTTGGTTGTGTCGGGGGGATGGATGCAAAGGGTTCTCTGCGCTAGGATTTCTGTGTACAGCTATCAAGGGGTATACTGTATAGTCATGCTGACAGTTGAACGAGGAATCTGAATCAGAATGCCTTTATGGTCAAGTACAAGTACAACATAATTGTCCAGCAATCCTCAAGACACCCTTACTAACAATACAAAATATAATAAGTATGTAAAAATAAAAATAGACTAAATAAATGTGGTGGCCCTAAACACTTTATCAACGGTTAAAAGTAAACAAAAAATACAAAATATAATTATTATTATGATTACATTTTTGTTGTAGTTAGGGACTCACAGGGATACACAATCGATAGGTCCCTTAGCCTTAGCATTGCTGGGTCTTTACCTGTCAATTATAAATATCTGGCGTTCAATCAGTCCCCCAGCTAGCAGCCGCTTCCAATCGGCGTCGGCGCGTATTAGCCGAGGCTAAGCTGCCGTTTGTCACCCCATGATCAATACCGCGGGGTGATTACGCCCCGCCGCGCTGTCTTTAATATTGCTAAATGACGCGCCGCGGTTTTCGTCAGGAAACCCGACATGCCGTGCGACGTCCCGTCACTTGGCTGTTGGACCGTGTTACCATGGCGATGACCGAAAGTCATCCCTTAACCCCCGAGCACTTGTTGGAGCATCCATCGATTTGGGAGAAATCCTATATCTAATTCAGGAGAGGTCCTCGCTGTTCCTACCTCTACACTACGGAGGGATTCCTCATATGGCCGTGACTTCTATGGTGTTCCCTCTCCATTAATAGTGGACCACTTAACCCGGCGCCATGCCTTTCCTCCCATTTGAATCTTTGCATTGATTTATTATGTGCCGCGTGAATGTCCCCGAGACTCATGAAGTGTTCACCTGAATGAAGCTCCGTTAAACTCTCCCTCTCTCTGTCTCTGTCTGTCTCTCTCTCTCTGTCTCTCTGTCGCTCTCTCTCTTTCTCTCCCCCTCCTTCCTTTTTCAGACAACAGTGATTTGGACACTCAGGTTTTGACTTATTGTTACAACATCGATTCTCCCGACCTTTTGTGTGATTTCCCTGTGCCATTCACCTGCATGTGGATGAGTGTGCACGTCTTTGTGTGTGTGTGTGTGTGTGTGTGTGTGTGTGTGTGTGTGTGTGTGTGTGTGTGTGTGTGTGTGTGTGTGTGTGTGTGTGTGTGTGTGTGTGTGGTGTGTGTGTGTGTGTGTGTGTGTGTGAGAGAGCGTGAGGGTGATATGTTATCCCTAACCATTTCATTCAAAATTGTCTAAATGCTGCATGCATTTCACTCAATCTGCATTTATCCCTTATGAGTACATATGAGTACAGTATTTCCCACCTATCCCATGTACATGACCTTCATTACTTCATGAGGATTCATAGAATGTGTTCCTTGCCATAAATAGTGTTGACCCCACATGCCAGCATATATAACGTATATACGTACGAACACTCATTTCATAAACACCGCATTACAGTTACAGTTCAGTCCATGAGGAAGGAAGCTTTTAACTGGCAAATTTAGCCTTAAGCGCTGTGAGCAGCGGTGATGTCAGTCCCGGACTAATGAATGACGGAGACATGAAATCATGTAGGCTCTCACCTCTGCTGCCCCCCCCACCCACACCCTACCACCCCCCCCCCCCACCCACCCACCCACACACACCCCACCCTTATCTCCCTTTGGCTGTCACACTGAAAACATATCTTATTGGGTTGGACCCTAAAATGACCTCTGTGTTTTTAACGCACAAACACACATACACATACACACACACACACGCGCACACACACACACACACACACACACACACACACACACACACACACACACACACACACACACACACACACACACACACACACACACACACACACACACACACACACAGTCGTCCTTCATGTTGTGTGCTCCATTCCCACCAAGTTGTGTGCACTTTGTAGTCACATGGCGTGGCTGTGTCTAGCCATGGGTGACATGATTAATCTCTCTCTCTCTCTCTCTCTCTCTCTCTCTCTCTCTCTCTCTCTCTCTCTCTCTCTCTCTCTCTCTCTCTCTCTCTCTCTCTCTCTCTCTCTCTCTCTCTCTCTCTCTCTGCAGACTCGCAATATCCTGGACCCCAAGATACTAGGCATTCAGACCGGAGGGTGAGTGATCTGATTGGCTCACACCCATGTCCATGTCCATGCTGACCTCTTAAATATACCTTTTTCGGTTCTGATTGTTGATGGTGGTGGGTGATGTTTAGTGATCAATATATGCGACGCAGAAATAAGCATATTAATTGCATAATATAGTAGATCGATTTAGAATGTATGTTGTTAAGTTATGTTGTTTAATATACATTTCCGTTGAACCCTCACAAACAACTAACAAACACAGTTGCAGGTGTTTACTGTGACAAATACAGTACACTATCTATAACACAATGAAAACACAACCGGAAAAAAAACCACAATCAGAACTGCGTACTTAGGACTCAGAGCCCCAGAACGTGGGCCCAGCGATCTGTGTTACTGACACCACCAGGTCAGGGCAGGTCACATGGTCCAGACACACCAATCTCTCCCTCTGTGTGGCTTCCGTCCCCTCCAGTTAATTGAATCACTAACCTTGGGGAAAAACCCGTGGGGAGACACACATACCACATACGTATCTGTAGCAGCTAGTCTGTTGTGGAGGCCTTTCGCTGTGCTATTAGTTTTTATACTTCCTACTGGAACATCCACTCGCTGTTAATGATTTCCACCACTGCCAAAACAATTTTATCGTAGCGCACTGAAGACGACTGGAGGAATGTTAACGATTGTGTCGGGGCTCTCCGTCACATTACCTCATCTCGCCCTCACCCCGGTTCTCCGACAGCCCCTTAGCTGTATAATGGAGAGAGAGAGAGAGTACGAGAGAGACTGATAGAAAGAGAGGGAGAGATAGCGAAAGAGAGAGCTTCCACTGCATTGAGAGAAAGTTAAATAAATCTAGACTGACAAAAAGAGAGAGAGAGAGAGAGAGAGAGAGAGAGAGAGAGAGAGAGAGAGAGAGAGAGAGAGAGAGAGAGAGAGAGAGAGAGAGAGAGAGAGAGAGAGAGAGAGAGAGAGAGAGAGAGAGAGAGAGAGAGAGAGAGAGAGAGCTTCGACTGCATGAGAGAGAAAGTTAAATAAATCTAGACAGACAAAAAGAGAAAGCGAGAGAGACAAACCTGGCAAGAGAGAGAGAGAGAGAGAGAGAGAGAGAGAGAGAGGAGAGAGAGAGAGAGAGAGAGAGAGAGAGAGAGAGAGAGAGAGAGAGAGAGAGAGAGAGAGAGAGAGAGAGAGAGGAGAGGAGAGGAGAGAGAGAGAGAGAGAGAGAGAGAGAGGGCCCCTGGGGAAACAGCTGTCCGGGGTAGAGTTTGACAGGTTGGTGGAGCTATACTACAATTAGTAAAGTCAGGGTCTCACCCCTGGTGTCCCGAGTGAGAGAGGGTGACGGGAGAGTAACAAAAGACACACTTGGTGTCGGGGTTTCCCCTGACGTATCACAGGGGCCATTACCTAATCCTCCTGAGTGACGGGTGAGGTGATGTCACCGCAGGCCCCCCAAAGAGAGAGAGAGAGAGAGAGAGACCAGGGATCAGGGATCAGTCGTGAAGCCTGGGTAGCACAGGGCACCGGGTAGAGAGGATCCAGAATTACTATGGAACTGGAGCACACCTGTGACAGGTGAGGGAGATAACCAAGAGGGAGAGAGGCAAGCGGGTGAATGGGAAGAGAGAGAGGGAGAGAGAGGGAGAGAGAGGGAGAGAGAGAGGGAGAGAGGAGACGAGCGGGAGCGAGCGAGCGAGCGAGGGGAAAAAGGGGACGCGATAGACTCAGATTAATGTCTTCCCGTCACCACGGCTCACGGTTAATGGGTGGCACTTGTCTTTGCCACGGTAATATATACATTAATTACATGGAGTGTTCACCCGCCACCATCACCATCACCATCACCATCACCACCGCGGAAGCCAAGCGGTTGCAGGTGGCTGACACAGAACACAGCCCATGACCCGGCCCGGGTCATGGGCTGCGGGCCACAGGGGTGGGCGGGGTATGGGGGGGGGGGTCGTGGTTGTGGTTATGGCGGGGTTGAGAGATGCTATGTTCTTAGGCCGATATAAATCACGCCCCTCTTCTTCTTCTCCTCGCCAGTCACAAGCATTATTATGATATTAATGCGCCTTAAATCTGTCTGCTTCCACAGGGTTGGCAGCATTCTTTATGGTATCGACAGCATGCCGGATTTACGCCGCAAGAGGACACTGCCTCTTGTCCGAGACCTGGTGAGTTATCCGCCTCGACAAGGTTGTGTGTGCTTTATGTGGGATTTATGGCCGTGACCCCACAACACACACAGGCACCAGCGGAGACACGCCCGTCCCCTGGCATGGTAAACAAAGCTGTAATCTTGCCCAGCGCTCATCATAATACTAATAACAATAATAATATTAATTAATAATAATATTTATAAGACTTAAGTGGTTGCTCAGGTTCTTTTGAGGCCACCATAAAGTGTTTTACAAGTGCTATGATTTTTATGATCGCATTATCTAAGCTGGACCGGTTTGCCGTAGTAAAAGTGTCTGTTGCTAAATCAATAAGTTACTTCACTCAGGTGTCCGTTTGCTATACACATGTTATGGGTTGATGTACAGGTGCGTACGCGTGTCCATCAAGCGAACAAACTAAACAACAACGCTCATTATCCTCCACTCGTTGTGAATGTCAAATGAATGTATTAATCTTCCACATGTACCTGTGTCCAATACATATCTTCTCAGATCTCATATCTTAGGGCCTAGAAAGTTCAAATTAACTAGCCACACATGAAAGCTATCATAATAATAACCCATTAGGGAACTTAGAGCTAGGAGAGCTAGGTTTTAGCGTGCCGCTGTGTCTGGTAGTGGCAAACAGCACTCACCCTCAGCCGTGACACTAGTTAAATGAAGCGGTCCAGGGAGGATTTTTAGGGGTGCCACGTCGCGCTGATGCCCTTCAATTTGTTTTATTGCATATCATCTCCTCTCTCTCCTAACTTATCCCCCAGAGAGGCCCTCTCCACTGAGCTCCTCACTGTAGCCAGTGCTCTGTTACCAGCACCTCGCTTTCAGCACACGTTCCACAAGAACTCATCTGGTTTTGTCCTGTGTGTATTGTAGAGTGTGTTTGTGTGTTGTAGAGTGTGTTTGTGTGTTGTAGAGTGTGTTTGTGTGTTGTAGAGTGTGTTTGTGTATTGTGTGTTGTAGAGTGTGTTTGTGTATTGTGTGTTGTAGAGTGTGTTTGTGTATTGTAGAGTGTGTTTCTGTATTATAGAGTGTGTTTTGTGTATTGTAGAGTGTGTTTTGTGTATTATAGAGTGTGTTTTGTGTATTGTAGAGTGTGTTTGTGTGTTGTCGAGTGTGTTTGTGTATTGTAGAGTGTGTTTGTGTATTGTAGAGTGTGTTTGTGTATTGTAGAGTGTGTTTGTGTGTTGTAGAGTGTGTTTGTGTGTTGTAGAGTGTGTTTGTGTGTTGTAGAGTGTGTTTGTATATTGTAGAGTGTGTTTGTGTGTTGTAGAGTGTGTTTGTGTATTGTAGAGTGTGTTTGTGTGTTATAGAGTGTGTTTGTGTATTGTAGAGTGTGTTTTGTGAATTGTAGAGTGTATTTGTGTATTGTAGAGTGTGTTTGTGTGTTGTAGAGTGTGTTTGTGTGTATTGTAGAGTGGGTTCTGTGTGTTGTAGAGTGGGTTCTGTGTGTTGTAGAGTGGGTTCTGTGTGTCGTAGAGTGTGTTTGTGTATTGTAGAGTGTGTTTGTGCATTGTAGAGTAGGTTCTGTGTGTCGTAGAGTGTGTTTGTGCATTGTAAAATGTGTTTGTGTTGTGCGTCTCGTTGTGGACGGCCACGCCCGTCTTAACAGGTAGAACAAAACAAAAACAAAAAAACAATCTTATTAAAATATAATTTGTAGATTAACATTTTGATGGACGGCCCCTTTTAAAATATTGCTGACGTGCGTTCATAGGAAATAATAGTATAATGTAATGTAATGTAATGTAATATAATACAATATAAGAATGTGAGTTTGATGTCATAAACTCTCAATGCTGATGAATGATGTGTATCACAGTGAACAACATGAGTTGATGCTGTGTTTGTCCATATCTCTCATGAAATTAATAACCTACAATGTCTTTGGTAAGTATGGGTTGCTGTTTTTCCTTCACTATTTTTGGACTTCTGCGTGTGTATATATATATTTTTGCCATTCCTACATAGACCCATAACAGCTATGGGTGATATTTTTCAGTGAGTTGTCAGATTTCAGCACGGGCCTGGAGGGCAGCGGCGGCGGCGGCAGCCATTTTTTCCTCTTGTTTACTCGCTCAGCGGGGCGCAAACGTTTGATTTGACATGAAATGCTGACAACTCACGCCAAAAAAATATATATCCGAGGACTTCATTGACCTAACTGATTTAACTGTGTGAGGCTTTTAAATCATGTAAAAGGGACACACGACAAGCCTTTTACACCTGGATGAAGTCAGTGATTAGCCAATCCAAATGGTTCCTTCTCTCATGCCTCTCTTCTGTCAGTGTCCCCCATTTCTCCGCTGTGTGATCGCTACAGGGCAGCGGCAGCCTCTGATTGGTTGGGACGGGAGGGGGTTTCCACAAAAAATATAAACCAAAAAAATACAAAACAAATAACAACACATACATTTGACAATCTACAACGGCAAACGTCGGAAAATGTCCGGACACGAAAAATCCGGGGTCTTTTTGTTGTTGCTAACTTGTGTTGCCCGCAGTAACCCCAGCAGCGCCAGTTGCATGTTGTTAAACTTACATCAACACGCACAGTTCATGTAAAGGTCACGTCTCCTGCCGCATTCACCGTGGCTTCCATGGCTCTTTACCATTAGCTGCACAGACACCAGGGGTCGTGGTAAAGACGGGTCCACTATTGTCCGCTGTCCATGTGTGCATTCCTCTGTGGCCTACGGTCCCCGAATAGGGGACAGCTGTCTCTCTTGTGCCTCTGTTTACTCTGTGAACTCTGGTCATCCGGGCTCTCTGTATACAATCAAAGTAAAATGTGTGTGTTTATTTCTATGTGTGTGTGTGTGTGTGTGTGTGTGTGTGTGTGTGTGTGTGTGTGTGTGTGTGTGTGTGTGTGTGTGTGTGTGTGTGTGTGTGTGTGTGTGTGTGTGTGTGTGTGTGTGTGTGTGTGTGTGTGTGTGTGTGTGTGTGTGTGTGTGTCTCTGCGTGTCTGTGTCTGTGTATTTTGTCTGTTGAGTTGAAAGACTGTACGTCTCTGTGTGTGTTTTGGTTTATGTGTGTGTGTGTGTCTGTCTGTGTGTGTCTGTGTGTCTGTGTGTGTCTGTGTCTGCGTCTGCGTCTTTTATCTGTGTGAGTCAGTGTCGTGCAGTGTAGCTGGCTTCTATGGAGTCAGGTCAGTCTCAATAATCAGAAATGAACAAAACAAATCAACAAATGAGGAAATACATGTAATGTTCTACAAATATACAAAAGTGGCCACAAGCATTTCAGAGGGTCACACAAATCTATATTTTTTAATGATTTTGTTTTGTATATATATTTTTGTATGTAAGAAAAAACTCATATATTAAACTGTTGTATAATTGCCATTGAATGCGTTTTTATATGTGTTAACATATTCTCTGAAGAAGCAATGCCTTTAAAATGCATTGCCAGTAAAATAATACAAATAGATGAAAAGACAATTTTGGCTGAGATCACTGGAGAAGTCTTTGGCAACAAATTCAAACAACGACTGTCCATACTTAAGGGAAGCCAATATTGTTTTTGCTAATATTTGTCATTGGCAAGACATTGAAACTATTCTAAGAACGTTCTGAGAATGCAAATGGTTTTCTGCTCTCTGTGTTGTGAGGGGTTTAGGTACCAGAAACCAGGGCCTGATCAGCCCTGGTCTTGGCTGAACAAGAGTTACAGCTCAGGACGATGATTTCAAATGATGGGGTTCCAAGATTGAATGTGATTGGCTGACAGAATTGGAAGAATCCAAAAGCGATGAATACATCCTCACAGAATACAGTGGAACCCTATAATTGGCCATTTAGCGTATGCAGATTCAGACTTTCACTCCAAATGAGATATTTATGTGTGCGTCTGGAAGATGCTTGTGAACACAGCTTTAACATTCTCCGATTTGTGAAATGCATTTGGGACTCTTGTCTTGCACATTGGTGACTATTGAGACTAACGTGACTCCTTAGGCTTCACCCATACATGAGTGTGTGTGTTCCGTGTCTTCCTGTTGATCTGTGTCAAACTAACGTGCAGAGCAGACGGCAGAAAATATGATCAAAGCGTCACCCAAAAGAAAAGAAAAACAAATATAGAAATCCCGAGCATGACATTAATCTTAGTAACTTTCAGCCGCATGAATAGATAATCAATTATGTAACCGCTATCTACGACCGCTTTTGACTTAGCTCTATACTAGCGCGCTGGGCCCTAGTACAGAAGTCCTGCATGGCAGTTGAGACACTTAGTGCACTGAGTATGGATATGTGGCTTAACCGTTTCTGTTGTTTGTGCTTTTAGTCTTTTCCCTGTCTAATGCTCCCTCTTTATTTCTCTCATTCACTATTCATCGTTTCCGGCGAAATCACAGGCCTTGGTAAGATCTCTCTCTCTCTCTCTCTCTCTCTCTCTCTCTCTCTCTCTCCTCTCTCTCTCTCTCTCTCTCTCTCTCTCTCTCTCTCTCTCTCTCTCTCTCTCTATCTCTCTCTCTCTCTCTCTCTCTCTCCTCTCTCTCTCTCTCTCTCTCTCTCTCTGTGTAATGTATAAAAAATGTTATAACATTTTCTTTTCTTCTGTATCTCTCCTGTATCAAAGACACACACACACACACACATATACACACACGTTCTCATCCTCTCCTTAAAATAACTAAATATCTGGTATCAAGCTGTATGAATGAAAACAGAGCTGTGGCTTTCACATGTGTTAATTTACCTTGTGGTTTCCACCCCCCCTCCCCCCCAATCCCGCCTCCCTCTCCCTTTCTCTCCCTTCTGCCAATTCGCCAGACTCTCGCTGCTCGAAAGGCAGGCATCTCGTTTGCTCTGGTGAACCGCTCCACGCTGAACAATGAAGACCTGGTGAGTACCACGCCTCGACACCTCCTCATCGCACCACTGTTTGGCCTGCCTGCCACCGCCCGCACATCATCACGGGTCAGCCCGGGTTAAGCTGCGGAGAGATACTGTTACCTCGGATAGAACCCAGTGTCCCCTCCTTCTGGATGCTTCAAAGGTTGTTATTGTAGGGTTCGATCAGCGGGAGGACGATCGGTTTACTTGGAAGTGTAAGGGGCCTAACCTCGGAGGCCGGACAGACCTCCATTGCTCTGCAGTTTGTCACTGCTGCTGGTCCCCGAGTGTGACGGACGGCCCGAGAGCACGTTGCCAGGAAGGAAACAGAATTTAGACGATTTTAGAGAATCCCCCT
>CM051000.1:30310990-30330990 GCA_027704905.1 Muraenolepis orangiensis
ATGCTAATCAGTATTTATTTCTGATTAACCCCAGGGAACTGTGGATCATTAACCCTTAGCCCTCGGCACACAACATCTCCATGGATGTAATTAGATATATGGCATAGATTCGGGATTTGGGGGGAAAGTACAGCGTCGCCCACCAACACACACACACACACACATATACACACACATTTCAGACGGATCCGTTTTCTACATCTGATTAAACCATCAACCGCGGGCACTGGACAGCCGTGCTTAATAATTGCTGCGTAAATATACAGACACAAGGTGAAGAAATGTGTTATTCCTCGTCCTTCCTGCTGCCATTGTGTCTGTTCGACACATGAGGTATTCCATTCAATAGTTAATCTTAATAATTGTAAATCAATATGTAATAATGATACAATGTGTTACATTTACAATGTCAATTTAAAACATATCTTCTTCCCATGAGGTCATGCTTGCTGAGGATGTATGCACTCTCGGCATAGTAAGAGACTTTATATATGATAATTAGATACACGGACTGGAACTGGAACTGTTTCTGAATGTACTGAATGTATTAATAAAACAAACACATTTTTAGAACAGAACCAATTTGTAGCAAATTATACAAGCGAGGCGGGTGAACATTAAACTTAAATTCCGGGAGCCATTTCTTCGCATGTCATTATCCCAATGGCATAGTGGTGATGGTGAGTAATGTCAATAGGCATACTCTATGGCCAACGCAGAAATATTACCGCAAAATGAAACACACTCATTAAATATTGACCACAAGTAGAATCTTTTTTTTACAATCATATTTAATCTAACCTCCAAAACAACACATTCCTGTTAGCTCTCGGAGAAAATCATTCAAACATTGTCACTTGTCTAACATTGTTAGAAATTGTCCATTCCCGGCACACCAATTCCAGGACTCTATAATAACTATTTAATATTATTTTCTAAATGCTATTCATTTCAAATGGGGTCACATGTCCACCCCTGACCTGACCTGGCTGGGGGGGTCAGTGTTGTGTTGTGATTCCCTCAAGAAACACGGTATTTTCTCGCGGGCGTGTGCTGCTTAAAGCCACCGGCTGAAACCGCTGACCCTTGCTTGTTTCCTGGGGGGGGGCCCCCCGGCCTCGCAAATCCTCGCTACGTGGTCGACTATCCATCACCATGGTAACCAGGCAGAGCCCTGCGGCACTCTGTGTGTATAATGTATTGCTCAGTATTGCACATCCACATGTATGCGGTAGGGAGAAAAGGGCAGAGGGAGTGACGGGAACATCGGAGGAGAACGTCGGAGAGATTGAAAACTTACGGGGGAAAAAAAGGGGGACAATCCAGAATGAGAGCAACATTAGAATGGAGGACGAAGAGCGACATAAGAACAAAGCAGGCGAACGGTTAATGTCGTGTTACGGAGCGTATTGGGCAACACCCAAAAGGGAAAGATTCAAGATTCAAGAGGTTTTTATTTTGCCATTTGCAACAAGTACAATGGAATGCTTACTCCCCATTCCTTTCCGTAGCATGCAATTCAACAACAATACTATACTATACTAATCTATGCATTACTATGCTATACAATACTATACATTACATTACATTACAGTCATTTAGCAGATGCTTTTATCCAAAGCGACTTACAATAGTGTGTTTAACAAAGGAAGGCGAGAGAACAACTCGTCACCAGAAGTCAAAAGTGCATTTCATTTCTAACAAGTCTCCAAGAACTGAACCAGTGCTCAGGTAGAAGTACAATATATCTAGAACAATATACTATATATACTATATCAAATTATTACTAACTATACTATAATCTATAGCCTTTTACTAGATTTTTAAAACCCCCACTTGTTGCCATGCCGGCGTAAACATCGCTGCTTGTTTTGTTTAAACCATTTTACTCTGTAGCACTTTGAGTTTTGTCTACTCAAATGAAAAGAGCGCTTATAAATACAATTTATTATTATTATTACATACTGCCTGCTATATACTATAGTATATACTATATAAACAACACTATATATTACCTGAATGCAGATAGGGAAAAAAGCAATAACCTTGCATTAAATATTTCCCAGCAACTGTGTGTGACATCTGATTAGATGCCTTTACAATGGGCAATCATTGTCAATATGAATATGAATGTATGAACTGGAAACAATACTGATATATGTTTTTGTAAATTTTAGGATTTGTACTTACTGTTTGTACCGATTGTGTTTTGTATATATATATTTTTAATAAACTGTACTCATTGTCACCAGGGCACCATCGCAATTGAACACCTTGGTCTCAACGTGTTCCCCTGGATAAATAAAGGAAAAACATTACAAATAAGAACCACTTTTCCACATCCACAATCCACACAATCAGCCACCCATTCTGAAAGTCTCCACCAATCACGGACTCCATTACCGTCCCATGTGGGACATGTTTTCTCCCTCTATTCAGGGGATCCTCCTGAGGCCTGTCAGGATAACATGGTGCTTAGAAAACTCATTCTCCCCTGGCCGTCGTCTATCTCCCTGCTTAGAGCAGCCAATCACCATTCCACCCACCACCAGCCTTTTGTCTCCCCACTCCCACTGCCTTGCTCAAGGACAACACAACTGAAGATGCGTTCACCGAGTTTGCACACAGCACACGTCAGCAAATAAGTAGAAAAATGTTGTTTTTTTTATTTAAAAAATGTTTCTCTCTTTATTTTGCAGCGTCTAAAAGTGCACCGCATGAATTCATTCTCATCTCTCTCTCTCTCTCTCTCTCTCTCTCTCTCTCTCTCTCTCTCTCTCTCTCTCTCTCTCTCTCTCTCTCTCTCTCTCTCTCTCTCTCTCTCTCTCTCTCCCCCACTCTCTATATATTATATTTTGAATGTGATTTGCATGCCAAAGGAGTATACTTGGTTGATGAGGGTCTGCGTAAAGGTTAGATAAAGGTTAGGGGAATAAAAGTGTGAATGGAGTGTATAGGTGCTCTCATGAAATATACATGGGATCGGTGGCCTACAGCCTGCAGCCTACATGTGTTAGCCCTACATTGTGTACGTGAAAGGGGGCTCTTCTCCCAGCTCCATCACCGGCTTAGCAAGGCTGCACTCACACATGGCCCAGCCAAGAGGTTGGCAGATTTTGCTATTTTATTGTGGTGGGGGGTTGCAGTAGTCGACCAAATAAAATATTTAGGACGCAAAGTGGATTGTGCCACAAAAGACAAAAACCTGCATGAACAAAACAGATAAGATGCTCCTTCCACCAGACCTGGCTTCATCTTTCATCTCCTCCTTGTGTTGTTTTTCTCCTCCTCCTCCTGAATGGGAGCCATTTGGTTTGGAGTTCGCCTCAGGAAAGCAGGCCGTTGCTCCTCATTTGTCAGCGCCAGAGCCAGCCCCCCGGTTCCTGTCTGAGTGGGGCTTGGGGATATATACGTACCTTGAATTATTTAGACTGTCACTTATACATATTTAATGGCCCAGTGTCCTTTCCCCCTTTTTATGGTGCTAGTGAAATACTGCTGTCTCTCTCTGTCTGCTGGACCGAGGTGTTTGTGTGTGTGTGTGTGTGTGTGTGTGAGTGTGTGTGTCTGCACGTGTGTGTGTGTGTGTGTGTGTGTGTGCACGTGTGTGTGTGTGTGTACCTGCAAGTGTGTGTGTGTGCGTGCACGTGTGTGTGTGCGTGCACGTGTGTGTGGTTGTGTGTGTGGGTGTGTGTGTGTACCTGCACATGTGTGTGTGTGTGTGTGTGTGTGTGTGTGTACGTACACATATGTGTGTGTGTGTGTGTGTGTGCGTGCACATGCGTGTTACTGAATTGCTCCATTAATAACCAGAAGCACTAAAGAGACAGACCATTTATCCTAACATCTCAACCTCACAAATTTTGACTTGACAACGACACATAAACAGGATCACATTTCAATGCAACAGAGCCAGCCAATGAGGGCCCTCCGTGGTTCCCATAAAGACTGGTTACATCATGGTTTATTTCTTTTAGCTATGTGTTTGGTAACACCCCGTGACCCTCCCCCCCCCCCCCCTGGGGGGGGGGGGGACAGGCCTGGTAATTATTGTTTTATTGGTTCACAGTTGGATTACACTCTTCACTCACATTTTATAGCAAACCACTTCAATGCTCTGAGCCACATTTAATGCAACCTGTTTACAGACTCCGTTAATTAGAGGCAAAGCAAAGTGGCAAAGCTACTTGGGGATGTGTGTCGGTGTGTGTGTGTGTGTGTGTGTGTGTGTGTGTGTGTAATGTGATTGGCTACTCAGTGGCGACCCTCGAAATTGGGTCGTCCGGAGATTTTTGGAGTTACCCATACATTACAATATTGATTGTTGTTGTTTCTCAGCCTCGGTTGGAAATACAATATCATCGTTATTAATTATGAATTCATTTCCCCCCCCCCCCCCCTCCCAGTCATGTGTGCTCAGGGCCTGCAGGCCAAGGACAAGACTGGCTCTAGCGACCCCTACGTGACCGTCCAGGTGGGGAAGACCAAGCGGAGGACCAAGACCATCTTTGGAAACCTCAACCCCGTCTGGGAAGAGAATTTCTTCTTGTGAGTCTGAATTTCAGTTATGCTCCTTCCTTCGCCGTAACCATGGCGACCCACTGTGAGGCATCTCATTTCATCACCCGATGAAGGGGTCAATCTTAACTCTTTCTTGAGTCCAGCCTTCATTCAGCATACGTTTCTCTATGGCAAAACCCTGGGTGGAGGTGAGATGGTGAACACAAGTGTGCATTTTATCTGCTGCCTCTTACTAAATATATGAACATGATTTGTTTATATAATACTGGTTTGGAGAAGGAAAAAAAAAAGCACACAAATTTGTGTGCTTTTGTTTTTTGGCCATTGACAATGGCCAAATCTTGGCCATTGTCCACTGGGCATAAGTGAAGTAATTTATGTAATTATAGGCTGGATGTATTTTTATTTTGTCAGTTGAATCTGTCGTTTTCTATCTGTGGCTGCGCTCTGGCTCCGGCCGTGACTTGGGTACTGAGCAGCAGTGATTCCTCTGGGTTTAAACGGCCCAGGAGAGCGCAGTTACAGCCCATCATTGGTCCATACTTCCTGCTAATGTCCCAGTATCAGCTTGTCATTTTATGGACTGGAAGCATATCTGATTGTGTGCGTTTGTGTACGCACGCACGTGTGTGTTTGTGTACGCACGCACGTGTGTGTTTGTGTACGCACGCACGTGTGTGTTTGTGTACGCACGCACGTGTGTGTTTGTGTGTGCGCGTGTGTTTTCATATGCGTTATTTTATGCATGTGTATTTCAAAGTAAACAAGGCTGAATAATTCAGTGTGTGGATATTGTTTATGGAAAAATAAACATTAATGGCAAGCCATTTATTTGCTTTAGCGGGTGTGTGTGTGTGTGTGTGTGTGTGTGTGTATGTTGGTGTGTGTGTGTAACTGAGCCTTGACAAGGAGGGCTTTAGATTAGTGATACATTACAGTGAGCAAAGCCCACGGTTCTGTTCCAAAGCGGGCTGCACTTAAAACCAGGGATTCTTTTAAATAATAGCCAAGCCGGTGTTTGCCCGCTGGTCATTAGATGGGGATGTAATCTCCCGGTTTATAAATGTGGAGTTGAACTTTGTGACCCCATTGTGAGTTCTGTTTTACTTGGCCATGTCATTAACCGTCCCTCCGGTGCTAATGCAGATGGAGCGAGTGGTAGAGAGGAAGATAGATGTTTCGCTATGGCTTGGAAAATTGCAACAACTAAAAAAAAAAAAGACCCCAAAAAACCATGGTCGATTTGTAGTGAAGGCATCTGGTCTTTAAGGTAGTGTATATGTATCTACTGGGTGTGGAGAGTTGGGGGCAGTGGCCTTTCTCTTGTCGTGGTCTTCAAACTGTCACATTATTTTTAGTGTAATTCACCCACAGGGAAAAAGAGTGCGATGTACAAAACTAAAGGTTGTCCAACAACAATGAGTGCTACACAACAACACACACACACACACACACACACACACACACACACACACACACACACACACACACACACACACACACACACACACACACACACACACACACACACCCACACACACACATACCCACACATACTGACACATACATACACATGCACAGATACTGACATACACACATACATACACACACACAAACACACACACACACACACACACACACACACACACACACACACACACACACACACACACACACACACACACACACACACACACACACACACACACACACTCTCGCACACACAGTGATTCTCTCATTATTTATAAGCGCAGAGATGTCTGTTGCTGACCTGACCCTCCAAGATTAAAAAAAAAACAACCAGAAAAAAAAAGTCCCCAGAATGTTGAGAAACGCTAGTTGCTTTCATGCTTGAATTTTCTCGGATTTGACAAGCTCCGGGGTTCCGCTCGGCTGCAGCCTAACCACGTGTAGGAGCCCGAGTCACTGGGTTTTGCCACCGGCGTGCTCCGTGTTCCTCTGCCCACCCCCCCCTCTCCCTCTGACGTCTCCCTTGTCCGCGTTCCAGCGAGTGCCATAACGCCACCGACCGCATCAAGGTGCGCGTCTGGGACGAGGACGACGACATCAAGTCCCGGGTGAAGCAGCACTTCAAGCGAGAGTCGGACGACTTCCTGGGCCAGACCATCATCGAGGTGCGGACGCTGAGCGGGGAGATGGACGTCTGGTACAACCTGGGTAGGTTTCCCCATCCCAGCCGGCTCTGTTGTGACACCACAGCCTGTGTGGTTATGTCATTGTTGTTGTTTTTTATTCAAATTAACACTTATTTTTTCCTAAATAATAAAAATGGAATGAATAATAACTATTCAAATTTGTCAGTGTAAAGCATAAGTACTGTACAGCGAAATAATTTCTCTGCATTTAACCCATCCTAGTATTAGGAGCAGCGGTCAGCTGTGTATACAGCTGCCCGGGGAGCAGTTAGGGTTAGGGTGTCTTGCTCAAGGACACCTCGACAGTTTATTTGCTAGGAGGAGCCAGGGAATCGAACCGGGAGCCGGGGTTCGAACCAGCACCCAGCAACCTTCCGGTTGTGAGGCGACCGCTCTACCTCTTGAGCTATACTGCCGAATAGCGTCACTGGTGGTCTAAAAGGGATGGTCTAAGGCAGGGGTTTTCAAAGTCTAAGGCAGTGGACCTCTGACATACACATATATATATATATATATATCTGTGCATAAACAGTAAAATAGACTGAATCCATTCACAATCATTTAAATTATTATTGCACTTCAGTTTACTTTTGCCACGGCAGAAACCTCTCCATTTTTTTTATATTGATTGATCTTAGTCAATTCATTCAAACATAATCTATTCAAAATTCAAAATTCTGGGAAATGAGCCCTCCTTGAAACCCAAGTCAAGTCAAGTCAAGTTTATTGTCACTTCACAGTTTACACAAGTATAACGCAGTGATGTGAAAATCTTATGTGCAATACCCGACGACAGACAGCAGTTATAAAGTAATTATACCCTCGGTCACACTTTGAAAACCCCTTGTCTAGAGGTTTAGACTCCCAGGTTAAAATATCTGGGCTCGAACCCCGACGTCTGCAGTTTACCTGTAGACATCTTCAATGCAAGATGCGTAAGCCCTACCTGCTCATGAATTACACGTAGGTGCTATCTAAAAGTAGGATAAAAGCCTCTTTGAAACGACCAAATGGTCAAAAGTGCATGCATCATCTTCTTTTTCATCGTCTTTTTCGATGTTGCTAAGCGTTTTGGATCCACAGTTCGTTCGACGCACCTCGGCCACCGCATATCCTGTTTGTCCCTATTCAATCTCCTTTCCTATTTCTAAAAGGAGTCTGCCTCATGCAATTACGCATTTGGTCATCACCAGGTCATCATTACAGTTTTGTGATATGGACGATCATCTCGATCCATGTGATCGGATCAATGTTATAGCCTAAAGGTTGCGGGATGTTGGACCCGGGCTGCAGAGCGTAATGGATGCCTGTTGCTTCCTCGTGGCCTACTACCATGCTCTGGCTCTCTTTGTCTCTTTGCCTCTCTGCAGCTAAACGGAAGCAATTTGCCGTCCTAGTGACCCCTTGCCCTCTGCTCCTTCAGCTCATTCTTTTTTAAATAATCCCAGTGATTGTTTAAACGGAGGGATGTTGCTGATGTCCCTCCCTCCCTCCCTCCCTCCCTCCCTCCCTCCCTCCACCTTCCTCCCCCCAATGCTCTCATCTATAAGCCTCTTCAGCTCCTCTTCAACCCAGGGTTGCTCTGCCATTGTGCTTAACCGCGGCTCAAACGCTGTGGCAAGTCGTTGTCACTGTACTCACCCCCACAGCTCTTGACCCACGGGACTGCACTCACACATTTCCATGGTCGGGAAAGTACAGTGTGTGTGTGTGTGTGTGTGTGTGTGTGTGTGTGTGTGTGTGTGTGTGTGTGTGTGTGTGTGTGTGTGTGTGTGTGTGTGTGTGTGTGTGTGTGTGTGTGTGTGTGTGTGTGTGTGTGTGTGTGTGTGTGTACGATGGAGAGTGAGAGTGAGAGAGGGAGAGGGAGAGAGGAGAGAGAGAGAGAGAGAGAGAGAGAGAGAGAGAGAGAGAGAGAGAGAGAGAGAGAGAGAGAGAGAGAGAGAGAGAGAGAGAGAGAGAGAGAGAGAGAGAGAGAGAGAGAGAGAGAGAGAGAGAGAGAGAGAGAGAGTATAAGAGTGTGTGTGTGTGTGTGTGTGTGTTTGTGTGTAGGTGTGTGTGTCTTTGTGTGTGTGTGTGTGTGTGTGTGTGTGTGCGAGAGAGAGAGTGAGGTCATGTGATCGTTTGCAGATGAGTGCACACTTGTTGAACCGGAGCACGTGGCGGTCTGTGACGGAGGTACCCAGCTGTACATCAGACGGGTCAGAAGCTGTCAGACGCGTGCATGCGTGTGTGTGTGTGTGTGTGTGTGTGTGTGTGTGTGTGTGTGTGTGTGTGTGTGTGTGTGTGTGTGTGTGTGTGTGTGTGTGTGTGTGTGTGTGTGTGTGTGTGTGTGTGTGTGTGTGTGTGTGTGTGTGTGTGTGTGTAACGGTGTGTAGCTGTGTGTATGTGTGTATTCATGGTTTTATTTAGAAGAGCACCGAGGTATTCTTTGTGTTCTTGCTCGTGGGAAATGTAATGTACACGGCTTACGTATAATTGATGACTTTATCTTTATCACATTATGCTGGACAAAATGTACCTTATTGTACCTTATTTCATTCATATGCCAGGAACACTCTATGATACGCTCACGCAGAAAGACAAGTAACATATCTATTATATAAATGTGATCTTCTAATGCGATTACCTAGATACTAAAGAAGTAGTCAAATTGATTTTGTCTGGCTATTCAATATCCCTTTAAGCCTCAGTCACACATTCGATTTCCAAACGATTTTAAACTATTTGTACTGCCGTCCTTGATAGGACCATTACCGATTACAATTTGTCAAAAGTCTGATCAAGATCCTGTGATTCGTGGCGGGAAATTCACAAATTTGTAAAAACATTTATTTAATCACGACAACAATCAGATATTGTTCAGGAAGCGTCCCGATTCTCCCGAATGGGATCCGACAGAGATTAGACAGTGATCAGACAGAGATCAGACAGAGATCAGACAGAGATCAGACAGAGATCAGACAGAGATTAGACAGTGATCAGACAGAGATCAGACAGAGATCAGACAGAGATCAGACAGAGATCAGACAGAGATCAGACAGTGATCAGACAGAGATCCGACAGAGATCAGACAGAGATCCGACAGAGATCAGACAGTGATCAGACAGAGATCCGACAGAGATCAGACAGCGACCGGACAGTGAACCGACGCTGACAGAAGACATTCGTTAGACATTCGGCAAGATCCGGACGCAATCTGGTCTCAATCGGCAAGAAACGGCAATGAAAAATTTCTCCAATTCATGCCCGTTCATCACGACAGCGTGCCGATCCACAGGACACCGTCCAGACAACATGGGACATTGTTACAATTTTGATCCGATACAGCAGAATCTGTCATGACATAGTCACGATTGTAATCCAACTAGACAAAATCGGCTGAGTTTCCCGAATGTTCCCGAATGTCACGGGACTCTGTTACAAACGTATATGACTGCGTTAGCGATAGGACATTCCAGATCATTGAGGATAGTAATCCGTCGTAGCGCTGTCTGATCTCAAACGGTAGCCATAATCGGCACTGTGTGACTCAGGCTTTAGCCTTTAGATCAATATCTGTCCTGTGGTTTTTGGTCCAAAGCAACGCATTTTATACGCTTTCGAGGTTTTCATTTCATTTGAGTTCAACAGGTCCCTTTGTACCTAGATTCCTCCCCATTCCAGCCGTTAACTTTCGTGACCGTGAAAGTTTAGGTCATGTCATCTCTCTCTCTCAATCTCTCTTTCTCCCTCGGTCTCTCGCTCTCTCTGTCTCTCTCTCTCTCTCTCTCTCTCTCTCGCTCTCTCGCTCTGTCCTTTCATCTGGCAGATAAAAGGACGGACAAGTCGGCCGTGTCCGGCGCCATCCGGCTGAAGATCAGCGTGGAGATGAAGGGGGAGGAGAAGGTGGCCCCCCCCCACGGCCAGTACACCTGTCTGCACGAGGTGGGTCCTCCCTCCATCAGGCTCGGAGCCCAGGTTAAATTATAGGCCGCTGAAGTGTGACTGAAATCTCTTTGCCCAAATTAGGCTGGCCTCACTGGCTTCCCACACTAATGGAACGGGGGGGGGGGGGGGGGGAGAGAGCACCTCGGGGACTGAGAACAATTGTGTAAAGCATCGGCGAATGCCAGCACTTTCTAATTAGTTTAAATAGTTTTTCGTTTTTTTTGGCATCGGACAATTTTTGGAGCAGTCAAAAAAGCACATTATGTTGTATAAAAATGGCCGGCACTTCAGTGTAGCACTTCAACACTTACCCTGTTGTTTGTGAGCCATGAATATATTTAGTTATTATACGGTTTTATACCCTTTTTGTGGTGAGGCATGGATATTTTTAATATACCGCTTTTAAAAATAAAAAACACAAAATGCGTCATCCGCCTTGTTTCTTTTTCCCAATGTCGGTTCTATATTTTTCGGCGGGGGGGGAAAAAAGGACGGGTTGTTTAATGGGCGGCGGCGGCAGCAGCAGCTACGCTTTCATCAATTGCCAAATCGAAAACGTGAAGCTCCCCCCCCCCCCGCCCCAAACCGGTAAGGAACGACAGCCCTTTCAGTGCTGCACGCAGGCATGCGTTTGGCAGGCAAACGTCCCGCCCGAGCCCATTCCTCTCTCTAATTAAACTGAACGCCCCGGGAGGGAGGGAGGAAGTAGAGGATTTGTTATTGAGAGGCGGAGGGGGGGGGAGGACATATCAGTATATGATTGGGGAAACCGAACTCCAAGGGGATGAATGAGAAAGAATGTTTTTGAAGTGCTGCTTCGGGATCGTCATTTGTTGGGACAGTCAAGGTTTGTTGTTGTGTGTCCTGTGTGTGTGTTGTTGTCTGTTTGTTCATCAGCCCAGGGACCCCTTGGTTGATTGAGAAACAGCGCAGGGACCCCTTATATATTTTTCAATAACATGCTTTTTATCCCAGGCCTATAGGGCTTATAATATATTTAAAAGGCCTTATTAGCTTCTTAATATATCCAGCTTTGATGCTTAGTTATAAGCTGCGTCGACATAATTCCAATCAATGCATCAGCCTCAAACGTTTCCATTGTACGATGATTGTACCCTGGTGTGTGGCAGGATACAAATGATTCCGAGAGCCAGGGCCATCTATGTCGATGACCTGGACGCTCCCTGTGGAGCAAACACTGACATAAGGTGGAATCTGGGTTAAACGAGGGGGGGGGGGGTGTAGGGATGTAGACCCTTGTCTTACTATGATGAGTTTGAGTTAAGAATGTGGCTGGTTGTCCTGGGATTTATACGACGCAAACGCGATGAAAGCTAAAGTCTGTGCAGTGTGTGATTGAGATGTGGCCTGACCTACACGTCAGTATGGGTTGGATACATAGAAGATTTGTTTACATGTATGCTTGCTTATTTGATTAATAAACAAGCACACAATATATATATCTTTTTTTTTTGTTGGTTTAATCGGAAGAAACTCTTTACCAAGAGAGGCCTGCATACATTTACAAAAAAAGCAAAAAAATACAAGATGCATATGCAAACAGCACAAAATATATAAAATGCATGCAAACTCATAAGATTCATACAAACATGCACTATACAAAAACATACAATGTAATGTATTTTTTTTAGGAAAAACCTAATTTGACTACATAGACATCTTGGATCATCAACTTAAACTTAAACAGATTGACGCTGGTCTGTCAAGCTGGAGATACAGTAGCTCTGTACAGTGTTCCACCACTCAGGGGCATACACACTAACAGCAGATGTTCTCACTTCTGTGACGACCCGCGGGGCTCTTTAGAGTGATCCAGTCCTGAGAACAGGCTTGTTCACTATTCACTCGAAAAACACATCGCTTTTGTTCTGAAGTTTAAATGAAAAATACAACGAGATGTTTAAGAATGTATTTTTGGTTTGTAACCTAAACCTGAGTTATTCATACGTTGTTTCGCACACACACTAGACCAAGAGCTTTTACAATTTCCGAAACAGTACTTTAAAAGCCATCAGATTCCAGTCACCATTGGACTGCTTGACAAACAAGCACAACACAATGTTGTCCTGCTTGCTTTTTCTAACGCTCCAGTGTCTCGACAAGTGATGTTTATAGACTTTCGGGAAACAGTCACCGTGAACATGGGGCTACGGAGGAAAGTATTCTCACCGTCTCTTGATGGAAAGGCCGTTGAAAAATGGTTATACCATCTGCATGGGGAATCCTACACTCCATAATCTTTATGGATCTTAAAATGACAGTGGCATCATCAACAACCACAACAACATAAACAACAACAACAACAACAGCAACGCCTTGTTGGCCTCTCCTTCTTCCGTTCCTCAGAACCTGTTCCACTGCCTGACGGAGGTACGCAACAGCGGGGCCGTGAAGATCCCTGGGGTGAAAGGGGAGGAGGCGTGGAAGGTCTACTTTGACGACGTGTCCCAGGAGATCGTGGACGAGTTTGCCATGAGATATGGAGTGGAGTCCATCTATCAGGCCATGACGTTAGTACCACTCTGATCTATGGGGCCCGTACCCCGCGTCCCATCCGTCACTGTCTCATTCTGCAGAGTGGAGGGGTTGCAGGGGGAGCCAGCGAGAGGCTCCTCCTGGCCAGGGAGGAACACAAGGAGGTGGAGGAGGAGGAGGAGGAGGAAGAGGAGGAGGTGGTGGTTAGGGAGGAGGAGGAGATAAACAGTAAAGATGTCTCCTCAGCTCAATCAGAGCCCGGTTCGGTCTTTGGCCCTTGTTCTAAACCTGAATGATTGATTGATTGATCGATCGCCGGGGGCGTCTGAAAAAACTCTTAAAGACGTCTTTGGCACAATTGATCGTGAACACACACACACACACACACACACACACACACACACACACACACACACACACACACACACACACACACACACACACAGTGTGTACAAGTATCCTCCACTGCCTCCTCACCCTGACCCCTGGTGACCCTTTACGTCTATCCACTTTCTCCCTTTATGTCTATTTAAAGCAGACTGAGACATGACAGTGCGGACTTGACAATTACTGGGTGCCAGTCATTGCTCCTCTTTGTAGTGCTATTGTGGTGGGGCTGGGCCCCTTCACTCCTATGGGCAGTTGAGTAGTTCAGGCCTCACTCATTATACAAGCCATATCCTAACAAGATAGAATATATACTCGCTGGGAGGCTCCCTTTACAAGGCTGGTCGTTTTAAATATTACTCGGTGCCAAGGATTCTCAAGTGTTTGAGATTTCTCCCCAGAGCTGAATATTGTGTGTGCATTGTGCTTTGATACACACACATCCACACACACGTGCACGGGTACACACACACACACAGTATATTTTGTATACTCTCCCCTAAATACCCTAAAAGGCACGTCGATGGGGCAACCTGACTCGATGGCCCTCGATTTAACTCTACTATTATTATTGCAAAAAAAATCCCCTCTAAACCCCAACATTATTGAGCTATGAAACATGTAATACCACAGCACAGAGCAGCAGCCACAATTGGGGTTTTGTGAGCGAGCGGCACCCCTTGGGGGGGGGGTATGTGAGCACTGCTGTGGCTGCCACACCAGTGTTCACAAACCCTTTGGTGCCTTTGCTGGGGCTCCGCCTACGACACAGCACACAGGTAGATGCTGTCAAACGAAGTCTATTGAAGATTTTACAGCTGTCAGAGCTCTCTTCCCGAGTGTGCGGCTATGGCTGATGGTGTAACCTTGGTGGGTCCTTGCGTACCAAGGACCCACCAAGGTGCACAGCCTCACCCAGCAGCCACCCGGACTCGAATCAGACTGACTGTGAGGCTTCTCGAACCAGCACTTCACGAACCACACACACGTTCCCACAGCTGCGGGTACTATGCTCCACGGTTGTGTTACTAGGTGACAGCCGGGCGGTTGCTGTGTGAGTGCCAGGGTGTTGCCAGGGACAGTCACGCTACACGAGGAGCTAACAGAGCGGTTGCAGCCGGCCCGGGCCACGCCTAATGCTTCAGGCTCGCACCTCGCTTCAACCGCTGAAGCCATTTCTCATACATACTCTCACTATGCCTCAGTAGGAATTTGTGAAAGGATTTCAGCCTGACGCCTGGCTCATAGATCTGACTGTAACTTCCCAGGGATGGAACAATAAATCACATGCTAGGGAGGATCCTGTAGAAAGGAAAGGATATCTGTTTACATATACTCACACACACACACACACACACACACACACACACACACACACACACACACACACACACACACACACACACACACACACACACACACACACACACACACACACACACATACACACACACACACACACACACATACACACACACACACACACATGGCTGTCAGTTTGCTTGCATTAGCCAACTTCTTTTGGAACATAAGCAGAAGAGCTACAACTCCAGAAGTGCCACGGGCCATTTCAGAGGACGCCACCATCATGAGCCCCTGTTTTCCTCCCCTAAGTGTTTCTGGGGTAATTTGGAGGCTGAAAGCATGGTAATTAATTAGCCCTCCCTCTCAATGAAAGTGTGCGTTTCTATTGGTGAGTGCGGAGAGCCTCTTGGGATTTTTGAACTTACCTCATCTGTGCACAGAAGGAGAGCGTCACCCGACTAAGGCACATCGTTCCCCACCACTATCCCACCGGATGCTGGTCTGTCTGATACTCATATGGTCCAGAAAGTCCAGCAAAAAGTATGATAGTGTATAATAGTGTAATGTAATATGGATGACAATGTTATGATCGTGGCAGCACTCCTAGCAGTTCAGTAGGCGCACTGCCTACTGGAGCGCTTGTAGAGTTAGATAGTATTATTGTATTTTTCGTTATTTTTTCTATTTTTAGAAGCTTTATTAACAATATGATAATCCTATCTTAGGTGTATATTGAATCATAACAATAACATTGTGTTTTAGTTTTTTAAACACTTTGTTTTAGTTTTACTTCTTGTAAATTGACTCACAACCCAAATGGTGACATATAAAGGATTTTATTTCACATATTATTCACATTTGAATATCAATTCAGTCTTTGACATTATTGACCCTATAGGTGTGCTATAGCATTCAGGATAGGGCCCTATATGTTCATAGACACAGACTGTATAGAAGCACATTCTTGCTTTGTGCATTGCGTTCTCTCGGAGCCGAACAATATTATCCATAGCTCACCTATTACCGCAAACGACTTATGAATCTTTACGAGTGGTTGCTAGGGGTAACGCCGCTGGCAGGTGGGCTAATGTACTGCGTGACACGACGCGAGCTCATTACACAGACGTGCCGACAGGCAGGCAACACGGATTCTTTCAATACGGTGGAGTTTGTTTTAAATAAACAGGCCTTCTCACAGGTCTTGAAAAGGTCTACTCACATCAAGGCTCACTGGTTTGGACCGATAATAGCTGATTCATTCGTTAAGTTGGGGAGGGTTGTATTGTATTTAATTATCATTAAATCCGTGCTTCAGTTTGTTTGTTTGTTTGTTTGTTCCTAATAATTCATTTTAGAAACCCCGGGTATATGTCTTACTTTATTGCATGCTGCCTGTCAGAGCAGGTGGCCTCCGCAGAATACTTCCACCACCTCTCTGGTGGTGCTTCTGTGTGTGGGCTCACAGAAGCACCACCTCTCTTGGTGGTGCTTCTGTGTGTGGGCTCACAGAAGCACCACCTCTCTGGTGGTGCTTCTGTGTGTGGGCTCACAGAAGCACCACCTCTCTGGTGGTGCTTCTGTGTGTGGGCTCACAGAAGCACCACCTCTCTGGTGGTGCTTCTGTGTGTGGGCTCACAGAAGCACCACCTCTCTGGCGGTGCTTCTGTGTGTGGGCTCACAGAAGCACCACCTCTCTGGTGGTGCTTCTGTGTGTGGGCTCACAGAGGTATTTAAAGACCTATTGAATGTTGTCAGCGATGGGGGCGCGAAAAAGCATGTGCTTGTACTGTACGCTGTATTCCGAACGCCAAACATGTTTGCTGAACCATCGTCGAGTCATTTTTTGTCACGGCTGACTCTTACCATGGCAACATCATACGCTACGTCTTACACTACGGCCTCTCTTCCCTACGCCTCTTACACTATGTCTCTTACACTATGTCTCTTACACTATGTCTTTTACACTACGTCTCTCACGCTATGTCTCTTACACTACGTCTCTCACACTATGTCTCTTACACTACGTCTCTTACACTACGTCTCTCAAGCTATGTCTCTTACACTACGTCTCTCACCCTATGTCTCTTACACTACGTCTCTCACACTATGTCTCTTACACTACGTCTCTCACACTATGTCTCTTACACTACGTCTCTTACACTATGGCTCTTACACTATGTCTCTTACACTACGTCTCTTACACCACGTCTCTCACGCTATGTCTCTTACACTACGTCTCTTACACTACGTCTCACACTACGTCTCTTACACTATGTCGTCTCTTACACTACGTCTCACACTATCTCTCACTCTACGTCTCTTACACTACATCTCTTACACTACGCCTCACACTACGTCTCTTACACCACGTCTCTCACACTATGTCTCTTACACTACGTCTCTCACACTATGTCTCTTACACTACGTCTCTCACACTACGTCTCTCAGACTACGTCGTCTCTTACACTACGTCTCACACTACGTCTCTCACACTACGTCGTCTCTTACACTACAACATCATAACGCACCTCTGGCCTCTTGTGTTTTTGTTGGATGTTGTGATGGGGCAGGCATTTCTCCTGTCTGTCCTCCAAGTACATGTGTCCTGGGGTTCCCGCCGTGATGAGCAACCTGCTGGCCAACATCAACGCTTACTTCGCCCACACCACCACCACCACCACCACCACCGCCTCAGCCTCGGATCGCTTCGCCGCCTCCAACTTTGGGGTAAGACTCACAATAGATGCCTGGTGAATCTAGAACTGAATGTATGTGTGTGTATATATACTGTATATATATATATATATATATATAAGGACCTATTATATCCAGAATATGGGGGAAAAACGTTGGAATACTACAGGATGCTCAGAAAAAGTGATAAATAGCACCCAATTCGCACACACATACTATATATATATATATATATATATAAAGGTAAAGGTCCTTATTCTTTTTTTATATACAGTATATATATACTTTTGATTCGATTTGTTCTAAAGTTACTTTGAAATGTCTCTGTTCCTATTGGTGGAGTACGCCTTGTTATACCGTTCAAATCAGCTCGTGCACCGATAAAAAAATCTTTCGCAGAAATAATAGATGAGTGAATATAGTTCAGTGATAAAATATAATTAGGACCTTTACACTTCCACTGAGTTTCAGAGACGTTTGTCATAATCGATAAATGCTGCAAGAAATGTGCACCGCTGCTTAAATGTTCTCTGACTAAATATTTAATGAAGGTAGTATTAGCAGACATGAGATATATTCCAGGGAACATTCTGGCAGCGCTGCTAAATCCATTTTTTTTTGGTCATATTAAATCGCACTATTCCCTAACAGTCAAACATTACAGTGTTCAACTTCATTGAGCTTTTGCTACTCATCCACGCAAAAAAACAATCTGAAGGACAGAACATTCTTCGGATCCATCGACGTTGAGTACGCTCTCGCTTTTACACCATGTTCAAACACTCTCCATTGGATGTTTTCCTTATTTAGGAACTGACAGTGGTGTACTTAATGGTGTGTGTGTGTGTGTGTGTGTGGTGTGTGTGTGTGTGTGTGTGTGTGTGTGTGTGTGTACTGTTCCATAGCACTCATGGTAAAACCCATGTCATGACTTCAAACAACATTTCAATTTAGCTTCTTTGAAAAAGATGATCCAAGGATGTGAAACTGACAAAATTCACATGTCCTACCATCCAGACAGAGCTTTTAATTTGACATCACCTTCATCATGACATCACCTTCAAGATTCAAGACGTTTTTATTTGCCATATGCAACAAGTACAATGGGATTTTTTTACTCCCCATTCCGTCCCGCAGTATGAATTTCCTACAATTTAACACTATATACTATACTATAGTATACTATAGTATAGTATACTACTATATACTATACTATACTATACAATGTACTATACTTATACTATACAACACTATACTTTAACAATACTGTACATAATACAAATTACAATAAAAAGAACAATTGACTGATAGATGATATATACATATGTTGAATTGTGCAAAAAGCATTTCAAAAGCATTTTAAAGGGCAGCATCATGAATAAAGTGCAGAACAGTGCAGTAACTGTAATGAGTCCAGAAAGTCCAGCAAAAGTATGATAGTGTAATGTGATATGGATGACAATGTTATGATAGTGCCAGCACTCCTAGCAGTTCAGTAGGCACACTGCCTGTGGATAAACTCTGTCCTTGGACCTGGTTGTCCTTGAACGGATGCTGCAAACCGGCAACCGGACCGCAGGGGGGAGAAGAGATGGTGCCCAGGGTGGTTGCGGTCCTTTGTGCTGGAGATGCCTATACAGACATCTGGGTCCTAAAGATCTCCTCAATACATGCACACAGCTGAAGTGAGTAAGTGTCAGTTAGCAGGTTCATTGGACTGATGAACGCCATTTCCTTCCTTACAGAGGGAAAAGTTTGTCAAACTTCTTGACCAGCTGCACAACTCGCTGAGGATCGACATGTCCAAGTACCGGGTGAGTAGACTAGTCTATATGTTGGCCACGACGGCACGTCATTTGTCAAAGATAGAGTGAGTTTTCACCGCATCGTAGACTATGTGTACCAGGAAGCCGTACTTCATAATATGGATATGTCAACCCAAGGCAAGCCCTATATCCTCCTATGGCGTCCGTAGAGACATATCACTGAGTAAAGCATGAAAAATGTCGTACAGTACGGACACATTTCTCACAAGCAAAGCAAAGACCTTTTTTTTTTTCTGTTGAATCACAGTTTTTTTGTTCAATAAATCCCTAGTCATATTTATCTTCCGAAATATCCCAGTACAGCAGTTCTCACAATCCAATAACACATGTCAGGTTTTTGAAAAACAAAATGACACAATTAGACGCGCTGTAAAGTCAGGTACACCTTGTACAGCTTGTAGTGAGATATCCTGGCCATGTGTAACACAAACTTGCTATGCCTGCCGACTCCCAAGATGATTGAGTGTACGCTACCAAAAGCACACAAATCTTTTTATTTGTATTTTTCTGTTATTATGGAGCTGATGATACAAGCTTACGTCCCCCTTGTCTCGTGTTCTGCTGCTTATCGCCACACTCGTCAGAGCGGAGTCAGTGAGACTCAGAACCGATACTGTTCCATTCTTTCACCAGGGAATATATTCCAGGTTGGTATAGTGTGTTCCTGTGAGGTAACGTATTGATGCAG
>CM051000.1:30335990-30353490 GCA_027704905.1 Muraenolepis orangiensis
AGGCAAACGGGGGTAAAAACATAACCTCGGTCCATCTTCGATGGCGGTGGAAACCAAGGCAACATTGAACGGCACATATTGCGGGTATAGGACTGAGATCTGCTGGCTTTAGGTTTTCTTCGGGAGAGATGCCATGACCTTACAGCAGCCATCGAGGCAGACAAGGAACAAAACTGGCCCCTTTTACAAGGGGATTTGTTAAACCATTTGAAGGAAGAGGATGAGGATCAAATTATACATACTTACGATATTATGCAAATTATGAAATGTATTTTGTGAAACGGTTCGTGGTCAATCAGGCAAACGGTCCATTAACTATTAACTAGTATACTCTTAATACAAATCAAAATACTGTGTTTATTAGCAATGTCTGCAGGCGTGTCACACATCACACAGGCCCTGTTCTAGTTTGCGGCGTCACGAGCCACCAGAGAGCCAGTTCCGTTCCTGCCAGAGGCTCAAAACAACTACTGAGTGACTGGTCTGCTGTGCAGCTGGGCTAATTAGAATGTAGCCGTTTAGCGCATGAGAGTAAACAGTGTTTCAACAGTACAAAGCTTGTTCCTGGTGTACCACTACGACATTTAATTTACATTGCATTACCATATATATATATATATATATATATATTTCATTCTTTTTATTTTATAGATGCGGTCGTACATTGCGTAATCCCATGATGAAACAAAAGTGTGACACAGAATCCACTAGGAGGACGTGTGGTGTCGGCGAAACTTTAGAAGAATGAACGAATCAATGGATTTTAAAAGCCCTCAGCGTGCTGAGAGGGATGGTAACCCTGCTGCTGTTACTAAAGGACCAGGAGGAGGAAGGTTGCTATTTAGTTATTTAATGGGCTTAATGCGCTTTTTATCCAAACCAACTTTTCATCTGTGGGGGTGGCAGGATAGCTCACTCTGTTAGGACTTGGCTTAGGAACAGGGAGGTCGCCGGTTCAAGTCCCCAAAAAAAACACCTGGGCACTGCCGAGGTGCTCTTGAGCAAGGCACCAGACCCCCTACACTGCTCCCTGGGCGCAGTGTAGAGGGCATGTAAACACATTTCAGTTGTGTTTACATGTGTGTGACCAATAAAGAGGATTCAATCCTCCAGATTTCGATTGTACAGCGGCTTCAGCTGAAGAATGGGGAACAACATCAGGAGTACAGAACATCAGGCGGGAATCGAACCCGGTGTCGCTATGAGGCGTTTTGCCGTCACGCTTGGCCCCTAAATTTGACTCGACCCCCTTTGATCCTACGCTCCAACACAAATACCTGGGTGGAGGGGGGGATGAATTCTTTTTGTTTACCTACAATTGATGTAGCTGTCGTGCTTCAGCACAATCCACTGTCCTCTTTAGTTGCTCAAGCCATCACGATGGATCGTCTCCATCAGTCACAAAATGTCCCGCGCTTAAAGGCGGACGGACGCCAAATGACCATCACTTTCAGCGAGACGGCTGCCTTTGTTGCTGTAAAACCTAAAGAGAGCTCCGGCGTGGTGTTTTATAATTCTCTCAATTGAGCGCCTGACAGAATAGAGAGATAATAGAGGAGGATGATTTTATTAAAGGCATAGTGGGGGGGGGGGGGGGGGGAGCTGGGGAGGGGAGGGGATAATGTATAGGGGATGTGAAGCTTTTACCCCAGAGCTGCCATCCTTTATGTGCTTCCTGTCACGCTGCTCTGAGCGGCCCTGTCGCTTCACGGCCATGGAATGGAGGTTCACATTTTAGTTATGATTACTGCTTGTTGTTCCTTGGTCAATACTGCCGTCTCGCCGCCAGTGAAATGATGCAGCAGCCGGTGGCAAAACCGGCCAACCAGCTCATTGTGTGTGTGTGTGTGTGTGTGTGTGCGCGCGTGTGTGTGTGTGTGTGTGCGTGTTTTAAGGCATGTGTGTCAAATGAAAGAAAAAGACTAAATTGCATGGTTGTAACCCCTTATTTCCCCTCTGCCCTCCCCCTCCCCCCCACCCTCGGTCTGCAGGATAATTTCCCCGCGGGGAACCCAGAGCGTCTCCAAGACCTGAAGTCCACGGTGGACCTCCTGACCAGCATCACCTTCTTCAGGATGAAGGTACTGTATGTGTAGGGTCTATGCGTGCTCGTGCGTGCCTCGGTTGACGGGGGCTGCAGGGTTTCTGCATCCATCACCTGCACTGCCACTGCACTGCAAGAGAGAAGCCATGGAGTACCGCCGGTCAGCGGGGGCCACAGCCCTTGTTAGGCAGCTGTCCGCTTCCCCCCTTTTCTGTCATCCGGGGGGGGGGGGGGGGGAACTCTCACGCTGTGACAGCAGCACTGGGCAGCCTTTCCCTGGGGGGGGCAAAAAGGAACTCTTGAGGAGGAGAAAGGAAGTCCCGGATCTCGACGAGTCGGATCTCTTATCGCGTCACACCCGCTCCGAAGGGGAACATTTCTCTGGTCTCCTCCTCCCCCTCCTCCTCTGGCCCCACCCCCTCCCCCCCCCCCCCCCTTCTCCCCCGCCTGCGTAACGAGATCACATTTTTCCCACTTTCCGCAAAAACCAACCGATAAAACAGCCACAGTCGGTCCCCCACGGTCTGAAAGAAAAAGATGAAGCGAGACGGAGCTGGACTACAGCCGCCCTCTCGCTTCAACAAAGCCCGGATAAACCAAACCAAAACACACACAGCTTACTCTCAGTCACCGGATACAAGGGGATTAAGAGGCTACCCAGGTATCACCGGCTGTACGTTGATACACACAAAGCCCCATACGGTCACACTAAAGAATGGACTATAGAATGGACAGAGCAAGGTGTGGGAGGGGGGGGGTGATGTGCCCCGAGCGGGACTGTCCCTTTAAATGATCCGACTGCCACCTCGCTAACCAATCAGCAGCCAGGATACACCCAAGTGATCAGTCACACTAACTGATTGCAGCAGCCCACCTGCGGCTCGTCCGATACACACACATGCGCGCCCGCGCAAACACACACACACACACACGTGTGTGACACACACACACACACACACACACACACACACAAGGGTCGAGAACTGCACTGCACAGCACACAACAAACAAACAAAAAACAACCCCTCCCTCCAGGGGAAGGTGTGCCAGTGTGATTTACACACCACACGTATTTCACTCATAGTCAATACGGACCATGGCCATAATATTAGGACACATTCACTCTACAACAGACATCAACATTGATCTAGAGATCCTTTCATTTAAGTGAAATCAATTCACACTGCAGGACTATAAAACGGGTCACTTTTAGCACCTCTGGGGGGGGGGGGGAAGAAAGATGGACATTGACTTTCCTTATATATCGTCAGGCCGGTGAAATGTAGTCGACCTTTGTGTGCCGCATACTCGGTTGATTGTGTTGGTGTGTGAGAGAGAGCTAATTGCATTGCAAATGCAATAGTGTATTTACCAAATCCAAAATGAAAAAATAAAATAAACCCAATCTATTCTATAACTCTCTACTTTGGTTGGGTTGCCGGTGTTGTATAAAATAATCCTTAGCTTGTCTATAGGGGTAGAGATGGTGGTGGTGGTGTAAGACTGCAGAGCGGAGCTGTCACCTGCATGGCTGTTTTTCAGCACGGATTAAGAAGCGTACTTCCCTTACGTTTTCCCTAAAGCTCGATGCATATTGTACACGCTGAGCAGCATAATGCGTCACATGGAACCACCTCCGTCAGTACACCACGGCTAGAACACACAAAGTGTGCGCCATCCATCCATTGTATACCGCTTATCCGGGCCGGGTCGTGCACACACACCCGCACACACACACACACAAGGTATTTTTGTTATTTTTTATTTTTTTACCACGGCGAGGACATCGAATGCTGTTCGAGTTCTGTTAAATGAATAATTTAAACGTGTGTTCCGATAATCATTTGGTCCTGGGGTAACTGAGCTGGAGGAATTACCAGAGAGAAATGGCCCTTTTGTGTTGAAATGTAATCACTCCATTCCATTGCCGTTCCTTTTGTTATTGTGCTTAACGAGGCTCTTTGGTATCCTAACCCCCCCATACACCACCGTTATTATTATTACTATTATAATTATTATTAATATTGTGTGTGTACTTTTATTGTGTGAAAGTTTTAGTGTTGAAAACAATTTCAGTGTTGGTGCTTCTGAGCTCTGGTGCTGTGATTTGTTTATTTTATTTTATTGAATTGTTCTTTAATGCTTTGACCATCCTTAAATTATGCATATTTTTATGTGAGTGGGTATGTGTGTGTGTGTGTGGGGGGGGGGGGGAAGGTTAGGGGTGGTATGAACGTGTTTGTGGTAAGTGTGTGTATGCATTCACATTTATTTGTGTGTGTGTGTGTGTGTGCGTGTGCGTGCGTGCGTGTGTGTGTGTGTGTGTTCGTTCCAGGTTCAAGAGCTCCAGAGTCCCCCGAGGGCCAGCATGGTGGTGAAGGACTGCGTGAGGGCGTGTCTGGACTCCACCTACAAATACATCTTCGACAACTGCCATGAGCTGTACAACCAGCTGCTGGACCAGGTACCCCCACCTGCAGCTCCCTCTCCATCTCCCTCTCCAGCTGGCCATGTGTGTTTGAGTGGTGACCCCCAGTTAGTGGTGACTCCCAGTTAACAATGTCATAGATAACAATAATAATACATTCCATTTCATGTAGCGCTTTTTTTAGATACTCAAGGCGCTTTACAGACATGGTAAAACGACACACACACAGTTACATCATTTAATAGTTACATAGATTAAAAATAAGACGGATAAAATACAAATGAACTAGTATACTTTTAAATTTGAGTCATGGGATAGAGGGGAGGATGTTTAGCAGGGGGAAGTCAGTTTGAAGAGGTGGGTCTTGAGAGCCTGTTTAAAGGATGGTAGGGTGGTGGTTGCCTGAAGGATGTGGATGGGGACGGCATTCCAGAGGGAGGGGGCAGCAACTGAAAAGGCCCTGTCGCCCCAGGTCCATAGCTCCGTCCTGGGGACTATCAGGCTGTTGGTGTCAGCGGACCTGAGGCGACAGGAAGGAGTGTGACGGGTGATGGAGGTGAATGGAAAGATGAATGGATAGACGGACAGACAGACAGACAGACAGACAGACAGGCAGGCAGGCAGACAGAAGCCCATGAATGAATTCCTGCTACAATGTTCATTCATATTTTAATGCCTTTCTATTTCATTGAGTTTGTTCCCCAATTGTTCCCTCCATGTCTTTAACACGGTACATGATGGCATTGTATTGAACACGGCCACATCGGTCAATACATGTTTTATTGTCGGCTGGTGACTTAATGACTCATGCCACACAAGGGCTCCTGAGGCTGGACCCGTTGAGAAGCACTGATGATTAAAAAGAGCCCTCCTCTTGCTGATTGCCAGCATCCACGGTTGACATTGCCGTCGGTGTGTGAGTGCTTGTGTGTGTGTTTGTGTGTGTGTGTGTGCGTGTGTGTGTGTGTGTGTGTGTGTGTGTGTGTGTGTGTGGGTGAGATGTATTCGGCTTAAAGTGCTTCGAGTGGCCAAAGTGACGATCGAATAGCTTTTTAAATGCAGCGTGTTTAGTCCAATACACACACAGTCATTATCATACAGTAATGTAATGCTTTCATTTGAGGATCTTGTTTTGATTCATCCTGTACATATGGTAGTGTAGTATAATATTAGATGTCATTGGTGGACCTTTATCTAAATAATGCATACATTTCTTATATGCTTTATACACCTATATTAGCAAATCTACATTATGATTACGCTTTGGGCAGAGAAATGCAGTCCATTGGTATTAACATAATGTATTGTTTTTTTTTTTAAACTGCTGTCTCTTAAACAAAATGCTAATTAATCATGCTCATTAAACATGGCCTCAGACATAACACAACTATTTAATTCAGTTGATATTCAGGGTTATTTCAAGTCTCCAAAAAAAATGGAGGAAACACAGACTCCTATAATCACACCCATTCCCCAGCTGTAATTATCGCGAATTGGCTGGAGTTTGTTTTGCCTGTGCAAAATAATTTACCTGTGCAGGTTAACCTCAGTACCGCCGTCGCCTAGAGTAAACAGGCCGGCTAAACAGGCCGGCCGTCGGCGATTATCCACGGAGACCCCCCCCCCCCTGGGCGCCGATTCTCTCTCCCTGAATTGAATGCTAAGCAACTTTTATATTTGTGGGGTTTTAACAGCCTGAGGCTCTGTATGCAATTACCCACAGAGAGAGATGCGTCCGCTAATTACACACACATACGCACGCACGCACACGCACACACACACACAGAAACAGACACCCACACACACACACACACACACACACACACACACACACACACACACACACACACACACACACACACACACACGCACACACACACACGCAGACACACACACGCAGACACACACACACACACATACACACACACACACACACACACACACACACACACACAAAGACATGCAGACGGAAGACATTTAAATAAAATAGTTCATTGGACCAGATGCATCGCTGTTCCATTGTATTGTTTTGTTGCATCGTGAATTTGAGCAGTTATTCTCAGCCCCCTTTTCTGGGATTTCCTTGGGATGGCTGGCATGTGTGTGTGTGTGTGTGTGGGGGGGAGGGGGAGGGGATGGATGATGAGCCGCTATGCTAATGCCCTAATCCTCATTCCTCCCATGCAGAGACGAAGGAAAGCGATGAGCGCTAGCTAACATGACACAATCCGCTGCTCTCTGGAGAACCAGTGGTGCACTGCTACGCACACCGCTATGTAGCTAACACCACCCCCCCCCCCCACCCCCCCACCCCCCACCCACCGCCTACACTCCCTAGTCCCCCCTCCCCCTCGCACCACGGCGGAGCTGTGGCGTGACGGAGGGACCAATCGGAGAGCCGGGAGCTCGCCTCCCACCCCAGTCGGCCCCGTGGCTGTAGACCGCTAGTATGGTAGTATGGCGGCTAGGCGACATCCGGCTAGTATTCAATCACCTTTCTCAATGAGGCTGCCATGGGGGTGATGATGATGTCACCTTTAGTGCCCTTCACACACACACACACACACACACACACACACACACACACACACACACACACACACATACACACAAATACAGAGAGAGAGAGAGAGAGAGAGAGAGAGAGAGAGAGAGAGAGAGAGAGAGAGAGAGAGAGAGAGAGAGAGAGAGAGAGAGAGAGAGAGAGAGAGAGAGAGAGAGAGAGAGAGAGAGAGAGAGAGAGAGAGAGAGCGACTCGTGCATGCAGGCTAAATACACACATAGACAGACACAGACGCGCATACACGGCATGCACATTAGTTCGACATGCGTGCGCACACACACACACACACACACACACATTCACACACTACTGCACATGCCCTGGGAGGCACATGTTGACATGACAACACGTCAACCAGTGCGTGGTCTCTCTTCTTCTACCTCTGGAGCAGCATCACATTCTATCAGTATCCGTTTATGGAGACTCATTGGTTATGGTGCGCAGTTGAAGCGGTGTGTTTGTATAGCGACATGTGTGTTAGTGTATCACTAAAATGCACAAGGATTTGTAAATACATTAAATAATAATGCCCGTAATTACACACCATTGTTCTATTCAACGGTTCCCATTGTCAATCCGTTTTTTTTTGTTGCGGATCCTGACGTTCTATTCATGCTTGTACCTTAACCTGTACATTTGCTGCAATAGTGGCAGTTTTTTTTATGATACAGGTAAATGGTGTAAATGTATAACACAGTGTATAGAAATGAAGTGCAGTAGTGCTGCAAAAAGGTTCCCTGGCCTGCACACTTGGTTCTCCGGAACAGTAACAGAACCACGTTTGTTTGGTACAGAACCCCAACACACGTCACGCCAGGGTTTTTTACGTCTTGAAAACGTAAAAAAAAAAAATTGCGATGCTAAATTGATGGTTGCCCACTAATAAATAGTATATCACCATCGACCATCACCACATCTGTGAACATAATCACGATATGATTATTTTTGACCACTAGAAGAAGACATAAGTCACGTACAGCACCGGCAAACAGTCCAGTGGCCGCAAGCTAGTCTTTGTATTGTACCTCGAGCAGTCCTTTGGAATAGATTAGGTTCAGGAGCCGTTGCTGGCGACAAATTGCCCCGTGTTGCGTCTTTCATTTCACCAGCGGTGGTTAAATAATTCAACTGATATTATTCAATACAAGATGGGGGGGGGGGGGGGGGGGGCGGGGTACATGCTTGGTTTTTTGCACAGTTGTCTATTAATCAGCAGTTCATTTAGTTCCAGCCGGGTACATGCCCAGCAACGAGGCGAACGTGCGCACAGACAGACACACACCCACGCACACACACACACACCCACCCACACACATACATCATGCACACATACACACACACACACACACACACACACATCCCTCTGGTGAGCCCAGTGTGTTGCCTATAGGCCACGGTGAGATATTACATTTTCAGAGCATCGTAAGAGATTGCCTTTTTTGTTTCTCCCACAATTACCAGTGTTACTATGTCTGCTGAAGGGTGTGACTGTGTGTGTGTGTGTGTGTGTGTGTGTGTGTGTGTGTGTGTGTGTGTGTGTGTGTGTGTGTGTGTGTGTGTGTGTGTGTGTGTGTGTGTGTGTGTGTGTGTGTGTGTGTGTGTGTGTGTGTGTGTGTGTGTGTGTTGTTATGTGAGTAGAAGTGATCAGTGTACCCGTTTTTTCCGTTCCTCACTTGTGCACACCTGTTCCTTAATGGAACCCCCTGTTCTGAATGTGAGGGTAGCTTTCTCTCATTGCATGTCTCTCTCTCTCTCTCACTCTCTCTCTCTCTCTCTCTCTCTCTCTCTCTCTCTCTCTCTCTCTCTCTCTCTCTCTCTCTCTCTCTCTCTCTCTCTCTCTCTCTCTCTCTCTCTCTCTCTCTCTCTCTCTCTCTCTGTCTCCCCCTCGCTCTCTTTCTCTCTGGGTCTCTCTCTGTTGTTCTTTCTCTGTGACTCTCTCGCTCCCTTTTGTTATCTCTCTATTGTTTTCTCCCTCTCTTTATCTCTCTCTTTCTATCTCTCTCTCTCTATCTCTCTCCATCTCTATCTCTCTCTCGCTGTTTTTCTCGCTCCCCCTTGCTTTCCTCTCTCTCTCTCTCTCTCTCTCTCTCTCTCTCTCTCTCTCTCTCTCTCTCTCTCTCTCGGCGACGACGACGACGCCCAGTTGTTCCTCAGTCTGGGCTGAACAGATGGCGGGGGAGATGTGGGGAGAATGAAGGGTTTCACAACAGAGCCCCCTGCTCCGTACCACAGTTCCTGTCACTTCCTTTATTCCAAATAACCCTTCTATGAAAGCACTCCATGTATGGGTTGTTTAATTCAGCCACAGGGTCCCTGCTGCAGAGAGAGAGTTCTGGGGAAAGGGCGTGTCGTGTAGTTGTGTGAAGGCTTAGACAGCCGTGGATATTGCTGCTCAGGGCATGGCTTAATCTTGAGTTTAAAAATGGTGTGCAGAAAATATGAATAATACATGACAGTGACACGTGTCACCCAAAAGTGCCTTTTTTCTTTTTGCACAGGCTACAATTTTTCACTTGGCTGTATTCAATTATTCATTATTGAATTTGTTCAATATGTTTTTCTTTTTTTTCTTTTTTTTTTACGAACACGGGCTTTCCTCCCGTATCTGAGACACTGGCTGGGCGAGCAGCGATAGCAGCCGAAGCGAAACCATCACCGTCATGAGCACTCATGACGTGTGTTTAAATAATGCGCATTTGTCCCGCCGCTCCCCGTCGCCTCCAACCTTCAAACCTCTCCTCTCTCATTCCATATTCTATTCCCCCGTGAACGCTCTCGGCGCTCAATCTCTCTCGGCGCTCAGACTTTTGAATTTTCCCTCCCTTTTCCCTTCCCTGCGGCGCTCAGGCCCGGAAGCTGGACGTCCCCCGCGAGGAGCAGGGTCCCTCCATAAAGAACCTGGACTTCTGGCCCAAGCTCATCACGCTCATGGTGACGGTGATCGACGAGGACCGGACCGCCTACACGCCGGTCATCAACCAGTGAGTATACTACCGTGTGTCGGGATGACGGTTAACCTGTGGTTTCTAACGTGGTCACGTGGAACCCCCCTTTCAATTTGTAATTGTAACAGACAAGGCAGGCAGGCTAGTCTGCTTTTCTTATTCTAAACCTAAGCCTGAGTGTGAGTGTCACTGAACGCTGCCTACCGCTTCTTATGTTGAATTGAATTGCTTTGTTCTCTTGGTAAAAGCAACCTTTATTCTAAAGTGTCCTAATGAAACAAAAAGAGGAGGGTGGTAAACAACAGGAAGGAGGAAGTATACATTAACCTCTGCCTTATGATCTCTTAACACAGATTTAATGTACAAGATCATTGTTCCAACATCATTCTCTTTTTGCTTAAAGGGTAGAGCTGCTGTCGTTGCTGATTTATTTGTGTTCACGCAAGGCCACTATAATATATTTTTATATGAGCTATAGTCCCACTAACACACACATCATGATGGATTGCTGCACTATTGAGACGCGTTCCTTTATTAATACCCTTTATATTATTTTTCAAAACATTATATAGAGTCATTTCAAAACTATTTCACTGAAGGACTTCCTGGCACTGAGTCGTCACCAGCCTGTCTAACATTAGTGCAGTGAGTTTTGGATGAGCAGCTGGATGAGCGCAAGAGAGAAATGGTCGCCTGCCCTTTAAAACTACTATCTGAAACCATCATAAATTAAGTGAAGACATCTTTAGTTGTCAGCTTCCTGTTTTCTGAAAGGGCATTCATCACCGGGGACTAGACCGCTGCCCCATTGAACCCCTGTAAAGTTTGCCAAAATGCGCAGAGAAGTACAACACGATCTCTAGGACTTCCCCTTCCCCGTACAAACAACCTCGATGGAAAATCGCAGCTGAAATGGCGACCGCTTGAGTAAAAAAGAAATAAACCTTTATCATCAGAAACACAAATCTTCTTGAGGGAAGGAAGCGAAAGCCACTTGACAGGCAGCCATCTGCATACTAAATACAGAAACACAGTAAACACAGTAAGCACGTCACGTTGTCGCTGTGAAAAAATGAAATATGATCTTTCCAGAAATGGAGGGGGAGCGGTTGAGTCTGTTACATAGTGACAGTAACTGTCTCAGTATAGCTCAGGAGGGAGAGCGTTTTAGGTTGCCGGTTCGATCCCCAGCTCCTCCTTAGCAAAAACTGTCGAGGTGTCCTTGAGCAAGACAACCAAACCCTAACTGCTCCTGACGTGCTGGCTGTCTCCTTGCGTGGCTGACTCCACCGTCGGTGTATGAATGGGTGAATGTGAGGCATGACTTGTAAAGTGCTTTGTATACAAGTGCTATATAAAAAGCATCCATTACCATTACCATTACATAACAGGAAAGGGATAAGACCTATAAGGACTTGTTTATCTGGCCCTGCTTACGAGCGTCTTAAGGCCTCTACAATGGAGAAATCAAACGAGATTTCTCGAGGATTTGACCTCGAGAAGAATGACCCGATTTTTTTTTCTTTTCTTTTTTCCCAAGTAGACACCATTCCTCTTGTCCTCGCTCCCCGGTTGCGAGGTATTATCTTTTCTATGCCTCACTCTCTGCTTCCCCTCGCCGCTTTCCTCTCCCCGTGTTGATGTACGAGGCTTATTAGAGCTTTGTTTATGCCCAGAGCACCTCTCCTTCTCACAGTCTAATGGACGATTCGCAATACTCAAGAGTCTCTAGCCTTAAATGGTCTGAGATTCTGAATCCAAAGTTCTCTAGCCTCAGGGTTTATGAGTCAGGAACCTGAAGTACTTTAGACTCTGGGATTAAGAGTCGGAACCTGAAGTACTTTAGACTCTGGGATTAAGAGTCGGAAATCTGAAGTACTCTAGCCTCTGGGTTTAAGAGTCTGAACCTGAAGTACTCTAGCCTCTGGGTTTAAGAGTTTGAACCTGAAGTACTCTAGCCTCGTGGTTTAAGAGTCGTAACCTGAAGTGCTCTAGCCTCGGGGTTCAAGAGTGTACTCATTTACCTACATCCCCCAAGGCACACTTAAGGTATGTGTATGTATATATATATATATATATATATATGTGTGTGATTTTATATACCGTATATCTATTAAATGAGCGAGGGAGTGATATGAGAGAGAGAGAGAGAGAGAGAGAGAGAGAGAGAGTGTGTGTCTGAGTAATGGGAGAGAAAGGTGGATGCAGTGCAACAACAGCAGGAGATGGGAGTGGTTGTTGGTGAGTTGTTGCTCCCTCGCATTGTCCTCCTCTCCTCCCATGCATTGGGAGGACGAGCAGCTGAGGAGCCCACAGTAGGCAGTAGGCTGGTTAGTCACGTTGTGACATGCGAGAGAGAGGGAAGACCATGTGGCCACGTGGGTAAGGTGTTGCGGGAGGGGGAAGGAAACGATACATTTGTCCACACCTTAGGCCGCACAAATTGTCTGGAAGCGGGACAGTTTCAAGGCTAAGGAGGACGATGAAAACATTTCCAGGCTAAATTGACCCTGGGTGAGCAGCGGCCCCACCGTCATCTATAAACGTCCTCCTAGCCACGTCTGACACCATGGATAATTAAACCATTGATGTGCCACATTCAGTGTTGGACTGGAAATCCATAGGCATTCAAAATAGCAATTTACTTTCCAAATCAGTTGCCACTCTCTCTCTCTCTCTCTCTCTCTCTCTCTCTCTCTCTCCTCTCTCTCTCCTCTCTCTCTCTCTCTCTCTCTCTCTCTCTCTCTCTCTCTCTCTCTCTCTCTCTCTCTCTCTCTCTCTCCTCTCTCTCTCCTCTCTCTCTCTCTCTCTCTCTCTCTCTCTCTCTCTCTCTCTCTCTCTCTCTCTCTCTCTCTCTTGCACTCTCTCTCTCTCTCACACACTCTCGCTCTCTCTCTCTCTCTTGCACTCTCTTGCTCTCTCTCTCTCTTGCTCTCTCGCGCTCTCGCTCTCTCTCTCTCTCTCTCTCTCTCTCTCTCTCTCTCTCTCTCTCTCTCTCTCTCTCTCTCTCTCTCTCTCTCTCTCTCTCTCTCTCTCTACTCTCTCCCCACCTCCTTCTCTCCTATCCTCCCTTCCTGCTTTGTAATTTCCTCCCAGCTGCCCCCCTGACCCCAGCACACCCCACCCACATGCACTAATATGAGATGGGGATTATTGGATCATCAGATTCTTTTCCCCCCCAGTCCTTAATCGCCCATCCACATCCTCCTCACACCTCACTATGTTAAGTCATCATCGGTCTGTGAGTGGGAGGAGGGGGGGGGGATCAGGATGAGCGATTAAGGGGGGGGGAGGGGGGAGGGGGAGAGCAAAGAGTCATCAAGCCGGGTCGGCCGAGCGAGACATGGCGCGAGGAAATGAGTCCTGACCCGAAGCAGTACCTCTTATTTCCTTTTCCTCCTTTTCCTCCTCTTCCTCCTCCTTCCTCCTCCTCTTCCTCCTACAGATTCCCACAGGAGCTGAACATGGGCAAGATCAGTGCGGAGATCATGTGGAGCCTGTTTGCCATGGACATGAAGTACGCCATGGAAGGTCAGTGTGACGGCCATACCCCCCCCCCCCCCCTCCACATATGATCAGGTCAGTGTGACGGCCATACACCCCATCCCCCCCCCCCCCCCTCCACATATGATCAGGTCAGTGTGACGGCCACACCCCCCCCCCCCCCCCCTCCACATATGATCAGGTCAGTGTGACGGCCATACCCCCCCCCCCCCCCCCCCTCCACATATGATCAGGTCAGTGTGACGGCCATACCCCCCCCCCCCCCCCCCTCCACATATGATCAGGTCAGTGTGACGGCCATACCACCCCCCCCCCCCCCCCCCCCCTCCACATATGATCAGGTCAGTGTGACGGCCATACACCCCCCCCCCCCCCCCTCCACATATGATCAGGTCAGTGTGACGGCCATACCCCCCCCCCCCCCCCCCCCCACATATGATCAGGTCAGTGTGACGGCCATACCCCCCCCCCCCCCCCCCTCCACATATGATCAGGTCAGTGTGTGCTTGTGGCCGTTTTTTGTTCGTATTTATTTTGGTGTATCGCTATTCTTAAAAACAAAAAATGTATGTTCATTCACCTCCCCTTGTCATCGTGTCATCAACACGAGCAAGTGTGCGAGAGGTCAATCGGGGGTCAATAGTTAAGGTGATGACCCCTCCCTCACTAACCCCCCCCCTCCTCCAAAAGGTCACAAGTTAAATTCCCGGGAGCGAGTGGTCAGTCTGCTACGCTCTGAGCGAGTTCTCAGACTTGTGAATGTCTGAGCTCACATTGTGAATGAAGCGCGTGAGAGAATGTGGTCGTGTGTGTGTGTGTGTGTGTGTGTGTGTGTGTGTGTGTGTGCGTGTGTGTGGTTTTGTGCTGTTGTTTTATTGGCTGTGATCCGCGGTGTTGTCTGTCTGTGTTTAGCGGCTACGCCTGCCTTGCGTATTGACGGCTCAGGGGACAGAGAGGCTTGTTTTAATCATCATCGATGCCCACAATTACAGCCAAGCGAGGTGTGTGTGTGTGTTTGTGTGTGTGTGAGAGAGAGTAAGTGTGTGTCTGTATGTGTGTGTGTGTGTGTGTGTATATGTATGTGTACAAATTGTTACAATTGTGTGGGGCTTCCACAGAGGAGTGCAGCATCGCTTATTCCGCATCCACTCTGCTCTGCTGACTTTGAGGACACTAAAGACTCATTTTCATTATTTTGTTTTGTTCCACTGACACCGACAACCTCCATCAATGGAACCCGCTTGTTTTAGGTGGGAGGTTCACGCCTCCCCCAGACCACACAGAGTCAATGGGGGAGCTGTACGGCCAGTGCACACACACACACACACACTCACGCACATGCACACACACGCACACATGCACACACGCAAGCAGGCACACGCACACACGCGCACACCCACACACACACATGCGCACACACACATAAGCACGTACGTGCACGCACACAAGCACACACATACTCTCACACACACACACACACACACTGTGATGATATCTATTAAAAAAAATATTTCAGCCTAAATAGTCTACTCTACAAGCCCTTATGTTCTCAAAATGTTTTAATACTCAATAGATACTTATTATATATATATATATGTATATATATACAGTTTATATATTAATCTTTCTGTATCTCTCTCTATATATATACAGAGCGAGAGAATTAGAGAGAGATAGAGATATATATAGAAATATAGATATAGATAATGATATATATAAATCGATAGATATATCATGTATGTCAACTGTACGCTACATTGAGTACGCTATATTGATGCATTTGATGCGGCCGAAGAGAAAGCTGACACAACAATGGCGGGTGTGTTTCTTTCCCCCCCCTGCGAGCCCCCAGGCTGCCCCTCGGTCACCGGCGGCTACGTCAATGGAACACCTTCGGCTCAGTGAGCCCAGTTTGTATTGACCGCTCAATACAGTCTGGGACCACGCTGTCCAGGGCCTACACTAGCCACTTTGCCACTTTGGCTTTGTGTGTGTGTGTGTGTGTGTGTTGGGGGGGGGGGGGGGGGGGGGGTGGGGTGTGTGTGTGTGTGTGTGTGTGTGTGTGTGTGTGTGTGTGTGTGTGTGTGTGTGTGGTGTGTGTGTGTGTGTGTGTGTGTGTGTGTGTGTGTTGGGGAGGGGTGTGTGTGTGTGTGTGTGTGTGTGTGTGTGTGTGTGTGTGTGTGTGTGTGTGTGTGTGTGTGTGTGTGTGTGTGTGTGTGTGTGTGTGTGTGTGTGTGTGTGTGTGTGTGTGTGTGTGTGTGTGGGGGGGGGGTGTGTATGTGTGTGTGTGTGTTGGGGGGGGTGTATGTGTGTGTGTGTGTGTGTGTGTGTGTGTGTGTGTGTGTGTGTGTGTGTGTGTGTGTGTGTGTGTGTGTTGGGGGGGGTGTGTATGTGTGTGTGTGTGTTGGGGGGGGGTGTATGTGTGTGGTGTGTGTGTGTGTGTGTTCAAATCCCCGACGAGGGTTTTGCTCTTTTTATTCTAGGATTTTTTTTGCCCTTGATGTTTTAATATCCAAACCATGTCTTGACCCTTTATTAGCTGGATGGGATTGTTTGTTTCATGGGGTTTGTGTGTTCGTATGAATGTGTCGTCCGGTCATGTTTTGATTAAAAGTATTAATTGCGGTGGTTGGGGGAGTTTATAGTCGTATTAAAACTCGGGATGGAAGTTGTTTTAACGACCGAAAGATAACTTTGCCCTGACCGCTTTGCCATGACCGGGGAGGGGAGGAGAGGAGAGGGGTGGGGGGAGGGTGGAGGTTGGAGGGGGGGGGGTGGGGGGGAGGGTGGAGGTCGGAGGGGGTCGGAGGGGGTGGGGTTGGGGGGGGGGTGAAAAAGTGCGCGGTGATCACAGTTGCAGTGCCGTAAGCGCTCTGCCGTGGCGTGTGCCGAGTCGACGCTGTGCAGAGAGCACAATGGACGCCCAATTGCTCCTTTGTGTGATTAGATTTGTCCGTTAGCCCAGCCCAGCATGACCAAATACAGTCACATTAAAACGGCCAAATTGGAACCGGGTGGGTCCGGAGGAGAAAAAGAAGAAAAAAAAAATCTTTATCGACTGCCATTTCCATGCACACACACACACACACACACATGGTTTTTCTTCTTTGCTTTTTATTTTCTCCGCCCGCGGTTGCCACGGCAACCAGGTGTGGAGGTGTGCGCTGTCGCGGACGCCCCCGGGCGCACACATGTTGTTCCACACAAATGCTCTCTTGTTCATTTCCTGTCATCGGAGGTGTGGGGGCATATATATATATATATATATATATAACCTGTGTAGGGTGCTTGAATAGAAGATGCTGTGGATACGTTCTGTGTGGTGTGTGTGTGGGGACCATACATCATCACCTGTGTATGTATGTATGTATGTATGTGTGTGTGTGTGTGTGTGTGTGTGTGTGTGTGTGTGTGTGTGTGTGTGTGTGTGTGTGTGTGTGTGTGTGTGTGTGTGTGTGTGTGTGTGTGTGTGTGTGTGTGTGTGTGTGTGTGTGTGTGTGTGTGTGCCATGAAGGGAGAGGGAGATAATTAAGGAGAGAGAAAGAGAGAGATAGAGAAGTGGAGAGAGAGAGAAACAGAACAAGAGTTAATGAGCAGTGATATAGCAGTCGAGTTTGCACATTCTTTGCAAAGGGGTACTTTAAAAAATCTGTAATATATGTATATGGTTTAGGAAGGTTTCATTAAGAACAGAACAACCAAGCACCTTATATGGAAGATAAGCCTCTCACCATATGGACGGCACTAGATAGAAGAAGCCATTAAAGTAAGCATAATAACAAAAACTAAAAAACTAAAAAGTAGATAACAGCAAACACATACAGAGTGAGATACAGGAAGCAGTTTTAACACATGTGTGTGAACATGCATGTTTGTCTATGGGCATGTAGTGGGTATGTGTGTGCATATATGTGTGTGTGTGTGTGTTTGTGTGCATGTGTGTGTGGTATGCTTGTGTATACAGCATGTGTGCATGCGTGTCTGTGTATGTATGTCTGTGTGTGTTTGTGTGTGTGT
>CM051000.1:30358490-30375990 GCA_027704905.1 Muraenolepis orangiensis
TTAAATCAGTTTATTCTGTCCATTTCATTTAGTTTAGTTTAGTTTTTAAATGATTACTATTTTTTTTATTGCTGTTGTGTGCAGAGTGACCGTTAATGATTGCAACACAATTCTGTTGTACTTGTGCAATGACAAAAGAGCCGTCTGATTGTGCTTGTGATTGTGAATGTGATTTAACGAGAGCGGGAGCGTCCGCGGCAGACCACAGCCTCTCCCCAGGCCCTGGTGACTGAACTGGGTCACTCCAGCCAACATCTGGGGAAGGGGATTATGTCATCGAGTTATTTCTCCGGGTTTGCTTTGGCCGCCGTTGTCTCTGCAGCTGCTTCTCTCGGGCTTAACGGGTCTTTCCGCAAACACACATACACACACATGCGCACACACACACACACACACACACACACACACAAACACACACTTGGTGCATTCAATGAACGGAAAGCCAAACGGATGAGAAAGTGCTGCAGAGAATCGCTGCTGTTCATCTTCATATCCGGGGAGTTTAAATCAATGAGGCAGAGATGGAGTGGGTACCCGGCCAGGTGTGTGTGTGTGTGTGTGTGGTGTGTGTGTGTGTGTGTGTGTTCCCTGTGGACTGAGTCAGAAAGGATGACATCCTCACCAGGGACCCAGGGCTTACTCCTCCCTCCGGACCACACCACCCCGTGCTGTTTACCACCAGCACACCAACAGTATCCATACACACACATACACACACACACACACACACACACATTCGTGCACACACACACACATACAGGAGACACACACACACGAGACATACACACGAGACACACACACGAGACACACACACATTGACACAAACAAACAGACAGACATACACACACACACACACACACACCCCACACACACACACACACACACATTCGTGCACACACACACATACAGGAGACACACACACAAACACACACACATACACACACACACACACACACACACACACACACACACACTTACACTCATCCACTTGCACAGACACACAGGAGACGCACACATTTACTCTCACACACACACACACACAACACACACACACCACGAGACATACACACGAGACACACACACGAGACACACACACACACACACATTGACACAAACAGACAGACAGACAGACAGACAGACAGACACACACACACACACACACACACAAACACAAACACAAACACACAGCTCTCTTTCCTGTCAATCCTGGTGAAGCAACTGGGCATATGGGTTGGATTTGCATAAACCTCCTAAATGGGAATATGATCCTTCTTCCCAAGAGGTGCAGCATCATTGGAACAATTAGACACCTGCCAGAAAAACAAATAAAAAAATGATTACATGGAAATGTAAAATGCAGTAAACAGTATTTTGGGTTTCAGAGCATCACCTCACCCTGCACGCACTGGCCATGTGTCTCTTAATGTTCTTTGTTGAGCATTTACCTGAGATTGGATCCCTTGGATGGGGACTCTCAGCACCTGTTAAGTTATGGAGCCTCCCACTGCACACAGCATGTAACGCCGTATCCATGCAATGAGCCAGACGCCAGCAATACAATACGTGTGTGTGTGTGTGTGTGTGTGTGTGTGTGTGTGTGTTTGTTCCTCGTCAAGCATGTAAAATGTGTCCCATCTGCGGGTGTTTCTGCTTCAAAGCTGTCCAGAGGGAGAACCAGTGAGAGATGCTTTGACAAGATGATGGCGAAACCCATTTTGGAGTTAATACCTCATTAGCCAAAGAAACTCTCTCTCTCTCTCTCTCTCTCTCTCTCTCGCCCTTATGTCTCCTGGCTGAATCCAAAGAGCCTGTCTAAGTCAAGTCAAGCGGTCCTTTTATAGAACCAGTTAAAAGGTCAGAGGCCAAACCCAAGTGAATTCCAAAACATGCATAACAAATAAAACTGAGATAACAAAAGAGCCCAGGAGGCGAACGCAAGGCCTAAGGTGGTGAACGGGTGGAGAGGAAGATAAACGCCAAAGTAAGCCTTTCCTCCTGTGTTGGATCAATAGGAGATACAACCAGAGGAATTGTTTTAAGTGTATAAAGAACATCATGCAAGTACCTCTAGCCTCCGGGCTCACCGCAGCCCTCCTGCTTTGGAGAAAGCTTCCTCCAGCTCTCTACAGTTTCTCTCTCTCTCTCTTATTTCTCTCAATTTGCTGTGATGTGTTGTTTGTGGTGTTTGCTTTCTTCAACCCGTCTCTGTCGGTCTGTCTGTCTGTCTGGCTGTCTGTCTGTCTGTCGGTCTGTCTGTCTGTCGGTCGTCCGGCGACACTAGAAAATAATGGCTTCCGAACGCTTTTGGCTCCCGTTGTCGCGGGCGTTTACCATTAGCGACACCATTAGAAATACCATTAGCGGTACCGTTAGCCAAAACGGGTTGCTTTTTGATTAGCTTGATTGATTGGATCTTAACCTGTGCATTGTGCTTCATTAGTGGGCCGTTTCTGTTAAGGGCTCCTGACGTGTCCGATGTTGACATTGTATTCACAATGTATTAGGCATACTGTCTCCTCTGGTGTGTGTGTGCCTGTGTTTGTTTGTGTGTGTGTGTGTGTGTGAGCATGCCTGTGTGTGTGTGTGTGTGTGTGTGTGTGTGTGTGTGTGTGTGTGTGTGTGTGTGTGTGTGTGTGTGTGTGTGTGTGTGTGTGTGTGTGTGTGTGTGTGTGTGTGTGTGTGTGTGTGTGTGTGTGTGTGTGTGTGTGTGTGTGTGTGTGTACACGCACTTGTGTGTGATCAGACCATTCTGAGCATACTCTGATCTAGTTCCAGGTGTGCGGTGGATCTTTCCTGTTTATTTTGCCTCAGCTGTGCTCTGTTACCCCCTCCAGTATCTACGGGTTGTTGTTTTTTTTCAATGGAGGTTCATTTGCATACAAATATAACAACTCAAGTTATTATTATTATTATTTTTTTAAAACAACGTGTGAAAGGATCCTCTTCTCAATGCACAGCGGAGGGGAGCTGCGTCTCTGCATGGGCTGTCATGGTTTCAAGAGAAACCATGAGACTCATTCATTCATTTTAACACACAAAAATGTTAATTTATCCAATGTGTGTGTGTGTGTGTACGTGCCTGTGTCCTCGGCGTGCTTGTGTTGTTTTTACCTTAGGGGGTGTGTGTGTGTGTGTGTGTGTGTGTGTGTGTGTGTGTGTGTGTGTGTGTGTGTGTGTGTGTGTGTGTGTGTGTGTGTGTGTGTGTGTGTGTGTGTGTGTGTGTGTGTGTGTGTGTGTGTGTGTGTGTGTGTGTGTTTGTGTGCATTTGCAGCAGTATAATGTGTGAATTTATTTACACTAAATGGACTCTGAAAACTGCAATTTTCTAAAATGTCATATTTTGAATATGTTGATGATGATGGACAAGCGTGAGTGATCGCACGTGCGCACACACACACGCACACACACACACACACACACCACACACACACACACACACATACACACCTACACACACATCTGTTGGAACCTGGCTGGAGGCATGGCACGGGAAACACTTGCTGACTGCTGCGTTCTGTCTGTTGACCTCGCTCTGCTTGTTTAAGTGACTGCGACCCTGTCTTATTTATTGTGTGTGTGTGTGTGTCTGTGTGTGTCTGTGTGAGTCTATGTGTGTCTGTGTGTGTGTGTGTTTATCTGTGCTATTGAAGCTGTTAAGTCCCAGCAGACAATTTCCTGTTTAGATGCTGCATGTGCATTATGATTTTTGCACTAACATATGTGCGCACACACACACACACACACACACACACACACACACACACACACACACACACACACACACACACACACACACACACACACACACACACACACACACACACACACACACACACACACACACACAGGCAGGAACACACACACACACACACACAGGCAGGAACACACACACACACACACACAGGCAGATAGACACTGACTTGTCAATTCACACGCTACCATTTCCACTCTCATGTTTGAAATCCTCTGACATCTACAGAGAGGATGTGGGTGACAGGGGGTGAGAGATATCCAGACTACAGACAGGCATGCTGGCTGGTCCCATGGTGTGTGGTGACGGAGGAGAGCTGTGGAAAGTAGAGGTTGTGGATGCGAAAACAGTTTGTGTTGAGCTAGAATCCGTCAGTATGTTGGTTTATATGTAATGCCTGTGTGTGTGTGTGTGTGTGTGTGTGTGTGTGTGTGTGTGTGTGTGTGTGTGTGTGTGTGTGTGTGTGTGTGTGTGTGTGTGTGTGTGTGTGTGTGTGTGTGTGTGTGTGTGTGTGTGTGTGTGTGTGTGTGTGTGTGTGTGTGTGTGCGCATTAAAACAATGCAAACAAAGACAATACAAACATACAGGCACATGCATGCACACACGCGAGTACACTCACACACACACACACACACACACACACACACACACTCACACACACACACTTGCAAACAACACCAGACTGAAGTCCCCCATTGAGCTCAGAGCAGGAAGTGAAGATGAACACCTCAGTGAGTTAGCTGCGGCCAACAGAATAATCGTTCCGGCGTGGAAGGAGATGCATGTGTCTGAGTGGGCCTCAGTGCACCAGGCGCAGGTAAACATAGTTAGTGTTTACCACAGGTAAACATAGTTAGTGTATGTCAATTCTTCCCCCCCCCCAGAGGATTAGAGCATCTGCGGCAGGTCATTCATCACAGAGTCAGACTCCAGCCTTCCTGCTTTCATGTCCAGGGCCGCTACTGCCCTGCCAGCCAGGTGTCAGGGGCGTGGGATTGGAAGATGCATTCGGTCACACACACACACCGGTCGGAAGAGTGTGAATGATCGCCGTCCTGGAGACCTCCGGAACTTTGCTTTGAATGAGTCTTCCCAGAGGCTTGTGTGCCAGGGTACCGGGGGCACAGCGGGCTAACGGTTCAGCACCGCTTGCGATGGGTTATCCACAGGAAATAACAGGAGGCAACAAGAGGTTAAAGCAATTTGACTATGAATGATGACTAAATTAGGCATTGGGGGGGCAGAGGTTCCCCTGTCTCTCAAGAGATCAACACAAGCAGCCAGCCCAGCAGCCAAGAGAGGCGGAGTCATCGCATAGGTGATGCAGTTCTTTGACTCCACCCACTGCACCGAGTGGACTGATTCAGGTCTGCCATTGTAACGTGAAACGATGGCGATCAGCAATCGATCTGATGAGCAGAATAACAAGTAGCTAATCAGCACTGCGGGCGCTACTAGCGCCGTTGTCAAGCAATGTCAAGCTCTGTGACAGAAACAAGAAGGAGTAATTACGACTATAGCGACCGCTCTAGACGAGCTAGAACATCTTAATCGATTAAAAGTACAAATTACTTTAAAATGCGAAGAGCACTCTTTTTTGATTTGTCGCACCCACCAACTGACTTAAAATGACATTAGACTTTTATCCAAAGTCTGACTGTAATGTAATGTGATGTCGATTCAGGCGGATGTGTTGGTCTCTCGTGATTGGTTTTGGGAAAATCTGAATCGGTTAGAGTGGAGGTAATGTCAGTGTAACAAGTTGACAATTCTGTCTTCTATCAGGCTATGACACTGTGCTATTCAATCACTTTTAACAATTTTTTCCTGATGACGTTATATAAGCTACAGAACTACTACAGAAACCAAACTCTTTCCTATGATCGTTTTTTGTACTGGCAACATGTGATTTTCTTTATCTCTGTATCTTTATCTTTATTTCTTTATCTCTATTTTACATTCGATCGTTTGAGTACGTTCCCTCTATAGAACATGCGTGCGGGAAAACAAAGTGGATCATTTAATTTGGTTGCATCCAAATGTTGTTAGGATGCAAATGTTGATCCATTATTGTGTTTTGAAAGGCTCCAGGCTAACTATAGCATCACACCTCTGGTGTTGAAGAAACATCTGTATTACAACGCTGTGCTCGGCGTTAGGGACGACATGCGGCCCATCTCCAAACACACGCCGTCCGTTGTTAATGGCAGGTCAGGGCTCCATCGGTTCCATCGTGTTCACATCACTCTTAAGACCTATGGCTGAAGGATTAAACAATGAGCGTGGAAACGTCAAAGTCAAAATGCTTTAAATGCAGCCTGTGTGCGCCTGTGTGTTGCTTGCATGCAAATTCACGAAGAAGGATGTCAATGTGATGAATACAAGCAAAGCTATTAACTCCCACTGCCCCTATCTTATCCGTACAGGGGGGAGCGGGTTTGTGGTTCTATTATGAATCCGGCGACTCATGGCCCTGAGTACGTGGCGAAATCCGGAAGGAGGAGAATCCAAAATATGAGTGGCGTATGTGTATGCTAACGGCTAACGGCTTGCGCTGAACTTCTTCTCGTTGCAGAGCACGACAAGCACCGGCTGTGCAAGAGCACCGAGTACATGAACCTGCACTTCAAGGTCAAGTGGTTCCACAACGAGTACGTCCGCGACCTGCCTGCCTTCAAGACCATCCCGCCCGAGTACTCCCTGTGAGTGACCGCACGCATTACCTCATCCGCCTCAACACACACACACACACACACACACACACACACACACACACACACACACACACACACACACACACACACACACAGGCGGTACATGTTAATGAAATGTATGTACATGTGTTGAGCGCACTCACACAACAGACAGGTTAGCTCCGCCTATTCTGGCTGTCCCGTTTTAGCACGCCTGCTTAATACGCTGGATGCCCTCAGCCCAAGAACACAGCAGCAGGTTTGGGGGCGTGGGAGAGATGTCGGACCCCTCCCTCCCTCCCTGAGGACGAAATCCGATGGTACATTAAACAAGAAAATGGGCAGCGTTCTCATTTAGCTAACAACTGTACGCCCCCCCCCCCCACCAACTCATCTATCGCACCATGTTGCTCTCTTGTCCTTCATCTGCGACTTCCAGTGCATTGGCTCTGTGTGCTGAATCCTGATATTGATGCAAACACAACCCATGGCCAATACCAGGACCACAATGAGATTTACTCTATTCTCTCTCTCTCTATCTCTCTCTGATGAGCTGTTCCCTGTGTGTGTGTGTGTGTGTGTTCGTGTGTGTGCGCAAGTATGCGTGCGTTTTTGTGTGTGTGTGTGTGTTTGTGTGTGTGTGTGTGTGTGTGTGTGTGTGTGTGTGTGTGCGTGCATAGCACATTTATTTTTTCATCAACTGGAGCACAGACTAAAGTATATGGATACTTAACACTACTTTCCAACCCTTACCCTGTAACCCTGCTCTCATGGCTTCAAGAGGAAACATGGACAAATGTTCAGTATTGAAACAAAAAGGAAATGTTCTACACATTTTCTATAGTAATCCGTACGGTCTATCACCGAGAGAATCAAATGGGTTGATACAGTCCACTGTTCCACCAACAAAGGCTGTCCTCTGTCCCAGGTGGTTTGAGCCGTTTGTGATCCAGTGGCTGGATGAGAATGAGGACGCGGCCATGGACTTCCTCAACGGAGCTCTGGGGCGAGACAAGAAGGACGGAGTGAGTACAAGATTCACGCTTACGGTTCACGGTTTGTGCATGAAGACGATCGAGATGAAACTCACAAACGTACGTACGCCAACGAACGTACTTGCTCTCAAAATGGTAGACCAAAAAAGGATAAGGCGTGCTTCTCGGCTTGCCATAACTGGTGCAATTAAAGTCACACCACCCTGCTTAGACTTAACTTTCCAAAACAAGAATAATAATAATAATAATAATAATACCTTTATTGGGGTGGGAGGGGGGGGGGGGTAGTAGTAGTCTGTTGTGACAAGGCTTGGGATCTGGAAGGTTGCCGGTTCAAGTCCCTGAAACACCTGGGCACTGCCGAGGTGCCCTTGAGCAAGGCACCAGACCCCTTCACTGCTCCCCGGGGCAGCTGTATGTACAATAGCTGCCCACTGCTCCTAATACTAGGATGGGTTAAATGAAGAGAAACTAATGTCACTGTGTGTGTGTGTGAATGTATGTGACCAATAAAGAGGATTTATTCCTCCACATTTAGAGATTTGGATTTAGATGTTTTTATATAGCACTTATTAAACATATACAGCACAAATTGCTCCAGAAATTAGTATAAAAAAAAAAAACATGGCATTATAAAACGTTTTTTTCAAAATACAAACAGCGATCCACTACACTAAGCAGATTAACAACATCAACACAAACATGAAACCATTTAAATTGAAAGCAGATTAAAAGCATATTCTATAGAAATGTGTTTTTTGAAGCTTCTTAACAGAGGACACTGACACAACTTTCTTTAAAATGCAGGCTGTTCCAGAGCTTAGCAGCCGTGACCAAGAAGGCACGACCCCCCCCCCCCCCCGCCCCCCCCTCCCTCGTTTTGAACCTAGACTCTGGGACAGCCAATAATCCCATGTCAGAATCATAACCCACTTTGTCTGCAGAACTGTCCACCAATCTGGATGGTTAAACAATAATAACTTACTATAATCCAATTAATAGCAGTGTGATGTTAGTGCAAGAACACTCTGATCGGACGTGGCTTGGTCCATTGGAGCCCTGCAGCTCCCTGTGAACAGAGTGGGTCTATTTGTTTGTTGTGGGTCAGTGGCACAGAGACCACCAGACATGGCGTAACCCGCCCTGGGCCTGTGGATGGTATAGCCACCGCCTGTTGACTTGTTGACTGGCCCAGCTCTACTACTAGAGACTGGAGAATGAGCAGAGCCATGTTGGGAGTGGCAGCGTGGTAGGTTGTTAGTATGGAGAGAACACAGAGAGAGAGAGAGAGAGAGAGAGAGAGAGAGAGAGAGAGAGAGAGAGAGAGAGAGAGAGAGAGAGAGAGAGAGAGAGAGAGAGAGAGAGAGAGAGAGAGAGAGAGAGAGAGAGAGAGAGAGAGAGAGAGAGAGAGAGAGAGAGAGAGAGACACAGAGAGAGAGAGAGAGAGAGAGAGAGAGAGAGAGAGAAATTATTTGTGTATTTCTGCTCTTAGCTCAACATAGTTTTTCTGTTGGTCGCCCCCTTAATCCTCCCACTTTTTTTTGGGGGTTCAAACCTCTGTCAACCAACCGGAGCGGAGAACCACTGGTGCGTGGCGGTTTGGTGTTAACAGCTGAGGTATCTCCTGATGCCATCAGATCCCAGAGATGGCGTCTTGCGAGTCACGTCGACACGCTGTAATTGCTGTGCCGGCATGATGCCCTTTTCACTCTCACCCCGACAACAACAACATGTTTTGTGTTGAGAAACTGGCTCTCCTCCTCCCCTCTTCCTTTACATCTTGTACGTGCTACCGCGTTTTCTACTGTTTGCGGTTATTATCACTACTGTTATCATTAATAACCCGATTCCGTTCCTGTCATCAATGCCACTATCTCCTATCCCCTTCCCTTCTCCCTTCTTTCCATTCTATCATCCTCCGTTATTTCCTTCCCACATTTCTCCCTTATTTCCCTCCTCCCTTGCTTCTACCCTCTCCTCCCTCCCTCCTCTCCTCCTTCCCTCCTTCCTCCTCCTTCCTTCCCTCCTTACCTCCTTCCCTCCCTCCTTCCTTCCCTCCTTCCCTTCCCTTCCTCTCTCCTTCCCTTCCATTCCTCCCTCTCTCCCTCCCTCCCTCCCTCCTTCTTTCCCTCCCTCCCTCCCTCCTTCCCATCTTTCCTCCCTCCCTCCCTCCCTCCCTCCCTCCTTCCCATCTTCCCTCCCTCCCTCCCTCCCTCCCTCCTCCCTCCCTCCCTCCCTCCTCCCTCCCTCCCTCCCTCCCTCCCTCCCTCCCTCCCTCCATCCTTCTCCCCCACCCTCCCTCCCTCCTTTCCCCCCATCCCCAACTGCAGTTCCAGCAGACCTCGGAGCATGCGCTCTTCTCCTGCTCGGTGGTGGACGTGTTCACGCAGCTCAACCAGAGCTTCGAGATCATCAAGAAGCTGGAGTGCCCCAACCCCCAGGCCCTGGCTCACTTCATGTGTCGCTTCGCTAAGGTCAGACCACCTCCCGGGGAGAGAGGGGTACCACTTACCTCACTTAGCGTAGCGTTGGGTCATCCACTGATCCATCTGAACTTGGGCTTGTTCAGTCGGTCATTAAGCCATGAAGGGGCCTGGATAGCCAGGGTGGTTAGAGTGTGGGGAAGCAGAAAGGTTATGGGTTCCAACCCCAATGTCGCTTTTGAGCAAAAGGACCCACACCCTCACCATCCCGGCTCACGATATGTATCTAAAAATACCAAGTAACTTCAAGTTGCTTGAATAAATGGGCTTGCTAAATCATTATACAGTATTTAGTAGTTTAGAGAGGCACGCTTTATGCTAAAGATAGCGCGTGCAATAACGTGCAATTCCGTAAACATATTTTGGTTGTCTCTCTCCTCTATCCTTGTCTCTCTCCCCCTGTAGACTATCAACAAGGTCCTTCTGCAATATGCTGCAATTATATCCAAGGATTTCCATCTACATTTAAGCAAGGAGAATGTGGTGAGTACATGCACTCGGCAGCGCCCGCAAGACCCTCACCCCAGAGCCTATACATTCAATGCATGCTCGCAAGACAGAGAGAGAGAGAGAGAGAGAGAAAATCTCTCTATGGCGTATCCATGGTAACAATATTTAAATGGCCTGAGGATGAAGAGGGGGTTTGGGACCAGATGGGAAAGTGAAAACGCAGCATTGATTAGTGACCTGGTTCAGCCCGAGTCTCGGCGTCCCACAATCCACTCTGCCTTCTTAAACGCCCTTAACAAATTGTCTCTATTAGCCGGGGGGGCTGGGCGATTGTTCATCCCGTAGTAGTCCATAGCTGTGGGTGAAGTGTGGGCATCCTTCTGGGCCGGCTGTCTATTGTTTCATGTGACGGATGGCAGAGCACAGAGACGTCAGAGTGGCCTAATTATCAACGCCAGTGCTGTGTAGTTAAAGCGAGAGCTAACACGCACGCGTGGACATGCACACAAGCATGCACACACACACACACACACACACACACACACACACACACACACACACACACACACACACACACACACACACACACACACACACACACACACACACACACACAGGCTCCAGTCCTACAGGAGACAGATGTTTCTTTGCAGGCTTGACAGTCTCATTACATTTAGTCGCAGAGATTGCATGCAATGCACACACACACACACACACACACACACACACACACACACACACACACACACACACACACACACACACACACACACACACACACACACACACACACACACACACACACACACACACACATGGACGTATGCACACACAATGCATGCATACACGCACACAAATAAAAAGACTGAACTGTATTGATAGGAAGAGATTAAATACATGTCATGCTCTTTATTATTTAAGACCCTGTAAAATGATTGTACTTTTACCTTTTGACTAATGGCTCAGTTCTTGGAGACTTGTTAGGAATGAATTGCACTCTTGACTTCTTGTTCTCTTAACTACCTATGTTAAACGCACTATTGTAAGTCGCTTTGGACAAAAGCGTCTACTAAATGACTGTAATGTAATGTAATGTAATGTAATGTAATGTAAAATTAATTGGGCCAATTAAGAATTAAAACGTTGTACTGCTTATGCATGCTTTAAACTACTACGACTACTAATACTACTACTACTACTACTACTACTGCTATTACTACTATTACTGCTAATAATATATTACTACTAATACAACTACTACTGCTGCTCCTGCTAATACTACTACTACTGCTACTACTACTACTGCTAACCAATCGGAGCAGAGATGCAGCTAGTACTACTATTAGTAATTGTAGTAGTAGTACTACTACTACTATTACTGCTGCTGCTCCAACTATTACTACTACTAATACTATATTACGACTACTACTACTACTTCTACTACTATGTTATGACTACTACTACTACTACTGCTGCTCCTGCTAATACTACTACTTCCACTACTACTACTACTACTACTACTACTACTACTACTCCTGCTGCTACTGCTACTACTACTACTACTACTACTACTACTACTACTACTACTACTACTACTGCTGCTACTGCTACTACTACTACTACTACTACTACTACTACTCCTGCTGCTACTGCTACTACTGCTGCTACTCATGCTTCTACTGCTACTGCTACTACTTCTACTACTACTACTACTGCTGCTACTACTACTACTGCTGCTACTACTACTACTGCTGCTACTCATGCTTCTACTGCTACTGCTACTACTTCTACTACTACTACTGCTACTGCTACTAATACTACTACTTCTACTACTACTACTACTACTACTACTACTACTACTACTAATACTACTTATACTACTACTACTAATTATACTACTAATACTACTTCTACTACTACTACTACTACTACTACTAATACTACTACTACTACTACTACTACTAATACTACTTATACTACTACTACTACAACTAATACTACTTCTACTACTACTACTATTACTACTACTACTACTACTACTACTGCAGCTGCTGCTGCTTTTCATTATTATATTACTACTACTTGGTATTCATATCACCGCTCCACTGCTGCCCTTAGTGAAAACACTAAATTCATTATTATCATAAATCTCACAAATGTCACAATGTGTTGGCTGTGGGCCTTTACTCTGCAACCTCAAGGCAACAAATGGGAATTAAAGAACAAATCCATCTTTTTACATTTTACATTTTGGGGAATTGGGATGGATGCTCAATACATTTCCAATGTGCCTCAGTAGTGAACTAAGGAAATATAATAATTTGTTCTGGGCAAAACAGGCAACTGGTTTTTATGAATGATCTTTATTTTTTACGCAATTTGGACCATAAAACACACCATTTGATTAGTTTTTTGTTTGGTTTTTATGTTGAAAGTCTGTACGTATAATATAAAATAGTATTATATTATATTATATTGAAGTAGATTAAACGTAGTAAATATTTTGTCTTCAGATGGTTGTAATAATGTGATGTATTTTCATGATAGTTTAATGATAACCCAAATGCCAATTGTGATGCCACAGTGTTAAATGAACCCGGAGGATAAATGATCAGAGCAGTATCGATCAGAGAAATTAAGAAAATAGATTTCCTATTTATTATTGCTACATAACAATGTTATCTTGCACATTTTATCTCACCCACGCCGTTTCGAATTCGCAGTACGATTAAGACATTCATCTGTGATGCAATTTCGCTATTCCCAATCCAGACCTATCGCTCTCTGTCTCTGAGCAGGCCTGAGTGCTCGCTCTCGTTGGAAACACAGCCGCACTTGTTGTTCTTAATTAGTCTTTTTTTAGTTTTTAGTTTACAAAAAAACGGATAAGAGTTCCGTTAAAGCCCTGGTATCACCGATAAGCAGCGTCAATCCGATTAGCAGCATCGTTCAAATGGTATCGTGAACTCGTCCCTACATACTGTATCATTACAGTATGTTCTTTATTGTTATTATGGCTGCTGTTGTGAAAGTTTGATTTGTTTCTATTTTTATTTTATTATTTTTTTATTATTTATTATTATTTATTATTTGTTATTTCTACTGTTATTGTTCTGAAGAATTCATACTGCGGGAGTGAATGGGGAGTAAGCCCTCCATTACACATTGTAATCTGTGATCTAATCTCTAATCTAATCTCTAATCTCTCTCACCTGTAATGACCTCCTGTGGTCCTCCTTCTCTCCTCCTCTCCCGCAGCCCTGCATCCTCCTCAACAACATACAGCAGCTCAGGGTGCAGCTGGAGAAGATGTTCGAGACGATGGGAGGCAAGCAGGTCTGTGCTGGTGGCTTCTTCCGTCTGTCTGTCTGACTGTCTGTCTGTCTGACTGTCTGTCCGTCTGTCTGTCTGTCTGTCTATCTGTCACGGGTCGCAGTTCACGGATCCATCAACCGATCAACTCAAAACTACATTTTGTATCAAAATATAATCAGTGAACATTATAAACCAATAAGAAATAAAGTAACTTGGAGTCCACTGATGACATCAAGTATTTCTATTTTTTCCTGAGGATTTATATTTATCATTCATTAGGTCTGGTTTGGGCTCACTTTTGTCACCGCAGTGAACGGACCATACATTTACAAACCGACTCAATCTCCCTCTAACAAAACAAATGTGTTGTGTGATTCAATTCATTCTCCAAATCCCAGTGATACTCTCCCTTTGTGTCCCCCCCCCCCCCCCCCCGGTACTAACTCATATCTCCTCCACACGCACACACTTGTCTCTCCTCCTCCCCATAACATATTAACCAAGAATGTGAATGTTGACTTTGTAAGGATGTAAAGTATTCTCTTTCACTTGTGTGTTTTCAAGTGTGTGTGTGTGTGTGTGTGTGTGTATCTGCATGCATGTGTGTGTCTGTCTGCATGCATGTGTGTGTGTGTGTGTATGTCTGCATGTGTGTGTGTGTGTGTGTGTGTAGGTCCGTCTAATCTAACCTGGTGCAGTAGACCCTGCGGCCAGAGTCCGATGCCCCTCTTTAACCATGCATGTGTGTCTCTCTCTCTCTGTGTTTTTAACGCCTGTGTTGCCCTGCGTTTTGTCTCCTCTGGTCGTGTGTTCTCTTCTTGTCCCGTCCCCCCGTCCCCCCGGCCTCCTGTGCTCTCTCTCCCTGTCTCCAGGAGGAGGGGGTTGTGTCCTTCTGTAAGGTGTGTGTCGTAAGGTGGCTCTTGAACCTCCCCCCCAACACCCCCCCCCCCCCCCACCCAACCGCCACCACCACCACCACCACCCACAACAACAACAACAACAACAACAACAACAATAAACAACCCACACATACAGTACATAACACACACACACATGCACATAGCACGCCCTAGCCACCCGCCCACCCACCCCTCCCCCTGCTCTGAGTGACGCCCACTCCTGAGTCACCACACCTCGCCATGCTTCTCTACCCTTCTCTCCCCCCCCCCCCCCTCCACCACCACCCAGCCTGCCCCTCTGCCACGCCCCCCCCCCCCCCCCCCCCCTGTCAGCAACAGCATGTGCCACAGAGCATTCAGGGCTGAGGTCTTACCCATCAACCCCACCCTGTCTCTCTCTCTCTCTCTCTCTCTCTCTCTCTCTCTCTCTCTCTCTCTCTCTCTCTCTCTCTCTCTCTCTCTCTCTCTCTCTCTCTCTCTCTCTCTCTCTCCCAGAGTCTGGCTGCTAGACCGCACCATCCTGGGGGGGGTGGAGTTTGAGGCTCAAACCCAACCAAAGCTCATCTTTATTGTCATTTTTTTTCTTCTAAATACATTTATGCTCATTTTTGCACATTTTTGTACCTACTGGTAAACTCTTCAGGCGCTTTATCCAACAGGACATGAAGGGTTTGGGATTTCAATGTTTCGGTGGAATTCGATAAGCTTCCCGAAATGCTTGGAAGCCTCCCGAGATGTACTGAGATGTACTTTGATATGTTTGCCTCGCTCCCTCAGCACAGAGGCTGGGTTTTGGCTTCCCACCAAATGAAAAGATACCCTTGTCTCCTCCGTTTAGTCGTAGACGCAGCGACACCGCAATTTATTGCACCCCCTGCTGAATAAAGCAATATTTCCATAATCAATATGCAATGCAACTGAAACATTATGAATATTCAATATAGTGAGAGTATTGCCACCGAAATGCCATCTGAATCGGATCCAGAGGCCAATTATGCGAGCGATTCGAGCGATTCAAATAAAAACAAAAACAAAAAACGCCAAACAAAATAGTATTATCTTTGGAAAAGTATTCGCCACACTGGAGTCAATTAGCTCCCAAAGCAGCAAGGTAATTACCGAGAGCTGTTATCGGTGTGCGTTCGCAGTATCGGAGATTAACGAAAGCCCGCGGTGATGGAGTCTCCATGAACGCGTCTTTCCATCAAGCCACTTTGGAGCGCGCGTGCAGGCACTCGCCAGCTGAGACGCTCTCTGCACCTTTATTTAACGATTTGGAGACAGCGGTCTATAACACGCTGTTTGTGCTAGTCTGGTACCGGTCATTTTGAATGAGTGTTTAGGGTTTTTTTGGGGAGTTTTGAAGAACAACACCGTTGCTTGGGTGAGTGAAGCTGGCAGCTGGGGAGTGGAAGGGAGGGAGGGGGAGGGGAGAGGGAGTGGAAGGGAGGGAGGGAGGGAGGGAGAGGGAGGGAGGGAGGGAAGAGGGAGGGGGAGGGGAGAGGGAGGGGAAGAGGGAGGGAGGGGAGAGGGACGCTGGCGGTGGGCTGCCAGCCAGAGCACCGCCGTGTCAGAGTCACTCTGCTTCCACTGGAAGAACCGGGGACGCTCCAACACTTTCTAACACTTCTTATTAGCGCCGGATACATTGATACATCTTCTTTTTTTTCAACCCCAGTCAACGTTCTAGTTGTCTAGGTGACAAAAACGAACAACGCAAGTGACAAGGAAACAAGAGCAGCAAACATCATAGTTAGTGGAATTTAGTCAGTCTGTGTTTTTTTGTTGAGCATGCCGCGTACTCTGTGGAACAAAAACCAAAAAATGGTATGCCGCTCCATAATCGTGGGTTGTCCATATTCAATATTTCCTTCTGGCAAACGCCTTCGCTCTTGGCATGTCTGTTGTGATGAAGCCCAGAGCCATCAAGCAGCTGCCTTTGTGTTTCTGACAGGCGTGCCTGCCTCAAATAACCATCCATTCCACTGCCTCCTCCGTCGGTATATGGAATATCTATTGTTTTGTTTTAATCTCCCAGAAAAGAGGAGGGCCATCCAGGCGTTACCGTCTCCTCGTAAAGAACCGGCTTGTTGACAGGCCAGTTCCCTGGCGGTTTTATTTTATGGCTGCCATTTTGCTTTATGGGTACCCAAAACGACCCTTTGATCACATGTTCAGAGGCCGAGGGGGCTAATGAAAGAGTGATACATGTTTCTGCACCATCAGCTGAAAAAACCACGTCCCCCGCCCCCCCCCACCCACCTGAAACAACCCCCATCCTCTTCACTGAACCTTAACCTGCACAAGCTATTTCCTCTGTTAAGAAAATCATGCCCCCATACACACACACACACATCCACACACACACACACACACACACACACACACACACACACACACACACACACACACACACACACACACACACACACACACACACACACACACACACACACACACACACACACACACATGCACACACACACACACACAAACATACACACATGCTCTTACACACATGCTCTAACACACACACTCTCAAACACATGGTCTCTCTCACACACACACACACACACACACACACACACACACACACACAACATACACATGCACAAACACACACACACACATATACGTATGCACAGGCATGCCCTCACAAACACTCTCTCACACATGCACACATGCAAACACACACGCACACCCGCACGCACATGCTCACACCAACGTTGACCAGCATCAACGTTAACGGCTGCATCATAATAAGCATCTATAAATGGTCTGCCGTCCACGCGAGATGAGTGGCTGCATTCAGCGGCGGCTTATCGGGCCTAATGTGATGATCTGCCATGCATGCGTACTAGCGATGCCTGGGGGCCCCGCCCCCAGGCATCCATCTCTGGCTCGGAGCACTCGT
>CM051000.1:30380990-30405990 GCA_027704905.1 Muraenolepis orangiensis
CGATACAACGGTGAAACCGTCCTGTCCAACCTTAAAATAGAGTTTAATATATATTAATTTGGATCCACACGGGAGAGAGCCTGTGCACTTAATGCGGCTGAGCTTCATGAATTACCCCCAGACTCCTGTCTCATCAACACGGAGGCCAGTCGGGTATTACAGGGAATGTTCAGCCTTCATGATATGCAAACGATAAATCCCTGCCATGTGCTGCTCCCTTCACACATCTACCAGACCCTGTTATTCTGTGTATTTTTCTATTTCTACCTGTTTTATTTCTTTATTTCTTTATTTTCCTCTGTCATTCCTTAAGGTCGAGCCGATACCTCTGGCCCGCTGGCCTCTATTACCTGACAATTGGTCTGCTTTTTGGCGTTTTACAGTTTGATGCTATTTGCCAAGATTTGTGAGAAGACCGTGCTCAAGCGAGTCCTCAAAGAGCTGTGGAAAATTGTGCTGAACACCATTGAGAGAACAATTGTTCTGCCACCACTCAACGACCAGAGTGTGAGTTTCTCTGTCTCTCTCTCTCTCTCTCTCTCTCTCTCTCTCTCTCTCTCTCTCTCTCTCTCTCTCTCTCTCTCTCTCTCTCTCTCTCTCTCTCTCTCTCTCTCTCTCTCTCTCTCTCTCTCTCTCTCTCTTGCCTCTTTCTCTCTTGCTCTCATTTATCTTCTATTCTACATCTTCTGTAATATGTCATATGTAATGTAACAGAGCTGAGGGAGAACTCCCCTTAACGGAATGTATGCATTCATCAATGAATGAATTAGCTCATTTATAGATTAATTTATTTGCAATACATATTCATCAACGTCTGTTCACTGGTGTAAAATCGTCAGACTTTGTCAGAATCCACAACATAAAGCGCACACGACGCACACACACACAACACGTGACGTGCACACGTGAAACACCACGCAAGCATGGGAGGTGCGTATAGAGCACCTATTAAAAGCAACACAGATGTTAGATGGCAAGGGTCACACGTTCACAACTTGATAAGTATGACATTCATTCTGCACACACACAGACACACACACACACAAATGCATGGCACAAGATTGAGGATACACATTCATTTAAAAAAAAGAAAAAGAAAAAAAAGCTTCTCACCCAGCTCTGTGATTTATTTGTTCTACTTTTTGGAGGCACAGAAGCATTCGTAATCCATATGACGAGGATAAGCTAAAACAATAAACAGCTAATACTTTGCCATACATACATACATACATACATACGTACATTTCATTACCATACTGATATTTGATAGGCTCTGCTCTAAACTGTGTCCTCCCAAACCTCCATCTCACACCACCCTCTCTCCTGACAGCAAGGGGCTCAGATGATCTTCAACGCTGCCAAGGACTTGGGCCAGCTGACCAAACTGAAGGTACATTTTCTCAGAACCCGAAAACGCCTAACGCAATGTCGTCGCCCCGGGGATGGGTGAGCGTTCCTCAAACGCTCGACAGAAGCTACGGGCCTCTTGCAGCTTAGCGCCGCTTTCTAGATGTGTGCGGTAGGGCCACGTGAGCATAGCGGTGCGCTGCTTGTGGATTTGGTTGATCTGCCCGTCACTTTTTTTGCGCAAGGATTATGTTCAGATGAAGGGTTAGGGTACGGTACCCGGCGTACTGACGCACAGTTCCGGGGACCACTAATGTCAGCTCAACTACAACCCAAAACGGAACTAATATCTTTCTGCGGGAACCGGCTTCAATGCCTTGACTTGAAGGACTTTGGTTTCCTGTTGCCAATCCCAGGAGTAAGAGTGGACATGACTTTATTCCAAACGCGTGTGGTCCAACATATGGCATAGCATACGGACGGTTTATTGGGAGAGAGAGAGAGACGGATCATTTTCCCCTACCTGCCACTGTCGTTTAGTGGAATTTACATGACATTTCCCAACAGCGATGGCAGGGTATTTAGGGCTCCACTGACATGCAGTCGGCTCACTCTGCAGTATTCCCAGGGTGTACGCGGATGTGTCGCGCCGTCCTCCCGGAATCTGCGGATGACGAGTTGCGGACGTGCTAGCTGAACCTCGTCTCCGGCGCAGAGCCGCTCAAAGCTAAGCTAAACGGCTACGCGGAACGGCGTCTAATTGCTTCCGTGGCCTGTGGGTGTTTCCCCGCCAAAACCCCCGCGTAAGTGAAGCGGCGAAATGGATCATGGGAAAAGGTTCTGGATGGCCCATTACTAGCCAGCCTTGTGTGTGTGAAGGCAGAGGCGGCTATGCTGAGTCACACAAGGGATGGGTTTATGAACACGTGTGTGTGTGTGTGTGTGTGTGTGTGTTCTTGTGTGTGTGTGTGTGTGTGTGTGTGTGTGTGTGTGTTCTTGTGTGTGTGTGTGTGTGTGTTCTTGGGATGTGCAGTGAAGCCACTATATTTGAAATATATTTGTCAATCTTCGGAGTGCAAAACATTTGGGTTTTCTAGACGGGGACTAGACGTTGCTGAGGCTCACATTGCTTCCCAGTGAACCTCTACGAGGGAGCGTATTGATTTTCACAATCCATGTACTGTATGTTTAGCGTGTTGCTGTGAGCTTTGGATCGTGGTCCCGGTGAGGTAATGATATAAACTGAGACCCACCAGCGGTATGGGCTCCAACACAGAGCGTGTCACTCGCGTGTCATTCTCGCGTGGACATCAGTAGTTCAGCGTGGGTTGTGTCGGTTATGGTTTGCAAATATTGTTTGCTTTTGTGTGTCTGTTCATATGCACACATGGGTGTTTGTGTGCATAACATATAACATGTAACATACATTGTGTATGTTAGATAACATGTTTTGGAGGGGGGGGGGGGGGTGGTGAATGCGTTACTGTCGTCCTTAATCTGTCGTCGCTCACAATAACACTGTTATTGCTACCATCTCAGGACGGTAGCAATTACGTTGACACGAATGCGGTCAAATTTGCGGTTGAAATGATCACCCGTTTAATTCTAATGGGATTTGCTTTCCCAGGAGCATGTGACACGAGAGGAAGCCAGAAGCCTGACTCCACGGCAGTGTGCAGCCATGGATCTGGTGCTTCCCACCATCAAGGTGAGTCTTCCTGGCTCCTGTTCCCTTCCCATCGCTGCCGGGTTCGGGTTAAGATCAGCACTATCAGCAGGAGTGTTAAGCCACGCCGGCGGGAGATGAGGAGTGAGCTGTTGATCTAATTGTGCATCTGCACCTGATTTACACTATTCAGTTAAAAGATCAGAGGCGTATGCCAGTTGTCTGCCATCAGACCTTGTTTGTAACGTGCACTATATCTGTTAAAATTATCTTTGTATGTTCTCGGGGGGTTGACTGTGTTGCTACTGTAAATTGAGGTAAATACACAAGGCCTGATTACCAGAACACCCAATCGATCGACATGCGTTAACACACTGCTATCCTCTTCATGATCTTTAGGTACCTCCCCTCTATGATTACCATCAGTCAGGTGTCAAACGGGATACCACATCGATAAGTGATAAAAGATGGCCAGAGCTGTCTTCCAGCGCAAAATGGTGTCCAGCTGCCTAGTTGAACGCCCCTCTGCACGTTCCCCGGCTCGTTCCACAGCTGTGCGTCAGGAACAGATTCCAGGCAATTCCCAGATCAAGTGTCTGATCCATACAAGGGAAAGCTATGGACGCTGCATCTTGAGTTGTGGCGTTGACCTGGGGAGTGCAATGTGTGTGTGTGTGTGTGGGGGGGGGGGGGTTATTGGAGAATAATTGATTATGGCGACCGCATTCAGGTTTAGATCCATCACACGGCTGACATGCTCTTCAGCTGTGTCCTACTGAGAATCTTAAATGAGCGCAGTTTGGTCAAATATCTGGGCAGATGGGGGGAGAGAGATTTAAAGAGTGAGTGAGTACTTTTAGATTTAAATGCACCCTCATGGAAATGCTAAATAAGCTAGAGGAGCAGCAGGTATATTCCTCCATAATATATCGACATAATTATATTATACAATGTCTTTTTCTTCTCTTCTTTAAATCATTGCTCAAGACATTTATGAATCTTTCTTTTAAATGCTGCAGAAAGCACTCACACATTCACCCAGAGGGACATGTAACATGAACCCTGAACCTGTGCACTTTAATGGATAAGAGAGACGCAAGAGAGAGAGAGAGATAGAGAGAGAGAGAGAGAGTGATGATTTAGTCCATACAAAGATCATTCCCCATTCCTTTCCTCGGGATTAGATTAGTGTGTGGAAGAATCGTTTGTATTTTCACATCTTTTCATAATTCCCACTGCCGTTATGGCCGATATATTTCAACCTATTCATAACCGGGGGCTTAGACAGTGCTACTGCTTTACCGTCCGAGTTCACCTTCTCATACCATTCAACACATCCAGAGTAAATGTGCCAATCGCAATGCAACGGAATAGAACAGAAGTACAGAAGTAGCTAGCTAAGTAGTAACCATCGCACAAGTTTATTTAGGACATTAACTAGCTAAACAGGTCAGCTTTTGCGCTAACAATCTCCCATAGCCTGCAGCCTCTATCCTTAACCTTTACGGAGGTGATGTGTCTCCTGGGAGACCCGTGAACCCTGAGCGAGGGTGATTAATGTTCTGTTGTTTCCCATTGTACTGGAGGGAAAACCCAGAAGCGGGCTACATTCTAAGACTAGTCGCTTCATAGGCAACGGCAAGCTAATGGCAACACAGCGTGTTGCCATGTGGACGCGGGCATGATCAGTAGCTGGATGGCTGTACGGGTCATACCATCACACCAGTGCATAGCAGGGGGGGGGTTCTATTGGCCTGTCGGAATGCCTCCTAGCCATGTGAGCCGCTGTCTCTAATGAGATGAGCTGCTGGACCCTTTTTGTTTCTTCCTCCCACATCCACCGTCCGCAGTGGTGAGTGGTGACAGTAAACAATGCCTTGTACAACCTGCTCTATCGGGCTTATCAGCACAAATGCACATTACCACCCCCCCCCCCCCCCCCACACACACACACACACACACACACACACACAAGTATGGCCCTCGGAGGGAAATGCATGGCAATTACCTAGCGAGGTGCCTATTACTGCCGTCTTTCTGCTGCCCTCTTCCATTTGATCAAGTCTCGCCAGATAAAAAACACCCTCTGTTTAGTTTTTTTTACCCCGCTGGTCCAATGCAGTCACCACAGTCAGAGGGGAATAGGACTGGCATAGTCGTAGTATTATGTAGTATATTATCAGTACTGTGACCATAGTCATAGGATTGTATAGTTTATTAATAGTACTGTGACCATAGTCGTAGCATTCTGTAGTATATTATCAGTACTGTGACCATAGTCATAGGATTGTATAGTATATTATCAGTACTGTGACCATAGTCGTAGTATTCTGTAGTATATTATCAATATGTGTGATCATAGTCATAGTATTGTAAAGTATATCCCCAATACTGTGACCATAGTCATAGCGTTTTATAGGAAATGATGACCTCTCTCATCGAAGATGGGAGGAGGTTATGTTTTCACCCCTGTTTGTTTGTCTGCTAGCAAGATAACCCAAAACGTTCTGTACGGAATTGGACAAAACTTGGTGATGAGGTTACTTATGGGCCAAGGAACAGTTGGCCCATAAGCAATATTATCAGTACTGTGACTATAGTCATAGTATATTGTATTATCAGTTTTATGAACATAGTCATAGTTTTGCAAAGTATATCCCCAATACTGTGACCAGTATTGTATCATATATATATATATATATATATATATATATATATATATATATATATATATATACAAATATACCATCACTACTGTGACCATAGTCATAGTATTGTATAGTATATCCCCAATACTGTGACCATAGTCATAGTATTGTATATATATATATATACATATATACTATGATACAATACTATGACTATGGTCACAGTACTGATAATATATCTATATATACAGTATTGGGGATATATATATATCATATATATATATATATATATATATCCCCAATACTGTGACCATACTATTGTATCATATATACTGTATATATTTTTATATTATTTGACCATAGTCATAGTGTTGTACCCAACACTCCAACGTCCTCTTATTGAATAGTGGGTAACACAATTACCACCAAAAACACGTCGCAAACTGACACTTACAATGTAATGTCCTTGTTATTTTCTTACAACTGTATCTTTGCCCCAAGCTGTGCCGTGAGCACAGCTAGCCGTCCCCCAAGAGGCAAAGCGTGTTTCCCACTGGGAGATTTTCCCGCCCGTTTTAAGGCTCAGGGTTTGAGTGGGTTGTCTGCAATGTGGGCTTGAGAAGTCCTTCGAGACCCTAGCTGTGATTACACGGCTATTCCGATGAAGTTGACTCGACATAAATCAGATAAAGTGAACATGCTGTGTTGGTGTTTATGTGTGCCCGCGCTTGTGTGTGTATGTGTATGTGTGTGTGTCTGTGTTTTTGTGTGTGTGTGTGTGTGTGTGTGTGTGCGTGTGTTTGTGCGTGTGTGTTTGTGTGTGTGTGTGTTTTTCTCCACAGCAATACTTCCACGCGGGAGGCAACGGGCTGAAGAAAACGTTCCTTGAGAAGAGCTACGATCTGAAGTCTCTGAAATACGCACTCAGCCTTTACACTCAACCTACAGATGCCTTGATCAAGAAATACATCTGCACCCAAACCTCTCAAGGTAAGCACCTCGCGGCCTGGGGGGGGGGGGGGGTTGGGGGGGGGCAGGGTTCAAAAGCCGGCGATCGGCAGGCCGGGCACGTTGGGGGGGGGGACGGGACTTGAACTGGCGACCGTCCGGTTCCCAAGCCGAGTCCCAACAGACAGCTACAGAGAGCTACTGCCGGCCCAAACAAGAAGGATAGTCGGTGCAATCAGTGACACCCCCCCCAAAAAACAAATTTGAGATGAGCGGAGATGTAAGCTGCCGCTTGACGGGGGCTTAAAGTTGATCGTTTTTTAATAACGCAATTTGTCGGTGGCAAGACGTCGGAAGAACCCACCGCGTTCGTCCACGTCAACGTGCCGGTGTGTGTCGCTGTCGGTGACCGGCCAGCCGGTTGGCCCTCTCCACTTTGGCGTTTGGTTTCCGTCCAACTGTGCGGGTGACTTCAATGTCAGCTTAGCATCCGGGCTCCTCTGTGTGCAGGAGACGATGCAGAGCCAATTATGTCTGTCTGCCCCCCCCCCCCCCCCCCACCTCCCCTGCCATCTCTAACATTTGTCTCCGTCGTCGCAAAGAATAGAAATGAGCGAAAATCCCCTGTCTGACCTTATCATGTGCCATGATCTCCTTTTATCTGGCGGGATTGTTTTTCTTCTTTTTCTCACTCCTGCTATGCTGTTGTCCCTCTTCTCCAACCGCCCTCCGTGTCCCTGCCAAGGATCAGGAAGGCCAATTAAAACATTGCAGTCACCTGGCATCATACACATGTCTTTCTTCTTCCCTTAATCCTTCCTCCAACCTGTGTACTTCTCGTTTCCATGACACCCGTCGTCCATACCTCAGTCTCATATGCATCCACGTTCATGCATGGTCTACCCTACGTGAAACTGTTGGGTTGATAACAAGGCACGAGGAAAGCCTCCAGGTGTCTGGAAAGACACCTGGAGATGGACAGGGAGGTTAGAAGTGGGAGCACTGAGGCTCAAAGTTCAAAGCCAAAGCTGTGTGGTCAGGCTTGCAGAACGGAGTGCAATTGAGTCAGTCGGCCGGCAGGCAGGCAGGCAGACAGGCTGGTGATTGGAGACAGGCAGACAGGCTGGTGATTGGAGACAGGCAGCCAGCACAGCTCACACACACACTCTGTCATCTCAAGTCTCACCGACTAGCAGCTGGGACGCCAGGCAGAGGGGCGTGTGCGCTGCTGGTTCCTCTCGGCTGCCTCTTTCCAGCTCACACAACTATTGTTTGCATGTTCTCTCTCTCTCCATCCCTCTGTCTCTCTCTCTGTCTCGCTCTCGCTCTCTCTCTCTCTCTCTCTCGCTCTCTCTCTCGCTCTCGCTCTCGCTCTCGCTCTCGCTCTCTCGCTCTCGCTCTCGCTCTCTCTCGCTCTCTCTCTTCCGCTTTCGTTCCTGTAAGTGTGTCTCCCCCCTTGTATCTCTCTTCTTATCTCTCTTTATACTTTCTACCTGCCTTCTCTTCCAGCCTCCACTCCATCCATAAATTCCCCTTCCTCATTCCTCTTCCTCTTTTCCCCTGTGTTTGCGGCGCGCACGTAGCCAACTCTTTTATCAGAGGCGTTTTAATAGGATGTCCTCAAAGATCCCCTTCAGCAAAGTTTACCTACTTGCTTACCTCCTTCATGGAATAGTTGTAGAGAAGAACGTTTGTTTTAGACGGGGAGCATCGTGCGCCTATCTGTGTTTGTTTGTGTGTGCGTGTGTGTGTGTGTGTGTATGTTTAGGTGTGTGTATGTGTGTATGTAGAAAACATGTATGCATCTGAGTATGCTCATTAGAACCGACCAGGAGTGTCGTTTTCATTAGCAGCCATCATGGTCACTTGCTTCACTGACACATATTGAAAAGCAATCAGAAGGCTGCGCCCTTTTCCTCAGTCCCGTGACAGAGGCACCAGACCCTCATGACTTTTCAACATCTGCTGGCCCCTAGGGAACAGATAGACAGGTGTTTGTTGTGTTTGTTTGAAAGGCGAAGACACAGGCCTGCTTTTTTAGAAAGCGCACTACACAACGATCACATGGTTTTAGGTTTCCCACTCAGCGATGCTTTCCGTCAACGTCCAAAAATGCCCAAAATGTCCCGTGATGCATTTTTGGGGGATTTTCTTTTTGCGTCATAGCACTCGACGCGTACGGGGTACCCGGGGGGGGGGGGGGTACCCCGTACGGGTATATAGAGGGTGGGCAGTATAGCTCAGGAGGTAGAGCGGTCGCCTCACAACCGGAAGGTGGTGGTGCTGGTTCGATCCCCGCCGCCTCCTCCTAGCAAATGCTGTCGAGGTGTCCTTGAGCAAGACACCCTAACCCTAACTGCTCCTGACGTGCTGGCTGTCTCCTTGCATGGATGACTCCGCCGTTGGTGGTTGAATGAATGGGTGAATGTGAGACTTGATATGTAAAGCGCTTTGAGTAACCATTGGTTAGAAAAGCGCTATATAAATGTCCATTTACCCGGGGGAAGGAGTGAACTGTTAGTCATTCTCCGGGCATCGGTGCTGCCACTTCCTGCATGCCTGCCTACACAGGTAGTCATATCTGTCCCTCCGATTTTAATATCTCTCCCGAGTCAGGGGGCCCGAGGCCGATATATTTTCCGCTTGTTGACACCAGTCACTTTGTTTAATGTGGCTCGTATTTGAGGCTTCCCCGCGAATATTCAGATCCTTTTTCTGGCTCAGCCTGGAGGTGGAGGAAGTGGCTGTGTGGCGTGAGTGCTGCTGAATGGCGGTACTACCTGCCTGCTGCGGTACAGAGAGCTCCTCGTCTCTCTGTGCGTGTGTTTGTTTTATCCTCTTCTCTGGTGTTCCCGCCCATTGGACACTGGCACCTTAATGAGGGCAACAAACGCTACAACGACCTCTAAATAAAATGTCTCTCTTTCAGAAAGGGCACTCCCCCTGTGAATTGACATTTAAGCTAAAAATTTCTCTCTCTCTCTCTCTCTCTCTCTCTCTCTAACTCTCTAACTCTCTCTCTCTCCCTCTCTAAATCTCTCTTCTCTGTTTTACTCTGCCCCGTGCCTCTTCCCGGTCGATGGTTCTGTGGGGGCGTGTGTGTCCAGGTCAGTCATCCAGCGGATCGGTGGGAGAGGTGTCGATGCAAGTGGATCTCATCTCTCACCCCGGCACCGGGGAGCACAAAGTCAGCGTGAAGGGTGAGCTCTCTCTCCCTCCAACTCTTACTCTCACCCATCATCCCCTATCTCCCATCCCCTATCCCCTATCCCTTATCCCCTATCCCCTATCTCCCATCCCTTATCCCCTATCCCCTATCCCTTATCCCTTATCCCTTATCCCCTATCCCTATCCATTATCCCTTATCCACTATCCCCTATCCCCTATCCCATCCCTATCCCCTATCCCCTATCCCCTATCCCCTATCCCCTATCCCTATCCCTATCCCCTATCCCCTATCCCTATCCCTATCACTTATCCCCTATCCCCTATCCCTTATCCCCTATCCACTATCCCCTATCCCTATCCCTATCCCCTATCCCTTATCCCCTATCCCCTATCCCCTATCCCTTATCCCCTATCCCTTATCCCCTATCCCCTATCCTGCTGTTGTAAGGGGTGGAGGATTTGGCCAGTATGGTTCAAATGTGAGATCTATTTGAGTCCCACACCGATTCGGATGTAGGTTCCCGTTTGAACACACGTAGCCGGACGTCTCATGTTTTGGGCGCAGTTGTTGGCGCTATAACCGTTTTCCTTTGTTTATGTATTCCACAGGATGTGATGAGCCCAGGATAATTACGAAATTAGCATCATAAACAGCACAGAAGGCGTCATTACTACAATTGTGCAAGCAGTATAAAAAAAGAAAAAGAGGATGTTACCGGATTTCTGGAACTGATATTCCTTTTAAACGACATGCTATGAATATGGAAAAGCACCAATTTGTTCTTTTATATTATTATTATTATTATTATGAGTATTAATTTAAAACAATGATATCCCTGCTGTGGGGCATCTGTACCATAGATACGCTAGTAAAAGCAGACACTACTCTTGCTCACAGAGTGAGCAAGTCAACTTTGCATAGAAGCATCGAAGCCAATGTCAAGGGAAGATGTTGGATTTTTAAACTAATCATTTGCACTCCATTCTCCTTTTATACAGTTCTAAGTGCGTTGTATAGTGTGTGTGTGTGTGTGTGTGTGTGTGTCCATTGATCCCAGACTCACTGTGCCAGCAGTATGCAGTGTGCTGTTTTGCATCATTAAGTTAACGTTTGCATGAGAACAAACGGATGTGAGGTGTGGTTACCGCGCTGTGCGGTGCCAGTGTAAGCCTAATTACTCTTCCTCATTGATGTAGACAAACCCATATAATAAGCATTCAGTGTCCCAATGTATACGGAAAAAAATGCGTCTTACTTTTCTCACGGGGTTTTTTGGCTAACTGAAGAGGGTCTTTAAGTCTGCGGTTTGACACTATTGTGCTGTCACCTCCCCTCCCACTCCCGCTCTTCCTCTGGCGCCCCTCGGCGCTCTCCAGTGGTGGGAGTGAACAACATCAGCTGGCAGACCAACGCCATGTTCCGGCCCTTCGTGGAGGTGAACGCCGTGGGCCCGCACCTCGCTGACAAGAAGCGCAAGTTCACCACCAAGACCAAGAACAACAACTGGTCACCAAAGTACAACGAAACATTCCAATAGTGAGTGGGAACGCAGTTTTTACCGATTGAATTGAATTGAATTATCGTCGTTGTCATTCGACGGCCTGTGGAGACTTTAGATAGACAGGTCATTTGAGCTGGTAGGTAGGCTGGTCGAGGTCAAGGTAGGCTGTGGAAACCCGGGATCGAACCCGGTGCCTTTTGGCCCCCCCCCCCCCCCCCCGAGAGTGACGAGCGCCGCGCTGTCCTAAAGCTGTTCGTCGGAGTTCAATTTTAAGTGGGGTGAAGTCCATGTCTATGTTTAAGTTATCCAACACCTATATCACTATATATAAACCCTGCGCCCGGTTCTGCTCCGAAAAAAAAGGCTAAATTGTAATCACGCAAAGCAAAGTCACTCAGCCTCTCCATGGAGTCCTGCTTCCTCATTAGTTAGTGCCAGGAGGCGAGCAGTGAAACTTCAGCACTATTGCTTTGTCGTGCGGCACGGGACAGGCCCGGTAATGCATGGAGCCATACCCTCTGTGACACCGCAGAGCCCAGAATAATCGAGGGCAGAGTGATGTTAGACTGCACTGTAACTCTACTGTAATCAATGTGAGCTCAACACTGCCCCAGCGGGCAGGCGTGTGTGTGTGTGTGTGTGTGTGTGTGTGTGTGTGTGTGTGTGTGTGTGTGTGTGTGTGTGTGTGTGTGTGTGTGTGTGTGTGTGTGTGTGTGTGTGTGTGTGTGTGTGTGTGTGTGTGTGTGTGTGTGTGTGTGTGTGTGTGTGCGTGCGTGCGTGTGCATGTGGGGGTATATGTTGCTTGTGATGTATAGTGTCGCTGCTGTTGCAATGACAACGGTTAACAAATTAAAAAACGAACTAATGGATTCACTGCCCCGGCTTTGTCGTTTAAATTTTAAGAAGCCATTAACTCACCGAGGATAATTAGAAGATATCCTCGGGATAGGCTCGGCCATCATCACGGCTCCTGTGAACAAAGATAATTATTTTACTTCCTTAGCCCGATTGAATTGTCTGGCCGCAGTCACGCCCTACAATAAGACGTTCACTCCCTGCTAAAATGTCCGCCAACCTCTCACTAATATACGTAGCCGTGAACAAAGAAATACGTCCGAGCAACAATAGAAGTCTCTCGAGGGAGACCATTATTGTGGTTGGATTGTTATGTTTATGTTTTCTTGAGGAGAAAAGCAGACACTGTACGTGCGGTGTGGAATATAGAGCAGCACAGTGGCAGTGAAAGCCTAATTAGAGTTGTTTTTTTTCCTTATTGCACACAAGCAGTTCCCCATTGCATTGTAGAATGCTAAGCATTGCAACAAAACTATCTGTATTACTTCACTTATTGCCTTCTGGTAATGGATTTGAGGCTGACTGTGATAGATGTATGTGTTGTGTAATTTGTAGCTTTGAGCCTCAACTATTTTCTGATTTCTTTCCTCTCCTACTCCTCCTCACCTCGTACCTCCACCTTTTCCTGACCTTGTACCACCTCCTTCTCCTCCTCATACCATCTCCTCCTTCTCCTCCTCATACCATCTCCTCCTTCTCCTCCTCATACCATCTCCTCCTTCTCCTCCTCATACCATCTCCTCCTTCTCCTCCTCATACCATCTCCTCCTTCTCCTCCTCCCCCTCATTACATCTCGTCCTCCTCACCTCGTACCACCACCTCCTCCCCTTCCTCCTCTTCTTCCTCTTCATCCTCACCTCAAACCACCACCTCCACCTTCTCTTGAGTTTGTACCACCTTCTCCTCCTCCTCCTTCTTTTTATACAATAACCTCCTTCTCCTCCTCATACCGCCTCTCCTTCTCTCCCTCACCTCCTTTGCCTCCTCCTAACTTTGTACCACCACCTCCTCCTCCTCCTCACCTCGTACCTCCTCCACACCTCCTCCACACCTCAATCTCCACCTCCTCCTCAACTCGTACCAACTCCTTCTCCTCCTCAACTCGTATCACCACCTCCACCACGTACTGTCACCTTCTCCTCCTCCTCCTCCTCCTCCTCCTTCTCCTCCTCCTCCTCCTCGCCACCGTAGCGTCCTGAGCAACGAGCACGGCCCCGAGGCCTACGAGCTGCACGTGTCAGTGAAGGACTACTGCTTCGCCCGCGAGGACCGCGTGGTGGGCATGACCGTCATCCAGCTGTGCGAGCTGGCCGACAAGGGCGCCTGCTCGGCCAGCTACCCCCTGATGAAGAGCATCTGCATGGACGACACGGGCCTCACCATCATGAGGATACTGTCGCAAAGGACCAACGACGAGGTGGCCAAAGAGTTTGTGCGTCTCAAGACGGACACCCGCTCGGCGGAGGAAGTGTCGTAATAGCAGGAGTGGGGGATGGGGATGGGAGGAGGATTGCGAGATGTCTAAAGCGTTGTGTTGTCTTAAGCCTCGCTAGAGGCAAGAGAGACCTAGAGACAGAGAGGGGGGCGAGGGGGGGGAGAGCCCTACCTGTGGAGATGGGCTATCCAGAGGGTATCCTGGAGACATTAGGAGACATCCATTGTCCAACACAGAGCTGGAGGACGTCCAACTGAGACAAAAACAGAGGGAGAGAGAGAGAGAGAGAGCGCAAATGTGAGAGTGAGAAAGGGAAAGTGAGAGAGAGGGAGGTAGAGAGAGAGAGAGAGGAGGTGAGGGTGAGAGAAATGTGTTTGTTTGTTTCTGTGCATGTGCGTAAAACATCTGTTGGAATGTTCATTTTAAACTACAAGTATGTACAAGTGTTTACTTACCGTATGCTTACTATTAAGTAATATATTCTACGAGTTATGTTAACGAGAGGACGATAAAATACCTTTTTTGTACAACATTTAGTCTTTTTGAACAGAGATTTGTTCCAAGTGCCAAACCAGTAGAAGACGAAAAAAGACAAAAAAAAAAAACATCAACATAAACAAAAACAAAAACGTATATTAATGATGGTGAACTTAGTATGTCTGAAATTTGCTCGATTATTTGGTGCGGTGTTAAGTCATTCTCTGAGCGTGTGGCGTTTTTAACCGTGGACGAGTCTTTTTCGTTTGTACCCCCCCTGGTTCTCTGCTTAATGTTTTCCCTCCACGGAGCACCGTTGTGCATGTCCTGTTCTCAACCATGTGTCTCCTGATGTGACCCCACCGTGACCCCTGACCGGGCAGGGTCCTACACTCTGGCCTCCTCCAAACTCTTTGTATTTGAAGTACACACCAGGGGGAGAGAGAGAAAAAAAATAGATAATTTTTTTAACAAAGGCGATGACTGCTATATAAAACTTCATAGGTGTTTGTAATTTTATAACCATGACAACAATAACAGCCTCCAGTGCTAACAGTCTTAGCAGAAAGGATGGAATTATTATTTTGGTTTTGTTTTGTTTTTCCGTCTTTTTGCTTCTTCTTTTTTCTTTGTCTTCTCTCTTGTTTGTTTTGAGCTCCCATTCCTGTTTGGCGATCCGCTTCCAGCCTTTCTGAATGACCACTGTGAACATGCGCTTTGGAAGGCAAAACCATGCATACTCATCGCAAAACCGTTTGATAGTTTGTTTGTTATTCCATATTTTACGATTCTACGTTATTCCTAAGAAACTGCCAAAGTCACATCAAATGTTTGTACAAACACAACCCATTACCTACGTATATGAAAGATATATATGTACACGTGATCTGTTTACTTTTGAAATGCTAAATATCTGATTGTGGATAGGGTGGATTTTATTTTTTGATTTTTATCGTGAGGCTGTTAACCAATATGAAAGTTGCACATGTTACTTTGGAAATTAGTCACATCAGCTTCTGTCACCTGGTTTTATTTTTCTTCATAAAGGAAAGAGTCTAACATTTGGTAAATATGCAACATTCCTATGTATTGCACTGATGGCGAATTGTATGTCATGTAAATATATTTAGTGAGATATTGTATAAAAAGTGTCAGTTTCTTTCATGTCGTCAAAGATTACTCAAACCACACACGTATGTTTACAAATGTTTTGTCCTCCGTGGAAATATTTCCGTCCAGTGAGCGGTTGTCCTGTCGGTAAACTCAAACTTAGAGAAGACACTGGACTGTTGAAAGCGGGTTGTGATAAGCGGCCTGTACGAGGAAACCATTTCAGGTTGAACCTTTCTTACGGTGCTTTACTTCCATTACAAGAGATTCCAACAGAGATGTACTGTTAGGTGTGTTGTGACACACGAGATGTAGACTAGGGCCTACAGACGTAGCTCCCAGAGAAACAGCTATTAACCGTAACCGTACCAAACCATCTAAACCAGGCCACGACCATGTCCACCCAGGCTGCGTCTATTTGTCAATGTCAATTTTTCCTTCCTTTTAACAACTTCCCGTTGCCCCGCTCTCTAGAGGAAAGGTAATAGAATAACGAACAATATGGGATAGAGTTCAAGTCAGTCAGGGAGGAAAGTGAAACAGAGTATAAGTAAGTGCAGGGTTCAAAGTTGTGGCCTACTTCTCGCATCTCTTCTAGACGTCAACCTCGGAGGGATGTCGTTGCTTTACAGCTAATAGTGAGCATTGGATCTGTATAGTTTACTTTTCTACAGACTTCTCTTGTGCCAGTAGAACCAAAATACCAAACGGAGTAGATACATGAGGATTCATTGTAATCCTGTTTCTTGTGTGTTCAACTAAACATGCCCATGCTGTTGTTCGCCAAGCCAATAGTGTGCACTGGCATTGGTATTCCTAGTTTTGTATGGATTGTTTGCATTAGTGCTCATATAATATTGAATGCATTGTTTTCTTAATAAACCTGTCATTGAGAACAATGAAGCACCCCCACACGTCTTTCAGAATGAATGGAGCGATCGAGGTTGTAATGGAGTCCCAGGGGGAGCATCAGACCACACATCCCAGGGTAGAGAGACATGACCTCGGAAGGACAGCACAAGGAGCAGGAGGCCAGGATGCAAATATCCCCCGACCCTTGACCTCTGGGACGTTGACCCCTCATTTAGACTGTGCAATTTCCTCCTGGTGTCATCATCATCAGCACATTTCAACAGACAAATGACATGTGACCTCAAAGGCGATAATTGATGGTGTCCACATAACTGTGTGTTTGCGTGTGTGTGTGTGTGTGCGCACCTTCATAGCTCTGGGAAGCAAGACCCTGTCTATCAAGTTTCTTATATTTGCTTTTCCCAAAGAGCATATATTTATATATATATATAGAGCATATATTGATATATATATCACTGCAGAAGAGGCAGAGGAATTTCCAAAGTGCATCAAGCGTCATCGTCACATATCATAAAACACCACATGCAAAGGAACACGTCATGACTTGAAACCTGTGAATCTGACATCACAGACACACACAACATGAAACACACGTGATGACTGTCCACTGTGCAGCTTGTGTAGTGTGGCAATCTAATCTGGTAGTGATAAATATCAATCACAACTCACTCTCTGCATGGACTCAGTCCCTCAGTCTTAAAAGGTCACAGAGGATTCATCCTATATATTTTGGCTCCAACAGGATTAGCACGGGTAGCGCTCCAATTTTACTGGTGAGTTGGGATAAGTCGCCATAGAGGGGCTTTTTCGACACATGCAGTGCCCAGCAGGTGCTGCCATCCGCAGCGTGTAGCAACCTGTACAGGAACTTGTCTTGCACCCGTAGAGCAGAATGGGCTCTATGGAGGCCATGAAGATCCTCTTCTTGAGCCCCTAGGAGAGGTTTAAAGTCCATGCAATCATTTATTATACTTTGACGTGGCTTGGCGCTGTGCTGGTAACGGGGAGCAGCAAACTCACTGAGTTGACGCACCTGTCTGTAATAAACCTGATTGCGCTGATTTATTTGTACTGACGGTTCCTCTGTTTCTGAGAGCGAGTATGAGTGGAGGAGGAGACGCCGTCTGGGTCCCTCTCAACTTGTATATTTTGAGTGCCTGTGGCTTCATCCGCGGGAATAAAAAAGTCCTTGTTCTATTACTCTCCTGAGCGTAGTGTCTTCCGATCCCCTGTGGCAGCGTTGTCTGCTACACTGGAACCTCAACAGAGACCTTGCCGAACCAGGACAAGGCACTGCCACCTCCCGCCGGCAACGACCACCATGGTGGGGCCCAGCAGAGGAGTGGCGGTGCAGCAACAGCTAGGAGCATCCGCCTGCTGCTAGCCACCCCTGGATCCAGCCCGCAACAGCCCAGGTCCTGCAGCAACTCCACCAACCAGCGCAGCAGCCCAAAGCCCCATGCTCCAGGTAGGAGGTGGGGGGGGGAAGATGCCTCGTCGCCCTGGTGGAGGGTAGCCTTACCGGGGGCTGTTGGCGTGGCGGAGAACGAGCTACCACCGTGGCCTAGCTGTCCAGTCTCCCAGCCCATCCAGACAACCCAGCAATGGCCAGTCCAGAGGAAAGCACTGCCAGTCAAGACAGCAGCCCAGGCATCCGGCCTCCAAGACTCCTTATCGCACCTCTGTTTCCTCTCCACTGTTGACAGCAGTCAGCTATTTCATCCGATACTAAGCCAATATGGTCTGTACCGGGCCGAGTCTTCAGGGCTTCCTTCGTGTAATGGTCCTCGACAGCATGCCGGAGGGCGTAGCCGAGGACTTTGACCCCATGGCGAAAGAAAGAGTGAGCAGAAATATCAACGAACACAACGTATAACTAAAAACTAAACTACACATTCTAGTCAGTCAGCGGTTGTCTAGGTTGTCTTTTGGGCCTTTGTCATCCTCACATTCGGACATCATTCTTTTCTCCAATGTGACCTCTGGTGGAACAGATTGCGAAACGAGGTGTCTATGTTAAGATGGATAGGGGTGTACTGTGTAGGTGGTTGGGGTGTGGTATACGGGGTGTCTATGTTAAGATGGATAGGGGTACTGTGTAGGTGGTTGGGGTGTGGTATACGGGGTGTCGAAAATGCATGTATTTTTAGACACTGTATTTTCAATCAAGGGCAAAGTAATAGAGAGAGAGAGAGATGCTGGTATAAGCCATTCACAGTTCTTTATTGATTTATGTTCACAGAACATCAAATATTGAACAGATTTTCATGCGACTCGGGTTCTCTAGGGTTTTGGGCCTTTTCAAATTGCACCAATGTAACATTACAAAAAACAGAATTTGAATGTGATTCCATATTGCGTGTTGTCAGATCAACCAAAGAATAAATAATGAATAAATGTAACTACAACTGTATAGCTAACTAAAGTTGGAGGACTGTCCATTTTGGCTATAGATTCAGGCGTTCAGGGAGATGAATGTGACCCGGGACAGTGAGCAATGCACAGTACTTTTTGGCACCTGATGCAGACAGTGTTCAGTTAAACATGTCAAACACAACAGCAAATGTCCTACCGATGCCCTGCTTTATCATCCAGGAAATATTGCCAAACTCAGGTGCCATCTGTTAGAATTGATGGATGAAATCAATCACGTTTCTTTGTCTACCACACCTCTAATATATGCAATCTTTTTTGGTGTGTCTGAGTGGTGTCTAGGATTTAGACACGGGAGGTGGGCTGGCTTCTGACAAGCCCTATTGTCATACAAAAGTTGACCCCCTAGAGAGTCTTCTGTACAACAGACTGCTAGGACCCTCATGTTCATGTTGTACTATGCCAATTGCAACCAAAAAACACTTGGTAACTTGTCTTTGGATATGTGACAGTCACAGTACATTGGATCTGTGTACTTCAATTCAGTACAGTTCATTCAGGCAATCACATGATCACATGAACGAGCTTCAATTACTGGCAAAATACCACAACATTTCCACCTTAACATCGACATTAAAATGATCCATACATGAGCATCCCACCTCTGACACTCCTCGTGAACCTTTGAAACTAAATAGCAAACAAACTCCACAACGCCACAAGGGCTGAACACAAGACAGAGGGGCTCAAGACAAATAAATAATAATAATCATTTGAAATGAGGGGGCCTTTGGGGGAAAAGTGTGTGAGGATGTAAAACCACCAACTTCTCCCCCCCCCCCCCCAACCTGACGCGATACATGCACCCAAACCCTGAGGATTTCCTGTGCCCTTCAAGGCACAAGTTATATCTTTTTCTGTGTTGTTATTTCTTTCCTGAGGAGATGGATGGGGGCTCTCTCCTCAAGGGAGAGAGCAACATTATTCATGCACTGCACCAAGTGTGTCCGGCTGACCTGGAAATACACAACTAAGTCGCAGCCGTTGGCCAGTTGGTCTTGTCTGTTTCAGAGGCCCAGTCGACGGTATTGACGTGAACCTGAAAGGATGTGACAAGGGCAACGTGTAATTACTTATCATTTCCCAAACAGAGGCCCGAGACAACAGCGTGGCCCCACCCTACTCTGTGATTCAAATCAATCACAGTTACGTCCTGTAGTGGATCCGCCACCAACCTTCCCTGATGTCATTATTGTCTTTTAGTATATAAATCGATTGTAAAAAATTAAAAATATGGTGTGGCTTGCATAGCTAATCTTGAACATAACTGTACAAGAAAAACATCCATCTGCATGAAGTTTCAAGGAGAATTATTAAAGACAATGTCTTGGTTACTTACCTATGATGTATTTATACCTATGATAGCCATGACATTGATCTCACTGTTTTAACAGTGGCTCTAAGAATATGGTAACACGCACATATTTTATCGCCATATATCACTGGAAATATACTATACACAAATATATACTATATACAATATTCTTTGCTGTATAGTCGTGATATCGGAAAGTGTTCATTTTGTTCCACTTAAGCTATATTTAAACATTCAAAGCTTAAACCCAACCGTCCCAAGAGAGGAAAACAAAACCTCCTTGCTAGTAGAGAGGTACAGTATTTGCAAACAGGCAACTTGGGTAAATTCATTACAACTCAAACTTCTCCATATACAGTATTATGCAGTTAAAAGTAAACCGCAAAAATACACTGTCCCCATTGGCCATATGTTTATGTTGGATGATGTCAAACAAATTGGAAAGCAAAATTGGAAAGCAGCTCATGTTCTGAACATGGAGAGGGGACCACATACTTATGTGCACACTTATGGGACAGTGTTATGAGGCTTGAGTACTTTTAATAAATGTTTGAAGCTGAGTTCCTACTACTTCTGCATATGGGCGCATAGCTGCTGAAATGTAGATGCCAATTGCATCTGTAATGGTTTTGGGCTGGTCTGCTTTAACATCTAGAGGTTGCTTGAAAGCAGCTGGAAAGCAGCTGGAAAAAGTAGTTGTTTCTGCGTGGCTCTGGTGATTGGCACGGTAAACAAGGGGATATTGTTTTATAAGCGTTAGCTTGTGATTCATGTGATTCCACTGAGATAACGAACAACTGCAGAACACCATCAGTTATGTCATATTTTTTGGCAGATTTTTTATTTTTTCAACAAAATAATACTTTTTATTTGTATTTGATGCTCATCAAAGCAGAGTGCAAATTGTACTCCGCACTCTGTCCTGATGAGTATATAAAGCTAGAAGAGTTAAGCAGAGATTGGGAGACAAATATTTTAAGTTTTCTAAGAAAATAAAAAACGACCCTATGTCGTATTTTTTCAGCAAATAATAATTGTTATTTTTATTTGATACTCATCAAGGTATAGTGCAGATTAGATACCTCACTCTGTCCTAATGAGTAGCTTTAAGCTAAAGAAGTGATGTGGACATTGGGGCAAAACATTTTGTTGGGTCGAAAAATAACGACATATAGTTCTGGTCATCTGAAGCAGTTTGTGACTGTGGAGAGCCAAGGTTTGTTTATCACTGGATTTGACATCTATGAAGGTTAAAGAAATAATTTTGCCGGGTGCCCCTCTCAAAAATGCGGGCACATTTTGTGAGAGCCCCAAATCCAAAATGGCTACCGTCAGCCAAGCTGATAATACTGGACACTATTTGGGTCAAGGAATTCATAGGTAATGTGGTTTCAATTATTTGACCTATTTTTCAAGATGGCCGCCGATTTTGGGCTCTAAAATGTCAATTTTTCTAATCATCATAGAGACTTAAATAGGCTAAAATAAAAGCTCTGCTCATACTGAGTTGAGTTATAGACAGTAAAGATACAAGTGGCCTGCACAGAGATCATCTCAGGTCAGAAAGGTCTACGTTTGTGGTTGATGTAGCCTGTTGAAGCTCTCGTTACTTAAGAAATTTGTCATCAATATGGGTTGTATTGTACTATTAACTTATAAAGCTATGCTACATACTAATTACCATCACTCTTATAACCACTGTATTAGTCAAACAAATTGTTCTACAAACTGTGATAAACAAATTGTCTAATCTAACATAATACAAAATTGAAGAGACTGACAGTATTTTGAACACGGTTTAAGGGAACGGGCTAGTTAACACAAACACACAAAGTTAGCAAGGTTAGTTCCCTTAAACTGATGCTATTTGAAGGCTAACTGCTCTACAAAGAAATGTCTTCAAAGTAATTCACTTCTAATTAAAACATAATCTAAACTTAAGGCCCTGTCACACCTTGAAGATTTAGCCAGCGTATGCCAACGTATCAAAATGTCTCTAAAACGCTGGCATACGCTGAACTATCATTTTATACATAACGTATACATAACGTATTAGTAACTTATATAGAACGTTTCGATAACTTATACCAACGAACGCTTAGCGTGTTTTCCGGTGTTCACAACTTATGCCCAACGATAGTCTAACTTATGCATAGCACACGGCAGCGTATCGCCGACGATCACGTGTTGTAGCCTATAAAAAGGCTGCCGCTCGACGATTCAAATTATAACCGCACTACACATCGCAGTATCAACATCATCGTCATGCCGAAGAAAACTTTGAAGAACGCTGCCAAGAAGTCTCCTGGAACGCAAGGAGGATCCATCATCACCCACACCCTCACCCTCACACTCACCCTCTGATGGAGATGATGCAGGATTTGTGGTGTAAATCAAGAAAATGCATGTGTATGGGTAAATTTAGAAGTGTGTATTCTTGTGTTAAAAGTGTTCCCATGCATCCCACCTTTAGATAATTAGAGTGTTGGCACAAATGTATTTGCTCAGTAGTTAAGAAAGTGTTCACAAAACGCAGTTGGAGGCCGCGGAGGAGAGTATTGGAGAATAGAGAACAGAATAACTCTCAGGGCTGGATGGTGCTGGAGGAAGGAAGAATCTGTCGCGGATGACCGGACGCAGAAGTCGATCATTTATGGGGGAGGTCGCCCGATCATTGATGGGGGAGGTCGCCTTGCCACACAGACATTGAGAGCCGGATAGATAATGATTGTGAAGCACGGTCTGGTGCAAGAATAGTGGACAGGATGACGAGAAGGACCAAGCGACGACCAGGCGGAGTTTGAAGGGGATAAATATGTGTTTGTAGCGGAGAAGCGGGAGACTTTTGGGTGAACTACTGTCAGGCAGTTAAATGGTTATCCGGTCTGTCGGGGGAGATCTCCGGCTCCCTGTTCCATGGAATATTGATTGTATGTATCTCAGCAGTTTTTTATTAAATATTTTTTAATTCTAAATTCTCTTTTGATTAGTTTGTTAAGCACAGGTCTTCTCAGTTTTCCCGGTTGGAGCACAGTTAATATGTGTATCTAAGGATCGGACGATTAGAGCTGGATCTGGACATGACAGTTCCAACCCCATTTTTATATACCAATTTCCTTAAATGCTGCCAATTGCCACTATACGATAGCTAGAAGTTAGAAACACGTTCAGTAAGTTCTGTGGTCGTCCGGAACACGTCAAATACGTCTACATGCGTCAATATGCGTTGGATAAGTTACACATAGGTTCAAAGCATGTTACTCATAGGTAAGAAATAAGTTTTGGGTACGCTAGACATTATCTCGACGTATTTCGACTTATGAGTAACTTACAAGTAACGTGTGTGAATGTGTCAACGATCGCATAACTTACCTACAACTTATAATAATAATAATAATAACTTTATTTATATAGCACTTTTCATACAAGATGCAGCCCAAAGTGCTTCACATTACATGATAAAAGAAAGATAAAGCAATGAATAATAACAGATTAAGGAAAAGAACATAAAGTAAACACATAGTCTAAAATCACAAGCAAAGAAAATGGATAAAATCAATGATTAAAATAATAAAATAAAAAGAGTTGCTAATTAAAAGCAATATTAAAAAGGTATGTTTTCAACTGTCGTTTAAAGATGTCCACTGAGCCAGCCTCTGTAATATTTTGGGATTGTGTTCCACAGCTGTGGTGCATAGAAATTAAAAGCAGATGCCCCAATTTTCCCTTTGGGCACCCCAGGAACCTTTAAAAGAGCAGCTGTGGAGGACCTTAGGGCTCGTGAGGGGACATAAAAAGACAGGAGATCAGAAATGTACGAGGGTGCTAAATTGTTAAGAGCTTTAAAAACAAGAAGAAGGACTTTAAAATCAATTCTAAAAGATACAGGAGCCAATGCAATGCAGCTAAAACTGGAGTAATATGCTCTCTCTTCCTTGTTTTCGTTAAAAGTCTAGCAGCAGAGTTCTGAATTAGCTGTAGCTTGTCTATTGATTTTTTAGGAAGACCAGTAAAAAGAGCATTGCAATAGTCCAATCTACTTGAAATAAAATGGCCCGCATATGCCAGCGTATGGCTCATAAGTCAGTGAGCCAGTCATACTGGTCAGTCAGTCAGCGTTCTCTTAACATATACAAAACTTACCCATAACTTATTCGATGTATGCTCGCGTTTTAGAGAAATTTTGATACATCGGCATGTGCTGGCTAAATCTTCAAGGTGTGACAGGGCCATTAACAAACCCCGTTGGTCGGCAACATCCCTTTTTCAGTTGTTTTAGTTTTAGCTCAGTCAGTCTTTGGAACAGTCAGTGTCAGTCTCTCCACTCACCTATGTTCGAGCATGCTTTCTCTCTACCAGACACTCTGGAAATGCATCTGGAAAATTCCTTTGAATTTTCAAAGCAAACTCAATGTCCTATGAATGTGTCCATAAATGTGGTGAACTCTGATACCATCAGCCAAGCGAAATGGGACAGCTTACAATCAAAAGCCCAAAACTGGTCAGGACTTAATTTGGTGATGTTACACAACCAATTCATGGGAAGATGCCCCAAAGACACGCCTACTGTCCCCTGGCCACCTCGCATTGATCATCTCGAGGAAGGCGAACAGTTGTGCGAGTTGCTTTTGACTCGCCTAAAACAGCCTGAGAGAAAAACTCTTAGTCTGGCCTCAATGATCCAGTACCACATTATTGGGCAGCGCACTACCACTGCTATCAACCTGGGTGTAAATATCCATGGCTTGACAAGAAGTAAAGATCTGGTAGAAACTCTGCACAAGAGTGGTGTTTGAATCAGCTATGCAGACATGCTACTGCTCTATGACCACTGGGCTCTGATCGATGTAGAGGCATAAGCAACCTGCCCGCAAGAGATTGCAGATGGCAAGCCATCTATTGTGATCATCGACAATGACGACTTTAAGATTGATACCCTGACAGGCGACTCCACAGGAGCCCATCGAACACATGTTATGTTCGTGCAGCCAGAGAGGTATGAAAAGAGACCAGATAAAAATCCTGCTGAAAGGCTCACCAATAAGAAATACATCTCTGCACAGCTTAGGCAGAAGTGTGCAGAGATGACCCTGGCAGCAAGAGTGAGCCATCAGCCAGTCCCAAGCTACATCCACCAGTGAATGCCACAGCTCCACAGCGTGCTCGCTCTATGATACACACACTGTCTCGTGCAGACAACAATGGTACAAGACCCCACCTCA
>CM051000.1:30413490-30450990 GCA_027704905.1 Muraenolepis orangiensis
TCTCTCTCGCTCTCACTCTCTCTCTCGCTCTCTCTGTGTTACTATTAGATCCATCTCAACCTGCCTGTGTTTCTGCCTGAACGGCAGGGTATTGTCAGAAGCCCCTTAGCAGCTGGTCCGAGACAGGGATTTTGCCACAGTCCCCCCCAAAACTGGTTAGCTCGCTGCGCTTTGCTTAATGGATGTGTCCCTTTACAAACTCTAGAGCCACATCATCCTAAAGGCTTTGATTGTATATTCTGCCTCCCCCCCACACAAATGCTAATGAGACAATTTGAATAATGTTTCCTAGTGTTATAACTGATTTGCAAAGAAGCCATACCCTCAGAGTCATGACATCATCACGAATGGCTTTTCTCAATTGCCTTTCTCAGATTTCGATCAATATAACGTAGGCAAACCACACTTAGCATATAGGCTCTTAGCACCATAGCTTATCTTTCTCTTATCGCTGATCCATCTCTATCATTTTCAGTACATTCACTCACGTGAAGTACTCATTGTACATTTATGTAAGCCCGTATAATTCATTAATTGAGCTATAATTGTCTGCAATTACACCATGCATACAAACAAACAATGAATGTACATGCTGGATACATCAATGACATGGGGGAAACAACAGATGAGCTGTGTGGTTACAAGGTATACCACATTAGAGGTATTGTAGAGGTATTGTAACCACACCATAGGTGTAAGATATTCATTTAGTTATTTTCATTCGCTGTGTATAGTCCCTTCCAAAGACAAATGTAAATGTAAATCTAATGGTAAATATATATTTAAATATATACAGTACATATATATACAGTATATATATATATATATATATATATATATATATATCATAAATCATAAATCTACATAAATCATAATTTGCTGTCATCTCTGAGCGAGGCCTGGTTCCAGGTGCACTAAAAAAACGAATAAAACAAATGAACAAAGTCATTTTGTGTCCAGCGGGCGCTGTCCATGGTGCTTGATTACCCAGCGCGAGTACTCACTCACTCACTCGCGAGTTACACTCACATGAACTGACATTTGTCACAACAACACAGTTCCTGTAGTATGAAAACCTGAAGCTTGTTTATTTGTGTCATTTCCATATTATTTCATTATCATAATAATGGACCACAGGAAGAAAGGAGCTCCCACCTGTCCTCTTGCACAGTGGTTCTCAACCTTTGACTTTAGGCAGACAACTCAATAATTATCATAAGCTTTCGCTGACCACCTCATCCATATCAATCACCTCACCATAATTTGCAAGAATATAAAGCCATAATACAATATGTACCAACCGATACAAAATGTGCAATTAGTGACAATATTTTTCCTATTATTGACAATTTTTCTTTATTTGCAAAGATTTCCCACGGACCACCTGCAGAAGTGCGCGGACCACAAGTTTAAAAAACCCTTCTAGCATTGTCTATGGAATGCTGGATGGTGGTGACTCTGAATGGGAATATCCTGGTAAACTGAGGTGTTGCTGCTCATACCTCAGACCCAGGTACCTGGGGAGGGGGGGGGGTACTTGGGTCATCCGTCTCCATCAGGGACGGAGACAGCGCATGCCGGGGCTCGGAGGAAGCACTCCCACCTCTCCTGTGATGCATGATCAGCCGCACCCGGGCAGCTTGTTTACCCCGCCCATCTTACCTCGCACCTGACGGACAACAACCGTACCGTAAGTCCTCAGAGCCAGAGGACACAAAGGCACCTCACACCAGCCACGCGTACAACCCACCATATGCCATACGAGGACCTCCCCGCTGTTCAAGGTTTGGGCCTGTCCACGCTATTGCTATTGGCATCTTGAGGACAGGGCTCAACAGGGGAAATCATCTCTCGAGATGATTGCATGATCGCCTTGCCAAGTCAAGTCAAGTCAAGTCAAGTTTATTGTCACTTCACAGTTTACAGTTTAGTATAAAGCAGTGATGTGAAATTCTTGTGTGCAATTGCACGCTCTTTGCCGCGATTAAATGGAAAAGACCTAGTCAGGGATACACAAATGTAAATGCCTGAGACAATAGGAACGCTGTCATCAACGTTCTGGATTACAGAAGGATACACTTTGAAGCCCAGCAGAATGAATGAATGAAATCCAGCTCAATATCGTCATCTCTGTAGACCGTATTGATCTCGAGGAGGGAAGCGTGTTATTCTAAACGAATGGGAGGCCCACCAGTGGTGAAAACCACACGCAAGATTGGACCATTGCATTGGAACTTTGCCTGCCTTAGAGTCTCTTTTATGTTTTTATTTTAACCTTTTTAATCACAACAAAATGCCTTGTTGGGCTGGCTGCCTGAACTGAAAAAGAAAGGTAGTTTACACCTTAGGTATTTACAAAAAGTAAGTGAATTGGTTTATATGGTAACACATTTCATAGCGCTCATGTCGCCAATGACAGAAAAGCTACCAGGATTGTGTCAAACTGCTCATGTATGTAGCATCCCATGAGCTGTATGTACTGGTCAGTACTAGCCTGGGGAGCATTTGTAATGTGTTGTCATTAGTCAGGTCGACGTCCTATATAATAATGCGCTAGGTCTGAATTCCTTTGGGAGAAGACCAATTGTCTAATATTAATAATTTAATAATTGTTTTGGTAACGCCAGAAACAGGTGCACAGGCTTTGAATTGAACATGAAGAATTGAACACTAGCTTGTCCCAACAGGCCCACTATCAACAGGCTCCTGGACCTTGCCCTAATCCCAAACAGAAAATATTAGCCTTTGGTAAACGAATGAATTTGGCGAATAGATGAAGGTAGTGTGTTACACCAGGCTCCTAGTGGGATCCTAATGCCCATTGCACACACATAGTTATCTGTGGCGTGAAGGGTACACGGCTTGGGGTCGGGCTGCAAACGAGGGAGGGAGGCGCGGGCGGCGAATTCCCAAGAGTGAGGCAGCTGTGGGTGGTGTGTATAACGAGTTGGTGTTTGTATATTCCTCTGTTTCTGCCCCCTCCCCCGCAGTGAGACTGTGAGGTTCCGTTCTCCTGCACATGCAGGAACTGTCGGCCGCCTCAACTTCCGTCACGCTTGGCTTGTATACGATGCAACAAAAGACTGGTTCGCCTACATGATCTCATCCTTCCTACACCCTAAACCAGGGGTCGGCAAGTAAGTTTGGCCTTGGGCCAATTTTTTTCTGAGCCACTAGATGGCGGGCCAGAACATAATCAAAAGCTAATTTAAGTAATTGATTGTTAAAACATGTGACACGCCTGCTAACAATGTGATTAGTGTTCTAGTTAACTAGGTAGCAGTGGGAGTTACTAGTGTTCTAGTTAATTAGGTAGCAGTGGGGGTTACTAGTGTTCCAGTTAATTAGGTAGCAGTGGGGATTACTAGTGTTCTAGTTAACTAGGTAGCAGTGGGGATTACTAGTGTTCTAGTTAACTAGGTAGCAGTGGGGATTACTAGTGTTCTAGTTAACTAGGTAGCAGTGGGGATTACTAGTGTTCTAGTTAACTAGCAGTGGGGGTTACATTTACATTTACATTTACATTTAGGGCATTTGGCAGACGCTTTTATCCAAAGCGACTTACAAGGTGTACATTAGTTGAAGCAGACAATAGCATAACACTGGGGTACGCAAACATATAAATACAGCAGTTCACAAGTATTCATATTGACAAGATGAATAACACAATTTCGTACTGCTAGGTCACCTGCTTAAGTAGCTGTGATAAGAGCGTGTTAACAACATTAAGGACATACACTTGCTAACATATACAACATGCTAAGAGCTATTAATGTCAGGACTTAAGCAAGTTTAGGGGTTTCACAAAGGAGAGTCCAGGTGGACTCTGAACAGGTGGGTCTTGAGTCTCTTGCGGAAGCTGGCGAGGGACTCTGCCGTCCTGACATGAGACGGGAGTTCATTCCACCACTGTGGGGCCAGAGCCGTGAAGAGCTGGGTTTTGGACGAGCGATGTTTGGTTGACCTTAGTGAAGGTCGAACAAGTCGCCTGGCAGAAGTTGAGCGGAGCGCTCTGGCTGGGATGTAGGGTTTGACCAACGCCTGGAGGTAGGCCGGGGCAGTTCCATTGACTGCCCTAAAGGTCAGCACCAGAATCTTGAATTTGATGCGAGCATTTACCGGAAGCCAGTGGAGTTCGCGGAAGAGAGGGGTCACGTGGGAGAATTTCGGTAGGTTGAATACCAGGCGTGCTGCTGCGTTCTGGATGCGTTGGAGGGGCTTGGTTGCAGAGGCGGGGAGTCCCGCCAGGAGAGAGTTGCAGTAGTCGAGGCGGGTGATGACGAGCGCTTGGACCAGGATCTGGGCCGCTTCACGTGTGAGGAAGGGCCGGATCCTGCGGATGTTGTAGAGGGCAATTCTGCAAGATCGGGCCACCGCGGTGACGTTGGCATTGCAGGACAGCTGGTCATCTACCACCACACCAAGGTCTCTTGTTGTGGTTGAGGGGGAGACTTGGGTGTTCTCGATGGTGACCAGTAGGTCCATCTGAGGGCAGTCTTTCCCCGGTATGAAGAGGAGCTCAGTCTTGTCAAGGTTGAGCTTCAGGTGGTTGGCGGCTGTCCATCTGCTGATGTCGGCCAGGCATTTCGAGATGCGTGTTGCTATTTGGGTTTCTGAGGGGGGAAAGGAGAGAAACAGTTGAGTGTCATCCGCATAGCAGTGATAGGAGAAGCCATGAGATGCGATTACAGAGCCTAGCGATTTAGTGTAAAGAGAAAACAGAAGGGGTCCCAATACTGAGCCTTGAGGAACTCCGGTGTCCAGGGTGCAGGGTTTGGACAGGGAACCGTTCCATGTGACCTGATAAGTCCGATCTGCAAGGTACGAGGTGAACCAGGATAACGCAGTTCCAGCGATTCCAAGCTCGGCGAGAGTGGAGAGGAGGATCTGGTGGTTCACTGTGTCGAACGCCGCAGACAGGTCGAGAAGGATCAGTACCGATGAGAGGGACGAGCTTCTGGCATCACGAAGAGACTCTGTCACTGCGAGCAGTGCCGTCTCCGTGGAGTGCGCAGCCTTGAAGCCTGACTGGTGAGGGTCGAGGAGATTGTTCTGGGAGAGATAGGAAGAAAGTTGTGAGGAGACAGCCCGTTCAAGGGTTTTGGACAGGAATGATAGGAGAGATACCGGTCTGTAGTTTTGGACATCAGTGATGTCTAGGGATGGTTTCTTGAGGAGCGGCTTGATTCTGGCAGTCTTGAAGGCTGCCGGAAACAGGCCTGCCTCAAGGGAGATGTTGATTTGGGATGTAAGGAAGGGAAGGATATCGCCCGAGATGTCCTGGAGAAGAGAGGAAGGGATTGGGTCGAGGGGGCAGGTGGTAGGGTGGTTAGATGTCACCAGTTTGTTAACTTCATCGGGGGAGAGGGGGTTGAAGCAGGTAAGGTTAGTGGGGGTGGGAGAGGAGGGAGGGAGGAAAGCGGTGGGGGTGAAGGAGGAGGTAATGTCGTTCACCTTCTTCGTAAAGAAGGTGACAAAGTCATCGGCTGAGAGGGAGGAGGGAGGGGGAGGGGAGGGGGGGTTGAGGAGGGAAGAGAACATGGAGAAAAGTTTCCTTGGGTTAGAGGCAGAAGAGTTTATTTTTGTACGGTAGAAGGCAGATTTAGCAGCCGATACCGTGGAGGTGAAACCAGCGAGGAGACGGAGGTAGTGAGCGAGGTCATCAGAGGAGTCCGATTTCCTCCATTTTCTCTCGGCCGCCCATAGCTCTGCTCTACAAGCCCGCAGAGGTTCGGACAGCCAAGGAGGTGGAGGAGAGGCTCGTGCTGGTCTGGAGGTGAGAGGACAGAGAGAGTCGAAGGAGGAGGAGAGAGAGGAAGTCAGAGTGGAGGAGGCTTCCTCCACCGACAAGAGAGAGAATTGTTGGGGGGATGGTAGTGAGGATAGGACAGATGCGGAGAAAGAAGAGGGAGAGAGAGTTTTCAGGTTACTACGGAAGGTAACAATGTGGGGAGTAGTGGGTAGGGAGGTGGGGGATTTGAGAGGGAGAGAGAAAGCAACAAAATGGTGATCAGAGACAGGGAGGGGTGTGACCGAGATCACCGAGGTGGTACAGGATCTTGTGAAGACAAGATCCAGTTGGTTCCCAGCTCTGTGGGTAGGGGGAGAAGGAGTGAGTGTTAGACCGAATATGGCAAAAAAGTTAATGAATTCAGGAGATTGTAACTTATCCGACTGGATGTTGAAGTCACCCAGAACCACGAGTGGGGTGCCGTCCTCAGGAAAGCAGCTGAGGAGGGCGTCCATCTCGTCAAAGAAGTCACCAAGAGGGCCCGGTGGTCGGTAAATTACGGCAATGTTGAGCCTAGTTGGGATTGTAACAGAAACAGCATGAAATTCGAGTGCCGATCTGGTCAGATGACCCAGAGGGAGTACCTGATATGACCAGTTTGGAGAGACTAGGAGTCCCGTTCCTCCACCACGCCCAGAGGGTCGGGGGGTGTGGGTGAAGGAGTAGGTCGCGGAGAGAGCAGCTGCGGTAGCCGTGTTCTCAGGGGTGATCCAGGTCTCGGTGAGAGCCAGGAAGTGGAGAGACTGGAGTGCGGCGTAGGCCAGAATGGTTTCTGTCTTCTTGACCGACGATTGGCAATTCCAGAGTCCCCCTTTCACCACAAGATCTGTGAAGGTAGAAATAGTAGGATAGAGGAGATTGGAAGGGTTGCGGCGTCGAGAGGGAGAGGCTCGATGCCATCTATTGCGGGAGGATGTCCAGACTACAATGGAATGACGACACATAGCAAGGGTAGGGGGACTAGATTTGGCTAAGTAGGACTAACTCCCTAGACAGACTCCGGTAGAACGACTCCTTGGTCTTTGTTCTGGGTCTTAGTTCCTGGGGCCTGACGCTAAATGCTGACGCTAACAAACTACTTCTATGTTAATAGCCTATGCGATAGGGAGAGAGACTCATGCAGGGTTAGGCTCCTCCCTGTCGTTAACTCTATTGACTATGGCTGTATGGGCCAGACTGGGTGATTATCTTAGCACAACAATAGGCCTGTACACCTCACTTACTATGTACAGGTAGCTAGCTGACTAGAAGCTGACTAGAACTAGTGTTCTAGTTAACTAGGTAGCAGTGGGGATTACTAGTGTTCTAGTTAACTATGTAGCAGTGGGGGTTTCTAGTGTTCTAGTTAACTAGGTAGCAGTGGGGCTTACTAGTGTTCTAGTTAACTATGTAGCAGTGGGGATTACTAGTGTTCTAGTTAACTAGGTAGCAGTGGGGGTTACTCGTGTTCTAGTTAACTAGGTAGCAGTGGGGATTACTAGTGTTCTAGTTAACTAGGTAGCAGTGGGGGTTACTTGTGTTCTAGTTAACTAGGTAGCAGTGGGGATTACTAGTGTTCTAGTTAACGAGGTAGCAGTGGGGGTTACTAGTGTTCTAGTTAACTATGTGGCAGTGGGGATTACTAGTGTTCTAGTTAACTAAGTAGCAGTGGGGATTACTAGTGTTCTAGTTAACGAGGTAGCAGTGGGGATTACTAGTGTTCTAGTTAACTAAGTAGCAGTGGGGATTACTAGTGTTCTAGTTAACGAGGTAGCAGTGGGGATTACTAGTGTTCTAGTTAACTATGTGGCAGTGGGGATTACTAGTGTTCTAGTTAACTAAGTAGCAGTGGGGATTACTAGTGTTCTAGTTAACTAGCAGTGGGGGTTACTCGTGTTCTAGTTAACTAGGTAGCAGTGGGGATTACTAGTGTTCTAGTTAACTAGGTAGCAGTGGGGATTACTAGTGTTCTAGTTAACTAGGTAGCAGTGGGGATTACTAGTGTTCTAGTTAACTAGGTAGCAGTGGGGATTACTAGTGTTCTAGTTAACTATGTAGCAGTGGGGATTACTCACCCAATCCATTGCACTGACTAGCGAGTTTGTGTTGTGATTCTCAACGATGTTGAAACGTATTTCCGTGTTTCAAAAGAATAGTCAGAACACCAAAGCATTAGAACTAGGGCTGTCAAAGTTAACGCATGTGATTAATCGCGATACTTTAATGCACACTATTTTTGAGTTTTTAACTCAAATTAATCATAGAATCCAGTTTAGACTGAGGAGATGCAAGTGAAGTGGACTCCAACCAATGGGCCGATCTACCTGTTTTATGGGCCGGACTGATCAGACAAGACAAACAAGTTGTGTCGGCCCACAGTATGCCAGATGGCCAGTTCAGCCCTGGCGGAAAATGTCACTGCATTCTCGATTCGGACATTATAGCCTATATGTGTGACTGTCGGTCCGATATTGTAAAAAATAAAAATAAAATCTCTAAATAATATTTCTTTTATTCTCAAAATAATCTTACGGGCCAAATATTATTGCTGGCGGGCCACCAATGGCCCGTGGGCCGCCAGTTGCCGACCCATGCCCTAAACCCTCAGTGTAGTGGGAGACACTGTTACAATATCATTTACCGGAGAACAACAAGCTTTACATGCAAATACATTCCAAAATACACAACAGTACCTGAAGCCTTAAGCCTTTGCCCATCTGGTGTACACTGGTCACCTTTTCTACAGCTCAACACAGTAAATTGTCTTCCAGATGCGCATTAGCTAATGGCATCAAACTGATAAACATGAGGCTGAACTCTGCTTTAACATGTCCTCCCCCAGCCCCCTGGTGATAAAATGTCTTATTCCCCAACAACAGTAAGATCAGACGGGCACTGTGGTAGGCCTCATTTCCGGTGTGTGGGGCATGCAGTTTACCCAACAGGCAGATTGTGTATCTCAGTTAAGGGTAGCCTCTCCTGCCAGTTCATTTATTTTGTCTGCAGAGGTGCGAGTGCATTAGAGTGTCTGTGATATGTGATATGATTGATATTGGCCATGCTGGGTCTGTGCTGTTACTTGTTAATGAAATGAAGCACCCTGGAATGAGGCCATCATTAGTCGCCAGAGGTCAGCGTCAGAGAGCATGGCGTCATATCTCACCGTATTGTCAATGTGCTTTCAAAGTCATTGATTTTTGTATTTTTTCCATTGCCATTAGTCTTGAATTGACTGTTGTGGCAAACCAATTTAAACATGTCCATTAGGATAAGGTATGATTGCACATCTTTAGCAATCGCATTGAAATACAACAAAATACAATATCATATTTCAATAAAATACATATTTTCAATCCTTATAAATTTAGCTTGTAATTATGGTTATTGTTAATAATGACAGTAAAACAATTTCACTGCATACAGCTCCATTGAGGAATTGAAATGCTTCTTTTGGTTTTGGTCTATGTTCAGGTAACTTGATTGCATCTATAGCTTATATCTTTTACACCAGGGGTTTGATTACACCAACCACAGTTACACCATTCATCTTTTTCAAGCGACAATTACGCTGGGATCCATAGATAGAATCACCTCAGCAATCTCTCCCCATCCACCAGCAGCGTTCATACATACCACTCCAGCTACACCCTACTAACCCCATGAGTCTCCAGGACCAGTAAACACACATAAAGGAAATAAAATGACTTTACATGACGGGCCCCCAGAGGAACAATGTGGCGGAGGAGAGTCAATCCTGCATTGATTTCCTTTCTCTCTCCCCAGGGTCCTTCGCACAGTGCATTGGTACCACTCTCTGGGGCCTCTCTTGTGAGCTGCGCACACACCAATACACACACACACACACACACACACACCCCTAAAGGTATGCAGCTCAGTCCTAGATTAGAAACTTGGATGATAGCGGTTGAAAGGGGGTTTGTGCTGCAAAAGTAATCTGGACCTGTTGGAAAGTATTGGTCTCTCACGCCTGGCAGTTAAAAACTCATCTGTCCACACACTCTCCATATGGCTTGACATGGAAAGCTGTAGCCTCCGCCTCTATCCCTCTAGGATAACCTTGATGGCGGTGCCCGGGGGAAGTGGGGGGGGGGGTGCGGGGGTCTGCGGGGCTCACTGCATCATCATCCCAGCCCGGGGCTACCATTAATCAGCTGAGTGTGCAGGACCGAGCGCGGTATCCTCTGGGAATGACTCAGAACTTTCTCAGAGACAATCATGGGTACGTTAACATCTCAGTCGTCTAACGTGGGAGACCAGTGATTTGGCGAGACCTTAAGTTTCCAATGCGTATTGATCCTGAGACAGCAGCCTCGGTCGAATAGCCTTCTGATCCAGTTGAAACAGAGAAAATTGTTTTAATTTATTTTATAAATTGTTGTGATGCCCATATGCCCACAATAAACAACAAGTACCAAGGAGGTGTCGGCATCAAAACCTGGTCTCATTAGTTTCAACCAAAAAACAATCCTGGCTTTTCTCTGTAAACAATCTAGTTAACACTAAAACCTAGCTGCAGTTTTCAGCGGCAGATAAACGCTACATGCTGGGCAGCTTCAAAAAAACATTTCACAATGACATTGCTCTGTTCATAACTCCTTTGGTCAACATAATATTTCATGGCTATAAAACTGTGATCTCATTCCAAACATGAATGAGTGACTGATCATCGCTGTTTTTCGCCTGCCCAGCTAAGCCACTGTGGGATTGCAAGCAGATACGAGCCGCCAATAACAATATGACTACAGGAGAATTTAAAAGATGAAGAAAAACATGCTAAATCATCTCGAAGCATATGCTCAAAATTCTCTCCGGAATGGGTGGTGTCTATTGGCCAGCAAGTTTTGACTTGGAGGCCAGCTTCAACGCTTGAGGAGTATTTTCCCACCCTATGAGATAACAAGTAAAATCTTACGTTCATATTTTCATACTCATCAACTATTTCATATTCATCAATTATTCCAGTGATTTAGTCAATTGAGAGATCCAACAGTGAAAATAATTAGGACTCGTGCTCAAGGACATTTCTTTAATACTTAAATTCAGTATTGATTGCTAACTTCAGCAATCTTAATCTTTCTTATGAAGTGAAAGACAAAATACAAAGAGGACGACATTGTTAGGACCCAACGAGACCGGCGAGCCAAATGTGCCAGAGAACCCAGAAGAAGAGACATGACCCAAAACAACAGATAATGGCTTTACTGAAACAATCCAATAAACACAAAAACAACAGGGTAGGATTGGATGGGATCAATTACAGTGTGGGGGCAGAACAGTATCCCCCCCCCTGAGGGGGGATACTGGATGACCGCCCGAGAGCCGCCCGAGAGCCGCCCGAGAGCCGCCCGAGAGCCGCCCGAGAGCCGCCCGAGAGCCGAGAGCCGCCCGAGAGCCGCCCGAGAGCTGAGAGCCGCCCGAGAGCCGCCCGAGAGCCCCGGGTTCTCAGGATCTCGCCCCCGACGTCGGTCTTTGGCAGAGAGGGGTCTGCGAGATAGGAAAGGGTCCTCGGGAGCCGGTGGGGTCCTCCTCGGGAGCAGGTGGGGGGTCCTCGGGGAGCAGATGGGGGTCCTCGGGAGCGGGTGGGGTCCTCCTCGGGAGCGGGTGGGGTCCTCCTCGGGAGCGGGTGGGGGTCCACCTCGGAAGCAGGTGGGGGTCCTCCTCGGGAGCAGGCGGGGGTCCTCGGGAGCAGGTGTAGCCACGGAGCAGAGGTGAAACCAGCCCGGGAAACGATGGGCTCGGAACCACAAGGTGCTGGTGGGGTCCTCGAGGGCAGGTGTAGCCACAGAACAGATGTGGAACCAGCCCGGGAAACGATGGGCTCGGAACCACCAGGTGCTGGTGGAGACACAAGGAGCTAGCCTGGGAGCTAGGAACTGGAGACACAAGAAGCTAGCCTGGAAGCTAGGAACTGGAGACACAGGTAGCTAGCCTGGAAGCTAGGGACTGGATACACAGGGGGCTTGCCTAGAAGCTAGGAACTAGAGATGTGGGGAGCTAGCCTGGAAGCTAGGAACTGGAGACAAAGGGAGCCAGCCTGGGAGCTAGGAACTGGAGACACAGGGAGCTAGCCTGGAAGCTATGGACTGGAGACACAGGGAGCTAGCCTGGAAGCTAGGGACTGGAGACACAGGGAGCTAGCGTAACTCGGGTGGTGTCCCGCTCCCTGCTTCTGGGTTCCCCTGCTTGTCTCAATTTAGGTTTGACCATTCTGTTAAGACCCAACGAGACCAGTGAGCCAAATGTGCCAGAGAACCCAGAAGAAGAGACACGGACACCCAAAACAACGGATAATGGCTTTACTGCAAAATCCAATAAACACAAAAACAAAAGGGTAGGATTGGATAGGTTACGAGGTACACGGGGAGATGGTCCAGAGGGTGGAACGCGGAGAGGGTCCCTGGGGTTGGACTAGACGCGATGTAGTCGGAGCTGGAGACACAGGTTCCCGAGTAGGAGGACGCCATAAGGTTCTCAGTGAACTCGGTCTTCGGCAGAAGGTTCCCAACGGTCTCGCCCCGACTTCGGTCTTCGTCAGGATGGTTCTCGATAAGGTACGCAATGGTCAAGCCCCGACTTCGGCCTTCGACAGCCTTAAGTAGGGTAGATCCCAGGTGTTCATTGGCCTCAGCCGGCCCGATTACGATGGGCAACACCTGGGATCAATTAGAGTGCGGGGGCAGAACAGACATGGAGCTAGAGGCATAACTGTCAGTTTCAGATTTGAATGGCATCTCTCTTTTTTTATGATATGATGAAAGAGGAAGGTTTGAGCTGGGAGAAAGCAGAGACGAGTTTGTCACTATTTTGAAAAAGCTTATTTGGGCAGTCCAGATCAAATTGTAAAACTTCCATTCTGTCAAGACGAACCGCCATCTGCTCTGGAATAAGATGGGCCTAAACGTTGGAGGGTGTTCGATGTTTCCACACAGCAGCCAAACCATATTGAGCTAATGATGCATTAGCAACCAGCCGCCCCACAATTCATGTTAATACCCTGCAGGTCAGGGGAATGTGACTTGTAACTGATATGTATATGCATTTAATACATTGACACACACACACACACACCATTTCAGAGGCCGCTCATGTAAACCCTTTTAATCAAAATCATCCTCCGTGTCCTCCACCTACTGTTGGGCTGTCAGTGGAGCTGCATTACATGGGGGGGGAGGGGGTCATAATCAATCAGATCACAGAATAGACCCATGCTGGAGGAACAATCACAGGGGAGTGGATAACTCATCATTAGCAATGACCTTAGGAGTACTGGTGGTGAGGTCATTAGTCCACACCAGAGGACTACCACCATGGCCCACACACACACACAACAACAACAACAAAAAGATCACACTGTTGACTCAACATTTTTTGGGTTTTCTGGAAATGAATGCAGGTTTCTGCATAAACAAAGAAAGGGAGAATACATGTGTGGTTTTTTTTATGAAGAGTTTTTTCACAAGCAATATTTGAAACATGTAGCTATAAAATAAAATGTTTAATATTAATTGAATGCTCATAAAAATCATACGACCGCCGCTAATTGTAATAACAATTATGATTTCCACAGTGTTGTTTTTGTTTTTGTTGTTATGACATTGAATTTCCAATAAACCATAAATGTTATTTACGCTCTGCGAAAGGTAATGTTTCAAAGACACCTTGATTGATCCTTTGCGTCGTAAACATTCATTTGCAGAATGGCTTGACATTAATCAAACCAGAGGAGCTGGTTGAGTGTCCCCATTGCCCAGGACACGACACATGACATTGAACATAGCATTACCAGGTCTAATGTTTTACAAACTGCTTTTGGAAAGAAAGAAAAAAAATCACTCATCAGTCTCTAAAGCCATCTTTGGACCAGCTTGAGATAATTGACCTATACCCGATCGGATATGTTATCAATAGTTTCACATTACATTGAACTAATAAGGTGATTCATATGTGATTACCAGTGGGTAGTCACAAGTTACAAGTAACGCACATGAGTAAACAAGTCGTTTTTTTGAGTACTTTCATGTTCCCTTTTTAAAACAATACTATACCTTTTGAAAAGTTTTTGAAAAACATAACTCAATTATATTTTTAAGCCAGTAATCTTTTTAGCTCGCTACATTTGCAATTGATATCTTTGTTTCAACTACAACAACACCTCTACTGCAGATTCATTTGAGAACGAGAGGGGTAGGTGAGGAAGAGAGGGGTATATGAGGAAGAGAGGGGTAGGTGAGGAAGAGAGGGGTATATGAAGAAGAGAGGGGTATATGAGGAAGAGAGGGGTATATGAGGAAGAGAGGGGTATATGAAGAAGAGAGGGGTATATGAGGAAGAGAGGGGTCGGTGAGGAAGAGAGGGGTATATGAAGAAGAGAGGGGTATATGAGGAAGAGAGGGGTATATGAAGAAGATAGGGGTATATGAAGAAGAGAGGGGTATATGAGGAAGAGAGGGGTATATGAAGAAGAGAGGGGTATATGAGGAAGAGAGGGGTATATGAAGAAGAGAGGGGTATATGAAGAAGAGAGGGGTAGGTGAGGAAGAGAGGGGTATATGAAGAAGAGAGGGGTATATGAGGAAGAGAGGGGTATATGAGGAAGAAAGGGGTAGGTGAGGAAGAGAGGGGTATATGAAGAAGAGAGGGGTATATGAGGAAGAGAGGGGTATATGAAGAAGAGAGGGGTATATGAGGAAGAGAGGGGTATATGAGGAAGAAAGGGGTAGGTGAGGAAGAAGAAGAACCACATTCAGTAAAATAAATCCTAATTGAAAACCCTAACCCTAAACCCCACCTAAGAAGCCAAAACCAAACCCTTAAAATGAACCCTAATAGAAAACACTTACCATAGAAACCAACCCTAGAAAGAGTAAAACAAATCCGAAAATGAACCCTAAAAGGAAACCCAAGATTCAAGATTTTTTTCAAGTACAATGGAATGCTTACACCACACAAATGACAATTAAAAAGAACAATAAAGTGACTGATGGATGATATGTACATGTGTTGAATTGTGCATAAAGCATATAAAAGCATTTTAAAGTGCCAGTAGTGCAGCAGCATCATCAATACAGTGCAGAGCAGTGCAGTAATTGTATTAAGTCCAGAAAGTCCAGCAAAAGTATGATATTGTCATTTAATATGGGTGACAATGTTATGATAGTGGCAGCACTCCTAGCAGTTCAGTAGGCACACTGCCGGTGGATAAAAACTGTCCTTGAACCTGATAGTCCTTGTATGGATACCACAAAACCGGCGACCGGACCGTAGAGGGTAGAAGAGATGGTGCCTTAGGTGCGGATAGAGATGGCCTTAGTTCGACATCTGGTCCTAAAGATCTCCTCAATGCATGGTGCAAGAGCCCACCCGAGGCACGGTAGTGGATAGAGGTGCTGGTGTGCCTTCTTCAGTATGACCTCCGTGTTGCGGCTCCACACCAGGTGGTCAGAGATCTGTATGTATGTCATGGAAAACGGAAGCAGCTGATGACTTCCACCAGGGTCCCTTCAAGGCTGATCGTGCAGTGGGTGCCCCTGTGGCTCCTGAAGTCCATGATGAGCTCCTTAGTTTTGCTGAAAATCATTGCAAGGCTGCTGTCCTCGCATCATCGCGTCAGCCTGACTACCTCCTCTTAGTCGCTTATCAGCGACTGTGGTGGACCTCCTGTCGGACCGCCGCCAGGTGGTGAGGATGGGCAGCACCACCTCAGAGCCACTGACCCTCAACACGGGAGCCCCCCAATGATGCGTGCTGAGCCCTCTCCTCTACTCCCTCTACACCCACGACTGCATGGCTATGCACAGCTCCAACGTCATCATAAAATTTGCTGACGACACGACAGTGATGGGCCTGATCGCCGGCGACAGCCTACAGGGAGGAAGTCGGATCGCTGGAGCAGTGGTGCCAGGAGAACAGCCTCGCCCTCAACGTCAAGAAGACCCAGGAGCTGATCGTGGACTACAGGAAGCAGAGAGGAGAGCACAGCCCTATCTCCATCGACGGTGTTGCAGTAGAGAGGGTCAGCAGCTTCAAGTTCCTCGGCGTGCACATCTCTGAGGACCTCACATGGTCAACACACACCACACACGTGGTGAAAAGGGCCCACCAACGCCTGTATTTACTCAGGTGTCTGAGGAATTTCAGAATGGGCCCCCGCATCCTGAGAACATTCTATACCGGCACCATCGAGAGTGTTCTTACAGGATGTATCACCGCCTGGTACGGGAACTGCACCGCACTCGAGCGCAGAGCGCTTCAAAGGGTGGTGCGGACGGCCCAGTGTATCGTTGGAGGTGAGCTCCCCTCCCTCCTGGATATATACAACCAGCGGTGCGTGGCCAAGGCCAAACGCATCATAAAAGAGAATGCCCACCCCAGCCACGAACTGTATTCACTTTTATCGTCAGGCAGGCGATACCGCAGTATCAAGTGCCGCACAAATAGACTCAGAGATAGCTTCCACAGTCAGGCCATCAGGCTGCTGAACAAGGGCGTATAGCATATAACAATGTATATTTTATTAAATTGATTTATATATACATATTGCTTTTTTCTGTGCTTTTATTCTATTCTGTTTTTATTCTATTTGATCTTATTTTTATAACTGCTAAGCTAAAATAATGAATCTTGAAGACAGAGTCAGACTTGACTTAAATTGAAACTTCCTAGACAAACCGGAAAACTCATGAGCGCACTATAAATAAAACACATTCCTATCACCTATTTACTCGATACCAAGCGATACCCAAGTCTGTTACACTAAGTAAGAATTCAGAACTAGATTTGTCAGCACAAAGAGAAGACGGAAATAGATAGAAAAGGGAACATTTTGAACTAGAAACCTGATACAGATCCAATATATCTCACCTGCAATACTGTATATAGTTAAGAGACGAGTGATTAATCGATTTGTTTACTGTTACCAACGGTGTTGGTGTTAAAGTGTTAAAGTTGTGTCCGAGAGTGCAAGGCCAGCTCCAGCCTGCCTTGTTATCCAGGTCTGAAGAAGGCTTTTTCTTATGCCCCCATCACACCAACGTAGTTTTATCCCGTTCTACCCTGTTCTAAAATAAATACTAGAACGAGCTGTGATCACGGTAGAATGCGTAGTTTGGCGTAAAATACGATTCTAGTTTGTTGATAAGCAGCCCTCAATACGGCGATCTTGTTCTTAGCCAGCCAGCAGTCCGTTCTACCATGCCATTCAACTTCGTTCTACCTCGCTCTACCTCGTTCACAATATGTCCAAGCCAGTTCTAACTCATTCTTAACCCGACCAACTCGTTCCCACTCCGTCATCATCTCGTCCCTAGTGCGTGTGGACTCGTCCTGGCCGGACTGCTATGAATACCGAGCTCGTCGTAGCCAGTCCTCCTCATTCAAGTTCAGGGCTCCGAGCTGTACACATCTACAATCTCCGATCATCATGCCTTCAAAGAGAAGTTGATTCATAAAGACAGGGCGAGCAAAATCAACTGTTATATTATGTCAACGAAACAGAATGCATAACTCTCAGTCTAGAACATTGTAAAATGATGCCCATTTTCTTGACAATCGTTATTGGCCCTCTACATAAAATAATAAAATGACCAGTTTCTTGCACATAGATACAATGCTAGAAAATTCTATTTAAACTTTTTTATTTTTATTTCATAAAATGTATGTTCGATTGCACCATGTCGTAACACGTCCCTAGTAGGTTTGAAGTACGGAAATTCCGTTTTAAGTACGTCTATCTTGTTTTAAGTACGTCTATCTCGTTTTAAGTACACAATCCGTATAATTGCAGAACGGAATGGACGGGATCAAATTTTGAGCAGGCTCAAAGTTCTAGAGCACCCTCCCCGTCCGAGCCCGTCCATCAAGTTCATATAAAGACTGTAAATAGTTGCTAATATGTCCACTAAGTTACATTACATTTACATTACATTACATTACAGTCATTTAGCAGACGCTTTTATCCAAAGCGACTTACAATAGTGTGTTTCAACAAAGGAAGGTAAGAGAACAACTCGTCACCAGAAGTCAAAAGTGCATTCATTCTAACAGTCTCCAAGAACTGAACCAGTGCTCAGGTAGAAGGACAATAATTCATGCAAAAGTGTAAGGGGAAAAGTACAATAAGTTGGCAAACAATATACGACAATATCTAGAACAATATTTACCCATCTATAATATGTAATCTACTTAGAAAATTGACTTAGCGCTACGAGGAAGGATCCGGGAAGTGTGTCCTGAAGAGATGGGTTTTCAGCCTGCGGCGGAAGATGGGGAGTGACTCTGCAGTCTTGACCTCCGTGGGGAGTTTGTTCCACCAAATTGGGGCCAGGACGGAGAAGAGCCGTGACCGCGTAGATCGGCCACACGGGCCCTTAAGCGAGGGGGCAAGCAGACGGCTCGAAGAAGCCAAGCGAAGTGGACGGGTTTGGATGTAGGCCTTGACCATTGCCTCGAGGTAGGATGGAGCAGTACCTTTTACTGCCTTGTAGGCTAGCACCAAGGTCTTGAACTGGATGCGAGCAGCTACAGGTAGCCAGTGTAGCCAGTGAGTCCGATGGAGGGTAGATGTGTGGGAGTACTTGGGGCGGTTGGAGCCCGTTCGACAACACTTTCACGACCGTATTGAGAACTAGTTTGGGGGTATTCGCTTTGCGTGTCGCCTGAGGCACAAAGCTGAATGTTTATTGAATTGAGACCTCCGCTGGATGTGGACAAGGACGAGAAGAAAATGGCAAACCCCCAAATATAAGACACCCGGATTCCATCAAAAGAGGGTTAACACGGTTAGAACCTACGTTCTTCTATTTTCTTCAAGTTCCCTCGGATTTGTAAGGAATACTTTTCTCTTCTCTTGAACAGAGCCTTTGATTGGTATGAGTTAGTACACATGCTGTGAAGGTATATTATAAATGTTTATTACTGTGACTTAAGTTGATTGCCTGTGTTGTTTTAGAGTGTGTTGTATGTGATGTTTTTGTGAATATAAGAACTTAAAGTAGGATAATAACTTGATTAGTGAAACTTGTTTTATTTATTTTAATTATATTATAAAAATAAAAAATAAACATTTTACAAAAAATGTACCTTAATAACCTAACCTTAAAACGAAAATGAGCCAAAACAAAAACCTAAAAACAAACTATAATAGGAAACCCCAACCCTATAACCAAACCTAAGTAGTCAACACCAAACCCTAAAACTGAACCCTAACAGGAAACACTTGAACATAAACAATATATCTAAATAGGGTTAAGACATAATGGAGGAGTGTTACAGAGTGTTTACTGGAAGGTTATCTAGCATTTCAACTGCAAATCGTAACTTTTTAGATGTGTATTTAGGATTGAAGAGGTGCATTAGTGGCTACTCGCTGTTGACGGTTAGTCGAAACGGTTGATTAAGTGGAGGAGTTCAACCGCTGCCGGCATTATGTTCATGGATTATCACAAAATAAAGATCTGCAAATTAACTAATATATCACATTGACAGAATGGCAAAGTCATATTTCAGTTTTTTTGCCAAATACATTGTCTACATGATTACGTGACAGATCAGATCTGTCTATTTAGTGCTTTGTCGAGAACACACCACAATTCATAATGGCAACACTCACCACATCTGTGGGTAGGCTCATGTATACAGTCGATACGGGATTCAAGTCATTTTGATGATTTGATGTCAGCCGTGCCCTGAGCGAAACGTGACCTCAAAGACTCTCATTGCATCACGGATAAAACCAGAAACTATGGTGAAAAGCAATGTCATAATAAAAACGTCTTCTATGAGAATGCTTCATGGGACTAGATCAATGGACCACCTTGTCTCAGAAGCATTATCTGTCTGATGTCTCCATCAGACATCTGCACTGTTCTTAAAAGTGGATGTAAGTTCATTATGCCATGAGTGCCATGGTATGTAAAGTGAACATGCAGTACTCCCACAGACGGAGAGATGGAAAGTGGGTCACACAGCCTACAGAGATTCATTGCCTGTACCATTCATTGATGTGGAAATAAGTCTTTAACATTAGGCCTGGCCAGCCAAGAGTGCACAACCAAACAGCTCCGCTGTGTGGACCAAAACATTACAATTCTCAGGGTAGATGTTTCATTTTCGCAAACTGTATATCTGACTACTATGATGTAATGCAACATAACTGGACAACGTTCAGAATTCACTATTATCGCTGTGCACATTTTTAGTTTTCCCTTTCTGTTACTGTTCCCTTGTTGTTGTTATGTATTTGAAAAGCACCTCACCAGAACCCGTGGAGACCCTCTCAGGGAAGGCTAACGCATTGGCGCTGCTGGGGAGCCGTTAACACACCGGTGGGAGAGAGCTCCAGTGGTGGCGCTTTGACAGCATCGACATACGTGCCAGGTGGTAGAGGAATGATAATGATGTTCGCTAGTCCCCCTTGGTCTTGTATATCGGCAAGGTTATATAATAAAACACTCTAGGCATTTGCAAAACACACTGTCCCTAACAACTTGAACCCATTGCTTGGGTTGATAAATAAGGCACGGTGCAATTGCAAAAAATTTAAGTTATATATAAATCTATCAATTGTTTTTCTCCATAAATCCATGTATTGACACATACATAATAAAAGAAAACTTGAGCTTATGCAATGCAAATGGAGAATGGGCTTTAAACAAGCAACATATTATTCATTGATTCTGTGGCTTACTTTTAATGATCACAAACTGCCCTATAGATCATAGCTCATAAATTATGTAATTTTCCAGCCTGCAGCCTCTTGCCTATCACACGGGCTAGCAGATAGTAACCCTAAACCCAGCATGCAGTAGGAGAGCTCCTGCTGCAGCCATTGGGTCAGGGTAGTATGCGATGTAAGGGCAAGTCCAAACACAAGGAGGAGGTCCCCTGGCCGTCAGCCAGTGGGCCACTATAACCAAGCCCTTTATTGGCCCACAGCATGTGAACTCTAACACACGCAGTACTAATACATTCCCAGTGGTGGGCTTGCGCTTATGGATGAGTCAACTCATTACTGGCCCTAATGTATAGCCAATGAGCAGGAAGCCATTGGCTAATCGATCCCAATCATCCCAAACGTGGGAAAACCCAAAGCACTAAATCATGTGTGATGTGCAAACTGCCATTCCGCACTGTTGGTTTTACATTCGACGTGAGGGCACAGGAGGATGTGAGATAGCTTTAAAAGAAAATCCAATGATGATGGAAAGTAAATACACCTCGGGATACATTCAATGTCCAAATGTCATCTCAGTGTTTGCTTATGTTCTGGCGGGGGGGGGGCAAACTTGAAAGCGTGACCCCACCGCTGAGCCTCAGTTGTGGGCTGTTAGCAGCAGAGAAACAGCGCGGACCAGGGGAATGGAAGAAGCTGAAGTGGATCACATACCTATCGCTACATCCCCAGCACAGCGCACCGCTCCTGCCCCGTTACGAGGCGTGTGAGAGAGCTTACTGTACAGTAATAGAAAAAGCCTCTCTCTGTGATGGCATAACGGTCCAAACCCGGGCCAAACACCGTGAATAATAATAAGGCAGATGACTCAAAATGGAGGATCCCATCGGGTCTGGTCTGATCATTCATTCTTGTTCCACCACCCCCACTCATCTCTCCTCACCCCAACCCCATCCGTAAATCACCAGCCCCCCCCCTCCGCTGTTTCTCTTCAGGCTCAGTCTCGGTGCAGTATAGCAAGTGTGTTTGATTGGCAGGCTTTGACAGGCCGTGTGGCTGACACTGACAGAATGTCTGATGGGGAAGTGCACTCTTTTCCTTGTTTCAAGGCGACAACTTAAATGCACACATGGGCACACAGAGAACGGAAGACAAACCGGCCCCATCGTGGGTTTTTTGAGGGGAATGATTGCACTTCAATCATTCATTTATTCATGTTTGTTTTTGTTTTTTTTTGCGGTGGAATTGTTTCTAAATTCATTCATTTATTCAGGTACTGAATAATACGTTATTTTATTATTTTATTTATTCATGTATTCATTAATTAATTCGCTAGTATGTTTATTCATGGTTGTATTCTGTGGCACTCGACGACCATGACACGGGAGGACGAGAAAGAGACCTCATAAAAGGCGTGAAAAATCATGAATCTCAGGTGACGTCCTGCGTGCCTCTCCATTATGATTCCAGGACAGAGAAAGACCTTCACCCACCGAGTTCCCCCATCTACCCAAGGACAAACTTTACGAGGGACATAAAATGATGCCGTGGACTTAAGTAAAATAATGCTTCTGCTAAAAGGCTTTTAGTGTTGCTACATGTGGGGAAGTTGGGAAAAGTGTATTTGTAAAGCAACTCAAGATCAGGGTCAAATAGTGTTTTGAATGCATTGCATTCGAATACATTGAATAGTGCGAATACATTGAAAAGTGCGAGAGTTGGTAGGTAGGTAGATCGGGGGGAGAGCTTAAGGATAGGGGTCAGAGGTCAGCTGAGCCATTGCTGTGTCATGTATAGTTATAGTTGCTGCTGTGTAGCACATGTGTAGCGCTATTGTGCCTGCTAATACATGCTACCTATACCCTATATACCCTCACAATTTAGTACTTTGGCGCACTAGTGTATTGGCCTGCTTGCATGTTAGCATTAGCATTTTAGCACGCTAATGGAAATGTATACCAGTGCACACTCGCGTGTTACTATCATAGCATGCTAGCATCAATAGAAACATTGCAAGTGAACACGCTTCAAACTTCACATCCCAGCCCTCATGCTTAAGGTGAAGTCTTCCTTTTTAAATACAAAGTTCAAATAATATAGACAATTATTTAATATCTGAATATCTAACACTTGTTTATCTCACTGGAGGTTGGGTGGTTTATTAGGCCGGAGGGAAACAGCTATATTAAATAGGAATGGATAAACCTCTGTGATTTTTCCTAGTGAATATCCAATGCTTCCAAAATGGCCATATTGAAACGGTCTGAGGTCATAAAGCACAGGAGAGTGTCTACACCGACCACTGCCTCTTTTCCCTCAGGCCAAATATACAAAAAAAATCGAATAATTGTTATTGTCTGTAATTATTGTCTACTTCTACAGATGCTATCAATCATAAAGTATCATTGCAAATATAGTACATCAAACTAAATTGGTTTTCATAATAGCAGGGGTGCTCTGCTTGGGCCGCTGGCCCTCAGAAGGTGTGACTGCGGCCCTGTCTGAGACACTGCCCCACACGCAGCCACACGTACCTTCTTCAGCAAGTCTAGCCTCTAGCTTTTATGCACTTTAATACAGAAATGGGGTTTTCCAAGTAGAAGCCTGTTAATTGAGGTGAGAGAAGGTTTCAACGGCGATGACAACGTCATTGACATTGTCTTTATGTGTTCCTTAACCGACATTTACTGTGGGTAGAAATCTATGTATTCAGGGGCACAGCATTTGGAAGGATATAACAATGTCAAGCTAATATACGACCGCCGTTGACAGTAGTATATTACCCAGGCCAGATTTAGTCTTCCTCATTTTTTGGTTTGTTATCTGCCCAGATACCACCTAAGCCACCTCTGGCCACGTGTTTTAAGATGGGGGGGGGGGGCAAGAGATGGACATGATAGGTTGCATGTGAAGTTTTGCATACTGCTGTGTAGGGCTGCAACATTATTGAAATTTTTATCGCGATCACAATTAAATGACCATGATCGTCAGCGGTATTGACGTTTTAAATGCATGCTTTATGCGTGCTTCCTCAACTAACAGTCAGGCCACTACCAGGGGGAGAACCACCCTGGTACACCCTGCAGTGGCAGCCTAAACAAAGTCGACTAATTCCTAGTTTTTACGTGACGTCACATCTTATAGGAACGCCCACCTCGAAGGGCAAAAAAAACCACTTTGTTCTGCTACCCGCCAGCTGGTCAATATATTTTTCATTGTTTTAAGTGATTGAATTACTGCGGCGGGTGCTGAATATGGATCGCAACTGCCTAAAAAGTATGGTTTGTTCACAGATCTTTGTTTTTCTTCTTTATAAAGGTGATCTAAATAGTCATGGCTTAAAACTGATGGGAAATTGACAGGCCTGTGCTGCAGTTCTGTACAATGTGTTGACCTCCAGGGCCATGTGTCATGTGACTTGAAACTATGAATAAAAATATGTTGTCCCTAAAATGAATGAATAATCATAATAAATAATCATTGTCTCAATATTGATCAAAATAATCGTGATTATCATTTTGGTAACACTCGTGTTGCCCAACTTCTGCACATTTGATCCCTTTGTGTGTGTGTGTGCGTGTCTGAATTGGAAGTGAAGTGAATAGAAGGGGATTCTGGGCCACTCTGAACGCATGTCCTAGTGAGGAGCAGTTGAAGGAAGAGAGTGCAACTCCCCACCCCCCCTCTAACCCTAACACTACTCCCCCCCCCCCCCCCATATGTTCTAGCACACACACAAACACACACACACACACACACACACACACACACACACACACACACATATAAACAAACATGCATGCTCTATACACAGACACATGCATTGCATGCACACACACACACACACACACACACACACACACACACACACACACATATAAACAAACATGCATGCTCTATACACAGACACATGCATTGCATGCACACACACACACACACACACACACACACACACACACACACACACACACACATATAAACAAACATGCATGCTCTATACACAGACACATGCATTGCATGCACACACACACACACACACACACACACACACACACACACACACACACACACACATATAAACAAACATGCATGCTCTATACACAGACACATGCATTGCATGCACACACACACACACACACACACACACACACACACACACATAAGCCTTCATGAACGCACGTGCATGCCTGCAACAGGCACACAAATCACATTTCCAATAGTCACCCAGCCGTCATCATTGTGTGTTTGGAATCCACACACATTTCGCTGAAACCTATTTAGTGGAGTGACGGGGCGGCAGGGGCTCAGGGGTAGAGCGGCCTCCTCACAACCGGACGACCCCCTAACCCTAACTGCTCCTGACGTGCTGGCTGTATTTTAATACATCCATGCTGTCTCCTTGCGTGGCTGACTCCGCCATCGGTGGATGAATGTGTGTATGAATGGGTGAGGCATGTGAGGCATGACTTGTAAAGCGCTATTTAAAAGGCAGTCCGTTCACCTTTCTGAATGTTCATTCATTTGTCTTAGCTGGGTTTTAATATTGTGTGTGCGTCAACAGATGGAAAGACAAGTAGATGGCCTGAAGGATTGCATTTTTCACCCTCTGCATTTACATCCGCACCATTTTGTTGCATCATGGCAGCTTTTTACGTTTCAACACTCGGGGCAGGAATGTCGAGATGGGAGTGGCATGAGACTCAGAGACGGTTCGGTTTCCTACTGCCTCGTGTGCTCGGTGTGAAGGAGCACACTGCCCTCTAAAGTATCATCTAATAATGACAGCCATAGTACAATAAATACACCGTTAGTATATTTCTGATCGCACAGGCACCAATCTTTAAAACGATAGGCTATGTTTATATATAGGCTTAGTCTGCACAATTACCACACAATCGTACATCAAACCAGCCAAACATCTCATATATCTTGCAAAATCAGTAAACGTAAGTAAAGTAAAAGTAAAATGATTGTAAGAGTTTTGCAAAAATAGCCTATAGTTTCAAAGATAGTGCCAAAGCAACAAAAAGCAATAAAAAGCTGTAGCCTACGGCTTAAACTACATCGGCACATTAAGTGTGGCGCTGGAAGTAGAGATGACACAAACAACAATATGTGATCAGGACATGCATGTGTGTGTGTAGGAGGTTTTATGCTGAATGCTTAGACAAAATATCATAACCTTAACTTTGTGTAACCATTCCTTAAACAAAGGCACCGAAAGTACAACCACAGCGTTCTGCTTCGCACTTTGTTTGCAATTCTGCAGCAAACTTCTTGCAAAACACTACACACTGTTTCTCATGTTAGACACCTCAGCCAGGTTCTGTGTGTAAGCAATGGGTAAAAACTGTAACAACTATCTGTTTACATAAGCCTACATGGATTTGGGTTAATATGGACACATTGAGACATATGTGGGTCACATGGAAATTCCCAAACAAAAATATAAACTCTTCTAATCTATAAAAACTCATAACCTACAAATTGGGGTTGAAAGTTGCTAGCTTGTCAAACAAGAGACACTCATCAATGAATCGGCACACACACACACACGCACACACGCACACACACACACACACACACACGCACGCACGCACGCACGCACGCACACACACACACACACACACCTGACATGAATGTGACGTTTCCTGCTATGTCTGAGATTGAGAACCCATCTTAAACGGAACAGCTGTATGTATCATTATATATGTTATAACATCATCTGAAGCAAATGTATTGTGCTTTGTTAGGGTATATTTCTTCGCCACTTTTCAGTAGTCCTAGCGATTTTTGTTCGGTTTCATCTTGTGAATGTCACTTTGTGAAACCAGCAGGGGTAAAAAAAACAACCCATCAAAACACATCAATAGCAAGGTGCCTCTCTGCGCTTTTGAAGTCACACACACACACACACATCATTGTTCTATCTACCCCCTTTTGTTTATGACTGTAAGAAATAAGTGGACCTAAGGTCAAAGTGAAATGTGGCACGGCACAACAATATAGAAATATAGAAAGCAATGGACGGTTTTCCCATCTGTCTTCGATGTTTATTTACACAAGATATTCCACAGACTTTAATTTTTAATTTTTTTTAGAACATTATTTTGGACTTCACATACACGGTATCACACAGCAGAAATACTTGGTACAAAACCTCAGCTGTTCCCTATAGCCCATGCCCTGTCTCTCCATGACATACTGGACGTTAGCGTCGCCAGCTTTCATATCATGTTCTAAACCACGTTGGACATTCAAAGGAAGAAAGAAGGGAGGAAAGAAATGGCACTTTGAGAATGTTTAAAATGTGTCCAAAGTTGTGTTCCCTGTGGCCCCAAGCAGAAGAAGTTGCCCACTGCGTGACAGTCAAGTGTTCACGCTTCAGTGACTGTCTACGCCGTACTGCGTCTTTTACATACATGAGGTCTAAAGGTGCCAAGGGATCACCTGTGACGTTTCCCCCGCATGACACACACACGCACACACGCACACACGCACACACGCACACACGCACACACGCACACACGCACACACACACCATCGTCACCCCACACCGCAACATGTTTGAACATTCAGGGAGAACATATTCCTACGTGGGTAACACACCCCATCTGACCTCCATAAGACGGGGAATCTCACCGCTGAAGCACCAGCACAGCACACAGACACGTGAGAGATGCTCAAAACAAAACCAAAAATGAACAATGCATAAGTATTGATTTTTTTATATTTTTTTGTGTTCCACATCGGTGGACCGAAAAATTGACATTTTTGGGCCTATACCGCGCTACCTCTACCTGTGTATGCTATAATGATTAGCCCTGAGAAGAGAAGAGTTATCTGTTTAGAGATGATCGACTGACTGAGTGAGTGTGTGTGTGTGTGTGTGTGTTCTTTTCAAACTCTTTCTTTCTTCTAGCGTCGCACTCCTATCATTTGGGTTAATTTGACGGGGATTTGCACCAATTCAATGTTTTCTTAATTCCCCCCCCAATCTGTTGATGTTGTTGTTGTTGTTATTGGCACACTATTTAAAGTCAACGAGTTAAAAGAATATCAGCTGTGTCTTGTATATGCTACTGATCTGTTTTCACATTGTTGGAAGACAAAAAACAAACCCGCGATATGAAATGAAGAACAGTACAATGTTGGCAGTGAGTTCTGACATTTCTAAACGACCCAGGCACCGCTTAGAAAAACCTTTTGCTTTTTACATTCATTCAATTTGGGTGGACGTCTTCTTGGCCCCTGTGTGCGCTCGTATGTACTTAAAGTGAACACAACACAAGTGTCATGTTGACACTTTAAGATGTAAGTAAACAACAGCTATCATTAATACAAGAGCTTGCCAAAGCTACCCTACAAAAAACTCGCCAGTTGTCAATAAAAGGAGATGTACTATCGGCAACCAACCTTTATCTACCATTTTCATGACATGAGGTGTCCTATTTCGAAATAAAACCAAAATCTTTACGAAAGACCATGTCAACAATGAAATGGTCTAAGTCACCGCCGTTTGTCCTTCCTGTAAAACAAAAAAAGCCGAACAACAAATAAAAGTCGATTACAGCCAATAAAGATGCAGAAAATGATAACCAATTCTCCTATAAGGAGGTCAGGTCACCCTTTTCCGCTGTAGAATTCTTCTTTTTTTTTTTACAGTAAATGTCTAGGATACATGAGTTGTGTTATACAAAGACACATGTGCCTTTAATCCTTCCCATTTGATCAACAAACAATAAATAATGTTAATAATAAAATACCTTTTTTTTTTTTGTAACTGGCGTACAGCACGACAATACGTCACTAAAAAACGTAATCTTATTTAGATTTAGTATTTGTTGTGGAACTGATAAGCTCCTGACACTATGTGAAACCCCATCTATAATACCCAGCCCAACAGAGCCAATAGACCACTTCCCTTATATGGCAATAGTTGGTGTTGCACCGTCACATAATTAGTACAACATACTGGCTTGAGTGAAGCCACTAATACTGTTTAAGACCCTCTTCCCCGTACTGCCTCTGAACAGCATTCTCTCTCCACTCCCCAAGGGGCTTTTGAAAAATACAAAAACTAAAAAAATATTTTTAGAATAATGTTTTGTATCAAGTTTTGGAATTGGTGCAGGTCTGTGGTGTGGGTGGGTTCAGGGATATTAGTAACAATCTGTAATAAAAATGATTAAAAAGAATAAACTACAATCCAGCCGAGATCCTGTTTTAAAGAGGCCCTATTATACCACCAGGAGGGATTGTGTTTAGCCATTAAAAAGCTGTTCCAAATTGTCATGTGACGAAAATTGAAAACCCAGTGTGTGGGTTACATGACAATGTAATCCACACCACAATTTAGAAACAGCCTGTAATGGCTAATCACACTCCCACCTGGTGGCAGAACAGGGGCCCTTAAAGTGGAATGCTGTTCAGAATATTCTTTTAATTTTGACTAATCATGAACATTTTTATATGCACGGCCGAATAACAGAACATACCAAAGTGATCAAATGGGTCAAAATATACTAGCACAGCATCTTTGAATACCTCTAACGCATAATGTATCATGGACTCAAACTGCACAAATTGCCAAAAGGCACTACCCAGTTTGTGACGATTTGGCATATGCTTTTGTGACTCCCATTACGCAGAAACAATAACATGAATTCCTCCTACATATAATCGCTTGACATTCACTTATGTCTCTTTATAACAGCCCCCACGGTCACCAAGAAGTGGATGTATTTGTTTTATAGTTCCTGATGGTAAGATTGTGAAAAGAAAGAGGTCAGGTAACAATCATGAATGCTGTTATAACAAGTAAGAACAAATATTTGGTTAGAGGGGAAAAAAAAGACTGAGGTTAAGAAAAGGTATAGGCCATGAATAACTATTTACATGTTTTGTTTTGGTGACTGGTGCAGCTGGTACGATTAGGACATTGCAAGTGGATGATGAACACCGGTAGGACCAGTGGTAGATGCGTGTTAAGATGAGTGACGATGCATTGCCATATTGAACACTTTTGAGCTCTGATTTCATTGACATGAGTGTGTCCCTCTCAAAATTGTAAATTATTCAAATTTCTGTTGGTGATTAGTGATTTTTCCTTTTAATTTGTTTACCGCGACCCCTGATTAATATGAAACAACAGGTTCTTTTTCAGTTATTTTTTACTTTTATATTAATAATAACCTACCAAGGTGGGTTTTTATTCGGGCAGGTTTACGTCAAGAGAACAAAGATTGGGTTTTGAGTTTTTTTTGCTTTAGAAGCGTTTCCAATTTGCGTCACGGTGTTCCCAGAATATTCAGAAAACGTTAGTTCCGGAAGAAAACCCAATGACATCTCACTCAAGACTCGTTCCACCGTGTGGGCAGGGGCATCACTGACGCGATACTTTGAACATAAGAGTCAGAGAATGGGACCCATCATCATGTCGACATGGACATCTGCTACCCGTGTGATAATGTTGTCGTTGTCTCCATCTCTATAATACACGTAAACAAAAACAACAACCATTGGGGTTGAGGTATTTGGTGAGTCACCCAACGTCTGCCAAGTTGTATTATTCTTATTTTTTTTCCGCCGGTGACACAATCGTTTTTCAAGTCGATATGAGCACAATGTCTTGAGAGCGCCGTGTCACGCACAGGATGGGTTTTTGATTTGACAGGAAGAAGAAAATAAGATAATAAGAAAAACACGCTGTCACTCAACAAACCAAATGTTTCTGGGGAAAAGACAGATTGGGCTGAAAAGCAGATTGAAAAACAAAGGTGCTAGTTGCAAAACACGTAGGACCACACCGAATACTATTGTGTCCAGAAATGAGGTAGAAGTGTTGATTGACAGTAGGAATGCACTAATACCCACTTCCCAACCTGCTGATAACTAATCCATCATTTCAACCCAATTGTCTAGAGATCGTCGGATTGGTCAACTGCTATTGTGGCGTACGGTATTCAACGTCTAACCAGATCTCACAGGTAGGACGACACAATGTGTGTGTTTGTTTTGGCATCAGAGTGAAAGAAATATTGGATCTTACATTTTTATGTAAAGGACGGTGGTCAATTGCTTTTGTGTAAACGCATGTATTTAGATACATACTGTATGTCAGTTTGAATGTTATTGACTTGAATTCAATGTCGGTATCATCTTTGTTCTCTTAAATCAGACGGCATTGGGGGTATTGTTGCATTCCTAGTAAGAAGCCAGTATACACAATGTTCACTGAAATCTATCCTCCACCTACGTGACTCCACCGACTTGCATGTACTAGCACAACACACACGGAACTGTTTCCCCCCAAATGATACTTTAGTCTATCGTTTATCGACAAAACACTCACATTGGAACAGACACGAGAACCACCACATGTTAGCGTGACAAAATCAAGGATTATGCTTTTTCAAACAAACGTGAAAATGTTAGAATTGACCTCCTTCGTGTTTACTCATGGTTACCCTTTATCCCACTTTGCTGACATGTGTGTTTGTTTGTCTCACACACACCGTTTTCCCAACTGGTATGGACTATATTCATATAAATACACAGAGGATAGAAGTTGTCCTTGAACAATTAGGCACCTGAGATGCCCACGCTCCGATGAGGAAATGTTTACTTGCATGTGTGTGTCTGTTATGTGTGTGTGTGTGTGTGTGTATTTAGAAACACATTTGCAAACACAGCTCCGCTACCATGAATATTACATTCTGCATGTGTGTGTGTGTGTGTGTGTGTGTGTGTGTGTTCCATTCGTGAACCGTGAGACGGCGGGTTGCTTGAGAGAGAGAGAGGCATGGGCTTTCTGCATTCTGAGATTGTGAACATACACGTTAAGACCTGGTCCTCGGGGCCAGTAGCATTACCGCAGGCACACCAGAGTCAGTCAGAGTCACCACCACCACCAACACCACCACCACCACCATCCCGTGTACACAACATTAGCTTGCAGGAGTCTCGTCCTACTCAGCCACCGCCGCTCTAATTGAACGAGGGCGTGGAGAGAGAGAGAGAGAGAGAGAGAGAGAGAGGGGGGGGGGGGGGAACAGCTCAAATCAAATCGGCTTCAAATGGTTTTATTTTTTTCTTCTTTCTTCTTTTCTTCTGTAAGGCAGAAAAAATGCCCCGAAAAAAAAGGTTAACTCTCGCTATGCAAGACAATGCAAACCCAGATACCTCAGGGCTAAATATATAATATGTACCGTATATACACACACATAGGAAACCATGGCTCCAAAGTACCTATAAAAAACCTATCAAGAAGAGACAAGAAAATCTGAATAAAGATGTGCATAAAAATAATCCTTGGGCTCTTCTCGTTTTGAATGAAAAAAAGGGATTGAGTCTAATGTGTGTGTGTGTGTGTGTGTGTGTTTGTTTGTGTGTGTGTTTGTGTGTGTGTTTGTGTCTGTGTCTGTAGGTGGTTTGTTTTTCGTCCCACACAAGCTACGGGCACAGGTAGCTGTGTTCTGTTGAGGTAGAGTGGACCAGGCCGGAGCTGACGAACGGAGCCGGGGAGAGGGGCAGTCCAGAGGAGAGGGCCTTGGTGAGTGCCGGGGGCCGGTGTCTTTGGGCCCCGTTCTCCAGGGGCTCCGGCCTCCCTGCCGGCTGCTGCGGGACGGTCTTGGGGGAATGGAAGCCGTTGGTCAGCCCCTCGCCCTTTGCCGTCTCCCCGTTGTGATTGGCCACCGACGGATCCGGGGAGGGAGCCGAAGAGCTTTGGGCCAACGGCTGTGTGTGGAGAGGGTCCTTTTCCTCGCTGTGAGGAGCGGGCGGGCTGAGGCAAGAGTACCTCTCCTCCTCCTCTCCTCCTCCTCCTCCTCCTCCTCCTCCTCGGGGCTGACGGGCTCCCGGGTGTCGTCAGACTCCTCTTGTCCGGCGCTCCCCGCCTCCCGCCTCTTCTCCTTGTCTGGGTCGTCCAGCTCCAGGTGAACGATGACCTGAGCCTCAACAGTGTTACTGCAGACAGACGAGCTCAAGTGATCCTCGGACTCCTATAAAAATAGAATGTAATTTAATTTGCCTCGAGGGGGCAATGCGTTGTGCATAGTTCACAGGGTCGACAACAACACTAAAGGGCAAACCAAGTCATTAAATGGACCTACAAAACATCCCCTTACAACAACCTATTACGGACACACAACAGATAAATACCACTTTACATATAATACACACCAGCTTAAAAACACTGTACATATATACACCCAATCCCACAGTCCAGGTCAGGGATGATTTGTGTTTATCATGCAAACTATATATATATTTATTGATTTTATTTTTAATACATGGATCATGTTGGATGTTTTGGCATTTTGTCATGGATATTTATTGCTGTAATGTTTATTTTTTGACATTAAATTATGTTTAATGTTTGCATTAAAAGCTATGTGTGTACCTTTGGTTCACTACTGCTGCTTGTATGTCAATGTGTTACACAAATAAACGTGGCCACATTACACGCATACATGCACTCTCTCTCACACACACACACACAGAAGATTGATTTACCGTGTTATTTTCATTGGGTAATATTTGGAGCGCTCCGTTGATGAGTATGGCAGGGTCTTCTGTCGTGGTGTCTCTGTATCGGGTGATTCTGTTGGCCCAGTTCCGACTCACAGAGCCATTCCACGTGACCTGCAGTCAAGAGAGGAAACAGTTTGAAGCCGTCACCTTCTTCTGATTGGCTGAACTTGTACCAGGTGATGTCCCTTCCAATAAAATGGCTGGTTGGATGACAAGATGGAATTCAATGCGGTACTGATAGCAAAGACTGGCCTATTAATATACTTTATTATCTATACTATACTTGTACATAGTTGTGCCGTTTGCACAAATATTTTGAATGCAATATATATCTTCATATATCAATATATATTTTTGCTTGTGCTTCTACGCAACATGCTACCATAGTGGAGTCTGCCACCCAAGCATTTCACTGCACGTGTGTGTATGCATGTGCAGTGTGACAAATAAAACCTTTCAATGCTTAACGTTAATTGCAGTGTGAGTGGTCACTTCTCGTGCGTTAAGATAAGATACTCTATCAATCCTCAGATGTCGCAACAGGAACCACAGCACAGTAGTAGAAATCCAAAATTGAATTAAGCAATTAAAAATCAATTAAGAGACGACACATCATTGTTGGGAGTGATCCGTTAATACGACTGTGAGGGACTGACTGGTGCCAGGTGCTAATGAACTGCTGTCTCGCTGCTCTCTGACCTTGGGCTCGGGTGCGAGGTCGTCCCCGGCGACCCCGGGGTCCAGGCCCGCCGTCATCAGGCCCTGCTCCTCCTCGGGGGCCTGACAGCCCACAGGCTCGGCCCCCGCCCCCTGGTGGCCGCTGGGGGGCATCAGGGTCTCCAGTTCGTGGCAGTCGGTGCACTCCGGCTCGGCGGAGGAGGGGGCCGGCCGGCCGCCCCTCCTGCAGCGGGGGGACGCGGCGGTCGAGCCGAGGCCCCCGGACACCTCTCTGTTGGTGAGGGGTCAGACAACAGAAACACAACACGTTAGATGAGGATACATAATACAGACAGTGTGCCTTATGGTTGGGATTTAAGGATTATTACTCTGTTTTAGCATCTGTTATTTTTTACCTTTTTAAATATTTTTTATTTTTGAGCATTTTTCTTTTTTTTTTTATAAAAAAAAATATATATAATTGTTAGCATCAACACCCTATTCAAGTTGAAACGTCATAATAACAATGATGCAGGATAAAAAGGGGAAGGAACTCTGATGATCACAGTGTTAATAGTTAATGTAACAGTATAATAGTAGTATTGGAAGCGGGTGTGCTGTGGGTAACGCCTACCTCGTCTTGCCGTTGCGGAAACTCAAACACATGCAGAGCAGAACACACAACAGCCCCAGACACACGCCCACGATGATGCCGGTGACCGCGTGGACGTCCAGCTCTGTATCCAACCGCAGCACGGCACGGGGAGACATGGAGAGAACACACAGGGCTTAGTGTCAGGATTAACCCCACCAGACCCTATTGATCTGAACGCTCCGAGAGCTCTCTGGCTGTTTCCCTGATCAGGGTGATGAAGACGTCGTTGGATGCAAGTAGTGGAGGAGTTCATATGTATGTTTGATTGTCACCCTTCTGAGCTGAAAAATCGAACAAACAAAAAAAGGTATTAAAACCTTAATCAACCATTCTATCCCCCCACCCCCCCTCCTCCTCCTCTTCCTTCATCGTGTGTGGGGGGGGGGGGGGCAGCAGTTTAGTAGGTAGAGTGGTTTGTCTGGCAACTAGAAGGTTGCTGGTGTCCTTGAGCAAGACTCCCGACGAGCTGGCTATGGACTTCCACGGCCGACACCGCCGGTCGGTGGGTGCACAACTTGTAAAGAGCTCTGGTTGAAGGCCTTATATGAATGCAGAATCTAGCATCATCATCCTGGCATTATTGCACACAAAACCATGAGGGCCATATTTGTCATTCAGAAAAACATAAAGCATCCACAAACCACCGCCGTGAATCAGAGTCATTCATGGATATGACTCACAGCAGCTCTAGTGTTTACGGCTAGGCTACAGGGCGCGCGGACAAGAGCAGAGGGAGCAGATGCTCCGGTCCGCCCACTGGCTGCCGCCCTCTTGTTCACACCTAGCATCCGCTAGTGCGCCTCACCTCACCGACAACCTGTCGCTCTCAGGCCGCAGTGTGTGGAGAGCGACGTAGCTTGCTACCAGCATGCTGTTCCCGCAAATGTTTGTGTCTGTGCGCATGCCTATGATAGAGTGTGTGTGTGTGTGTGTGTGTGTGTGTGTGTGTGTGTGTGTGTGTGTGTGTGTGTGCGTGTACAAAGCGCGATCCACTACAGTCATTTACAGTTATTTAGCATCCCCTAGCCGACGCACCGACCCAAGCATATCTGCATTACATAAGCGAGCCCTCGCTACAATACGAACCTTACCTCATAAAAAGACACCCTACGACGGGCACGCTAACAGGCGATTTAGCGCCACGTCTGACGCTTTCTACCTGTCAGACAAACGGGAACGAGAGGCACTCAAAAAATCACAGCCGATACCTAACGGCCGATGGAATAACATTAACCGGGGATTATAATGAGGCAGATGGCTGTTTCCTAGGACAAAAGAGACGAGGAGGGGGAAGTATGGAAGTTGAAAAAGTGCTTGTGACAGCAGTGTTGCGAGGCCCGGCGAGCAGTAATTCAAAGCTCTCCCAGCGGGTACGGCGGGGGGAGAACCGCCCCTCTGATATCCATCCACACACACCGCTTTACCTTGAACGCACCCGGGACGTGTGGAGGGTGAAATTACAGTCTGCAGCAGAGTCCGCTCTTCATGTTGGAGAGAGCAATTTAGCCAGCCGAGTAGCGCAGTCGTGTGTGTGTGTGTGTGTGTGTGTGTGTGTGTGTGTGTCTGTGTGAAAAGGGTAAGGCTGAGAGAGTGAGACAGAGAGCAAGAGAGGGAGCTAGATAAACACACACAGACAGACAGACAGGTAGGTATACAGACAGACAGACAGAAAGAGACAGACAGACAGACAGACAGACAGACAGACAGACAGGTAGGTATACAGACAGACAGAAAGAGACAGACAGACAGACAGACAGGTATACAGACAGACAGCCAGACAGACAGAAAGAGACAGACAGACAGACAGACAGACAGACAGATAGATAGATAGATAGATAGATAGATAGATAGATAGATAGATAGATAGATAGATAGATAGATAGATAGATAGATAGATAGATAGGGTGAGAGATAGAGAGAGAGAGAGAGAGAGAGAGAGAGAGAGAGAGAGAGAGAGAGAGAGAGAGAGAGAGAGAGAGAGAGAGAGAGAGAGAGAGAGAGAGAGAGAGAGAGAGAGAGAACAAGAGACAGAGAGATGGGTGCAAAAAGTCTCGAGGTCTGATTTCTTTTAATGTATTTATTTTTCTTATTTTCTCTATATCGTTTTTTCACCTTTAAGTATGTGAACTCTGTCATGATAGATTACATTTTTGTGTATTGCTGAAATGTATACCTAACTCCTAACTACAGGATCCATCACAGACCGCAACTTGAAATGCAATGGTTAGCATTATTACCTATAACCGTACTACGAATACAACAGTACAAATACACTACATACACAATACTACAACAGTAGTACTGGTGGTATCCGCCTGCTAGAGGCAATATGGTTTGTTATACTGCTATTACTATTTTAGCGTTGAAAAGTCCCTAAGCGCTACTCTTAGTGTCAAATGGTTACTAAGATTAGATTAGATTAGATTAGATTCAAATGTATTGTCAGTGTTGCACAGCACAAGTACAGTACAGCGAAAATAATTTGGCATCTAGCCAGAGTGCAAATGTTTCAGTAAAGTGCATGGTCATATATAATGTACAGAGGTTTAATAAGATGTACTAAAAAAACTACTACTGAAAACAGGTATAAAATAAGTAGAGTAGAGTAGGTATCAGATATGTATATATATATATATATATATATACATGTATATACAGAAGGTATAGTGAACAGGGCTATGCAGTTGTATCAACAGTTGAAGATGAACTGATATACGGTATACAGGTAGGTATAGGATAAGAGAGTACCTGCATGGCAGTGGACACTCACCGTAGTTCAGTGAGGGAGTGTGTACATCCTTCAAGGGGGAGTAGGGCCCATCGCCCATCTTGGTGGAGGCTCCCATCTTGAAGAAGTAGCGGGTGTCACTGGAGAGGCCCTGGACTTCCACACTCGTCATGGTCCCTGAAGTGAGCCAGAGAGAGAGAAATCATTTAAATGGAAGGCCTGGAACCCAGTTTAAACCCAACTCCCAACTTTCCCATTGTCCCAAACCCTGAAGGATCTTACCCTCTTACCGATGATTATGATTAAATGTGTTTTAAATAGTATTTTTAATGAAATATAAAGAACAAACTTGGAATTACATAAATAAAACCATTATTTTTAATTAAATAATTGTTATCACATTTTTTGTGGAAGGCTTAATTAATGAATGAATTAATTAATTCTTGACAAACTGTAAATAATCTCTC
>CM051000.1:30460990-30470990 GCA_027704905.1 Muraenolepis orangiensis
ACAACTATAGGGACAACTATAGAGACTACTATAGAGACAACTATAGAGACAACTATAGAGACAACTATAGAGATAGCTATAGGGACAACTATAGAGACAACTATAGGGACAACTATAGAGACAACTATAGGGACAACTATAGAGACTACTATAGAGACAACTATAGAGACAACTATAGGGACAACTATAGGGAAAACTATAGAGACAACTATAGAGACAACTATAGAGACTACTATAGAGACAACTATAGAGACAACTATAGGGACAACTATAGAGACAACTATAGAGACAACTATAGAGATAGCTATAGAGACAACTATAGAGACAACTATAGAGACAGCTATAGGGACAACTATAGAGACAACTATAGGACAACTATAGGGACAACTATAGAGACAACTATAGGACAACTATAGAGACAACTATAGGACAACTATTGAGACAACTATAGAGACAACTATAGAGACAACTATAGGACAACTATAGAGACAACTATAGGGACAACTATAGAGACTACTATAGAGACAACTATAGAGACAACTATAGGGACAACGACAACTATAGGGAAAACTATAGAGACAACTATAGAGACAACTATAGGGACAACTATAGAGACAACGATAGAGATAGCTATAGGACAACTATAGGACAACTATATGGACAACTATCGAGACTACTATAGAGACAACTATAGGGACAACTATAGAGACAACTATAGGGACAACTATAGAGACTACTATAGAGACAACTATAGAGACAACTATAGAGATAGCTATAGGGACAACTATAGAGACAACTATAGGGACAACTATAGAGACAACTATAGGGACAACTATAGAGACTACTATAGAGACAACTATAGAGACAACTATAGGGACAACTATAGGGAAAACTATAGAGACAACTATAGAGACAACTATAGAGACTACTATAGAGACAACTATAGAGACAACTATAGGGACAACTATAGAGACAACTATAGAGACAACTATAGAGATAGCTATAGAGACAACTATAGAGACAACTATAGAGACAGCTATAGGGACAACTATAGAGACAACTATAGGACAACTATAGGGACAACTATAGAGACAACTATAGGACAACTATAGAGACAACTATAGGACAACTATAGAGACAACTATAGAGACAACTATAGAGACAACTATAGGACAACTATAGAGACAACTATAGAGACAACTACAGGACAACTATAGAGACAACTATATGGACAACTATAGAGACAACTATAGAGACAACTATAGGACAACTATAGAGACAACTATAGAGACAACTATAGAGACAACTATAGGGACAACTATAGAGACAACTATAGAGACAACTATAGGGACAACTATAGAGACTACTATAGAGACAACTATAGAGACAACTATAGGGACAACTATAGAGACAACTATAGGACAACTATAGAGACAACTATAGAGAGAACTATAGAGACAACTATAGAGATAGCTATAGGGACAACTATAGAGACAACTATAGGGACAACTATAGAGACTACTATAGAGACAACTATAGAGATAGCTATAGGGACAACTACATGGACTATAGAGACAACTTATCAACAACTATAAGGACAACTACATGGACTATAGAGACAATATAGGGATAACTATAGAGACAACTATAGGGACAACTATAGGGAAAACTATAGACAACTATAGGACAACTATAGAGACAACTATAGAGACAACTATAGGGACAACTATAGAGACAACTATAGAGACAACTATATGGACAACTATAGAGACAACTATAGGACAACTATAGAGACAACTATAGAGACAACTATAGAACAACTATAGGGACAACTATAGAGACAACTATAGGGACAACTATAGGGAAAACTTTAGAGACACCTATAGAGACAACTATAGGGACAACTATAGGGACAACTATAGAGACAACTATAGGGACAACTATAGGACAACTATAGAGACAACTATAGAGACAACTATAGAGATAGCTATAGGGACAACTATAGAGACAACTATAGAGACAACTATAGGGACAACTATAGAGACTACTATAGAGACAACTATATGGACAACTATAGAGATAGCTATAGGGACAACTACATGGACTATAGAGACAACTTTATCAACAACTATAAGGACAACTACATGGACTATAGAGACAATATAGGGATAACTATAGAGACAACTATAGGGACAACTATAGGGAAAACTATAGAGACAACTATAGGACAACTATAGAGACAACTATAGAGACAACTATAGGGACAACTATAGAGACAACTATAGAGACAACTATAGAGACAACTACGGGACAACTATAGAGACAACTATAGGGACAACTATAGAGACTACTATAGAGACAACTATAGAGACAACTATAGAGACAACTATAGGGACAACTATAGAGACAACTATAGGACAACTATAGGGAAAACTATAGAGACAACTATAGAGACAACTATAGGGACAACTATAGAGACTACTATAGAGACAACTATAGAGACAACTATAGGGACAACGACAACTATAGGGAAAACTATAGAGACAACTATAGAGACAACTATAGGGACAACTATAGAGACAACTATAGAGATAGCTATAGGGACAACTATAGGACAACTATATGGACAACTATCGAGACTACTATATAGACAACTATAGGGACAACTATAGAGACAACTATAGGGACAACTATAGAGACTACTATAGAGACAACTATAGAGACAACTATAGAGACAACTATAGAGATAGCTATAGGGACAACTATAGAGACAACTATAGGGACAACTATAGAGACAACTATAGGGACAACTATAGAGACTACTATAGAGACAACTATAGAGACAACTATAGGGACAACTATAGGGAAAACTATAGAGACAACTATAGAGACAACTATAGAGACTACTATAGAGACAACTATAGAGACAACTATAGGGACAACTATAGAGACAACTATAGAGACAACTATAGAGATAGCTATAGAGACAACTATAGAGACAACTATAGAGACAGCTATAGGGACAACTATAGAGACAACTATAGGACAACTATAGGGACAACTATAGAGACAACTATAGGACAACTATAGAGACAACTATAGAGACAACTATAGAGACAACTATAGGACAACTATAGAGACAACTATAGAGACAACTACAGGGACAACTATAGAGACAACTATATGGACAACTATAGAGACAACTATAGAGACAACTATAGGACAACTATAGAGACAACTATAGAGACAACTATAGAGACAACTATAGGGACAACTATAGAGACAACTATAGAGACAACTATAGGGACAACTATAGAGACTACTATCGAGACAACTATAGAGACAACTATAGGGACAACTATAGAGACAACTATAGGACAACTATAGAGACAACTATAGAGAGAACTATAGAGACAACTATAGAGATAGCTATAGGGACAACTATAGAGACAACTATAGGGACAACTATAGAGACTACTATAGAGACAACTATATGGACAACTATAGAGATAGCTATAGGGACAACTACATGGACTATAGAGACAACTTTATCAACAACTATAAGGACAACTACATGGACTATAGAGACAATATAGGGATAACTATAGAGACAACTATAGGGACAACTATAGGGAAAACTATAGAGACAACTATAGGACAACTATAGAGACAACTATAGAGACAACTATAGGGACAACTATAGAGACAACTATAGAGACAACTATATGGACAACTATAGAGACAACTATAGGACAACTATAGAGACAACTATAGAGACAACTATAGAGACAACTATAGGGACAACTATAGAGACAACTATAGGGACAACTATAGGGAAAACTTTAGAGACACCTATAGAGACAACTATAGGGACAACTATAGGGACAACTATAGAGACAACTATAGGGACAACTATAGGACAACTATAGAGACAACTATAGAGACAACTATAGAGACAACTATAGAGATAGCTATAGGGACAACTATAGAGACAACTATAGAGACAACTATAGGGACAACTATAGAGACTACTATAGAGACAACTATATGGACAACTATAGAGATAGCTATAGGGACAACTACATGGACTATAGAGACAACTTTATCAACAACTATAGGACAACTACATGGACTATAGAGACAATATAGGGATAACTATAGAGACAACTATAGGGACAACTATAGGGAAAACTATAGAGACAACTATAGGACAACTATAGAGACAACTATAGAGACAACTATAGGGACAACTATAGAGACAACTATAGAGACAACTATAGGGACAACTATAGAGACAACTATAGAGACAACTATAGAGATACTATAGAGACAACTATAGAGACAACTATAGAGACAACTACAGGGACAACTATAGAGACAACTATAGAGACAACTATAGGGACAACTATAGGGAAAACTATAGAGACAACTATAGAGACAACTATAGGGACAACTATAGAGACTACTATAGAGACAACTATAGAGACAACTATAGGGACAACTATAGGACAACTATAGGGACAACTATAGAGACAACTATAGGACAACTATAGAGACAACTATAGGACAACTATAGGGACAACTATAGGACAACTATAGGGACAACTATAGAGACAACTATAGGACAACTATAGAGACAACTATAGGGACACACACTATAGGGAAAACTATAGAGACAACTATAGAGACAACTATAGGGACAACTATAGAGACTACTATAGAGACAACTATAGGGACAACTATAGGGAAAACTATAGAGACAACTATAGAGACAACTATAGGGACAACTATAGAGACTACTATAGAGACAACTATAGAGACAACTATAGGGACAACTATAGGACAACTATAGGGACAACTATAGAGACAACTATAGGACAACTATAGAGACAACTATAGGACAACTATAGGACAACTATAGGACAACTATAGGGACAACTATAGAGACAACTATAGGACAACTATAGAGACAACTATAGGGACAACGACAACTATAGGGAAAACTATAGAGACAACTATAGAGACAACTATAGGGACAACTATAGAGACTACTATAGAGACAACTATAGAGACAACTATAGGGACAACTATAGAGACAACTATAGGGACAACTATAGAGACTACTATAGAGACAACTATAGAGACAACTATAGGGACAACTATAGGGAAAACTATAGAGACAACTATAGAGACAACTATAGAGACTACTATAGAGGCAACTATAGAGACAACTATAGGGACAACTATAGAGACAACTATAGAGACAACTATAGAGATAGCTATAGAGACAACTATAGAGACAACTATAGAGACAGCTATAGGGACAACTATAGAGACAACTATAGGACAACTATAGGGACAACTATAGAGACAACTATAGGACAACTATAGAGACAACTATAGAGACAACTATAGGACAACTATAGAGACAACTATAGAGACAACTATAGAGACAACTATAGGACACTATAGAGACAACTATAGAGACAACTATAGAGACAACTATAGAGACAACTATAGGGACAACTATAGAGACAACTATAGAGACAACTATAGGACTATAGAGACAACTATAGAGACAACTATAGAGACAACTATAGGGACAACTATAGAGACTACTATAGAGACAACTATATGGACAACTATAGAGATAGCTATAGGGACAACTACATGGACTATAGAGACAACTTTATCAACAACTATAAGGACAACTACATGGACTATAGAGACAATATAGGGATAACTATAGAGACAACTATAGGGACAACTATAGGGAAAACTATAGAGACAACTATAGGACAACTATAGAGACAACTATAGAGACAACTATAGGGACAACTATAGAGACAACTATAGAGACAACTATATGGACAACTATAGAGACAACTATAGAGACAACTATAGGGACAACTATAGAGACAACTATAGAGACAACTATAGAGACAACTATAGGGACAACTATAGAGACAACTATAGGGACAACTATAGGGACAACTATAGAGACAACTATAGAGACAACTATATGGACAACTATAGAGATAGCTATAGGGACAACTACATGGACTATAGAGACAACTTTATCAACAACTATAAGGACAACTACATGGACTATAGAGACAATATAGGGATAACTATAGAGACAACTATAGGGACAACTATAGGGAAAACTATAGAGACAACTATAGGACAACTATAGAGACAACTATAGAGACAACTATAGGGACAACTATATAGACAACTATAGAGACAACTATATGGACAACTATAGAGACAACTATAGAGAAAACTATAGGACAACTATAGAGACAACTATAGGATAACTATAGAGACAACTATAGAGACAACTATAGAGACAACTATAGGACAACTATAGAGACAACTATAGAGACAATTATAGGGACAACTATAGAGACAACTATAGGGACAACTATAGAGACAACTATAGAGACTACTATAGAGACAACTATAGAGACAACTATAGGGACAACTATAGAGACAACTATAGAGACAACTATAGAGATAGCTATAGGGACAACTATAGAGACAACTATAGAGACAACTATAGGGACAACTATAGAGACAACTATAGAGACAACTATAGAGACAACTATAGGGACAACTATAGGGACAACTATAGAGACAACTATAGGGACAACTATAGGAAAACTATAGAGACAACTATAGAGACAACTATAGGGACAACTATAGGGACAACTATAGAGACAACTATAGAGACAACTATAGAGATAGCTATAGAGACAACTATAGAGACAACTATAGGGACAACTATATGGACAACTATAAAGATAGCTATAGGGACAACTACATGGACTATAGAGACAACTTTATCAACAACTATAAGGACAACTACATGGACTATTTAGACAATATAGGGATAACTATAGATACAACTAAAGAGACAATTATAGGGACAACTATAGGGACAACTACATGGGCTATATAGACACCTATATGGACAACTACATGGACTTAGGAGACAACTATAGGGACAACTATAGAAACAACTATAGGGACAACTAGGGGACTATATAGACACCTATATGGATAACTACATGGACTATAGAGACAACTATACGGACAACTACAGAGACAGCTTTAGGGACAACTACGTGGACTATAGAGACAACTACAGTATATGGACAACTCTGGGGACAACTAAACTATAGGTCAGACAGAGACAACCACAGACAAGGCGCACAAAGACATCTCTGACGACCACCACGAGGATAGCCACAGCCACCTGTTGTGGTCGCCAACACATTCCGATGGGCCTCACCGTCCTCCAGCATCTTCACCGTCATGGAGTTGGAGGGGCTGCTGGCGCCCAGCAGGGAGTAGGCTACCATGTAGAAGGTGTACTCTGTGTGGGGGAGAAGCTCCTTCACCTGGTACTCCACCGTGCTGTTGCTCACCACAAACTGGTATTCCACGTTATACGAGCCTGGGAGGGGCGGAGGGGGAGGGACGATCGTTTAGCAGGTGCATTATATCCAAAGCCGCTTGGCTGGTGAATTCAGATACTTGTCGTGGAGCCGCAGGCAGAGCACTAGGGGGTTCTCAGAGCATGGATGCCTACAGATGCCTACGCGTGCATTAAGTACATCGCCTGCACAGCCTCCACACCCCCATAGCCACCACACTATCCCTATGGATTTGAGAAATCCATAGACTCTCGCGGGCGAGCAATGATTCACTGCCACAGTCGAATGACCGCTTAATCAGTTCACAGTGTCAATAGTGAGACGCGCGGCGCTGCACGTGCACAGAGTGCAAAAAAATACAAACGCGCACACACACACACAGACACACACACACACAGACACACACACACACACACACACTCACCTGCAACACATTGGTAGTGCACCGAGTACCCGATGACCTGGTCGAAATTGTGCTCGGGCCTCTCCCAGGTGAGCAGGACGGTGGTGCTGGAGTAGGGCAGGGCCAGCAGGTGGCGGGGGGAGCTGGGCAGACCCTCCCTCACGATGACCGTCAGCTTAGCGGTGGCGCACGCCGTGCCCACGCTGTTGACCGCGATGCACTGGTAGTAGCCCGTGTCCTCCACGGCCAGCTGGTTGATGAGCAGGATGCCGGGACTCTGGGTCTTCACCCTCCGGAAGGAGCGGATGGGATGCCCGTTCCTCAGCCAGTGGAGCGTGGGCGGGGGCTCGCCGGAGCTGTTGCAGATGAACCTGGCGGTGTTTCCCCGGGAGAGGGACACAGCCTCTGGGGGCTGGATCACTGGAGGGGCTGGTGACCATGAGAGAGAGAGAGAGAGAGAGAGAGAGAGAGAGAGAGAGAGAGAGAGAGAGAGAGAGAGAGAGAGAGAGAGAGAGAGAGAGAGAGAGAGGGAGATTGGTTTACTGACTGCAACCACACTCTACCATGACCATACATTCATACAAGTCATATCAGAATCAGAATGCCTTTAATGTCATTGTACAAGTACAACAAGCCTAGTAGCAATCCTCCCTGTCTCTCTTTATAAACAGCAATTGAAAAATATAAAATTCTTAGAAAAACTAAACTAAACAAAAACAAACATACTCACTCGTACTATGTATGGCCCATTTCCCATTTTAGGATGAAACTAATTTGCATTCAAAGCACATAAAGAAGAGAAGAAAAAGACAACAAAAAAAAAAAACCCGGAATCCTTCCTGTTAAGATCGCACAGCCCTTCAAACGGTGTGAACGGGCGACATTCACATTCATTCTCCTGCTCCTTTTCTCCATACGATGCCAGTACAAGTGGCCACAGCCATCTTGCGTCTTACCGGGCACATACAGCTCAGCCGCGGCGATCACAAACTCTCTGGTTTTGGGTCTGTTGGCCCGGCAGACGTAAACACCTGCGTGGTGACGTCTTGTGTCTCTGATGACCAGGTTTGTTGCCAAGACGACAAGATCGGTAGAGATGGGCTTTCCGTCTGAGCAAAGAAATGAGAAAAAGAGAAGAAGGAGAACCGCCTGAGAGATCATATACTGAAAGGACAGCATTTGTGTCAGCCTACAGAACACTGTATTGCTTTGCATGTTTGATTGGATATTTGACGGATTATTTAAGATTTAATTTCACCGAGTGGCCAGCAGATTTGGTGGGAACTACATTAAAATATTGTAACACTTCCACATGGTACTCTTATTACGACACACACTTTTTTGTGTGTACCAAAGCACCGGGCTCTAACTGAGACTTGGATCACCCTAGAAAACACTGCCTCGCCCACTCTGCTCTGTCTGATGTGTACTCTTTGTCTCACACTCCCAGAGCCGCGAGACGAGGTGGTGGTACTGGTCTGCTGATGTCCAGCAAATGGAAATACTCCCCTTTTTCTATTTCACAATTCTCCCCCTCCTCCTTTGAATTTCACGCATTCACTGTTGTCATTTCCAGTCAAGCTCACCATTGTGGTTGTCCTATTGTCCACCATGCCCTTCTGGTGAGTTCCGGAGGAGCTTGACACACTTGTCTCCCACTTCCCTGATGATGGTTCTGGACTCATCCTTCTCGGTGACTTCAACATTCAACATTCTGACTGAGCTGGATCTTCTTTTCGCTTACCTTGCCTCCTTCGACCTTTCCCTCTCTCCATCTCCTCTGACACATATGGCAACCAGCTAGATCTTTACCAGACACTGCTCTAATACAAACCTCTTTGAACACAACTTCAGGTCCTACTTTCCAACACTTGATCCCTCCATAGTCAAGAACTACAGACCGGTTTCCCCTTCTACTTTCCCTATCCAAAATTGTTTCAATCAACTGTCCTTGTACCTCCACCAGAACCGCTTCTTGGACCCCAACAGTCCAGTTTCAAGACAGGTCACTCGACCGAGACTGCTCCTGCAGATTCCTCCGAAAGAATCGCCCCTTCGTCACAAGACAAGGCAGCGCAGGTGCTTAACCAGGCTCTTGTCATCTCCCGCCTAGACTACTTCAACTCCCTCCTTGCTGGTGCCCCGGTATCTGCCT
>CM051000.1:30478490-30480990 GCA_027704905.1 Muraenolepis orangiensis
GTGCTACATGACCAGAGAACAACAGTTGGACAACAGCCCTAGAGAACTGGTGCTACATGACCAGAGAACAACAGTTGGACAACAGCCCTAGACCCGGCAAAATTCAGCCGGATGACACAAATCAGCGCAAAACATGTCATCCCGCATTCCTTTATGTGTGTGTGCCTTTATTTGTGTGTGTGTGCATGCATGCTTGTGTGTGTTGGCCGTTCTGAGTGTTTGGGATGTAGTAGATAAAGAAGGGCCGTGTCTTTCTCTTCCTATTACATGGCACCGAGTGTGTGTGAAGAGAGAGAGAGAGAGAGAGAGAGAGAGAGAGAGAGAGAGAGAGAGAGAGAGAGAGAGAGAGAGAGAGAGAGAGAGAGAGAGAGAGAGAGAGAGAGAGAGAGGGGGGGGATGGAGAGAGCGAGAGAGAGAGAGAGAGAGAACCGTTTATTTATTCTGCAGGGGAAAGAGAAGAGTTTCATCTTTGGTCCAATTCAAACTGCAGAATGGTCTTTTTTTGTGCTCAGCCCGGCGGGCCGAGGACACCGAGCCGCTTCGCTCACCTCGGGTTACATCTGCTTTCAATGTCTGACAAGTGGAAGGGAAAACGTCAGCCGCTTTCTAACTCACACGTGCTTGTTTGCCATTGTGTGTGTGTTGCGACGGCACGTCGGTGTCCAAAAGGACAAGTGAGAAGGTGTGAACATTACAACAGGACAAACAACACAAGAGGATGTGTGTGGGGGACATCTACTACTCCCCGACTCTGGAAGGACGCGGTGGCGTGTGAGGACACCGCCCGCCTGACTCATCGGACCGTAACACCCGGAGGATATCAAGAAGGGGCAGGGGGGGGGGGGGGTTAATTATGTTGTATTTTGTTCACAAATGTTAATTATTATTTGAATTATTAGGATATTTACTTTGTGAATTATTTCTTGCAAATAATACACTTAATAGCCGTAGTGAATGCTGTGGGTATCCATGCCTCAATAATGGGTCTTTCCAATTTCATATTTCATCTCTCAATGGAGAGTTACAGTTTTTCTTGGCACAAATTCTCAAATAACAATTTTCAAACCTCCAAACCACTGCGCACTACACATTTTAATTTTCTTTCATTCTTTTAAACAAATTGCAAATGTTTGAGCACAACTATGCCAACGAGTAAGTGCTTGTCTACAATTGTCGAAAATTTGAATAGGTGTATTCTCCAAAACAGGTATGAATTATTCCATTGTGTAAGCCATCACATGCACAACAGTCCATTAAATAGTCCAAATCTGTCAGGCATATAAAGAATGAATATTTTTTTGTAACATTCGCTAAATTGGTAAATTTCCTGTCAGGAGAAACTGGAACAGCAGGACATTGCAGGGGATGCTGCATGCAATAAGACTTTTCCCCCCGTTGCGTCGCAAGGGAAAATATCAAGTGTGATGTGGATGAAAATCTGTGGCCAGACAGACAAGAGCAAAAGGACATCCAGTGCGGTGGAGTCTTTGTCACAGCCCGGCCCTGACGGACCCCATCATGCTGGTGTGGGTTTGTCTGGCCCTCGTCTCATTCCAACCCTGGTGATTCAACACACCTTGCCTTCTCCATCTCCTAATCATCCCAGCAGTATATCTACCCCAGGTCCCCGACCACTCATCGGCGGATCGTTGCCCGTACTCCGTCGGTATACCTCTCCACTCTGGCTTTCAGCGGTGAGTCGCTAGTAATGAGATGATTCGTTTCTTTGTTAGCTTGTCCTCCTCATGCCCTCTTATCCCTGGATTTCCCCTGATGTTCATTGTTATTGTGTATAGTATTTTTTGTATTGAGTATTGTGTTTTCAAAATTCATACTGCGGGAGGGAATGGGGAGTAAGCATTACATTGTACTTGCTGCATATGGCAAATAAACATCTTGAATCTTGAATCTTGAATCACTCGACCGCCGCCGCCTCTCGACTGCTCTACCCTCTGTCCAGGTCCTCCACTAAACCTCCACGGGAATCGGTTTGCAGTTAACAAACCCTTGCACAGGTTTTACCACCTTCCTCTGTGTCTGTCTCTGCTCCAAAATTGTTCAGTCGGTACAGTCTTTCGTGTAGCAATCCAGCATTTCCGTGGCGTGGCGTGACGTGGCGTGACGTGGCGTGGCGTGGCGTGACGTGGCGTGGCGTGGCGTGACGTGGCGTGGCGTGACGTTGCGTGGCGTGGCGTGGCGTGGCGTGACGTGGCGTGGCGTGACGCGGCGTGACGTGGCGTGGCGTGACGTGGCGTGGCGTGACGTGGCGTGACGTGGCGTGGCGTGACGCGGCGTGACGTGGCGTGGCGTGGCGTGGCGTGGCGTGGCGTGGCGTGGCGTGGCGTGGCGTGGCGCGGCGTGACGTAAATACAAATATATGTTGACCACTATTGTGTACACCATGCTGAAGGAGCTTTACATTTTGAGATTCAATACATTTTTTTTTACGCATGCGTAAAATGTTTTGGATGAGTTAAGACCTTTTACAGGTGAACTATGG
>CM051000.1:30485990-30493490 GCA_027704905.1 Muraenolepis orangiensis
CTAAAGAAAACGCACGTTAAAAGGAGCAGTGCGCAATATTTCAAGAAAAATATTCTAAATTCCAAATTTTCAAAAAGTCTAAATTAACAAATGACTCGTAAAATTCTAGTAGCTATCTGTAAAACCAAAGTTCTGCAAAAAAATGCTACAAGTGCCTTATGTGTTGTAGGCAAAACAACGTTAAAGCAATTACGGGTTGTTTTTTAGCTATTAATCAGGTTGCATGCCTTTCTCTGCCCAACTATTTTCCTTCTGCCTTTTCACATTTTTGTCAGTTAACGGAATTTCCTCTTAATCTTTCCTACACTGCTTATTATACTTTAACCAAACTACACATAGCAGTGTTGTAATGCAACTGTATTTGGCGTTTTGTCAAATACAACTCTGTAACAATCCACCCCAGAGCGGAGCCAGAATCCTAGGGAGTCTTTGACTTATGTGTTTTTAGTCCCATGTAGAAACCGTCACCCCAATCACCGTTTCCCCAGAAAGTGATGAAGTCATATCCTCCCAAAAAACATGAGACCCTTTTCCCCCCCCTGCCCGTCTCATGCACTCAGACGCTATCCAGTTACCATGTGTCATGTGTCTGTTTGAGTAGGAAAGAAAATTCCCCGTGTCTACGCTCATCATTCTCAATTTTAATAAATGAAAATAAAGACACATTTCTTTCGTCTCTTATCTCAGCTGCTCTGGCTGTCACAAGGGTCGAAACCGTGTCTCCATCCTTGTCTCGGCTTGACTGCCGTCTGTCTCCGTCGGAGATCCGCGTTGCGCCTGCAGTTATGCGGCTCCCCCCCCCCCCCCCCCCCCCCCGAATCAAGCACCAGTCAGGTCCTTGTTTTTCATTTTCTCTTATCGTCATTAAGAGCTGCATAGAAATAATATGATAATGGGTGGACTCTTGATCAACCCTTCATTCAAATCTATTTCTATGCTATTTTCCCTCGCAGAGCTCTGCTTTCGAATATACTTCTCTTCATGGCCACGTTTTCTCTTTTTATTTTTTAAAGCTTGTACTGTTTTCACTGTTTTGTGTCTCGCTGAATGCGGTGTGATGCCGTGTGGATGCAGGTATGTGCTTGTGGATTAAAGTGGCAGACTGTTTCCATAGCAGGGGCTGGTGGCCATTGTTCCAGAACACTCCACACTAGCTAATGTACACTCTCGTCAAGATGTGTGCTTAAGAGGAGGCCCTGTTAAAGATGCTTTTAAAGATCATTCAATTCATTTTATTTTATTTATTTCCAAAAAAAAGGGAATTATTTCTTTCTTTCTTCATTTTCCTCATTTTGCATCAGGGAACATGAACACATTAAGACAACATTTCGATTTTCAATGAAATGCACCAGTCTAAATAAGTGTTAAATAAGGATGAACAGAGAGATGTGTAGGGACATGACTCAAAGCAGAGAGCAAAAAAAGGAAAGACAAATGCAAAAAAAACCCCAACATATATAGAAATGGATGAGCGCCGTGTCAAGGGGAAAATTCCAAAATAGGCTCCAAAGAGACGAGAGAACCTTATCTCCTGTAACAATCTACGAGGTGGTTACCCGGAGGCAAAAGAAAAAAAAATCCCAGCCAGGAAAAATATTGTTATTACATTTACTCTCACAGTAGGAACGAGATACTCAAGGAGTGTTTGTTTTGTGTTATCCAAAAAATAAATCAATAATTTAGGGAGCTCATGAATCCATAATATGGTGATATCAGTTCCCCTAGTGTCCCGCCTGATAACGGCGACAGGAAATATGTGATGTGAGACAGAGAGAGCGGGGGAACGAACAGGTCTCAAGGTCCAGCATTTATTAAATATGTAAAGGACAAATATATATTACCTCAAGAATATTAATGTAGAGGTGAAAAGATGAAGGGATGTCAGCTCGCCCATGCAATCTCATCTCATTTGGGACACTATATATGCAATTATAATTTAAACTTTCAATCGCTGAGTTGAGTTATTTCACACATTTGTGAAATAAAGATTTGGAACCACAAACATGTGGAAGAACTGTTAGGATGTAACTAATTAATAAGAGTTAATATATTAAATATTCCTCTGATGATTCAATAGTATGCCTTTATAATTATAATTATAATTAAATTACCTTGTCGGAGTGCTCATGAGAATAGAAGGTGGGAACTAAAATAGACCCATGGCTGCGAAGGCACTAAAAATATAAATAACAAATTTTACCCATGTTAGGCTGAATGGTTGTTCATCACTGATACAGTCTAGCTGCTTTAAAAATACAAAAAAAAGTAAATATTCAACAATACTAACGGGGGAAAAAATTAGCTTGTTGAAATTCCGAGCCGCACAAAGTGTATTTTGAAAGTGTATGTTCAGTATATGTTAATAAAAGGTAATAAAAGGTCATGTTTCCCGAGGGGGCACAGTCTCAAATGATAACGTCCAAAGCATCTCACCTTGTCTCCTGAGGGAGGGGCGCTTGGTCCTTCTCCCAGGTGGTCAGAGGCGTGGGCACTCCCTTGATCTGGCACTCGAAGCGGGCCGCGCCCCCTACTGGCACTCTTTGGGCTTGCGGGTCCATGTGGAACTCAGACAGGTCTGTTGAGTGCAGAGGGGGGGGGAAAAATGTCAAGCTACATTCAGGAACCCGTCCTTTGGTGATTCACCTAGATGGACATACAGGAGCTCTCTAGGCCGGTGGGTTCTTAAATCCCAAAAGACCATTTTTAGCGATTTCCACACACAAAACTCTTGAGCACGTATTTTAAGAAAGGCCGATCTAGGCTAATGCTGCGTATCAAGGGGTCACTACCCCTAGTCTTGTGAGGAGAAAAGCCACAGGATCTTTAGGATCACGGTCTCATCCCAAAGACGGTGATTTTGCACAGTCCCAGTCTGGGTCCTGGGGCATGGGGCATTTTACATACAGAGGGGCCAGAGTAACCAGCACCCCCTACCGGCTCACTAGCACCTCTACCGGTGACCATCTGGTGACCAGTCAAGGGCGGATCGGGCTGTGCCCTCGAATCCAGCAGTGCTCCTCGGGCAGCCGTGGCACATGGCCAAAGATAAATGTTGTTCTTTATTGCGTGGACTCAAGAACATACGTTACGTTGTGAAGATTCAGTTTGAAGGTTTCAACAGTTTAAGAGCAGAACTTAGCAGTCGAAGGGCTTTTTTTTTCATGACCCATGGCGGTTACATACGACCCCGAGCAGTAGCGTATGCAGCCTCCACTATATCATCGGCAAATACAGGAACTTGCGGCTACTCACTATTTATCTTCTCAAGGCTGAAACGCTGCAGTGGGCCAAAGCGTCCTAACAGAACCATCTCCGCTACCTTCACAACCGTTCTGCTGAGAATGACAAAACATGGCCATATAACACCTTTTATGCCTGCCCCACTGGCTACCTGTCTCCTTCAGGGTCGACAATAAACCCCCCCCCCCCCCCCGCCCTCCTTCCACCCCCAATGGGGTTCATGGGACTTGCCCTCGCTCAAGGAACTAATCACGCTCCAGACTCCAGTCTGGAGCAGACTTGGTGGTTCGGGCTACAGTGTCCTCTACCTCCTCAGGATACCTGCTGTCATGCTCGGCATGCTGGGAGATGAAGTTTTATACTTGATTAAACCTTATCCATGAAAAGGTCTCCCGGAATGATTGAACGCACCGCGGTGGTGTGCATGCTGGATTATATTTCTGCCTGTTGGCACTTTTCCGTAGCAAGTATACTACTACTACAAATACTATAAAGACAGAGTGATAGGGATACTGGGACTGAAATAGATCACAACTTCTACAACTACTACTACTACTACTACTACTACTACAAAGAACACAAAGATGATGAAGAAATAGAGGAAGAAGCTTAAGTAACTTAACTTAACATATTTAATGGCATGAGAAAGGCATCAGGCATAAGAACTCAAATGGGCGGTGTGTTACAGAGCGCTGCCCTCGGTCACGGAGCCTGACACCTGACTCATAAGCACTTGAGGAGGAAAATGTGTCGGTTAAATTAATAAATGTCATATAAATGTAAAAGAGAAACGACAGACTGACACCGCGGCGGCTGGCTTTCATCCTCTAATGCAATCCAAGGTAAAAAGTGCAAGAGTACACAATATAAAATATATATAATGTGTTTGCTATAAACATATCAAATAGCATGATAAAGAGTAAAGCACGACATTATAGCAAATGACACAGCAACACACCGTCAATTGAGAATAATGAAACGATGTGTCTTGTGAAAACTATCACGGTTAAATGTTGGCATTTCATTAAACAAGCATTTCAATCGAAGAAAGGAAGATATATCTACAGGGATGAAGTGTAAGAAGCACTGAACACAACCCTGAACACACACTGGCCAACAGGAGCACCTTGTTCCAAGAGGTCTCGGGAGTTATCCGTCTAGTTTCTGTGTCCAATCGTAACATGTGTACCGCATGCTCTTTAAGGCGGAACTGTTCCAGGGAAGATTCGTGGAATTAGCCATGGAGGCTTATTATTTAACACGTCAAGACACACATCTCTCTCCCTCGTGGTTTTTAAAGGTGGCCACTGGTGACTCACACACAGTAAACAAGTTGCATCCTGGCAAGAGTCAAATGTGTATGTGATGAACTGAGGATGAATTGAGGAATAAGTTTTATCTTTTTATCTTTTTTTTTCTTTCACACTACATACACAAGAACATTGATTATGTTCTTGTTGCCAGGGAAAAAAATACGTTTCTTGCATAGGAACTTTTGAACCGTGCGTAGGCTTTACAATAAATAATGTTTCACTTTAGTCAGTTATAATAAAGTTTACATTTCAGCTGTAATTTGTTTTTCAAATTCAATCAAAGAGAGGTTTAATTGATTGTGTGTGTGTGTGTGTGTGTGTGTGTGTGTGTGTGTGTGTGTCTGTATGTATGTGTGTATATGTGTGTGTGTGTGTGTGTATGTATGTGTGTGTGTGTGTGTGTGTGTGTGTGTGTGTGTGTGTGTGTCTGTATGTGTATATGTGTGTGTGTGTGTGTGTGTGTGTGTGTGTGTGTGTGTGTGTGTGTGTGTGTGTGTGTGTGTGGGAGGTGGGGGGGGGAGGGAGGGGGATTCAGAATGTATAACAGCATATGCAGGCTGACTGCCTGATCAGCCAACCCTTAACTCAACAATTGTCCGCAAACCACCCGGTTCTGTTCTCTGGCAGTAAACCAAACGGAACCACGTTTCTCAATGGGCACACACACACACACAATGCTGACTCACATCCCCGGACAAGCAGCACATCCAAGACGGACCAGCGCCACACGTGGATTTCATGGCAGCAGGAGTGAATGATTAACCCTGGGGTTATGACACACACACACACACACACACACACACACACACACACACACACACACACACACACACACACACACACACACACACACACACACACACACACACACACACACACACACAGCTGAAATAGTCCTACCTCCAGAGAGGCCTGCCTGGGGAGGGGGGGGGGGGGTTCCACACACTGTACTTGGTTACACATGTAAGTGCATTCATGTTTGCGTGTGCGTGTGCACGTGTGCGAGTGTGTGTTAGTTTGTGTTTGTACTTTGCACGTGCCTGTACTTGCAAACAAGTCCAGCTGCACGTGGCTGCTCTTGGCGAGTGTCCGCTTAAGTGCAAACTTTATTGGCCCTTTGCGATCTCGATTGAATTACTCGCTCTGTACATGATGCTTAGTGTGTGCTTAGTGTGTGCTTAGTGTGTGCTTAGTGTGTGCTTAGTGTGCTTAGTGTGTGTGTGTGTGTGTGTGTGTGTGTGTGTGTGTGTGTGTGTGTGTGTGTGTGTGTGTGTGTGTGTGAATAAGGGCTGATCAGCAAGCGTGGCTATACATCCCCCTGGTTCAAAGTGTTCAAAGACATTCTCCAAGGCTCAGAAGGAACAATGGATGTCGGGGTTGAAACCCTCTACCTCTGGTCTGTCGAGGCAGAAACAGAGGAACCCCTCACTCAAATGCATCCTCCCCCCCCTTAGAGACTCCATCGCCCTCTGTTGCCCTTCTCCAGGCCTGCCTCTGAAGTTCCTCCACACATCTATGAGACATCTCAAGTTGTGATGTTGCAACAGTTTTTTTTCTCTCCTCCTTTTATTGACAGGCTAATGGCTGGAAGCCAGGGTTAGCCTGTTCCTGTTCCCTTTATTGAAGATCCCGTTCACCGGGGACTTTGTCTGTTTGTTGCGTCCGACAGATGGCTCACACACACACACACAAAGAAGAAATAAAATAATACATGAGAAGAGGAAAAACAGTAAGGAAAAGAAGATGAAGAAACACACAAAGTATGATTATTATTCTATATATATGTCATAGTAGTAGTAGTAGTAGTTATAGGAGTAGCAGTGGAGTATAGTAGAGTAAAGCAGTATTGCTTTAATTATTGTTTTCAGGGAAAACATTTAGGAATTTTCTTTGAAATTGAATGCAAGTGAATGTAATGTGCTAGCTGAAAGATGTAGTCCTTATAGATGTAGTCCTCATAGATATCCTTTAAATCTCTTCCTCATCTGCTCTGCACTTGCTTCTGTGTTCCCCTCTCACTTGCTATTTTGTGAACCCTATATAACCCTTTAGTGAACCCTATGTGATGGCCATTCATTAAACCGATTAAATCAAAGACCGGAGGAATATCTAGAGGGGAGCAGGAGTAGGACCAGGACAAAGCGTCAGAACCACTACACACTCAACACCCTTGTGAATGGGAGCACCCTTTTCCACATGGTTTTGGAGCTAGTTGTGCCGTCTCTCTCTCTCTCTCTCTCTCTCTCTCTCTCTCTCTTGCTCTCTCTCTCTCTCTCTCTCTCTTGCGCTCTCTCTTTATTTTTGACCCTCCACCCTCTCTCTCTTCCCGTTCCTTCACCCTCTGGCTCTGTCTGTCTCGTCTCCCTGTGCTTCATTCTCGGGGCCCCCACAGATATCCCATTTCAGTGGCCCCCCCTCTGCTCCTCTCCCCTGCTCAGGCCTGTGCCATCGAGTGAAGACACATCAAGGGGGACCTTCGGGGGGGGGGTCTTAGCTTTCACAGACTCTTTCAGGGCAGCTGGTGTGAGTTCCCTTTTGATTTCACATGTTCCTCGTTCATTTTGGCGCCGGCGCCACCGCCGCTGCTGACATTTGAAGTGGATGGTTTCTTATATTAGTGGAATACTGCTAGACTGACAGGAAGACAGACTACTGGCAAGTGGGCAGGTAGGCAGGCATGTGCACACACACACACACACACACACACACACACACACACACACACACACACACACACACACACACACACACACACACACACACACACAGTATGAGGGCCTTAAATGGTCGTCATTTATTCAAAAGTATATTTTAAACATGAATGCTTTGATGGGGGATGCCCTCATTTTATGTATGTATGTATGTATGTATAATGGTGAAAGGGCATTTTGAATTGGTTTAATAATTGTACGGTTAGGATATCAGGTCTGAAACACTTTATATTAAT
>CM051000.1:30498490-30535990 GCA_027704905.1 Muraenolepis orangiensis
ACACACACACAAATACAATAAAACCATGAAAATCATACATTATAGACACCATCCTCCACACACACACACACACACATACACATACACATACACATACACATACACATACACATACACACAGAATAAACACATAATCACAGACTCAGCAACACTCCCCCCTCCCCCCTCCTACACACACACACACACACACACACACACACATACACACACACCCCCCCTCCCATCACCCCCTACCCCAGCCCACCCCTATTCCATGTTCTCTCCCGCGATCACACAACTGAGCTCTCATTAAATCATTAAAACATTAGCAGCCATTTCACAGCTCACAGCGAGCGGTTTCATTTGGCCGTGGATCATTCGGTGCCCAATGTGGAAACCATTATGCCACGCGGGCCTGAAGGGAAGCCAATAACACAATCACATGGTTAAATAGTAACAGAGAGAGGGAGAGAGAGAGAGAGAGAGAGAGAGAGAGAGAGAGAGAGAGAGAGAGAGAGAGAGAGAGAGAGAGAGAGAGAGAGAGAGAGAGAGAGAGAGAGAGTAAAAGAGAGACATAGAAAAAGAGAGAGAGACATAGAAAAAGAGAGGGACAGAGAGAGAGAGAGAGAGAGAGAGAGAGAGAGAGAGAGAGAGAGAGAGAGAGAGAGAGAGAGAGAGAGAGAGAGAGAGAGAGAGAGAGAGAGAGAGAACATGGTATCCAACAACAGAGCACAACTTATCCCCCTGAATGACCAGGGGCCCCGCATCTATTCACCGGGGGAACATAGAACCGAGATTTAGAGTGTGGTTCCTCGACAGCTGACGGAGCTCGCGCCGCCTACCGCGGGAGGAACTTGACATGACCTTCTGACGTGTAATTAAAACAAAAATGAGTAATTAAGGAGCGCAATTAAAATGTGCCCACAACAGTGTGGAGCAGATGCTCTCTGTACGGCGGCCCTCAGCGCAAACACACACACACACACACACACACACACACACACACACACACACACACACACAGGTTGCCCTTTTCAAACACTTAAACTAAGTGCAAGCACGAGCATTAAGGAATACCTTATCCCATAGGTTATCAAGCCCCCCGCAGAGAGAGAGAGCAAGACGTCCACGCACACATACATACACACGCACACACACGCCCCCACACACGCACAAGCACACACGTCCCACACACACACACACACACACATGCACACACGGCCCCACACACACACACGCCCCCACACACGCACACGCACACACACACACACGGCCCCACACACATGCACACACACACACGCACAGCCCCCCCCCCCCACACACACACGGCCCCACACACGTACACACACACACACAGTCAACGTCTTATGAGGACAGGGGTCTAAATGCCCATTAATTGTCTGGGCTAGCATGTGTGTGTGTGTGTGTGTGTGTGTGTGTGTGTGTGTGTGTGTGTGTGTGTGTGTGTGTGTGTGTGTGTGTGTGTGTGTGTGTGTGTGTGTGTGTGTGTGTGTGTGTGTGTGTGTGTGTGTGTGCGCGTGAGCATGTGTGTGTGTGTGTGTGTGCGTGTGCTTGTGCGTGTGTATGTTTGTGTTGTACTTTGTCGGAGGTGGTGGGAAGGGCAGACGTGTGCTGTGTGTGGCCACAGTCAGGCCCAGTTAATTGGCTGTGAAGCCACTTCCTGGATGGGGGGGAGCTGGAGGCAGCACGGAGAACCCAGGGGATGGAGAACACAAAAAGACAGAAACTAAACCAAAGGAGTGAAGGGACAACGCTACGTGTTAATACGTATTGTGTCAAAATATCTGCTCACACATTCGCACCTATTAACAAATGTCAAAATCCAGGGAAAAAATCAAATACAAATTCAAATAAAACAGACCATAAAAGTACAGAGTAAGGATGTAGGGGTAAAACATGTCAAGAAAATGGTAGCAGGATGAAGAACAAGAACACTATGAGAGAGGAAAGTGAGGAAGACGAGAGGAGCCAGACGAAGCAACGTTTGTGTGTGTGTGTGAGTGTGTGTGTGAGTGAGACAGCGTGACGAGTGACTGATGATTGACAAGGGCATCATTCTTGGTGCTGCCGACACCTGTTCAGCCCGCCCCTTCTGTTGAGGGCTCACTTATTCACAAGAGAGAGAGAGAGAGAGAGAGAGAGAGAGAGAGAGAGAGAGAGAGAGAGAGAGAGAGAGAGAGAGAGAGAGAGAGAGAGAGAGAGGGAGAGAGAGAGAGAGAGAGAGAGAGAGAGAGAGAGAGAGAGAGAGAGAGAGAGAGAGAGAGAGAGAGAGGGAGAGAGAGAGAGAGAGAGAGGCAAGGCAAGGCAAGGCAAAGCCAGGCTAATGTTCTGTTCTACCTCCGTGAAGGACGGTGTTTTTATGTGCTCACCAGTTGGTTTCTAAGGACAAGCAGGTGGACGGGCTGACAGACACATACTCATGGTCTCACAAAATCAGCCGGCAGATGAGCTCAGATCCGGGTGAGCAGGGGCGCTTCACTTTCTTCCCCCTACGCATTTCGTTGTCGACCAATCATGTTGTTCTGTAAGCGTGCAATTGGCATGCAACACAAACTCCAGCCAGCGGTAGTTCACTGTAAAGTGTCTCCGAGAGAGGGTTTCAGGTCAAAACAGAAAAGCAGAAATACACCCTTCTGAAAGCTTCATCCACTCGCGCGCTGGATTTCTTCCTCCCTAGAATATCACCGTAGTAACGGAGGAAAACAAGGAGAACAAGGCTTTACCCCACCCATCGCCGTAGCTGGTCTATGCAGTCGTCGTCGTTCCCCCCCCCACCCCCTCTCCTAGGAATTCTGCTGTGACATAGTAGCGCTGTTGGGTCCCAGAATACCAATTCTTTCAACCAATCAAACTAAACTAGTGCGAACTCAGGGTCGATTTAACCACATATTAAACCCCCCAGAGGCAGGAATTCCTCAAACTCAACGCCAATTGAATCGCTGCCTCGGGAAAACCGAGGTCTAATTATCCAAAGCAAAAACCAAACCCCCCCCACCCCCAAACACAACCCCCCCACCCCCCGACCCGACCCTCTGTGAGGTGGTCGAGCTGGGGAAAAAAGATGGAAGATCACATTATCTGTCAACGACTCGACAAATCATTCTTCTCCAGCGAAAGGGATCATCCTGTAGGGAAATTGAAGAACGTAGGAAAGGCTTAGAAGCAGCTGCCAAACGTTTTCTCTGGTAAAGTTTCTGAAGTGTAACTTGTGGAACGCCACAATTTCTTAGTTCCAGCTCCAGTTTTCTGTGGAGAGCACAGACATGAGTGAGAGCAAGAGAACGAGGGAAAGAGAGAGAACGAGAGAGAGAGAGAGAGAGACGAGAGAGAGAACAAGAGAGAGAAAGAGAGAGAGAGAGATGAGAGAGAGAGAGAACAAGAGAGAGAAAGAGAGAGAGAGAGACGAGAGAGAGAGAGAACAAGAGAGAGAAAGAGAGAGAGAGAGAGACGAGAGAGAGAGAGAGAGGGGGAGGGAAAATAGATGAGAGGGAGAAAGAGAGAGAGAGAGAGAGAGAGAGAGAGAGAGAGAGAGAGAGAGAGAGAGAGAGAGAGAGAGAGAGAGAGAGAGAGAGAGAGAGAGAGAGAGAGAGAGAGAGAGAGAGAGAGAGAGAGAGAGAGAGAGAGAGGGAGAGGGAGAGAGAGAGAAAAAGATAGAAAAACAGATAGAGAAGAAAAAAAAAAGAGAGAGAGAGAGAGAGAAAGAGAGAACCGCAAAATAATCAGAGGGTGAATAAATCAATAGACTCCAAATGCCCCGGTTGGTTCGTCGGAGCGTTGCTGGCTGAGTGAGATACTTATCTCCAGTTTCACAGTCCAAAACCACAAGCCCCCAGAACACGGCTTCTACAACCACACTCACACACACACACACACACACACACACACACACACACACACACACACACACACACACACACACACACACACACACACACACACACACACACACACACACACACACACACACACACACACACACACACACACACACACACACACTTCCCAGTGGTCTAAACATTCAAACTAATGGGTGGGGTTTTTTTTTCATCTGTGAAGTGGAAAAGTGGAAGCTTTCTTTCCTTTCAGCGGTGTGGTCTGAAGGAGGTGTGCAGGAGAGCGATGGATTTCAGGATTCATGATTGATTGATTGATCGCCGTGCCACAATGTGACACACGGCCATATCAGATGTCATTATAATGTGATGAAGATTCAACAATAATCTTTTTACCCCCCCCCCCCTCCTCCTCTGGTCTTTGAGTATTCATTAAGATGACATTATCACATGTAATGCTATAACACTGCTTTGGCTCTAGTGTGTGTGTGTGTGTGTGTGTGTGTGTGTGTGTGTGTGTGTGTGTGTGTGTGTGTGTGTGTGTGTGTGTGTGTGTGTGTGTGTGTGTGTGTCTGTGTGTGTGTGTGTGTGTGTGTGTGTGACTGTGTTATAATCTAAATTTGAGAATTTTTTATTAGATTGGCCGGTGTTCATAAATTTAGATTGGCCGGTGTTCATAGCTACATGTTTGGTTATTTCCTCTGATATGCAGGGGTATATAGATAGATACAGTTATTATATATAGATATACAGTTATTAAGATGATAATATATAGTGTGCAGGTAAAGCAATATATTGGTATGCGTCAATGACGAATATCTCTATACTGACGCACAAACTAAATACACGTGCATAGGCACACGTGTGAATGTTTTATTTCATTTATAAAAACGTTTATATCTTTTCATATATATTTTTCATTTATCACGATTCAAGATTGAAGATTGTTATTTGCCATTCGGGTACTCAATGGTACAATGGAACGCTTACATTCCCTCCCGCAGTAGGAATTTCTAAAACACAAAACTATACAAATATATCTGTACAAAATTTGAATACAACAATAACAACCTAAAAAGAACAATACAGTGAGTGGTGGATGATGGGTGTTGTGTATGCTTGAACCCCACTAGGACTGTGATGGCCACTGGCAATGTCCTTGTGTCGAGGCATACACAGTGATAATAAAGGCATCTTACCTTGTCTTTTATCTTTTATCTCTCTTAACACATACTTTGAGTAACACCGCATTGTGTTGCTGTGCCTCACTGAAATTTATTTTATTTTTTTCTCTCCCCCAGACCCGCGTCTTGTGTGTTACGGTGGGAATGGCTGCCTGTGCCACTGAGTGGTCTCAGTATCATGGGTGAACCGTGAAAGGACTATCCTCTGGCAGCGGGTCGGCCCGTGTCCAGTGTGTGAGTCACTCAGCAATGTGAACAGCTGCTTGGGTCGGGAGTTACCGTCCCAGCTGTGTGTTATCTCTTCATGGCATGGCCAGGACCCTCACAGACTCCGTCATCACACGCGCACCCACACACACCACACACACCACACACACACACACCACACACACACACACACCACACACACACACACACACACACACACACACACACACACACACACACGTGCGCGTACAAACAAAGGCCTACATCTTACACACAAATACCCATATTCAAGCATGTGCATGCACACCAGCAAAAACACACGCAATTCAAGTGAAGTGATTCAAAGAGTTTGACAAACTGATTTGTCTTTAAACTGGAAGGGAAACGCACATGAGGGGGCGGGGGGGAGGGGGGTTTGTTATGGTGGATTAAAAAATAAACTATAAATACATTTGATTAAACAATAAACTACGGCGACGTTTCCCTCTATAGGGCTCTTTAAGATAGCTTCCTAATGAGGTACGCTGAGGAATCCGGTATAGCGGGCATGCAGGTTGGAGTTATTCCTCATCTGGATTCCGTACTTTCCTTTAAGAGAGAAAGGGGCCATCGATCCTGGCTTCCAAGGTCCCGGTGGGCAGCATGGAAGAAGCTCACTGCAAAGGCACCACGCACGTCTAACTCCCCCACGTGGTGCCGCAAACGCAAAAAAATATATATATAATATAATACATCATCGAAACTGAACGATATGCAAAGATCAACATCAATCAAATAGTCAAATGGAAGTGCAGAGAGAAGTAACGTATCAGGGGATGTGTTTCCAAAAATAACTCTTCACATACGACTGTTCAAAATCGGTTGAACAAAAGCCCCGCCCACGTCTTTCAGTTTCAAGTGTATGTGCCGTTGGGTTCTATAGCTTCTAGAGGTGCCTCTCTCTCTCAAGCCGTCAGCATACCCTGAATGTGGAACATACTTTTGGCGAGGGCGTAGCAACCAGCGGCGCCACTGTGGTGAGAAGGAACACACGCAAATCTCGCCTAATTTATTTTTGGCACCTTCCCTTGCACCTTCTCGCCCGAAAATCTGATGACGGCAATGCGAACATTGTGTCTGATTAGTCAGAAAAGCACACAGGCGTGATTTCTCCACGGATGTCCCGCCGGTCTTCTGATGGGATGTTGGGTGACTAAACCGAAACCGCATTGAATATAAAACAAGTCAGTCTGCAAAGGAATTTCTTCAGCCGAAATAAAATGCAAAAAGCTGACCTTTTTTTTTAAGTCAGGCCCCCTTTAGGCGTGCAACAGGGTACTATGGGGCAGTTAAATTAGACTCTCTGCATAAGGCAAAAACATCCCCTTCCTGCTCTTATGTCCAGAACCAAGGCAGCCTCCAATCCCAGCCCTGGGCCTCCAGTGTGCTCTACACATGGGCCTGAGCCACATGGGGCCAAGGGGGCCTCCTGGCCGACACATCAAGCATGTGGGGCCACAACCAGGGGTCAAGCACACTAGCAACACAGCATGTCCCAGCACTTCCATCCCCCAGAGCCCTGACGCTTCACACTCTCAGTGAGACAATTGTACCGATGCTATGTGTGACATTTACATTAATTTTCACCGCACAGCATGTACTAAAATGGTAGGCTGCAAATGTGTATGCAATATTTATATAATAACACGCAATATGGTGCAATATTAATACACGTGCGAAACACGACGGGTGACAGATGCAGAAAACCATAAAGAGGCAGAATTTCTTATTGGCTCCTTTAAATCAGTAAAACTCTATAAACCAATGGGTGGCCCTTTAGCTATAGGCCCCATCTGCATTCTATTTGCACACCCATCAGGCTAGAGTAGCTTTACCCTCTGCACCTTGTCCACTGGCTCTCTGTCCCTCTCCCAGGCTCTCTCTCTCTCTCTCTCTCTCTCTCTCTCTCTCTCTCTCTCTCTCTCTCTCTCTCTCTCTCTCTCTCTCTCTCTCTCTCTCTCTCTCTCTCTCTCTCTCTCTCTCTCTCTCTCTCTCTCTCTCTCTCTCCTCTTCCTCTCTTCCTCTCTCCCCCTCCCCCTCTCCCCCTCTCCCCCTCTCTCACTCTCTCACTCTCTCACTCACTCAAACAAACATCAGTGCCCTGTGCCGTGGACTGGCTCCCTTCCTTTGCACTTGTGGCAAAGCTTATCTCACAAAACTAATCTAACAAAACTATCGATCGGACAGCAGCGTCGTGGTTGAGCATACATGGGCCGTGCACGGGTACAGTGCAACTGTAGCCAAGGCCAGAGCGGGTGGCCCCAGAGAGCGACTCTTCTCTGTGGTACAGATGTGCTCACGATAAACAAATAACCACATGTCCGTGCACAAAACCCTCTCAAGCTACACTTCTCTGGTTGGCGTGACGCCAACAAAAAAACCCAGAAACCTCCAGGGATCCAGGGACCTGAGCGTGGAGTCTGTGTGAGCGTGTGAAGTCTTCGAAACCTTCATGGCCTTGGCGCCACTATTCGTCAATGCCCCTGTTTGATGTACTTGTTTGTTGTGTGAAATCTAGGGAGCCAACTCACTGTACTTTTACCTGAGCACTGGTTCTGCTCTTGGAGGCTTGTTGTTAGGAAGGAACTGCACTTTGGATTTCTGGTGACTGGTAGTTCTCTTGCCTGCCTATGTTGAATGCACATATTGTACGTCGTTTTGGACAAAAGCGTCTGCTCATTGACTGCAATGTCGTGTACTGTGAATGCCAAAGAACAGATATGGTGTGATTTGAATACGTGGAGTGAATAGAATTCATGGCAACAATATAAAACGCTTTGTTTAGGTAATGTTTGATTCCCTGGTGTGAGTGGGCGCTAATAACAAAAACATAAATACAATAGAATAACAATACATAGAATTAAATCAATGAAGGAATTGTTGATCCACGTGATTCAACGTGATGCAGTTTTCTTGTCGTCTTCACAGGATTGGGTGTGTAAAGACGCGAGACCCTGTGTCTACTCTCCTGACAGCATACACAGCAGCCCCACACACACACACACCAACGCGTCGGCTGGACAAAGATAGACAGTTGAAATTCAGCCCAGGGCCTCCTTTAATAATATGCATCCCAATTTAGCCGCGGATCTCTGGGGAGAGATGCACTAACAAATTAGAGCTGACACGCCCCTGCCTGCACACCAACCCTCGTGCATGCGGGGAATAGTTACAACAGCCCAAATAAAATTACACACACAGAGACATACACACTCACATGTGCACATACGCCCACGCAGAAATATAGATGAGACACATAGAAACAAGCATTAGGCATACAAACACACACCCACCCACCCACACACACACACAACCGCACACTAATCAACCACACACAAGCACACACGCACACACACACACGCAAGCACGCACACACACACACACACACACACACACCACACACACACACACACACACACACACACACATAAAGATGAGACATACAAACATATGTATGCAGCATAGGCACACACACCAAAGATACACACACATGCAGGAATACAGATGAGCCACACAACCAACCACACACACATACTGCCTGTAACAATCAGACAGATGATAGAAACACAGACAGAAACACACACACACACACACACACACACACACACATTTGAGCACTTATGCTTAATGAGTTAGTCCTCACCCCTGCCTGACAGACTTTGGTGTCTCAGGGGACAACGTTGTACATATTCAAAGAGATGAATTTACACAAATGAATTTGAAACGGGATGAGACGGCAATGCCCCTGTGCAGAGACAAAGTTCAAATGGAGATAATGACTTCAGCACGTAAGAATGTACCGCCTTTATGATGGGCGTTCGCTTACAAATGTAATTGTTAATAATAATTAAAGTTAATCCATTCAGGGGGTCTGTCTGACAGAAAGGCAAAGGGAAGAGTGTATCCCCCCGGATCTGAGATCCGTACAGTGTGTCCCGCTGATTCACATAAGGGCCGTTTACGGAAGCCCATGATATCAATATTAGCCACAACATCCACACATTTCTGTGATATCTCTCAATGACTAGGACGCATCTGATACAAATAACAAAGATATTGGTAAACAGCTGCAGTAGCTCAGTCTGTTAGGAGTTGGCTTGGGAACCGGACGGTTCAAGTCCCCAAAACACCTGGACACTTACCCTGCTCCCCGGGCGCTGTATATACAATAGCTGCTCCATATACTGGGATGGGTTAAATGCAGAGAAACCAATTATACTGTGTGTGTGTGTACATGTATGTGACCCATAAAGATAATTCAAACCTCCAGACTTAGAGACTTAGATAACGACAAGACACTGGAAAAATACTGCACACAGCGCAGTCAAGACCACAGAATCCTCCATGAACCAGCAATGGGCACACGGTGGGGCCAAGGATGCATCGCTGCCATGGAAAAGCATGGCATTCTGGCAGCCAGCCCTGGTCCTGTACCCATTCATGGTAATTCATGGTAGTTTAAACAATCCTTACAATCGTGACTGTCACCGGGCAAGTCAAGGCTGGGGAATTTGTGACAACGTGCGGAAAGTCACGGCTACTGCATTTAAAGTATTGCATACTTGAGTTATTATTCGCAATTCAAGTGTTGTAGCCAAGAAAGCAAAGCTCAGGGTTTTATCGTGGCAAGGTTTATTTTGAGTGATGACAATGGGAGAGACATTTGCTATAGTGTTGAAGATTTTAAAAGTCACTCCACGGAGACAACGCTCTTATCGGTGAATAATGTCCAGCCACATTGGTTGCCCGGTAGGGCAGCTGTGATACACTGATGTGTATCCGTACCTTCCGTGGCTAAAATTACATCTGAATATGAATTTGAGGTCATACCTGCCAGCACCTTTGTGAAGCTCTAAATGGCATTAGCGTAAGCATAAGTGCAGTTTGAAAAAAAATCGAAATGTCAGTACAACTGAACTTCCACTGGAAAATAGATCTCTGGTGAGAATTGATAACGCACCAAAGAAAGGCGGCCATTTTTACATTTAACATTTCAGCACAGGGTCAACACAAGCTACTTTCCACACAAGCAAAGAGAGCTAAAACTCATAATTCAAGTTAAATATTAAAGAAAGATGTAGGTGTATCACGGTCAACGACAATAGAAAGCATCCAACGCTCAATTAAAAGCAAGCAAGTATATCAGCTTACTAGCATTGACTGTTGGCTATGCTTATGTAGTTAGCCTGATATATTTATTTATTAATGACACTTAGGTGGACTAAAAATGCACACCATTCTGATGCGGTGAATATATCAAACCAACAAGACGCTGATTTTCAAAACCAAACTAAAGCTGAACCAAACTAAAGTGAATCCTCAGTACCACAGGTCTTGGGTTACACAAGGTCACCACCACAGCGAGCCCGGCTCGTTTTCTCCCGAGCTAAATGGCAATATGGGCTCTCGGGTGACAAACAGCTCAGATGTCCTTGACCGATCTCAGAGTTGGTGGAATGTCAACGGGATTTAGCTACAACCATAACTCCTGGATGTCCCTGGTAGAATAATCCATCAATTCGACACTGCAGGAACACACATACAGAGGCCTGCCCATCACTGAGGTCACTCACGCCACGCTGCGCTAGAGTTTAAGGTTGTTGTTTTTTAAGCCTGAAAGAACATTGTAAACCCCCGGCATTATTAGATTCTAGGAATGCCCATTGCTGTGATGTTGATGAATGAAGTGACACCAAGCCACGGCAACACAGCACCAACAGCCTCCTGAACTGGGTCCTAACTATACATGCATGCTGGGCCGGTGGGCCTAGAGAAGTGAGAACCAATTCTAGCACTCGTTCGTCATGGATCCGTGTTGTTAAGAACACATAATCAACACATAAGCAGTGCTTATTGCACTTGTGTTCCTGTATTTTGATGTCTATATATGTAAAAAGAAAAAAAATTGAAACCATACGGTCCAAGATAAATGTGCACAGTTTCATTCATTCATTTTGTCGCGCTTGCGTCAAAACTCTTTTAAAGCCTCTATTCTTTGTCATAAGCAAGGACTTCAGAGGTCATGGTAGACTAACCGATTTTTGAAAAGGCCAAGCTCTTTAAGTAGATATACTATTCAAAAACCAGCCAAATACAACATAAACACGACGAGATTAGAAAAAATATGGCGGCCCTGCTAGAGTTGGTGCTCACTTCTCTAGACCCGTAACCCAGCATGCATTGCGGTCCAACTGGAAACCCGAAACTCCTGATGCATGTATAGAAGTAGGGAAATGACCAAATAATATTCAGAATAATAACAATGCCATGTTTTATTGAATCCTCTTTGAAGTGTCACAAATGTAGTCCGGCACATTGTTGAACACATAGCAGTAGTAGAGGATTTCAAAATGAGCAGCAATAGCAGCACTGCGTTAGTCGTAGGGCAGTACGCGCAGTATGGCTACGGCGAGTATGTCGTAGCCCAATCTTAACCACAATCATCCAGGCTAATTCAGGGACAAACGGGGTAAACACACAAGAAGAATTCACCGAAATAAATCGATTTGCGCGGCGCAACGGGATCAATTCACCGTGGCCGCTGCCTTGACGAGGGTCAAATATGAATAGCATCTGCATGGGCAGAGTGCACACAGTGCATGCGATACTTCCTCGATGAGTCACAAGTTTGTTGGACCCGGGGTATCTGTGAATCCATTGGACACGCTTGCTCCTCTATATAGACCCTGGCCGACCACCACATCTTTCCAGTGACCCCATTCATGGAGTATGCTCTCCCACTCCGTGTCACGTGACCTCACACAGTCAGTCTCACAGAGAGATCCGAGCCCCGGAACCATGACGCCAGAAGACCATGTGATCGCGGGAGATTGGATTCGAGTTATTTGGTTTTTTTGGGATGTTGTTTTGTTGGTGGATCCACACAGAAAGGGACACACACACACACACATACGCACACACACATGCACACACGCACACATGCACACACACACACACACATCCATCATAACAGGTTCAATACAGTTGACATACTTTTGTGTGTGCTTGAAAAGAAAAACAAAGCTCTTTGTTTTTGGTGGACGGGGTGGAGCGCTGGCACCCCTGCCCTCCTACTGTCTCACCGCCTGCTTCTCCCCCCCCGTTGATTCATCCAGCGTAACCACCCTCCCCACACCACACACACACACACACACACACACACTCCTCCCTCCCGATCCTGACTAGACCCCCCACCCTCGCCCCTCCCCTGAGCAGCTAGTTCCCACCATTACGCCACAGCTATGTCCAGGCCCCGGCACGCCTGTCTGACCCTGACATACAGTAAAACACACACACACACACACACACACACACACACACGTTCATATGCACCCACCAAGCACACACACACACACATTCATGTTTATACACACACATATACATGATATAGTACATTACATTTACACAAAAATATCTGTGTCATTATCTGACTTTATTTAAACATGTGAATGATGAGCAATGTGGCTGTAGCACACAGGTTGTATTGTGGATCATTTGTTTTAGTTTATAATGAATTACCAATCGGTGAATTACTAGAAAGTACCCTGATAAGGTTTTGTAACCTCATGATCCATATCATTACCACTAACCTTCTGTGGTGAATAATAACATTATAACTTTAAAGACATCACATCGCACTATGCATCAGTCTACAGGTGTCTACTCACTGGAATATGAACACAAATGTATCTTTGGAGCAAATGTAATGTGATAATGTTGTACTTGTACTTGTAATATTTGATTATGTCAGTCAGTGAGTCAATGCATAACTGTTACTGCGAGGATATTGTAAATATATGTTGATGTTGACTAATATACAGTAGAGTTCATTCCAAGATCCTTAACCACAATTGTTCTATATATATATATATATATATATATATATATATATATATATATATATATATATATATATATAGAAAACATGTTATAATAGGCAATTATACATTTTCAGTCCAATTTTCCCAAACGCCACAGAGACCTCGACTTCTAACAACAAACAAGCTTTCTAAGTTTCTTGGGGAGCAAAAGGCTGTCTGGAACATAATGAGTTAGGGGGTGTAGCCCCTGGTCTGTTCTTACAGCCCGCAGAATGTTAAGAGGGAGAACGAGAGAAGTGAAAGTTGTCCTTGGAGGGGGGAATAAGAAGAATCTCCCTGATAAGAAAAAGGAAATAAATTAAAAGGACACAGCACTCTAGGAATAGATCAGTTTATACGCAAACTCGACCAGCGTTTCACAAGAGAGATGGGCTTTCAGAGAATCCACTGATTAACCTCATGTTCCAACACCATGTCCTGGGGGTAAAGATAGAGATCCGCCCAAGCGCATTATGTTTTTCAACCTCTTTTGCCATCAACACATCAACCACAATTCAACCGTGCTTTGAGACTGTACTTGATGATAGATGATATGTGCATCCTTAAATCAGAACATTATAAACACTAAATGTATGTTTTTATGTTTATGGATTCGGAAGATTGTGTTTATTCGTTTGGGTCTGCATGCAATACTGTGGAGAGAAGTACAACTGATAATAAGTTGTTTGTTGTGTAATAAGCCCGGGATTGCAAGTATTCATTCATTCAGTGTGCTTGATTGTTCCGTGTTTAATTGAAGGAGCTATACGACTTCAGTGTATAGCAAATTAGGACTTTATTAAGGACTACCCTGTGTACATAAGATGTCAAGACAACATTAGTATGTTTCATAGTTGTAATGACCAAAATATTCATCATAGACACACACACACACACACATATACACACACACACACACATACACACACACACACACACACACACACACACACACACACACACACACACACACACACACACACACACACACACACACACACACACACACACACACACACACACACACACACTACACACACACACACGCATACACACTACACACACACACTACACACACAGAACAGTGTGCTCAAGCTTGATCGATCCACACTAAGCAATATTTAAATAAAATATAATGAAGATATTATAATGAAGCGGATAGAGACATGGACATGGCTAGTGGTTACAGTGAAAGACAACCACACACCTACACGTGTACAGGTGATTAAGAAGTAGGCTTAATGGCTACATTGACCATGGGGTACACTATGGGTGTACCCCATGAGCCATACGAAGGCCACATGGGGTATTCCCTATCCCACCTAAATGGATCCTACTTCTAACCCGGTCTTTGTCATGTAGGCTGAATACAGTAGGGCGGCTACAGTGTCTGCTGAACCATGAGACACCGCCTGTAAAAACAAGTGTTTATAGGCAGTCGCTTTCAGCCCAACACACACAGTCCACAAGTTGAACCAGTGTACAGTGTGCACAATTCCACAATTCTAGGACAGTTGATATGGAATATGCTATATGTTTATATATATATATATATATATATATATATATATATATATATATATACTGTATATATAGAATTGCAGCCCACCTATACCAAAAAAGTTGATTGAGCCCAATAGGGCTTTCCAACTAATCGACTGGACGGTCGGATGTGTGTGCGCACATCTCAAAGCAGCACATTTAACACATCAATGTGATCCTGAGCACACTTGATCTCGACATTTCACTATAGTCCCTTCAAAAAAAAGACCCCATGCCGCCCAGTGGCCATAGGGATAGGGATAGGGTGCTGCAGTGGACGGGGCTTGCAACTTTGTAGGGCGAATATAACGCTATTATTATTATTATTATTATTATTATTATTATTATTATTATTATTATTATGTTTGATATGAGAGACACGGGGAAACACACACACAAACAACTAAACGTACGTGGAGCCTATCTATACACAGCCCACACGCAAAGAGGGGGGGGGGGGCAATGCATGTAAGCATAGTAGTCCACTGCATTCATAAATAACCTCAATAAGAGGTTATTATTTGGCACAATACAGAACTGAGAGGGTGAGTCGGTCCCCCCCCATGCAGTCGTGGTGCACGTTTGTGAGTGAATGCAACCGCACTTTGAGGAGGAGGGGTGGTGGGGGGGTGTGTTTGTGTGTGTGTGTGGGGGTACAGTATCAAGACAAAAAAAAACCCGCACACACACATACTGTGCACATGTCACGCTACATACACACACACATACATACATCAAGCGTGACACGTGAACCGTGATATAAAGTATAAAGTCACAAAAAAGAAAAAAAGAAAAAACTGCTTTCGGTGTGTTTTTACCTTTTTGCTCTTCTTGCTCGGATGGACCGCACAACGCCAGCGAAAGTAGACACAACACCCAGAGACTGTTCACCACCGCCATGTAAAGCCTTTGATATCCACCAGAGGGGTAAAGCAGCAGCAGCAGCAGGCAGAAAGCAGCAGGCAGAAAGCAGCGTGTCTAGAAGCAGCTCCGCCGTGAACCGCGACCATGCATTATGGGGTTGAACCGAAAAAGAAAAAAAAACGCCAATCTAATCTATTGATTAGAGTTCTCTATTGATCTATAGGCTCTATAGGGTCTTTTGATACTCGTCCGTCCGTCCGGAGGAGGAGGAGGAGGAGGTGGTGGTGGTGCGGGATAACCACCAGGCTAATCGGCCGGGAGCCGTCGTGTCTCTCGGCGCTTCATCGCCATGTTGTGAGTGAAAGTGTGTGTGTGTGTGTGTGTGTGTGTGTGTGTGTGTGTGTGTTGGCCGCCGCCACCGCCGCCGCTGCTGCTGCTGCTCCTGCTCCACACACACACGCACACACGCACACACACACACACACACACACACACACACACACACACACACACACACACACACACACACACACACACACACACACACACACGCGCGCATACACACGCCGGCGCGCGCGCATACACACATGCACGCACGCGCGCATACACACGCATGTGCATACACACACACACACACACACACACACACACACACACACGTGCATACACACACACGTGCATACACACAGATACGCTAGCCTGTGTGTGCGACTACACGCTCTCACGCACGCGTAGACACACTATGTTTGTACGAATCTGTGTGTGTGTGTGTGTGTGTGTGTGTATGTACACACACACACACGAACACACACGTCTTCGCCAGACGTAGTCTACCGCTCGGTGTTTTGATTGCGATTACAACGCGAAGAAAGCTGTTGGTGATCGTAACGCGCGTTGCCCATCTGTTTATTTATGAAGGAGGTAAAGTTTGTTTTATATTCGATGTTCGATATTTGATATTTGATATTTGACATTGTTATTTCAATGGCACGCTTCCACACTACTCTAACTCCCTCAGCGCTCAGCTGCAAACATCATATATGGGAATTATTACCCAACCGTTTGCTCAGGCGTCCGTCCGTGTGTATTCATTTGAAGCAGTCTCCGTCTCCGTCAAACAATGACACATCTACAACTTCTCCCCTACAGGCCTGCTTTTTTGAGTAGGCTATTGTGGAAAATGGTTTGCATTGCACTGATGGCTCAAAGTTGTGTGTGTGTGTGTGTGTGTGTGGTGTGTGGTGTGGGTGTGCATGGGTGTGCATGGGTGAGAGCTGTTCAACAGAAAGACGGGCAGCTAAAACAACGGTAGTGGCAAATATTTATAGCTCCAATACATGATGCCAGTGGGTTGTGATGTGATGTGTGTGTCTGTCTTTGTGTGGGTGTGTCTCATATCTGAATGTATTTTGTTTTGCATATGTGCATGGTTAGGACTACCTTTGTCACACGGTGTAGGACTATTGTAGCTATTTCTTTACTGTTGTGTGTGTGTGTGTGTGTGTGTGTGTGTGTTGTGATTGTGAGATCACACAGTCACAACACATTCATACAGAAGTGTGATTGAGCGGGTATACAAATAGAGTCCAGGGGTGGCAGGCACACGGTCTTTCTTTGAACAAGAGCAGGCGGAGGGCCAGGAGAGAGGGGAAGGTAGCAAGGCGGGTCTGGCAGCCAGGGTGTTCTTCGTGGTGGTGGGGTGGGGTGCACGGTAACCCGCCTCGTGCGCCATGTGCTAAGGGACCCGCTGACTTTCGTATGCAAACACATAGCGGGAGCCAGCTGGAGCCAGCCTTCCCGGGGCAAACAAAAGACTGGCCTCGCACAGGGTTCTCAGCACACAGCACAGCACAACACAGCACAACACAGCACAGGAGCCGCTGTTCTCCTCCACTTCTCGGGGACACGGAGGGAAAGGGACACAAGCGCTTGACGCTGATTGCGACTCAATTGCCAGCCCATCCACTTATAGCGCCCCGAGCGTGTGCCATGCTACTATCCCACTGACACAAAACAGAACAACGGCAAACAGACCGTGGCTTATCGTTTCATGACATTTTAAAGTATACAGACACGTGCTTATGATAGTGCTCATGATAGGCCTCAGACTATCAGGCACCAATCCATACATAACAATAATGATCAAATACATATCTCTGTTTCAAATGTCCACTGACGAATGTGCAATCGCAGTCCTTCTAAACAGACAACGCTGTGGTCTGGAGGATGTTTGACAATCCCACCTTTACAGGGTTTCAGTGAGGCCATGACACCTCACAAGTCATTTGTTTTGAAAATATTAATTTAACAGTGAAATCAGATTGATTCGAAATGATGCAATTAAACGGGATGAATTCATTTCCCAGGTGCACGATAAAAAGCAAGTGCCTGGGCCCTTTGTGATTATGTGATTAGATTGGGAAACTAATGCATTGCTCCGTTCTCTGTGATTGTGGTCAAGCTGTAATTTCCCCGCTTCTCCTCCCCAGCTGCCGTAACATAATGAAAACAAACTACCAGCTGCTCTTCAATCAGACCACAATGTGCTACAATCCAAACGCACGCGCCATTGCAGAGGAAGAGATTATCTTCATGCTGTCACCTAATTTCACCACATGCTAATATTAGGCAAACTCGTTTAGGTGTAGACCTGTACAGGTTTGCGTCTCGTCTATTATTCCCAGTTTTACGTTTGTCTGCTCAGGATTTCACAGAATGTTGCGCATGTTTAAACCAGACTTCATTTGCCAGCGAAAGTGATACATAATCCTTAATGAACGCATTCTGAGTAGGCAGACATGCTAGGTCCCGTGTGGGCCCCCCCACAAACCAACAGAGTGGGTCTGACAGCATGCATGAATGATGGTCCCGGTTACCTTATATCCCCTCCCTAAAACTCGCAAGCCATCACAACAAGCAATAGAGACAATAGAAGATGTCCGTCTGTAATGTGATATTGTGCCTGTGCTGCGTTTTTCGCAACGCTTTTAATGTGGCTGTGATTTGTACGCCAAGCTCTCATGAACACATTTAACACCTTGTTTGCAAACAACAAACTCGTCGAGTTAACCAAACGCGGGTTCCGGATATCGCGGGACGCCGCTCTATCCCGGCGGACACTGCTTTCTGTCACGGTTCATGTGAGTTCATGCCCCGGTGATGGCCGGGTTGAGTACAGCCGAAGATGGAAAGGGCCAATTGGAGAGAAATTATACACCCATTTAATGCTCTGCCCGCGGAGGCCAATTAGGTGAGTAGAAATGTCTGCTTGGTGTCAGGGAGCGGAGGCAGGCTTTAGTACTGTTTTCTTGGCAGTGATGACTACGTTAAGGTGGCTGTGTTTGTGTCCTCAAACACAGTAAATAGAGAACAGTAGGGTATTGTTAGACATAATTGGCTGTAACATGGCTCTGGTGAAAAATGAGGGGGAAAGCGAGTTCATGCCGGGTGCATTAGAGGACACGGTGGTTGAGCCGCTACTAAAATGCCACGTGAAGACGAGGTTAGCGGCGACAAAAGGGAGGTTAATAACGGTTTGCCCTGAAACAGAAGAAAGGTCCTTCTCCCCGAGTGAGGTCGTCCACAAAAGCAACGTTATCAAAATTAGATTCTACATCACAAAAAAAAACCCGTTTGAGTGTAGCACAAAGGGTTGTCTCGTAGTATTTTAAGTCCCAATGGCAATTCCAAAGTGTTGTGCGAAGCACCTACATGAAAAGGCTTCCCTTTGTGTTTGTTTCCCCAGCTTTCCATGTCAATGCAGCTCTATACGGTCACGTGGCGTCGTTGTTGCTATTCCACTGATAAACACAGAGGTTGTGTTTTGTTCTCCAAGGCCGTGCCATCTGTCACCAAAACACCTGTTACAAAGGTGACAACAGATCTTTGGCTGACACAGTGTGAGAGGTCTTATACATAAGAGTGAGTGAGGACGCCAACAATACAAAGACAAAAGTGTGTACCATGAAACACATTTAATACTTTCATGAAGGTCTAGTTTGTATGTATCCAAATCCGAATTAGCAATCCAAATCATGACACTGGATTACATAACATAACAATTGGAAAAATATTCATTATTAAAATAAAAAAAAACTAAGCTAAACAATGTAAATAAACACAAACCCAAACAGCATAGTTTCTTGTATCTTGATCAACTTGGATAAATCTTTATTATTTTGCATTGAGTCAAACCCAGCTTTTGGGGACAGCTACCATATACCAAATCCACCTCCCCCCCTCTCCTCCACCCTCCCTCTTCCAGACTTAGTTCAATCAGCTAATGTGAAAGGTTTAGCGGACAAACGGTGTACCCTGCAGTCCGTGGTCCATGTTTGCATATGCAAATTGAGGCCGCTGGACAACCTCCGCCGTCACAAATGTTGTTCCACCTCCTTCCGCTGGAGGGTGAGGGGTTGTCCTCGGCATGCTTGGGGTGGAGGAAGCGGTCTCCATAGAAACCCAGACAACGGTGGCACATGGGACCCAGGGAAAAGCGGGTGGGTACAATGGGCACTCGGCCCACGCTGGCACCGGGCTGCACATCTAGAGCACCCGGGGGGGGGGGGACGACGACATTGAGCTTCTTACAGCGCGAGCATGCTCTTTTGCTCATTTAAATTGCATTAACTGTCATTGCCGAAGAATCATATTGAACAGGGAAGAAAATGGGAAATTACGGAGGAAGCGGAGACTCCATCTTAACCATTAAGCATCAGCACCTAAGTAGTATCCGCGATAACGCTTACTTACATTTGAACAGTCACAAGGCCACCGCGTCCATATTTGAATTGTAAGCGGGGAAACCGAATATGTTTAATCACAGACGCACTAAGCATCACAATACCAATTAAAATGAATTGAAATATAGAATTTGAAAATGATGGGAAGTGTCTGGAGGAGCCATCAGAGTAGTGGGGGAAAACAACACACACCAGCCCTGCGGTCTTCCACTCTCCTTACATAGGACACAACTTGAACGAGTTCCTAACCATGCAATAGATGTGTGCTTGCTGCTCGACCACAAACACATAGGTAGGTCACATCCTAATGTAGACAACAAGCAAAGCTGCATTGTGCGTTCTGATTCTCATTTTCAACGATAGAATAAAATGCAAACACGTACACAGTTGGATACTAATAACAAATATATATATTCATAGGAATATGAGTGTGTGGTTTTACAATCTTTTTTAATTGACTCAATACTTTACAGAACTTGTTAAAGAGTGGGCTACTAAATGTGTTGAACAAGTGTGATTGGTACACATGTTGCTTATTGTGTTTTTGGCCCTCAAAGGGCCATTATAAAATTCAGGTGAGAGCGAGAAAGAGTGACACAGAGAGCAATGCGACCATTTGCATAAAGGACAATACTATGTAAAACATCCGTTACCAATATTATTTGGCAAAATGACTTCCTTGTCCTGATTCTGCTGTCACAAATATAAACAATTGCAATATAGCACTTTGGTCTTATGGAATCAATGTATGTACTTCTACATAATAATAATGCCGGCTTTTATATAGCACTTTTATCCAAAGCGCTTTACAAGTCATGTAAAGTCAGCCAGCACGTCAGGAGCAGTTAGGGTTAGGGTGTCTTGCCCAAGGACGCAGACAGTTTTTGCTAGGAGGAGCCGGGGGATCGAACCAGCGACCTTTCGGTTGTGAGGCGACCGCTCTACCTCCTGAGCTATACTGTCGCCCTAACATGTATATATCATCCAACAGACACTTTTATTGTTTTTATTTTGTACAGTATTGTTATAATATAGTGTTGTATAGTTTAAGTATAGTACATATTATAGCAAACCGTGTTAAATTGTAGGAAATTCATTCTGCGGGAGGGAATGGGGAGAAAGCATTCCATTGTACTTGCACATGGCAAATGGTTACGATGGTTTGATCACCCAGACTGGTATTATCCTTGGAGGACCATGGCAGGGAGGGCTGTAAAATAGTCTGGACGTCTGGACTTGAACGATCAGCACTGAATATTCAACATTGGAAGGTGAGGAAGGGGAGAGGCAGTAGTGGCAGATAGTGTAGTAGGAGATAAATGCAGAACAGAGTGCAAATCAAGTCTGTAGTGGAGGAGTAGCAGCCAGCAGAGCATTTCAATTCTTCCTCACCACTTTGGTATCTCCTGCGTTGAGCCTCTGATGGCGGGCATTATATCCACACTCCTCTTGTGTGAGATAAATTGGGATAATTTTCGCCAACAACAACAAAAAAAGCAGTTCAGTGTGACTGCTGACCTCATATGATCCCCTGTGAGTTCTATCTAGACGGGGTCGGAAAGGCCTTCTGAGCCGGACTTTATATCCCCCTCTCTGCCGCGGGAAAGAGAGGATGAGATGATTAGGATGAGACATGGTACTTCTGTTTTTCCTTTTTTTGGGGGTGTAGGGAGTGAGGGGTTGGGGGGGGGGGGAGCAAGGCGGTGTGTCTGGTCAATGCTATTCACAAAGCTCAGTGAATAGCTCGCAGGCACACACACACACCACACACACCACACACACACACACCACACACACCACACACCACACACACACCACCGTTTTGCGCAAGCAGCGATGCGCCCGGTGTGTGCCAGGCTTCAAACACCCGTGTGAACTCTTGCTGCTCTGTGTGATGGACGGGGTACAAAGAGCCATCGAATCATCCATTTCATTATCCTGTCAATACCTCCACCCGCGGGCGGTGGAGGTCCGTTCGTTTCATTACACATCTCCATTTGGGATTATTATGATTTTTTTTTTTACATCTGCTTCACCGAAAAGCCTTTGAGCCTTGTACATCGTCATCATCATCATCATCATCATCATCATCATCATCATCATCATCATCATCATCATCCACCTTTCTCCAGTGTAGGTTGCTCCCCCTGATTATAGTGTTGGCCGCCCTGTGTATGGGTGTGTGTGTTGCTACATGTACGACTGTCTAGCGCATAGCCCTAAGCCCTAAGGCCTTGAGGCATTCACATGGAACAATATGTCTGGCTTCGGAAAAATCGGACAGCTCCACATATCAGATTTGACCCGAACACTGGAGGATAAGCGCTAAAGCAGATACGACGGTAGCGTGCAGTGCTATTGAGAGTATATTGGAATTATTGGACTTCAAATAATTGACCAATGTGAAAATGTGATTTGAATAACAAAATACACAAAAGATCTGGGGAAAATATATTCAAACTGACGAAAAAGCATGTAAGTGAGATATTGTTCATGGCCATTGTAACGGCATAATACATTGTGCATGCCATATTGAAATTCAGTCAATGTTATTGAACATTATAATTATTGTGCTCAGTAATATTTAATTCCACTTCAATATGCGTACCATAGTGAAATCCAATCAAATGCAATGTCCTCTCCGAAATATGTTTGAAAAAGCAGAACAAATTGAAATGCTTGAATGCATCTACTGTCTACAATGCCGAGAGAAGCATGCAATGCACACATCAACCCTTAACATGATCATCTGAGGCATGCTCTCTGTTCCACATACACAGCAAGAGGAAGGTCAACCAAAAAGTATAGCGTTCACCTAGTAGTCAAAACCACTCTACTTTCATCAGTCAAGTGTATCACCGTGTCTCTCTTTCTCGGCCCAATAGCTGAGGTGGCGGGGCGGGGCGGGGGGGGGGGGGGGCGGGGGGGGGGAAAGGAGCACAATACCCACCCAAGACCTGCCTCCCACCTCTTAACGCATCTTCGTCTGTCATTAGCAAAGAGGTGTCCTTGCTACAGGGCAGGCCCGCGAGGCCCTTCATCGGTGCTTAACATAAGCAGCTATCACATTTATTTAAAAGGGCAATAAAGGGAAAATCATCAGACTTCCCCGTCAGGCCTCACAAGAGAAATGTGTGTAAGTGTAGGATGGTGAGAGGATAAACAGTGCGGGAGTGTGGGTTGGCGGCTTAGTGCCAGGCAGTGCATTCGAAACATCTTGAGTGGAACAGGTGGCGCTAGAAGAGAGCTGAATAAATGCAGTCTCATCGCTGCCACACACACACGCACGCACACACACACGCACACACACACACACACACGCACACACACACACACACACAGGCGCACACACACACACACACACACACACACACACACACACACACAGGCGCACACACACACACATGTGTATGTGTGAGAATTGAGGGAGCATGATATGGTGATATAGGCGCATAATACCTGAAACTGGTAACACATTTCAGGTTTCATTACTTGTCAAAAGCAGAAGCCTTAGTAGTCGATTTAATTGCCTCAACAAACCATGGGCCATGACCGGTGTATAAAGCATCCTTCTACCTTGGGAGAACGGTCAAATTTGCAACGAAGCGTGTTTTCCTCCTCACGGTCACTGCAATATGTCTTCTGGAAACAGCTCTTCCTGCGTCTGTTTTCAATCAACAGTTGCCTGGTGTACTCCCTGAACCCTATGGCTGCAATCATTACCAAGCTTAGGGTGAGGCATAAATGGGCATTTTATACCCACTTCATGGAGGCCACTTTATGCTGCTGTTGTTGTTGTTCTGTTCTGTTCTGTTCCTCTTTGTGCCGACATGTTCAGGGGACAGCAAGCATAGGTGGCATTGTGGCAGTAGGCCCACCTCTATTTGATTCATGGCGATGACATATATATGTATATATATATATATATATATACGATATATATATATGTATATATACAGTATATATAGTATATATATATATATATAGTATATGTATATACATATATATATAGTATATATATATATATATAGTATATATATACATATATATATACAGTATATATGTATATAAGAGGCTTCAGGATCAAGAGATGGTATGTTGAAAGTCCTTTATAGTACATTGAAGCTCTCTTTTATTTCACTCTCTCTGTGTCTTCCTTTCGGTTTGAATAAAAAGCCTCTTCAAAATCGGACCTTGTTAAAAAAGAAAATAAAGATATACGGGCACTGTATGTGCATACAGGTTTCAGTGTTGGGCTTTGTATATTATGTTATATGTATATATATTATATTATGGAAATCCTGCAAAGGATTATATTGTAAATCATTTTATTGTGTCCTTTTTATCTATCCTTGTTTATCCATTAGTCCTAACTGTGGAGTATATTGCCTTTGTATCACAGTTCATTTTACTTTCAAAGTTAGCACGGTTATTTATTAGACGTAATGGAATCATATCTAGCATCTTGGGTATGCATAGGCCAAGGTGGTCTATGCATAGGCTGTATATGTGTAAACTAAATAGTAAATGGTTTTTGTTTGTGTTATACCCAAGTTGGATAAATACTGAAAGCCTTTCTTCAACAAAAGCCCTCTATTAACCCCATTCACACATGTAATATCAATCTAATCATACATCAATACATAGGTTACATCGAGAGATGCATTCAGACAGATCATTTCCATTTGGTTTGGGTTTTACACGAAAATAAATCCTTTAGCACCATCCAGTGACCGAAGGAGGATAGTGCAATTGATCTAAAGCCTAGGTTATAGCTGGAAAGGAAAACGGCCAAGATGTGTATGTCATTTGTACTTATGCAAATGTTTTTATGCCTCATATTTTATGTAAATGTCAGCATTATTTTAAGTGGGCTCTGCTTCACTGCAAGCATGAATAAAAACAAAAGTCCAAAGTCAATTTCCAAACCTTTTTTTCAGCACCACGGACAGTGATGCGACACGAACGGTGATTGGACAAAAACAAACATCACGGATTAGAGAAGGTTGCCGATTGGTCAAAAAATAAATAAACGACGACCACGTGGTCCGCGACAAGTCGACCGAGAACGACATACTTGCAGATGAAACTAATCAAACATATTGATTGCAGAAGATACGGTTGCACTTCGACATTAACAGATTCGTCAGCCCCTTTTATTTTTTTTGTTGGTCAAATTCATCATCAGAGGAGAGACGGCGCGCTTGTTTTACACTGACTTGCACCACCAGGTTTATCTGCCTTCTGGCCAAGGAAAGGTAAGCTGATTAACGCTCCAACCGCAATCCGCTCTTCTTCGTAATGGTGATGGTGGTGGTGGTGGTGGTGCAAGCCGTGTCTTAACTATATAATGTTTGCAGCTTTTGGAGCTGTTTCGATGTAAACTGCAGGATATAAGGGGTAGGCCAATCCTGCTTTTAAACAGCGTCCCCGTCCCCCATGTAACACGTGCATATATCATCTTTATCTGTATCATATAAGATATCTGTATCTAGGTCTGTATCACCTATCATATAATAACCATAATATAATCATCAGTCGTCATATGGGAAACTAGAACCTATAAACCTCTATGAGGAATTGATAGATTCAAGAGTTGTTGTTTGCTATATGCAACAAGTACAATGGAATGCTTACTATCCCCATGCCCTCCCGCAGTATGACTCTTCTATCACACTATACTCTAAAAAATACTGTACACAATAACAATAACAATAACAATACAATGAATACACTGTCCAATGTCTTCATCATACAGGTTGAAGAGGGTCGTGAATAAAATCAACAAAATCACCACTGCGTCCAAATGGCAGATATGCAAGGTACATCACAGCATTCATTTGAACAAATAGCCTTTAATGTTTCTGTCTTATTTATTTACTGTAACCAAAGGGCTTTTTTAACTGCTTTTAATAAGAAATTAGTGTTTTGTTTTATGTTTTTAAACTGTTGTTTTCCTGTTGCGATCCTGAAGTGTATGTATGAATTTATGTCGCACATTATTATACTCCTACAATGATGTTCTGTGAAATAAATGTATTCTTTTTTATCATAATCGGTTTGCAACAGACCCAAACTTCCCACCGTTGCCTGACTTCATCCCCCTGAAGCCATGCTTCTACCAGGACTTCGATGAGATTCCTGAACAGCACCGTACAATGTGCAAGCGGATGTACCACCTGTGGATGTGTGAGTCCAGGCCACCATGTGACTTTACATACTGTAAAGTCACATGTTTCATGTTAGTCTGCAGTCTACTGTGTGAATGCTTCTCTAGTGGCCACTGAGTCCAGTAGTCTCAGTAAAGATAGACCCTCTCCTGATTCTGGGGAACATGGGGAAAGCGTTCCGTTCACAAATCCACTATTATTGTTGTTATATCATTAGCGTTGCTAACTTATATGTGTGAGTAATCTCATTGAACCGGAGGGTACAATTGGTGACACAATTCCAACTGACTGATCTCTTAATACAATGACTTTTATTCAATTTGAATATGTGGAAGAAAAATGAAGGACAACTTGTTATACTTTACTTACATGCAATTAGAGTAGTATTGTCTGTGAAAAGCTCAACATGCATGTACTAAAATATGATACAATGTTCAATTTACAATATTGGTAGCAACATGATATATTAAGTGATCCTGCCAAAAAAGATATGGTTACTCAGAATGAGAACATCACGTGCATAGCTTCAAACAAACCTCCTGACAGCCTTGTTAATGGAATACTTTGAATACTGCATCATTGGGGTATTGGGGTATTATATGAAAATGAACAATGATCAATTCCCCTCCTTTTTACCAGCATTCAGTTTGACAAATGTGTTTGGCCAGCTAAAGTCCTCCGGATGACACGCTTCACACTATGTTGTTTCACGTCACCCGGCTGACTTTTGTCCGCTCTCGGGCTGTTGTTCCAACTGTTGTTCTCTGGTCATGTAGCACCAGTTCTCTAGGACTGTTGTTCTAACTGTTGTTCTCTGGTCATGTAGCACCAGTTCTCTAGGGCTGTTGTTCCAACTGTTGTTCTCTGGTCATGTAGCACCAGTTCTCTAGCGCTGTTGTTCCAACTGTTGTTCTCTGGTCATGTAGCACCAGTTCTCTAGGGCTGTTGTTCCAACTGTTGTTCTCTGGTCATGTAGCACCAGTTCTCTCGGGCTGTTGTTCCAACTGTTGTTCTCTGGTCATGTAGCACCAGTTCTCTAGGGCTGTTGTTCCAACTGTTGTTCTCTGGTCATGTAGCACCAGTTCTCTAGGGCTGTTGTTCCAACTGTTGTTCTCTGGTCATGTAGCACCAGTTCTCTAGGACTGTTGTTCTAACTGTTGTTCTCAGGTCATGTAGCACCAGTTCTCTAGGGCCGTTGTTCTAACTGTTGTTCTCTGGTCATGTAGCACCAGTTCTCTAGGGCCGTTGTTTTAACTGTTGTTCTCTGGTCATGTAGCACCAGTTCTCTAGGGCTGTTGTTCCAACTGTTGTTCTCTGGTCATGTAGCACCAGTTCTCTAGGGCCGTTGTTCTAACTGTTGTTCTCTGGTCATGTAGCACCAGTTCTCTAGGGCTGTTGTTCCAACTTTTGATTTCATGTAGCACCCTACTTCCAGCTGAAAAATACTTATTTGAATATGAGCATGATGGATCAGACTTCAGCCATTAACCTTTCACACCACCCAAAGGTTTCATCCTGTGGCTCTAATCCAACCGATTATTTAGATTTATTTGTTCTGAGATTGTTTTCTTAATATCCTCTGAATGGATAATATTTAAACTAACATTGTTTCTCTCTACAGATTCCAGTAAACAATAAACCTAAGCAGGTATCTGATCAGATTCTGATGCTTTGATCATTTGATTAATTATTTTGACTCTACCACTTTTGTCCTGGTATTTGCATGTATTCCAGTTTCACTGTCTGAATATGTGGCACGCTCTCACTCTGCCTCTGTTCTGCTATCTCATATCTTAATGTATGCTTTTACTATTTTGTGTTTTGTTCTGATTAAGTAATCACTTGTCTTTCATCCACATAACACATCAACATCTCCTTTCCTGCATGTTCTTTCAGTAATGGCTTTTTGTTTTCTACGGTTTTATTAAGTGTTCAGACGACCGTGCGTACCATCTAATTATTAACACACTTTCAAACTTCGACTCACACTCGAATCAATGTGTCACAGTGAACAGCGTGACGCTGGCGGTGAACCTGGTTGGCTGCTTCGCCTGGATGTTCGCCGGAGGTGGCGTGACGAACTTTGGCCTTGCCCTCATCTGGCTGCTTATGTTCACTCCCTGCTCCTATGTGTGCTGGTTCCGGCCCATCTACAAGGCCTTCAAGTAAGACCCATAGAAGAGTCATGGGGCTGTTGAACATCCCTGGACCCGGTGGCAGTATAGCTCCGGCGGTAGAGCGGTAGCCTCACAACCGGAAGGTTGCTGGTTCGATCCCCGGCTCCTCCTCTAGCAAAAAACAGTCAAAGTGTCCTTGAGCAAGACACCCTAACCCAAACTGCTCCTGTCCTCCTGGCCGTCGATGGTTGAATGTGTGTATGAATGGGTGAAGCGCTTTATAAAAGCAACCATTACCCTCAAAACCCATCTGTTCACCATGGCCTTTGACCTCTAACCCATCCCTTTCACTGCTACTTTTATATATTTGTTGCCTTAGCTCTTTGCTTGTTTGTTTAGTGGTGTGTTGCCCTCTGTAAAGTGGCCTTGGGTCCCTTGAAAGGCACTTTATCAATTAAAGTTATTATTATTATTAATATTGATGCAACAGCTAATAATATATTACAATGTAAAGTGTTTTGTAGGGTCTCTCAAAGTTTGTGTTTTTTTGTTTGCCTTTTACCAAGACATGGTATAATTTGGCTTTTCACCACAACAGATCAAATATCTAGTATATTTAAAGGCATTGGTGGTGTAGAAGTATGAGGGTTTTTGTAGCCCTGTTGAAAATGTTAGTCAACAAGGCTGGTGATGGCAATATGGCACTCTTTTTAATGGATGTGTTTGAGTGCTAAATTAAATGTAATGAAAATGGTCTTCAGGCAATTCGCAAAATATAATCAAGCAACACGTAGACTGTGCTTGTAATTGTTTTTCTTAATATATTCTGATGGACTGCGCAAAAAACAAATGCGTTTGACTGCAACAACACATTAGTTTACGAGCTAACGCCATTTGTCAGTGTTTTGAGTTTAAGAAAAGTTCAAAAAAACACTAACCACTCTCTTTCTCCTTTTACCCTCAGGTCTGACAGCTCCTTCAATTTCATGGCGTTCTTCTTTGTGTTTATGGCCCAAGTGGGAATCAGCATCATCCAATGCATTGGCATCCCTGGCTGGGGAGTGTGGTGAGCAAAGTTCAAATACAGCGTATCAGTTATTATCTACCATGTTAAATGAAAAAACCTATTCTATATTTTTTTCCACAATAAACAACAACTTTTTCAGTGAGGTCATATCTACCGAGTACCGATTTCACATCTTTTTAAGCATGTGTCACATGCTTGTGTGAGAATGTTTAGGTCCAAACCGTGAGCAGAGTCATTCTTCATTTTTGGACCTTGGCTTTTTAACCTGAATGTGATGCCATCACATTTTTCCTGTCATTAAAACTTTTTTTTTTTTTTTTTAAACCATAGTCTTGCTATTATATTTTGAAATGCTGCTAAATGGCTCCTTAAAATGTCACCTGACTTAATGTTGATGATGTGAAAATAGTATTATGATAGCTTCCATAAAAGTGATGAATGCCACCCTTTAGATCCAGACGGCTTTATGCATTAGGCTATAAAACTTTGAAACTTTTTTCTACCCGCCCATCCTTTAAGTGTACGCCTTGAACATCCATCAGTGAACACCATTTACCTTCCGTCTGTTCACTAACGCTGTAATTAACAAGAGCAAGAGCGGTAATCCTTAAATACTTAATACTCACTGTTATCACATACCATAAAGAGCCCAGAGCTTGCAGATGTCTGAACTCGGTTGATGGTCGACGCTTTGTGCCGTTGTGTGTGTTGAATGTGTTGCTCTGGTTCCTCCGTTTGCTTGTTTCCCCTTCAGTGGTTGGCTGGCTACCATGTCGTACTTCAGCTATAATATCCTGGTGGCTCTCATCATGCTGGTCCCCACCCTCATGTTCACAGCGGTAGCCGCGCTGTCCTTCCTCGCCCTCACCAGGGTGAGTCAAACAGAAACAAAACAACTCATTCATGGGCTATAAGGATGCAATGAAATAGATTTGGTTGCTGGCATACATATATTTTATTATATGATTTAATCAAGTCAACTTATACAATTGTTATTGAAAGTGAGCTCCCCGTTTCAGGGGAGTGGGGCAGGGTGTAAGCTTTCCATAAGATTTGGCATTTTATTTTATGTATTTATTATTTTGTTTCAAAACATTTGGTTGAGTAAAAAAAATTTAAAAACAAGAATTAATACCGACCCTTGGTCTTTGTATTAATTGATTGATTGATTGACTCTGTCCATCAATAGATCACACACACACACACACACACACACACACACACACACACACACACACACACACACACACACACACACACACACACACACACACACACACACACACACACACACACACACACACACACACACACACACACATGCCCCCACCGGTGAACCTCTCATCTGACACTCAGACTTCCTTTTCGCCCGTTGGGTGGTCCAGATCCATAACTCCTACCGGGGCAGCGGGGGCAGCATGTCCAAGGCCCAGGAGGAGTGGACCACGGGGGCCTGGAAGAACCCTCACGTCCAGGCTGCAGCCCAGCAGGCGGTCGTGGGGGCGGCCACCGGGGGCAGGCAGGACCAGTACTCCAGCCCACAGAACAACGACAACAAGATGTAGAACCAAGTGTCCCGGTGGCGTCGAGGAGGAGGAGAAGAAGGATGGGAACGGGGTCCCGGGCAGATAGGACCACAAAGGGTCGAGAGAGGGTTAGGGAAGCTGTGTCTACGGCTTTTGACACAAGCCGAGCCGTCGGAAAAGCTGTCGAGTGTCGAGGTTCAGTAGCAAATTGAATGTGAAGGTTTTTGCAGCACTTAGTGCTGTGAATGTGTTGCAGCACTTAGACCTGTGAATGTTAATTCTCTGAATTATGTTTTGAATGTTGTTACGTATTAATGATGTCGATTTCTTTGTATATTTTAGATATTTGTTTTAGCTTTGTGTATAGCAAAAGCATATTGAATATGAACATCAATGAATGTATTTGTAATTTCAATATAAGTATGATTCTATTTTAGTATGTTATATGAGGTATTTTATTATGTATAATGATCCGTTTTATGTATATTTGTATGTTGCTAAAACATTGATAGAAATAAACATTTACATTAAAATAATATGATAATAACATACAACTCACTGACTGCACCACCACTGATACATTTTCTACAAGCACAGATATCAAGCTTTTTCATTTAATGTTTTGACCTTGACTGGTAGTCATGAGAGTAACATTATGGGTAAATGAATATACATTCATTTCACAAATTCTTCAACTTGATGTCAAATCAGTGAATTATTGCAGTCAATGATTCATATTTAGACAATTAGTTTTGAAGCAATAGCATTCAATAAATAATATTTTTTGGTTGCGTTTTTTCTTCAAAACTCAACATTCATAACACACAACAACACACAATGGCCCCCGTGCTGTTAAGGTTGCTTGGCAACTGAGAGGTGCTGATGTTGGCCTGAAAAGAAAAAAAAAACCCAAATTAAATATCCTCAAAGATCTATGGTAAGGTGAGTCTTTGCTTCTGATCTCCATCTGTATGTCTCTGTCTCTCTTTGTTGGTCGATCTCTCTCTCTTACACTTTGTTTTCAGTGCTTCCTAACATTGATATTTAGGCCTTCATTTAAGCCTTAATCATTTTTGACATACAATTAGTGTGTGTTAAGAACACACACAGGCAATCTCTTGAAACTAAATGTGTTACACCAACATAAACGTCTGTATTCTCCCCCCCCCCCCCAGTGCTGTTTATTTACCTTCAAACATTATATTTGTGTATATTTCTCTATTCAAACAATTCATTATTTGGTTCGCCACATTTGCGGCAGTTAATCAAGACATTGTACTCCATCATTAAAATGTGTGTTTTAAATGGTTTCCAATACATTACACATATGACACTGACATACGTTGCAACATAATTATATATATTTTTTTAATCCAAAAAACGTTCCTCTATTTTCCGATAGGTGGCAGTATTGTTCCGCTGTGCTTTTGGGGAGTGTCGCTGGAAATATCCATCGGTACTACTACTCTCTACCAAGGGGTGCCCTGCGGTTTTTTTTTTTATGATCTCTGGTGATTCCTACTATGTTGTTCAAAGACCTATACAAGAGCTCAATATATCTAAGATAGTCAGGGTGATTAAATTGAAATCATAGATCGCAACAGCAAGCACCGGCATGTTTACTTGCCTGTCTAATAACTTTCCCCCGGCGGCTGAACTCCCAAACACCTCCACCAACTCCACACCACACAATTTCACCCTTGACATCCCTTCGAGAAGGTGCCTCGTCACAGATTAGATTTGGAGGAGTCGCTTTAACTGGATTTATCTCTTGAATATCGCCCATTCTCGCTGTCTGTCTTCCGTGATAGAGTTACTGGGGGGGGGGCTTTAGATGAAATGTTAGGTTGATATAGATACCCCCTATGAGAGTCCAGTATCAGCGCAGTAAACAGTACACAGTAAACACGGGAATCTCTCGGAGACAAACAATGAAACAACAGTCCACGTTATCAGGCCACAGAACGCAGTCTCTGATTCAAAAACAGACCGATTTTTTTCTTCTGGTTTATTATGCCCTCTCTCTCTCTCTCTCTCTCTCTCTCTCTCTCTCTCTCTCTCTCTCTCTCTCTCTCTCTCTCTCTCTCTCTCTCTCTCTCTCTCTCTCTCTCTCTCTCTCTCTCTCTCTCTCTCTCTCTCTCTCTCTCTCTCTCTGTCCTTGTTTAACACCTGGAGACAAAAACACAACCGCATGCAATTAAGACAAAATAAAATACCTTGGCTGCTGACATTCTTTGGTTTTGGTCAAAAGATGTAATCTCCCCATTTCTTCTGTCTGGTCCTTCTAGAGACTTCTAGAGGAATAACATCTTTCATTAAAAGTATTCACTTCAGGACACTACATCGTATTGTGGTATGTATGTGGGCCTACATTGCAAAAAGCCAATTTAAATATAAACATATCAGCCAAAAAAAAACGAGAAGAAGTATGTGTCTGTAATCGTGAAATGTCAAACGCATTCACTAAAAAGTGATATTTGCAGTGTAAAATGTACATTTTACGGAATGATATGCCCTGGAAACAAGAACACACTTCCAGCCAGGGGAGCCGGCTGCAGTAGGGAACTAGCCGTCCAGTAAATAGAGGTCTTTAGCTTGATCAAGCAGGACAACTGAAACAGGAGAGCACATTAGCATTGGACACAGTGTGTGTGCGTGTATGTGTGTGTGTGTGTGTGTGTGTGTGTGTGTGTGTGTGTGTGTGTGTGTGTGTGTGTGTGTGTGTGTGTGTGTGTGTGTGTGTGTATGTGTGTGTGTGTGTGTGTATGTGTGTGTGTGTGTGTGTGTGTGTGTGTGTGTGTGTGTGTGTGCCTGGTTTTGACTGACCGTGTAGTTTAGCCAAATGTCATTTGGTTTAATGGAAGAATTTGGAACATCGGCACGTAGACCCAGCGTTGGTTCTCGTGGGTGCAGGGGTTCTACGTAAGGAACCAAACCACGACAGGGTGTCCCCTTTATTGGAGAATAATGTTTGACAGGGGTGGGGATCCCGCCATCAAACTACATTATCTTCCAATAACGGGACACCCCGGAGTGGTTTATTCCGCTCATACCGCAGTTACCGACAATGATTATATATTAGTTACTTTCGTCTATAATGTTATTGTTTCGTATCTACTTTAATCAGCCGGAATTAAAATAGTTTTCTGCGGCGCATTTGAGCATATTGTTTTGCCTTGGCAAGGATATCGAACACAAAAAAGAAGTCACTGCATTGTGGAAAATATCCAAATATAAACAATGGACCGTTTGTGGTAAAAAAAAATCACTTGCTTGTATCTCATTGCGTCTGATCACGGATCATAGTTTACATATTGCCACTCTTCGCACTGCGGGAGCAGACGGAGAGAAATGAAGTGAAGCCGATCTCGTCTGTGACACGAGACTGTCGAGATCAATGGATATTCCTCTAGCTATTGTAAATAACTGGAGGAAGACACTAGATAGGAAGATCTAACGCGGGTCTACAGGATGGCGCCGTTTATCTTAGGCTTAACCTTGTAGTTATACTACACTACTAGAGGCTTTAAAACAGTTCGCTCTGCTCTTCAGAACACTTATTTCTTAACTTTTGCTGAAAGTTTTCTATTTTTCGGGTTTTCTTACAAAAACGTAATTAGCGAAAACATTAGACGACAACACTGTGACTCCCATTGGGATCACCTGCCCTAAAAACTCATGTTCCTTCCTTATATGCCAAGCTAGTTAAAATGACTAAAGAAACCATCTGAAAAAAAGGAAGCATGTTGTAATTGGACAAAAGTGTCAATAGAAGCGACTCTAAAAAATACAAAACACATTTCATCATTATCACAGAGGCTCGACCCAAACAGAAAGCGGACAGTCGCCTGCGGACATGCGGTTTCACATGTAGGAGCGTTTTAAAGGGGAACGTGGATCAGTCGGTGAGGAGCGGCGGCCCGGCTGTCTGGCGTCGGTCCAAGTTCTTTAGCCCACAGGTTAGGGGCCCGCTTCCACTGTTCTGTGAAATCACCCATCAAACGGGGGAAGGAGTCGTCGTCCTGTGACAGCATGGGAGGAAAGCTATGACAGCGGTGGGTCGGGGAATGGCTCAGGGAAAATACGAGCGTGTCAGTGGGGACGTCACGCAGGGCCGCCGTCGTTCCCTGTGGCTGGCTTCCGGACTTCATGAAGGGCCCCTCTTGGAGCTAATGATAATGAAGCCCCCCCCCCCAAGGCCAATACCGCCCCGACTGTCATTTAGCCACACCTAGCTAACCCTAGCGAGCGTTGGGTATCAGGTTGGATTTTCGCTTCACCCAAGGGCACCGTTACAGCTCTTTTGGGAGGGGAGGGGGGCGGGAGGGGTGACTGGAGACCAACAACATTTGAACATTGAACCGGCCACGGCTCGATGAGACTTCACGGACGAGGGCAAATGAGGACGGCAAGGGCGCAAGTGTGCCATTTTCGCTGGAAGTGTGCCTCTTGGGGTTAGCTGGGCGGGCCCGCACTGACCGCTCACTGCCCAACAACGCTGTTGGCAGCTCATGGACTGGCCAGAGGGGGCGGGAGACACTAGTGCACACAAACGTCTATGGAGACACGGAAACATCTGGTCCGTTTAAGGGCGAATGAGATCGGGCGCAGAATCCCCCCTTTTTGTTTTCCATCGTGCCCCTTCGATTACGGGGAGATTTACTATAATCTTTATTGACTTCCGAGGGACAGAGTAGGAACACCTTAACATTTACGGGTGGAGGAATCCTCTCGACGAACCGCTCCTCCGTGGCTCCTCTCGCGTGCCGCCTGATACAGCCACACTCTGAGCAGTCTGCCTGGAGTCTGAGCTCAATTCTCCCCAACGCCCATCGCTTTCAGCGTGGGGGAAGCATTTGCAAGTGGGCTGATTGTTAACTTAGAAATATATGGCGGCATGAGTCAGCACTGCATAAATTGTGAGCTAAGATGAGCTATTATCAAAACAAATGAGCCAGTGACTGCAGCTGCATGTAAATCACAACCGCTGTGTTTTCCTCACTATTGAATTGTCTTAAGCCATTCCCCCCCCCGTCTCAAAGTCAATGGCTTGTAATTTGCATCCTATTCTTCCAGTACAAAGCTTCTCCTCTCACCTTTGAGATGCGTTCCTTCTCCCTCCCGGTAAACGGAGACACCTCCGTGTCTTGATTCGTTTTAATTGATGAACAGAAGAAGTGAACCCATCTCTCCAAAAAAAGACGAGCCGCTCCGCGTGCCAATCCTGATCACGCTCTGCGATGCGGCAAACAGCTGCGGTGGTAAAACGGGGTAATTAGGGGTACACAACTCCAAAACACTCGTCTGCCTGTGGGCCTTAAGTGGAGCCATTGTCACCCTGGGTAGCTACCATAGATACATACATAATAACTCTTTGCCAAGTACTAGTCTGGATCCAGAGGGGCTGGATGCCTCCTGTCAGTGATGGATGGGCTGGCGGCCGCTATGGATCTGTATATATGAGTGGTATGGCTGGGTTGTATATATATATATATATATATATATATATACATCCCTTGACAGGAGTAAGCTTACCTACTTAGTGGCTAAATAGTCCAATACCGAGGCTTACATTTGGATTCATGTGGGTTCAACGCTTTTATGCTTTTTGGAGTATCGACCATCAGGCTGAACCAGGACTTCCCCTTCAGGCCTCCAGTCTATTAGGCTTGTTAAGCACGAGCTACACATTCATCCTCTTCATGTTTATGGAATTATTTGTCCCCAAGAATTCCCCCCTTTTTAATGTTTGCAGCCAAGGGCCACCGAGAGTCATTCAGAGTGACGGAACAGACGTTGACTGTTGCAATGCCACTGACTAGAAGATTGACACTGCCCTCGCCCTTACTCCGACTTAATTACTGACTTCACCTGAGTGCTTCGGGGCTTCGATCACTCTCAGTTTGACCTTGGCTTGTATGAATGCACTTATATATTTGATGTGGAAATTGCAGGGTGTTTTAAATACAGCTAAACATGCAATGCGTGTGTGGCTGCCACGGGTCCTTCCACATGTACAGAGACTCCTCTTATCCATAAAGCCCCGGTAGTTGAGCAATCATTAAAATAAGCACAACCATAGGCGTGTTTTCCCGGAGCAAACAGTCGTAGGCCTTGGATGTTGGTCACACTTTTTCCATTTGACAGAGCAGGCACGGAAATCGCTCCCCCGCCCATGTTTTGAAAGCCAACGGTAATATACTTCGTCCTCACTGGGTGTGGGAGATTTGCGGTCTTGGGCTTAGATTAGTGTCACTTAATGTAGGCCTCTGAGACTATAATTACGATAAAGGACTTTATACATAAACATGACTAAACTTTGCCTTAACATGTTCCCAGGAAATCCCCATCAACACGTTCACAGACACACACACACACACACACACACAC
>CM051000.1:30540990-30563490 GCA_027704905.1 Muraenolepis orangiensis
CTATAACCAGGCTGTTAGACTAGTCAGACTGTTGTCAGACTGTTAGGCTGTAGGCAGGCAGTTAGACTGTAGTCAGGCTGTCAGACTGTAGTCAGGCTGTTAGTCTGGAGTCACACTGTCCGACTTTAGTCAGACTCTTAGACTGTAATCAGGCTGTTAGGCTGTTAGACTGTAGTCAGACCTCATTAATGAATTGTTTATGAAGACATTCAGGAAATATAAACATGATTTCCAGATTAATTCACTCAATTCATATATTTGATTAGCAAATTACGTATTAAGTACAAGTATAAAGACACATACCGCTAAGGTTCAATATATTAAAGGTTAAACTTTTTGTTCAATATAAAACCATGAACATAAGCTACAATTCCATGTAAAGCATAAGTAAGATGTGTTCATAACATCTAGTGGGAAGTTCCAGTGGCCAAATCATCTGTTCTATTGCTTTTGGATATGCTCTCACAAACATGGCGGATGTTATACGATTCGGGTGAAATGTGAAAGCACTTAAAACTAATGGTGCTTTACTTATGTACATTTGCTCTGATCTCCCTCCAAGAAGATATGATGATAAACGTCTTAATAGAGTTATCTAGGAGTGCTAACTGCCCCACCGGACCCTTAGAGGGGTAATATATTTTAAAGTTTCCCAGCCCATTAATCCTCACTCAAGAATGAGCACATCATTCATTAAACCATCAAATATTTTACCAAGGAACCCGTACAGTTCAATTATAATTTATAACAAAATAAAATAATGATTTAAAACACTGAGAGAGAGACGCTCTATTAAATTACCACAGCGCCTAAAACCCCTGGCGCTGGCTCCTTTTGAAACTCCGATAGTACAATAGATTGTTCAGGGGTTCAGTTCCAATATACCTCAATCAATACATACCTCCAACGCTCTCCCCCTCCCTCCCTCCCTCTCTTTCTCTCCCCTGAGTTTAGCTCTACGTACGCCGGGGCCTCTGAACACACACACAGAGACCTCTAAAGGAGGTCCTTCTCTGGCCCTACTACACAGCACACAACATGGGGCGTGTTCCATTAATCACGTCGTCCACTGAGTTAATCAGGCTAAGTTGATCCTGGCCGATTGACTGAGCTTGTGTGTTTGCCCTGACTGATGTCCTTTGCTCGGTCTGTGTGTACCCTGTGTGTACACCACTTATGATTGGCACATCATGAGTCGAGGGGGAGAAACATGAGTGAGGACATACAGATTTTGCAGTGGCCGCTAAAAGGCCAGGGATGTACATCCAGGGCGTATGAAGAAGAGCTCAAGAGCTTCACTCAGAGGCTCGTTTGTATAACATTGGCCGCACGCATTTAGAACATTTGTTTTCGTTTTGCTTTCAAATCTCAGGAATATGGTATGTGTTTAAAGTTAGAGCACAATGTACTGCACTGTGTTCATGATGCTGCTGCTGCACTACTGGCACTTTAAATAGCTTTTTTGCACAATTCACTATATGTAAATCTCATCCATCTCCGTCACTTTATTGTTATTTTTATTGTGTACAGTATTGTTATAGTATGGGGTTGTATAGTATAAAGTATAGTACATAGTATAGTATATAGTGTTGTTTACAGTATAGTATTGTTTAGTATAGTATAGGATTGTATAGTTTAGTATCATATTGTTGTAGGAAATTCCTACTGCAGGAGGGAATGGGGATTAAGCTTGTGCTTGGCAAATAAAAACATCTTGAATCTTGAATATAAACACAATGGACCACCCATTATCCAATGTTATTGTAGGCCATTTTAGGCGTTAAGATTTGCTAATTATCTTAACTGTGTTGTGTCCGCTCTGTGCGTCATCATACTCACTGTGCTATCTTGCAGTTTGTTGTTGTTACGAAGCGGCCCGTGTAATGGATGTTACAGCGGATAATGTTGTTTGTGAAGTCTGACTCCAGAATCAAATACTTGGGATTAACCTGGAGCTGGGAAGCACAAGACAAAAGCAATCGATCAAACACTCTCAGCACCGATGAGTCACTTGTCTTGACTGTTAACCCTGCATATGGAATACCTCTGGTTAGAATTGTTTTTGTAATATATGGTATGGATATTGGATAAGGCACGCACATGCATATGCTGCATACTTGTTATTAATTATCATATAAAAGATATAGAAAATCTAACATATCATATAATGATGAGCGGCCTGCTTTCGTGCTTTTCTGCTTTTCGTTACTTAAATTGAACTGGGTCATGTCTGATAAAATGATACAAAAACAAAGTAGATGTCCAGGGCCATTCGGACATTACCTTCAGAATGTAGTTTCCTGGCTGTATGTCTGTGATGTCGATCCACTGGCAGTCTATGTCGGCATTGTATGTGTCGTAGCAGCCTGGGCTCAGGCCCTACTCGAGAACAGGGGAGGGGAGAATCTGTGTCAGGGTTCATGTGGAATCTCAACGTCCAGCCTCTGGTGCCGCTCAGCTCTACAAAAAAGGCTTTGAGTGGCAGTGCGAGTGTGTGTGTGTGTGTGTGTGTGTGTGTGTGTGTGTGTGTGTGTGTGTGTGTGTGTGTGTGTGTGTGTGTGTGTGTGTGTGTGTGTGTGTGTGTGTGTGTGTGTGTGTGTGTGTGTGTGTGTGCGTGCGTGCGTGCGTGTGTGCGTGCGTGCGTGCGTGCGTGCGTGCGTGCGTGCGTGCTCGGGCACGTTATGAAACAGTGTACGATGAGGGTGATCAAGAGTTCAGCTCCGACGTGATGCATTGAAGCAAATAAGGTCTGTGAGCAACAGACCGAAATAATTCATGTCCTCGTTGCCATTCGCAGCATTTTTGCAGGGAAAATATATCGTTCTTGCCTGACCAATAACCGTAGAAACTCAAGGTGTAACCAGACTGTTCTTTCAAAAAAATAATACAGTAGTCTGAAGCTTTGATAACCCTTACCATTACACTAATCAAAAACAGAAGAAAAATAGCTTGGATTTCCTTAACCCCTATTATGCCAACAGGATTGAGTGTGATTAGCCATTACAAGCCATTTCCTAAATTGTCATGCGACTAAAATTGTTGATGACTAGATCAGTCTACCCAGTGCACTGTCTGAACTGGTAGGCTTATGTACCCATCATGCATCTGGGTGGATACTCCCATCGTGTGATGTCTCCATGTCCATGACGGGTTTAGTCACCTCATGGCCAATCACACTCACACCTGGTGGGACGATGGGGGGAACATACATTTACCTCATATTTCAATAACATTGTAATTAATAAAATACAAACATCGTTAGGTATCCCGGGAAAATCTTTCTCTAATAAAAACCCCCCCCAAAAAAAACAATCCCAACTGTTTTGCAAAAAAAGTAAAAACTGACTTCGGCTTCACTGAAAAGCAGGAAGAAAATGACGACTTCCTCCACATGACCCTTTCCACAGCCGAGGTTGAGGTTACACATGTTGCATAAAACGTTTTTTGTTTTCTTTGTTGGTCTTTTTACGTTGGCAACCCCAGCTTGACGTTTACTCAGCTTGTTTCAGCCGGAAGGGGCGAACAGAAGAGGTTAAAGCCAAGTCAAAAGCCAGATGTACAACAGACGTCAGGGCCCTTCACCCGCCGCCCTTCACATGTGCCATTAGGAAGGAGGTTCTCCCTGTGACTCATTACCTGAGTGTGAGATGTGCAGGCATAGCGTTTCAGGTGGCCAAAGTCACACGTGGTGTCTTCCAGACAGAAGCTGGCCTTGTGTCCTTCAGCCACCTTCCGCCCGGTGGAGACCTCCAGTAGATCGTAGTGGCTGAACTCGTCCATGCTGTGGTAGTGCCTGTTGTTAGGAGTAGTAATGGCTGTTATGGTGACCCATGCACATTAAATGCAGAATAAAAAAAGGATAAAACCTTTCTCGATTACAATAAGGAAGTGATGACCACTACTACTACGACTACTCGTTAATTAAAAATTCCCACAAATGATATTGACCTCGGTGGAATTTTTGTGATCGTTGCTGCGCCATTTAGCATGTGTCATTTTCAATGTGTCTCCCAAAGTCAAGAGTTGTTATTTTGTGAACCCACCTGGGGTTCACCTGTTGCCCGGGTTGTAATTTATATTGCAGCTTGACTAAGCATATCATTACGTATCAAAGGACAATGGATACTAATTAATGGCAACAATATAGCACTGATGAATCAAGACATTAACACTCTAATGATGTATGAATGATGTTAATTACTTTGTAACAATCTGCAAGATCAGAGGGGTCAATGTGAGAGATGATGCATGGACACATGGGTGTTTTTACACATTTTGTGTGTGTGTGTGTGTTTTAGAGTGTGTGTGTGTGTGTGTGTGTGTGCGTGCACATGTGTATGCGTGTGTGTGTGTGTGTGTGTGTGTGTGTGTGTGTGTGTGTGTGTGTGTGTGTGTGTGTGTGTGTGTGTGTGCGCATGTGTATGTATGTGTGTGTGTGCGTGTGTGTGTGTGTGTGTGTGTGTGTGTGTGCGCGTGTGCACATGTATGTGTGTGTGTGTGTGTGTGTGTGTGTGTGCGCGTGTGCACATGTATGTGTGTGTGTGTGTGTGTGTGTGTGTGCGTGCATGCGTGCACATGTGTGTGTGTGTGTGTGCAAGCGCATGCATGTGTGTGCACATATGCGTGTGTGTGTGTGCATGCATGTGTGTGTGTGTGTGTGTGTGTGTGTGTGTGCTTTCTCTTGTTTATGTAATGTTATTGGTCTGTGACTATTTGCACAGCTTTAGCAGCTTAGAGAGGCCTGAATGCATCCGGCCCACTGATCATTCCAAAACGACCGGCCTCTAAAAGGGGACGAGTGAGAGACTGTCAACTTTAAAATCATTCATATTTCATGCCACCTCTTCGGACCGCTGCCAAGAGTCAAAGTGACCTTGCAGGCCTTTTATGAGCCCACTCCACACTAGAAGTGCAGTAAACCTTGTTTGTTTCGCAGCAGGGTGGTGTGCTAATTCTAATTGTGTCAATATATGATCTTAACAAGGGTGTACTAAAACAGGTTCTTAAAATGAAAACATTGCAGTTCAATGCGGTTGTTGCGGCACGACCAGAAGTATCTGTCCACCAAACAAACGTGTGTATAGGCACGTGAATTAGTTTGTGGTAGTAAAGTTAAATATCAATCAGGTATTGACTCTTGCTGAACATCCTCCTCACTTCCCCCCAAGGAGGAGATGCGGGAATTAATTCACTTGCATAACCTTGTTGTAACCTTGGTTACCGCTGGGTACGGGCCAATGGGGGAGGGGCCTCACAGGGGTGGATTCGAGGCATCTGCAAAACTCTTTCGACAGTTTTGCAATAGTAACTGTAGTAGTTCACCAATTACTTATATTAAAACTACTTGCCTAATCGCAATTTTATTATCAAGAAAAATCTCATGAAGCTATTGCAAAGAGGTTGTAATGCAAACTGATTGCTAATTACAATTAGGTATTGCACAACAACCCTGTGCGTGTTTTGAATACAAACTGTATCGCTCTCACAATGTGGATCAAAGACTCCAGCGCTTGGCGCTGATGATGGTGTGAATACATTGTGGACGGATGTGGTTCCGGTGAGGTCCTGCGCAGAATATTTATATGGTGTATATGCAAACCACAAGCTGTATAATGAATGTCTGTGCTCATTACATCATAGTCCATGTTTCAACACGACCACCGCAGGATCTTTTAACTGTAGATACGTCGTAAAAGACTGACAAGACAGATCTTGGAAAGCAATAGAGGGTACTTTCCAAGCAGGGAGCTTGTAGTGACAATTCCCAAACTCGTTCCTTCCATGGTAGAGGGAACCCATTATGAGTGGTAGTCTCAGGGGTGGACTCTGTGCTCAGGCTGCATCCCTCATACAGGGGATATATAGACAGGCTGGATGCACACAGGAGCAATCGTTTGGCCCAATTGGGTCAGCTACCACTTTTGCTGAGGTGATCTAACGTATAATTGTGTGGATTTTATGGTTGTGTCAATGTTGTGTGCAAGCTATCTATAGTGAGTGGCCCTAAAGAAAGGTTAAGGCTGAGTGAGTGAGTGAGTGAGTGAGAGAGTGAGAGAGACATAGAGAGAGAAAGAGGGAATGAGGGAGAGGGAGAGGGAGAGGGAGAGAGAGAGAGAGAGAGAGAGAGAGAGAGAGAGAGAGAGAGAGACATGTCGAGAGAGATACATACATATAGATAGATAGAGTATATATATATATATATATATAGTGGAGAGAGAGAGAGAGAGAGAGAGAGAGAGAGAGAGAGAGAGAGAGAGAGAGAGAGAGAGAGAGAGAGAGAGAGAGAGAGAGAGAGAGAGAGAGAGAGAGAGAGAAGCCCAACCTCGGAATCTTGGACTGCGTTTCAGACGATGTCAGTTACATGGAATGCGGAGATCGGGGGGGAAAACATTGTCTTAAATAAAAAAATGTCCTGGAAGACAAGGAACATTCCTGTCCAATATCTGAACCATGAATAATTTTTCCCCACTTGTGTTGCAACCGTTGCGAGTCATCAGGTTCCACGTTTGAGTACATGGTCCCATGGGGAATATTTAGCAGAACACTGACATTCCCATTCCAAGTTGTAATCAGGGTGGAAAGAAGGCTTTTTTTGCTTTTTTTAAGCAAGCCCCACAAATAACTATCACAATGACGTTATCAGGCTTCTATGGGTAAAGGTTGTTTTTTTGGCGCGCTTTTCAATGTTAACTGGGTATGACACTCTCTGACCTCCTGTTGGAGTAAATTAACGTATTCTGAGTGCCGGAAAACCCAAGTAAAGAGAGAATGCAATTTCCCCATTCCTCATTCTAACACGCGACGGCAGGATGGGGACACCTTGGGATTTATTTGTGTGAAAACAAATTCTGTCGACTGTGCAGCTTATCCAGCAGACGCCGGGCGCCCCAGTCTGTCGCTTATCGTGAGAATCTGGGCCAGAGTTACTCTACTCAGCCCCCCCCCTCCCCCCCAACACACACACACACACACACACACACACACACACACACACACACACACACACACACACACACACCCCAAGAGAGGAAACGGGCAACCATAACGGTGCTTTTGTTCTAGTAACCCATATCCACCCACCGCTATAGCCCCATATCTTACGGCACAAGCTCCGTGATACCAAAAGCTATACAGATTGACCGGAGACAGACACCACGGCAAGAGCGCGGTTCCTCTGCCCACCACAAGAAATGATGATTGCCTCGCACACCCCCCCCATACCCCCCCCCCCCCATCCCCCCTTTTCCCCTCGGGACCCCATGCCCCCCCATGCCCCCCCCACCCCCCTGCTGTGTGAGAACAGAACTGATCCAGCAATCTCCTAATGGCCCCGTCCACATTCCACTCAGATGAGGACGCTGACACAGAGCCAGCCACCGCACACCTGACCGGGAGAGAGAGACTGTGGGACGGGTGGACGGGGGAGACGGGGGGAGACGGGGGGAGACGGGGGGAGACGGGGGGAGACGGGGGGAGACGGGGGGAGACGGGGGGACCGGGGGGGACGGGAGGGACCGGGGGAGACGGGGGGGATGGGGGGCGGGGGGACGGGGGGGGTTGAAGATAAACACGTGTGACAGGGGAAGAGGACCCAATCCCTACCTCATCAACAGAGCGCCGAAAAAGACCATTTAAAACAAGGAAGGATATGGCTTGTGGGGGTGGGGGGGTCTATTGGGGACATTCGCCCTTGCCTGGGCAAAACTTCTTCACAAACCTTCATCCCGCTAGACAAACGGAATCGGACGAGATGCGGCGGCGGCGTCGCGGACAGTTGGACGCGTGACGCCGCGCCGCGCGCGCCGCGCACGGACAGCATGTTTTGTCATTTGGAACTATTTATTTCTTTTGCTTTGCCACGTGGATGACAGGACGACAGACATTTAAACATTTTCCAGAAGCCTGGTCTTTTCAACACCGCCTCATTTCATGAATTTTTAAGAGCTATAATCCATTTGCATGGTGTCAACATGAGTTCACTCAAGCTATAAGCCAGACGAGGCAGCGCTCTGCCCAGGTTCTTCCTAATGGCCACCGCCTGTTTTAGGGCACAGTGAGAAGCCCCTCTAGGCAGATTGTTTTAATATTTATCTTTTCCTAAACATCCCTGAGATGTAATAGAAGCCTTCCGATAGAAGCCTAGCGTGCGGAGAGAACAACGACAACACCACAGAGGGAACCTTGTGGAACCGCATGGAACATCGTACTCTCTGGTGTCGGTACGCTAGCCGTCTGTGTTGAGACTTGGGGCTTGGGAACCCGGAAGGTCGCCAGTTCAAGTCCCCCGAAACACCTGGCCACTGCCAAGGTGCCCTTGAGCAAGGCCTGACCTTCGTCAGGCCCCCCTCTCTCCACTGCTCCCCGGGCAGCTGTATATACAACAGCTGCCCCACTGCTCCTAGTAGAAGGATGGGTTAGATGCAGAGAGACACATTTCACTGTGTGTGTACGACGTGTATGTGACCATTAAAGAGGATTCAATCATGTCAACGTGTTGTTTGTGAGTCGACGGAAGTCACATACGCTATTTAAATCGCTGCAGTCAATTGATCATTTCCAATGTAACGTCGTGCATGCCACTGAACAGCGGACTGTGGGATAAGCCGTATGGATCACAAGCGACAACGACTAATGAGGTACACCGGAGTTTGAAAGAACACTGTGTTATTCAAGGGCTTAGCCGACCTAATCAGACGGTCGGTCATATGCCTAAAACCAGAACATCGATAACGTGAGGAGGCCAGTGCATTGTGCATTCAGGAATTCAAACGGATGCTAAACCAGGGGTTCCTAACCAGTGGTGCGCGTGCCCCTAGAGGGGAGTACGTGGGCAGGGTTCCAGGGGGGATTACTTCCAGGGGGATTTTGTATTGGTTCTTTATCCAAACCTTTAAATAAAACAACGTAGAATAGGTATAGAAGCATGCCTCACCTTTTTCTATTTTAAAATGCCTGGGCCACTACAATGTGTATACACTGATGCTGAATGATAAGACATATTAGAAACTCCTTCCTTTTGAAGGAGTTCCTTTACAAGATTTGATGTAATTCATCTGCGATGGAAAATAGTGGTTTTGTTCTTTTGTTTTGTTTTTTGGAGGGGAAAAGTACGGGTGTCGTCAGGTGCTCCAGCTGCGTCATGCTGTACTCACTGATGGCAGCTGTGCCACTCCCATGTATGACGGGGCCGGTTAGGCATGAAGTCGGCCGTCCCCTGGTTCTTAACCCTCTGCGGGAAGCGGAGCAGGACCCTCACGTCGTAGTCGGTGGTCTCCGGCGTGTAGGCAGTGCTGAGGGACAGGGCACACGGCGGCATCAGGAGGGGGGGGACCACAGGGGGGGGGGGGGGGGACCACAGGGAAGGGGGGGGACCACAGGGAGGGGAGGGGCGGGACCACAGGGGGGGGGACCACAGGGGAGGGGGGACCACAGGGGGGGGGGGGGGACCACAGGGGAGGGGGGGACCACAGGGGGGGGGGGGGGCACAGGGAGGGGGGGACCACAGGGGGGCGGGGACCACGGGGGGACGGGACCACAGCCGTACAGAGGAGAACAGGATTTAAAAATCCACAAAGGACCACAAAGAATATTTACATTACATTACATTACAGTCATTTAGCAGACGCTTTTATCCAAAGCGACTTACAATAGTGTGTTTCAATATGTGTGTGTGTATCTATCCATCTATCTATCTATCCATCTATCTATCTAGTATATATATATATATAGTATATATATAGTATATACAGTATATATATATTCCCATATCTCTCCGTCACAAGCCTAAGGCAAAAGAGGAGGAAAATAAAATAAAAGAGCAGAGAGAGAATCAGAAAAAAAAGCGGCTTGGAGGCAGGAAGATATATCAAATCAATAATTCATAATACATATTACAGCTATCACTCCATATACACATGCGTTATCCTTGCTGGAAGGAACACAAAGATGAATGCCGGTTGCAAAATGCAGCTTGGCGGGGGGGCGGGGGGGGGCGGGGGGCGTGTGGGGGCGGGGGCGTGGGGCTGGGGGGCGGGGGGGCTGGGGGGCGGGTGGAGGGGTTCTGGGGGATTGAAGATCCAAAACCATTCATCTCGGTGGCTGTTGTTGACTTTGGAGTCTATGGCAAATTACAACAGGCCATCTGTCTGTGATTGCCGAAAAACTCGGACAGGATATGAAAAGGGCTTTGAGGGATGGCAGTGTTTGTGATGCGAAGAGGGCAAACAGACAGCAGGCACATTTCCATCAGTTCAGTGCATTGTTTACAGGGCACAGTCAGTCCGAGAGATCACATCGTGGACCCTCAGGGGTGTGTGTGGGGGGGGGGGGGGAAACACTTCCCCATCACAGAGAGAGACGGAGACAGCCTTGACCCCTCCCTCCCTCCCTCCCTCCCTCCCTCCCTCCCTCCCTCCCTCCATCCCTCCCTCCCCCCTCCACTCCACTCTCCCCCAAGGTGACCGGGTTTCACTCCATTTGTGGCTTGTCTTTCTAAACAGTTTCACCAACATCCTGCTAAAAACTGATTCATAAAATCTGAAAGAATTGTGAAAAGGTTGTCGTTTGGTTTTTGAAAAAATTGTTACCCAGAATTGTGGTGTTTAGTACCAAAACATGCTTTGTGATTATCTTCAACTGTTGTGCACACAACCGGTACACAGCCAATACGACCGGTACGAAGGAGCGTTTTCAGATCATCATTTACCTTGACAGACATTTCTCTTCAGCAGCACAACGCAGGGAGTACATATGAGCTCTCTGGATGTACGTGGACGCCTGGACATAGTTGGGATCAGGAACCAGATCAGGCAATCCTATAGCAATTACAAACACATTGTTTTTTTAACACAATTACAACCTGGGCAGCACAGATGTACAGTTGCATAAATTCACGAAACCCATTGTAATTGAACACATTAATTCAACATTTTTTGCGGGATAGAAACAAAAACACTTAATAACATTCAATACAACTCTAACTTACTCAAAGTATGACGTACTTTTTTTTTACAGTATTTGATGCAAATTTACGGCGATCATATTAATTCCCCATTGCTTTCTGCATATCTGAAAGCAACAGGAAGTAAATAAAATGTAGAAAAAAATAATTAAAAATCTATGAATTAACATTTTATATTGAAACAATTCCCCACCCAGTCCCCGGGCTCTCTCTCTCTCTCTCTCTCTCTCTCTCTCTCTCTCTCTCTCTCTCTCCCTCTCTCTCTCTCTCTCCCCCACACTCTCTCTCACTCACAACAGCCAAGCACTAGGGCCATTTGTCTTCCATGATTCATGACGGTGAGGGTGCAGCGCTGTAACACAGGGCCCTCAATTCAACTCCGTGGAGCCTGGTGGCTAGTGGCCCCTGGCCACCGCGAGCTCCTGATTCATATCCCAGTGAGTACTGTGCGTCACAGTCTTTTAATGAGACAGACACGTCCCCCCCGGGGGCCACTCTCAGCCATGTTTGAGTGGTGGTGGTGGGAGACGGTCGTGTTTTCCACAAAGTTAGCGAGCTTCCACTCAGGGAACATCAGTGGATATTTGTTTTGCTACTTTGCCTCTCTAATGAATGCTGCTTATTGGAAGAGTTTTAACTAATTATTTTTGACCTGGGTAATATGATGAGATCTACCATGACACTCATCTTGATTACAGTGTGTCACTTAAGGTTAATATTTGGGATTGGATATAGGACATGTTGGTTGACTGGTGGGAGAGAGAGCGAGAGCGAGAGCGAGAGCGAGAGAGAGAGAGAGAGAGAGAGCGAGAGAGAGAGAGAGAGAGAGAGAGAGAGCGTTTGCTAATGAGACAAATGCAACATATGCCGGGGTAAAACAACAATGATCTCACACCCCTGCTGTTTCTTCGAGTGGGCTGGTGACCAAGTCTGTCAGAGGAGGCAGGAGAATGAATAAAAGAAAAGCAGGCCTGAGTTGTCAGAGCCCATGTCTGTCCCACTTCCAATAAAGGGCATGGCAGCCAAAGGGCTCTGGGATAGCTTATCATTCCTCCCTGTTTTGCCCACAGAGGCCAGACATGCTTTGAGGTGAGCTTGCTCTACCAACTGAGAGTCACACCCACAACTGACCTCACCGTCTGAGCACAAAGACAAAAGTATACCGTATATATTTTTTCAGTCAAGGCAACCGAGAGGAGGGGTGTGTGGTAATGAACATATTGACCGCAGGAAGTAGACTAATGCTGCGTTAATTATTTTGTTTTTGTGCATGCAACACACATACAACTAAGAGGACTTTGTTATGGGCTGCTCTTGGTTAATGTGACATTTTCTCAGAGTTTACTCAACACCCAAGTAAGTGGTACCCCGCTCGGCTGCAGGTTCAAATAAAGGGCTTTGTTTTCCTTGCCACTGTGCACACATCCTATTTGTCTGCTCACTTGCAAGCCAAACGTGCAGCTTCCTGGGGCAGCCCTTGTAAACACGACCAGGCAGTGTGAATCGCAGTGATTTCCAAGCGGGATTCACAACACAAACTCCCCCTCGCCTCTCCTCACCCCGGCTAAGCTTTTCTCCTATTTCTTTAATCTTTGAAAAGTGCAAAATTGGGTCTCTTTTGGAAGACTTAAGTGTGGCAGGGAGCCAAGGCCAACGAGCCCTGGAGAGCATGTGACAAAGCCACATATAACACTCTAAGTGGGCCACAAATCTTGGCACACTTTCATGCCTTCCTCTATAGAATAATGCAGGAATTCATGCTGAATTACAATTATTTTATTCATTCTTCTTTTTCTACTATATGTTCTTGAGGCTGTAAGGAAACACACATGTATACATATCACCAGAGGTCTGTCTAAGCTGGTGAAATGACAATGGGTTAAGATAAGGTGTCCTTAAGGGGACTTTATATATAAAGGTGTCCTTAAGGGAAAGTTATTTTGTCTTCATGTTGTTCTGTGGTTATGAGAAGGACATTTGAGTTCATCCATAGTTCTTTAGAGGACAGTAACTGCAGTCCGCAGATGCTGACCTGAAGCACCTAAACCCATTAATCCAAAGCTGTAATTAAAACATTTTTCTATGACTGTGACTACTTCGAAAATTTGCATGGATATTGAGCAATGTCCTTGCTGCAGCATTTGCCATTCCAAGCTAGATATACATATTTCACTTGCTTCTCAAGGATTATAGTTTACAGAAGCAATCTGGATAGTGGCAGAGAACAGAGAACTTTGTCCTCAAGAAGCTATGCCAACGACAGATATTGACCAATGGATTCCTGATCCTTCAACATTCATAATGCCAGGTGGTTTAAGGAGTGCTGCAGTCAGCTCCTTGCCATAATGTGTCTGTTCTGGGCCGTTTCCTCTTTGAAACATATTGCTTTATTTATTCTTTGTTCGTAAATGGTGAACACAATTTTTTCATATTGAAGCTTAAATGCTTTGATTGTCATTAGCCAGTCCGTGATTGCTCAACTGTTACTAAAAGAAGATGAAAATATGCAAGAATGCCAAAATTGAATTGGAATTGGCCAATTCCAGATGACTCCATAGTTAGCCAAGTCATTGATTGTGTTCCTTAATCAAACACAACCCTATATAAAACTAACCTTGTGTAAGGTATAGCTTTGCCGTTCACACTGCTTTGCAGGAAAGCTAAAGTGATACAACAAGCACAGCAAAAGCCTCCAGCGGTTTAACTGTGAACACACTAATGTTATGTAAGACGGCTAAGGAATCTGTGCACATGTTGAGTTTTCTCTCCAACGGAAATGGTTCCCAGCTACGGCGAGGCTAATAACAGCCCACCGGAGAGGCTGCTCTGGGGCTCAGCTGATAACTTCACTCCAAGCATCTAAATCTGCTGCTCTAGGACTCTCAGAATAGTCTCTGGTCCTGCCCCTCTCCTCTGCCTCTAATACAAGACCGCCCCCTCTTCGGAAACATCGAAAGCTCTCTAGAGGTAATTGTTAAGTCATTCCTATCGAGCGTGATTATGACTCAACTTTTTCCATCTTTCATTTATTTGATTAAGATGCGATCTGGCTGCATCCTTCCGTCCTCGTCGAAAACAAAGCTACAAGTGATCAAAACAAGACCGATTGTTTGTGGTTGGTGCCAGAAGAAATGTACTCTTTTGTGCCAATAAACACTATGGAGGCCAGAGTACTTCAGGCACCTACAATCCCATACATTGTTCCCCCCTGAGATCACTTTCTAAATATATACATTTGCACCTTTTTTTTTTACCCGTAATTCCTGAGGGTGAGGCAATGGACCCTATGTGTGACCGGGACTTTCCACTCTGTCCACCTCCCCCACCCCTAATCCCACCCATCCCCAATCCCCCCCACCCCCAATCCCCCCCATCCCCATTCCCCCCACCCCCAATCCCCCCCATCCCCATTCCCCTCACCCCCAATCCCCCCCACCCCCAATCCCCCCCATCCCCAATCCCCTTCCTACGTGCAGCGGTACAGAATCCCCCCCATTCTTGTTTTCCCTCCTCCTGTCCTGAGAGCCGCACCAACCCTCAACCCCCAGTTATGAGGTCACTCTGGTTACCGAGCTCCACACACACACACACACACACACACACACACACACACACACACACAGAGGCCTTGAACACCAGCCCAGGGTCTGGGTTGCTGTTCAGAATGCGACAGGCCGCGTGAGAGCACAGAGGGCCCTATGTGTGCGCTCATCGCATTGGCGCTGCTCTTGTTTAACACCTGGTTTCAATAACTGCAGCGAGCACAGGATGAACATGGAGCGCTTGGTGCTTTTTTGTTTGTAAATTGAGTGAAGCAATGTCCAATGCATGCTTGTAAGGCAACATAACTAGGAGGAGCTCGTTGGATTACAAATGAGTATCGCAAGTTGACAAGATAATGTATCAGGAGAGAATAGCAGTTTCCTTTCTCTGATTCTTCCCCATGAATACATTTCCCCTTTTGGTACTAAAAACACAATAGATATGACGGATGGCTTTACCTCTCTCTTTTATATTTGTCTTAGATACTAAATTGATGAACGACCCGGTGTTGCATGTGCAACTCACATGCAACACATTTTATTCATATTTGCACTTTGTCATTCTCTGCATGTCCCATGCAATGTAAACCACGCTAATGTTTTAATGCCTGATCTGAGTAGCACAGCACCTTTGTGTGAACGCAACGCCAAGAGCGACTGTACCTCTCTGTTCTGTCTGCCGGTAAACGCTCCCCGCGGTGTGACCCGGGTTCTCGATGGCCGAGTTCGGGGAGATCCTCGCCGGGGCCACCGGCTGAGCGAACGGAGGCTGGGGTCTCCCGAACGGAGGGAACTGCTCGTACTGGGGGCTTCTGACCGGGGACTGGGCGGCCAGTCCCGTCCTGTCCACCGCCACCGGAACAGGTGCTTCGGGCACCGCGGCAGCAGACTCCTCGTTGTAAATGCTATGCGTGTATCTGCGGTCCAGGCCGTCGGCGAACGGCGGCTGAGGAGGTGCGGCCGGAACCACGGGGTTGGGGTTGGGCGCGTAGCCGTAAGGCTGGTAGAAGCGGTAGCCCTCTTCAGTGTATTCTGTGGCGGGGCCTGGGGCCACTGGGCCCCCCACACCCCCTCCAAATGTTCCAGTGTATCCCCCTCCTCCGCCCCCCACACCCCCTCCAAATGTTCCAGTGTATCCCCCTCCTCCACCCCCCACACCCCCTCCAAATGTTCCAGTGTATCCCCCTCCTCCACCCCCGTACACCCCGCCTCCAAAACCCCCACCCGGGACCATGGGCTGGAAGGGCGGCTCGTAGTTCCTCACGGGTCCCTCCATCAGACTGGGGTCGTAGGGCACAGCCGGGTACGGGGGCTGCTGCGGAGGGAAAGGGTACTGTGGAAACGGTGGCCCGTTGTAAGAGGACGAAGAGAATGACGAGGAGGACGACGACGAAGAGCCCGTTGACGGCTGTCTGATACGAGCGCCTGAAGGCTGTTGAAAACGAGTGCCCCCTGTGCCCCCCTGGGTCTGCCTCCAGTTGTCGGCCACTTGCCCGAAGCCAAACGGGTGCCGTGCCTGCCCTCTAATGGTCTCCGAGCTGCCTCTGGATGGAGCCTGTCGGCGGACGTTCCCGCCCTGAGGTCTGCGGGCCTGGCGCGGGCGAGAGTCTGCCAAGACTACCCTGGGGCCCGTGTCCTGTCCCTGTGACCCAGCCCGGACATACTCAGCCCCGCTGTTCAGGAGACTGAACCGCCGTCCGTTGTTCTCCCACTGGATAACCTGCCTCCAGGGGGTGGCTGAGCTGTCCTGGCCCTGGTTCTGAGTCTGCCCCTGGGCCGGTGGGGCATCCTGAGCTCGTCCCCCCGTGCAGATCAGCAGGAAACCTACCAAACACACTGCAGCGATAGGAAGCATACTGACTCCAAAGACACTACTGTTTACAGCAGAAAGACAGAGAAACAAAAACAAAAAACAGTCCTCTTCTCCTGCAGCTCAAAGTTGAAGCACCTGTGGCTCTGTCAATGGAGCCTGCGTGTCTCCTTCCGGTGAGAGCGGCTCCGGGGTGAGCGTTGAAGTGGCAGAGATGTGTAAGTGTAAGCTAGTGGTCAAGTCCATCCGCGCAGGTCTTCACAACCAGCAAAGAGAGAGGAGGTTACGTGTGCATTCGGCAGCAGTCATATCCAGAAAGAGGTGGGAGAGTGAGAGAGTGGGTTTCAGGGGCCCCACTTGCAGTGTTAGCGTCTGTTAACGCAGTGAGAACATGCCCTGTCTCCCTGCTGGTCTGCCTAGCTCCCCTGTCAGTAGACCCAGCATTGCTCCCCGCCTGTTGGAAAGAAGTGGCTGTGTGCAACAAGACCGCAGGTTTCTATTGAGTTGCTTACAATGGGCTGTGAAAAAAAAAGAGGCCCTCAAACTTTTTTATTTTTTTAAAGAAGTCCCACATGGCCCTAGTGCTAGCCCTGTTTCCTGGCCTGTGGCGCTTTCCAGAGTCAACATGAACATCTGCCAAAGCACTCGCTTTAAATCACTTCTCGCTTTCCTTCTGACGGAGGTCTTGTCATCCTTATCCTACAGGTGTCCTCGAAAGCAAACATTTGCGTTGCTTGTGTAGACATGGGTACTTTATACTGGACACGCTGATGGGAATAGCCTTAGAGACTGACTTCCTTCCTCGGAATAAAGTTTTAGAGTCACGCGGGAGAAAAAGGACTTAGCAATATGTTGCAACTCTGTGACACACACACAGCAAAATTACCGTAAACGTGCTTAGTACACCACTCCAAGCCATGCTGAGGTCATTTTTAAATGATTTATATTATTTTAACTCCCTCCCTCCCATACACACACATACACACACACACACACAGTACTCCCTTTCTCCAGCCCTTCAATTCCCCGGTGACCTGTTGAACACGAACACAAAACATGACTTGTGTTCGGCGCAACACGACCAGACGCGCGTGTTCCGTTCCCGGTGAGGGCCGTCCGAGCGGGGCATTCCGGGCCCTCGGTGCACACGTCTGAAGTATTGGGTAAACACATTCCAACCACGAAAAGGCTTCAAAGTGTTTCGCCCAAGACAATGAGGATCTCAACAATGTTCGATTTCCCTTTCTGTTACGGAATGGATGTCAGCAGGTTTCATTTTGGTTTTTTTGACCCCTGTATTTTCCTTGGCATGGCGTGGCCTGGGCAATGGCCAGCAAGGGGCCACAGACCAAGGGAAGGGACAGCATTCCTTTCGATAGGGCAAATTGTCAAATACCAGTCTGTAGGTGCTTTTAAACGGTGAGGCAATAAAAAAAAAGAGACGTGTTGTGTGTTTTCTTAGCACATTGTTCCATGAAAGTGGATGAATAGCCTGCTTTAAGAGCATGATTTATGAGGCTGTTGTTGATGGGGATATACGTGCGAGGATGTGGTCGGTCGCTGATAAGGGGACCGGGGGGGAGATTCTGGTGCGGCATTCACCCGCGAGGTTGTCTTTTTGTTGAATCATTCTTCTTCTTCTTCTTCTTGCATGTTCCCCTTGAATGACATTCAACATGCTCTTCCAAGACTGAATAAATAAAGCTAGCAGCTACTTAATGTATGGGAAGAATGAGACGTTTTCAAACCTGTTTCACTGCAAATGTGTGACAGAGAAACATTTTCGCCAGCTCCCATTACACAATTCTTCCACCCAAAATGACCATTTTCTGACCTAGTCTTTTCCCTCTTAATTATAACTTCTTATTAAACCAACATACCTCGAAACTCCTCCAAATTCCTTGAATGCAAGCCGAGCTGTTATATTCTGACTACACATGTCAGGACACACTTCCCGGATACTTCCTTGTAGCGCTAAGTCTATCTAAGATTATCTAAGTAGATAGAGTTATTATAGATAGGTAGATATTGTTCTAGATATTGTTATATATTGTTTGCCAATTGTACTTTTCCCTTACTGTACTTTTACCTGAACTTATTGTACTTCTACCTGAGCACTGGTTCAGTTCTTGGTTCTTGTTAGAAATGAAATTCACTTTTAACTTCTGGTGACGAGTTGTTCTCTTACCTTCCTTTGTTGAAACACACTATTGTAAGTCGCTTTGGATAAAAGCATCTGCTAAATGACTGTAATGTAATGTAATGTAATGTATTAACACTGCATATATCTTCCCATTCTGTGGACCAGTACATTGCATGCGTACGGGGATGATCTACTCTTTGACAACATGAGCCAGGTCAACCAGGTCTACAGTGGAGGATATGCCAGCACTCGCAACAATCATGGCAAGTTAAAATGAACTGCCGTTCAGTGCGCTCAGGACAGAAGCAATTACCCTTACATTGGTTCTGGTTCACCGACAATGAGGACACTGCTGCTGTGGACACACAAGTGCGCATTCACCGGGCATCATTTGGGTTTGAAGAGTTGTTGTTCTGAAATAGCAGATTATTTCATATTATTTAGAACATGTGAAATAATGTCTTTAATGACTTCCCATTCCCAGAGTTTTCATAAAATATAATGGCATTATATTTATTTTTGTTTGACTATTAAGGGATACGGAATGGCAAACAGTTTTCATTCACTATTATCCATATAAATATCCAGTATAATATGAAGGAAGCATTTATATTGAATATATAGTTTAAGATGATACATATTCCACCTCAAAAGTCATACTGTGGTTATACAGTAGGTCATAATTTGGCAAAACAACAACAATGCCAAAACACATGCCTTGTGCCTAAAGTCTCTTTGTTCATATCTCTTTACAGTAGATTCTCCCTCGTACTTCCTCCCTTCCTCTCCTCATGAAGGCTTCTTGTGTTTCATTTAAGCTCCAGGTTTATTTTCTCCCGATTTTCTTCCGTTATAGATTTAGATCCCAGGTGGATTTTCAAGACATGTATTTATTTATTCATTTTTTTGGATATCAACAGATAACCCAGGAGAGAGACGACAGAACATCGGAAAAGCCCTGAGATCCTGCCTTTGAAACATTCCTCTGAGATTACACTGAGCACTCTAAGGTTTCCTTGAGCTGAGGTTTCCTTGTTTTTTTGGTGTGCCAATGCTCTGTGTGTGTGTGTGTGTGTGTGTGTGTTTCTGTGTGTGTGATGTTGTGTGTGTGTGTGTGTGTGTGTGTGTGTGTGTGTGTGTTGTGTGTGTGTGTGTGTGTGTGTGTGTGTGTGTGTGTGCGGTGTGTGTGTGCTTGTGTGCGTGTGTGTGTGAATGTGGTGTGTGTGTGTGTGCGCTGTGTGTGTGCGTGTGTGCGTGTGGGTGTGTGTGCATGTGTGTGCATGTGTGTGTATGTCACATGCAGGTTGAAAACACCATGTACTCTGTGAAGTGCGGTGAAAGAGAGCATTGAGCTGAGTGTCTGGGCGTCAGGGGAGGGAGAGGGAGGGGAGGGGAGGGGAGGGGAGGGGAGGGAGAGGGGGAGAGGGGAGGGGAGGGGAGGGGAGGGGAGGCGGGGGTCCCCCTGGGGAGATGACACCCTGTTGTGAGGTACTCTGGGTTACTCAGAAAGTGGAAGTCAAAGCAGGGCTCCCTCCCCCTCCTCCCTCTGGAGGGAGGGGCGGGGCCTTCGCTCAGCCGAGGCACATGATAAACTACTGGCGATGTCAATAAAGTCAGTACTTTACTGTACTGCATCGCTCAGCTTTTTTACATTTGATGATATTTCTATTTTGCCTTAATAATATAATAAATGTGTCCATAAATAGGGCTGGGCAATATACCAATATTATATCTATATTGTGTTATGAGACTAGAGATCGTCTTCGATTTGGATATCATAATAGTGTGAGGTGTTGTTCTGTCGGCTGCGTTCAAGATGTTTTTATGATGTTATTTCTTCCTGAACTTACCTTACTTGACTTACTCTAGCTGTTTAATTGTTTGCCTTTATATCCACATTACAAATAAATATCAAAAATATCAATATTTGACTTTGTCCATATCGCCCACTCCTATCCATAAATCACATGTCGATTTTGGGTGTACTTTATTGCATTTTTCTACATTCATGTAAGTGTTGTATCAATCATTTGGTTGATGACTGAACAAGCACCCAAATACCTGTGTGTAGATTTACCAAACAATTTCCCATCCCATAATTCACCATTGGAGCAGCGGTGCCATGATAAAAAGTGTAAACAAATGATATACAATCACACTTTAACTCATGCAGCTCGTTTCAAATCATGTTCTCACTAAACCAACTAAACCACAGCTGCTTTCTGTTCGACATGAACGCACCTGGTTTTAATTCATTACTATGTCATTATATTCAGACACAGGGCACCTGTTAAGGGTCCCATGCCAAGTTCTAAGGGGCACGCAAAACGCATGCAAACTTGGAATGATTTGGCACAGAGTCGGCAAAACAACAGCCATTTATTCATGGGGATTAGCAAAGGAAAGTCGAGAAGCATTATGTGCGTAGCATGGGAAGAATTTAATTGAAATTACTTGAATGGAGTTTAGGAAGCAAGGACTATTACTAAATGGAATTGGATGGAATACGATTTATTAGCTCAGAACGATTGTGATTCAGGATTGATTTGGGGTGACATTGAGTGTCCTCAAAGGCGGCAAACAAACACAATGCATTATTATATTATTATTATTATTATTACGTGAGTATAAGAGATACAATGTCATTTTGATGCCTTTTATCTTTTGTTTTGGACAAGGACTTTTGGGTTTACCTTCTGCCTTATTCCACTGCATTCAATTACAAATCCGGTTTGAATGAATATGCTTACAAGCGAAGAACATCTATAGCAACTACTGTGATCGTGAATACATGGAATTGGCTTCATAAGGGAAGTTTCAGTTGTATAGTTGTGATAGTATAGTGTTGTATAGTACAAAGTATAGCATATAGTGTTCAATTGTTCAAAAGGAAAGTCATACTGCGGGAGAGAATCATTCCAGTGTACTTGTTGCATATTATATATATATATATGGGCAATAAAAAAACGTCTTGAATCTTAAATCTTGAAGTGGCTTTGAAATATAGAGCAACACTTCTTATGTGAACGATTGGGGTTCAGGGTCTCTTTCCCACCTTCAGTTATCTGATAATACTTTATTTTACAAGGGTTGGCAATTCAGGGGAAGGATTTGTAAGCAGGGCCATCTTGAGCGGCTTGGGACCTCTAAACCTCTCATTTAATTTGACTCCAGCTATGAAGATTCCGGAGTCTAGATCCACTCCATTGTCCCCGAGGAGAGATGTAACCTTCCTAGCCCACTGTACTGCTACAGGCTGGTTGGGACTCTCACAGGCCGGCTATCTGCTGTGGTAACTTTGTGTTTTACCTTTGTAACGACAAAGCGACACTTTTTATGGGCTTGTGATTTGCTCGTTGAATACAAGATACAAGAATGCTTACCCCCCCCCATTCCCTCCCGCAGTATACATCTCCAAAACAACATCATACAAATGAGAATAATATATACAATACAAATAGACAGAGCAGCAAAGTGACTTAAATGATATGTACATGTGTTGAATGTACATCTTCAACAATGTTTTGTAAAAATAATTTCAGGTTGACTATGATTTGGTTAAAGTTGTATTTTGTGCTGAGTCCCATAGGCCAAACAACAGCCACCATGTGGCTGCACTTATGTTGTTTTAATAGAGCATCTAGAGAAATAGCAACAATCAATGAATGAGATGATATTAACGTAATGTATCTGTATATGAACCAATTATCATTAGGCCCAGAAAGTATCCCAGGATAATTAAATGAGATAATGTAAGCAACCATTTGTTGGTGGGAACATAACATGATCATCAACACCAAAAGTGTTGATGATCATGTTATGAGACGTGCTCGCTCTCTCTCTCTCTCTCCTCTCTCTCTCTCTCTCCTCTCTCTCTCTCCTCTCTCTCTCTCGTCTCTCTCTCTCTCTCTCTCTCTCTCTCCTCTCTCTCTCTCTCTCTCGTCTCTCTCTCTCTCTCACTCTCTCTCTCTACATATATATTAGATAGCACCAGTGATTTTTTTTAGAGCATCAGCAAGTACACGAAGGCAACAGTGGCCCAGAT
>CM051000.1:30568490-30570990 GCA_027704905.1 Muraenolepis orangiensis
TACGGTCGGTTGTCGTCGCCTTCACCTGACTCATGTCCTTCTCCTTCTCATAAAGAGAAGGACATTTTCTCACACATAAAGGATTCACCAGGGGGGGGGGGGGGGGGATCTACCAGAGTGCATTGTAAAAAAAAATAAAAAGGTTAAATAATGTCTGTAAGCGGTCCCCTGCGCATGCATTAGCTGCAGACATAGTTTCCATTGTTTATGCGGCTTTGTAGTTAACTTGCTTCACAGTGGGCGAATCCAAATGGAATTGGGACATTGCTTCTCCTGGCAGGCATGGGATCGTTCCCAAGTCTCAACATTTATTTGCATGTCATTTTCCGGCAGACGATGCCCTGTTCGGTGAAGTCTGTAAGTTGTCTTGCAAACTTTGAGGCAAATCATGCAGTTGTGGCAACCCAGCTCTGAGGCTTTGAGGCCAATTAATACGTTTGAGGACATCTACATCCACGACGGGTCACATGTCCTCCGACTGTCCTCACTTTTTTCATGAACAACATATGGTCAACAACAGGACTCCAGGCTGGAGCCTCAGAGCGGTGATGCAAGGCGAAGGTTCATTCTTTGTTTTGGACCATCTTTGTTTGTTGTTGCCATTGTTGTGTATTGGAGATCCGGACTGCTCTGTCGGACACGTTGGCACTTTCCACGCACGTTTTCCAAACAGATGCTGCTGTTATATCTCTGCTTTCACAGAGAGAGGGAAAACAATGTGTCCAGGGAGATTTATGAGCTTGCCAGATAGGTTGGCCTTTGTCAACATAGAAAATAAGCTACAAATACAACCGACTGGATAAGGGCATTACTACTATATCCAATTAACGAACGCCATGCTGTGATATGATGACTCAATGTCTGACAAAGAGCTCTGATAGACTAATCAACTTCTGCAGCTTGAGAGTCTAATTCCATACCTCACCACAGCGTTGATCAATACTTGATTGAAGGATTTGGTCAATAACATCTCAAGGCTGTGCATTCCTTTTCAACAGTGTGCCTTTTGTTACAATGACATACAGCTCTTAACCAGATGTTTCCTTGACAACCCAAATCCAAGCACCACGGAAAGAATATTTTAATTTAAGCCGATGAAGTTGATAAAGAAAAGCTCTGACATTATGGATGAAAGTAACTATTATGTAATGGCTGTTGGTAACTGTACGCGTATACGCAGAATAAACCACTCTGGGCTTTTTTCCCCGTTATTGAAAAATAATGTACTTTAGAAGCTCACCTCTAGTTGCACATTATTTTCCAATAACGGGACACACCCCATCCCGCGGTTTGTTCCTGGCGTAAATGCAATCATGAACGGAGCATCGATGTGCAATCGCAATGTTCTAACAAACACAGGGTAAACCGTGCGGCTACACGGCGAAGCTTTTAATTCATTAGCCCACTCCGGGGTCTGTCCGGGAAACCAAAACGTTTTCCCTTCACGGGCAGCTCAATTGAGAAGGAAGCAGCCAGGAAACACAAAGGGTAAAGAGGCGTTATCGGGATCCACCGCCCTAACCGCCTAATGGTTGGTGTTTAATGGCCGCCCATTCCCTTTGTCTCTCCATTACTGGTGCGGGGCCGCGGCATTAACCTCCCCTTTAAGCCACGTCCAAATTGACGAGGACATCAACAAATGACTGCCCCCTGGTGGGCCTCATTATGAGCGGATGAAACATGAGCGAGATTAGCCGATTTTTTTTTCTTCTTCTCTCCCCTGCCGCCGCCGCACATGGCGCACCGAGTTCCCTCGGTCCATAATTGTTTGACAGGCCGTGGATAAATAACATCGATTCCATGAATCCATGAAGACACACAGCTGGGCTTAGCAGACCTCCATTAGCGCTCGGGCATGATCAACCCGGGGGCCAACCTGCCAATGCAAACATCTTCATAATCCTTACACCCTGTCCCGTCCCCATCCGCCTCCTAATGGGTATCTCCTATGCAGCGGCTTACAGTCGGTTGGTTGAGGGGGATCTCATCGTTGGGGGGGAAGGAGGGGGGGGGGGGGATCTCATCGTCGGGGGGAAGGAGGAGGTGGGGTGGGGGGATCTCATTGTTGGGGGGAAGGAGGAGGTGGGGGGAATCTCATCGTTGGGGGGAAGGAGGGGGGGGGGATCTCATCGTCGGGGGGAAGGAGGAGGTGGGGGGGGGGATCTCATCGTTGGGGGGAAGGAGGAGGTGGGGGGGATCTCATCGTTGGGGGGAAGGAGGAGGTGGGGGGGGGGGATCTCATTGTTGGGGGGAAGGAGGAGGTGGGGGGATCTCATCGTTGGGGGGAAGGAGGGGGGGGGATCTCATCGTCGGGGGGAAGGAGGAGGTGGGGGGGGGGATCTCATCGTTGGGAGGAAGGAGGAGGTGGGGGGGGGGATCTCATCGTTGGGGGGAAGGAGGTGGGGGGGATCTCATCGTTGGGGGGAAGGAGGAGGTGGGGGGGGGGATCTCATCGTTGGGGGGAAGGAGGGGGGGGGGGATCTCATCGTTGGGAGGAAGG
>CM051000.1:30575990-30583490 GCA_027704905.1 Muraenolepis orangiensis
AACGGGTCGCTCGCGCCCGTGAGAAATGTGCCTGGGAGTTTCCATGGGATTAATCCAGCTTGTTCACACACACACACACACACACACACACACACACACACACACACACACACACACACACACACACACACACACACACACACACACACACACACACACACAGACCACCGGCGGCTAGCCGGGCTGGTCACCGGCAGGAGACCAGCCCGGGTGTCAGGGAGACCTCGGTGTGGAGGTGGGGGTCCAGGAGAGGAAATAATAAATAAAAAGAAAGAGGATTGATTGGGAGCCGTGCCACATAGCACGTCATTACCCGGACCGGGGGGGGGGGGGGAGAGGGGTGGTGTGAGAGGGGGGGGGATGGTGTTTGATTGGTGTGATGTGGGCTGCGGGGTTTTACAAGATACAAGATTTTTATTTGCCCATTTGTAACAAGTACATAGGAACAGTATACTTCTTAGAAACAACACCATCAAAATAAAAACTAGATATACAATAAAATAAACAAAAAAAAGAGCAGCAAAGTGACTTAAATGATATGTTTTTTTTTTACAAAAATGTTTCAAAAACATTTAAAGTGCCATTAGTACAGCAGCATCGTGAATACAGGTGTATTGGTAATGACTATGTTGTGAAAGTGAAAGTGGCAGCACTCCTAGCAGCTCAGTAGGCTCTCTGCCTGTGGATAAAAACTATCCTTAAACCTGCTAGTCCTTGAGGTTCGGATGCTGCGCAACCGGCGACCAGACGGTAGGGAGGAGAAGAGATGGAGCCCAGGGTGGTTGCATGTCCCTTTATGATGGACAACATCTGGTCCTAAAGATCTCCTCAATGCATGGAAGTGCATTGTGGTGGTGGAGATAGAGATGGGGGTGGTGATGGAGGTGGGAGTGGTGGCTGTGGTGTTGGTGGTGGAGGTAGAGATGGGGGTGGTGGTGGTGGTGGTGGTGGTGGAGATAGAGATGGGGGTGGTGGTGGTGGTGGTGGTGGAGATAGAGATGGGGTGGTGGTGGTGGTGGTGGTGGTGGTGGTGGTGGAGATAGAGATGGGGGGTGGTGGTGGTGGTGGAGATAGAGATGGGGGTGGGGGTGGTGGTGGTGGAGATAGAGATGGGGGTGGTGGTGGTGGTGGTGGTGGAGATAGAGATGGGGGTGGTGGTGGTGGTGGTGGTGGAGATAGAGATGGGGGTGGGGGTGGTGGTGGTGGAGATAGAGATGGGGGTGGGGGTGGTGGTGGTGGTGGTGGTGGTGGAGATAGAGATGGGGGTGGGGGTGGTGGTGGTGGTGGTGGAGATAGAGATGGGGGTGGGGGTGGTGGTGGTGATGGTGGTGGTGGAGATAGAGATGGGGGTGGGGGTGGTGGTGGTGGTGGTGGTGGTGGAGATAGAGATGGGGGTGGTGATGGAGGTTGGAGTGGTGGCTGTGGTGTTGGTGGTGGAGGTAGAGATGGGGGTGGGGGGGTGGTGGTGGTGGTGTTGGTGATGGAGGTGGCAGTGGTGGCTGTTTTGTTGGTGTTGGAGGTAGAGATGGGGGTGGGGGGGTGGTGGAGGTGGTGGTGACGGAGGTAGAGATGTTGGCAGTAGTGTTGGTGGCCGTGATGGTTAAAAATGCTGCAGAGAAGTGTGAGTTTGTGTGTGTGTGTCTGTGTGTGTGTCTGTGTGTGTGTGGGTGGGGGGGTGGGGGGTGGCGGTGTGAGTGTGTGTGTGTGTGTGTGTGTGTGTGTGTGTGTGTGTGTGGGGGGGGGGGGGGGGTGTGGTGGGGACTCTTTCTGCACTGATTTCAAAAAACAATTACACTAACGAGAGAGAATGATGCTGTGACTGAAATAAACTAGACCCAAATGAGGCGCCGCGCTTTGTAGGGAAACACAACAAACACAGGCGGTCGTCGAGAGGCCGACTTCTGTGCGGGCGTGTTACAAAATGGAGGAACCTCGAAGCAGGCTTTTTCAATAATGCAACGAACAAGCGAATGAAGTGAGATATCTTGCTGCTGTGTGCGGCGTGTGAGTGTGTTCTCCGTTGTTCTCCGTTCCCCCCCCCCCCCGTGCTGAATCACATGGTGGTTCCGTTCCCTAAAAGGTTTGTTATGGATGAAGACGAAGACGAAGGTGTGTGTGTAAAAGCTGCAGGCGGTAACATCGGTTGAGGTGTGCTTAAAATGAACATGATTAAGAATCGATGTGCAGAGGGAATAGGTCATTCTTATAGCCATTTAAAAAGGGAAGTGGGGGGGGGGGTAACTCGGCACGCAAAATAGTGTTCTAGTCGTTACCAAAGCTTCTACCCACTAATCCTATATCCACCTGGGCTACTTTTTATTTATTTATTTTTTTATACCAGCAGCGAGCTAAGCAAACTTAGAAACATAATGGCGGACCTAACTCACTGAGGCGCAAACTACTTCAATGGATGCAATTAAAGAGAGTCATTTTTCAACGCAGCCATGCCTATCAAAGTGATGACGCTTTTCCCTTTTTTTCCCCCAGCCAAAAAGACGGGGGAAAAAAAACATATGCTCAGCGATTTCTATTGATTCCGTTCCTCACCTGTGTGTGTGTGTGTGCGTGCGTGTGTGTACGTGTGTATACGTGTGTGTGCGTGTGTGTGTGCGTGCGTGTGTTGATGATGTAGTGTCTCTACAGTCAGGGGTTGGGGGGGGGGGGGGGGCTGGGCCTGCTCCTTGGTGTCGTTGCTTGATGAGCGTCAGCAAGACAGCACAAAAAACAGACACACACTATTTTTCTTTCTTTCTTTCTTTCTTTCTTTCTTTCTTTCTTTCTTTCTTTCTTTTCTTTCTTTCTTTCTTTCTTTCTTCTTTCTTCCCTCCTCGACTCTACCGTCTTGCCAGAAGGTCAGCAGAAGGTCAGCCGGAGGCGGAATCGAGACAAACGACACGCCACCGCCGCTGACGAAGACGCCAGCGCCGGAGAGGAAGGGGATGGAGGAAGGGGTGGCCCGGGGGAATTGGGGGGCGGGGGGTCGAGCGCCGTGGGGTCCGGGGTCCTAGATTTGTCTTACATGAGTAATAACGCCGGCTGTGGCTGGATCATACGTGTCATCTGCGTGGCGAGAGCGGCCGGCTCTCTTTTTTCTTTCTTTTCCTCACAGACACCTCGGTAACAGGAGCGCTCGTTTTGCAGGCCCTCGGCACACTCCCCTGGGTGGTCATTAGTCGTGGTTAACCGGAAGAAAGAAAAAAAAAGAGAATAAAACTGAAAAAACCTCCCGGGTCCACCAGTAGATGGCGCAGGTGCTCTGACTGTAAGACTGCGAGAGGCGTTGGCTGAGGATGGAGGATTTCAGCCTCTCCCCTTCCCCCCCCCCCCCCCCCCACCCCTCTCCCCAACTGTCCTGAAAATGATGTTGCACGGTTACATAAGAGTGCAGCATCTCTCGACAGTCTCCGTATTAGAAATGATGCGTTAGATCTTAACCCAAAGTACGCCATTTCCCCCTCCCCTCCCCTCCCCTTCCCCTTCCTTTTCAGCTAATGCGCCCCAGCTCCACCGGAGAGAGCCTCCACCAAAATGTGATTATTTTTTTTATTTTTCGCCCCCTTCTCTCTTCTTTCCTCTCCAGAGTGATAGAGGAGTCCTGCTTTGATCACTGACCTAATTAATGAATCCATTGACGAATGTAAATACCAAATTAGTTATGCAAATGAAAGAAAGAAACAGAAAACACACACAGCTCAACACAGCCAACAAACAAAACCGGAAAAAAGAACAGAAAACAGGAAGGGATGAGGCGAGATCTCCTCCATGATACGTGATTTAAGGAGAAGGCCCGGATGAACAACAAGTGTGGATTGTGTGGACTGCGGCAGAGGGCTTCAAGAATGGCAATCGAGGGACCGGGGGGGGGGGGAATGAAGGAAATCGGAATGCCCTGCTTCTCCCAAGCTTCCCTAATGTGTACACTTTTAGAGCTCAATCATCTGTTCGTTCCAGCGGTATCCTTCCACATGTTTACTGTCTTAGTAAAAGAAAACCAACTGTTAGCTGCTGCTATGTGAACGACGCTAAGCAAACAGTTTGAAAAGCGGCACACGTTTTGTTTTTTTTTCGCCACGGCTTACCAACGATTACCTCAACCCCCGTTAACAAGGAGCCATCTGAATCCCAATTGATTTTTAAAACAGGCGGGGAACGGTTCTCCGAGAGATGTGGAGACCCGTAAAGTACATTCAATCTGGATTTACGAGCGTAAATGGTGGTCAACCGATACAAAGCAACACACACGCTCTGTGTGTGTGTGTGTGTGTGTGTGTGCATGCGCATTTCAAGAGGGGATTTCTGGTGAAACTCTTAGACTCTACGTCTAAACCTGATTGTGTCGATTGTGAGAGCCCTTTGGGTAAACAGATGGTTGTTGTTGTTGTTTTTTTAATCTGTATACAATCTAGATTAAAAAAAAGGTTTGTAGGATATGTGGTTTGTGGTGTATCCACAAACCACAAACCAGGGCCACTGTTTGGTTTCGTCACAATTTGCAACCATCATCGCAAAGTTTAGCTCTGTGTGTGTGTGTGTTTCAGTGAGTGAGTCAGTGAGTGAGTGAGTGAGTCAGTGAATGTGAGTGTGTGTGTGTGTGTGTGTGTGTATGTATGTATGTATGTATGTGTGTGTGTATGTATGTGTGTGTGTGCGTGTGCGCGCGTGTGTGAGTGATGCGCCTGAGATAGAGTGTTGCCACTCTATGTAGCCAAACCTTTTCAGCGACTTTTAAGCGCTGTAAGCAGGGCACAGAGCAGACTAGGTTACACTGAGCTGTAGACACTCAGCAGGGCCCTGTCTAAAAAAAGAGCAGCCACATTCAGAACATCTCTGCCAATCTTTCCCCAGAGGACATTCTTGACAAGGAACCACGAAAAGCGACTTCACACTTCTGATGATGGGCTGTGATGTGAGAAGAAAATAGTCATAATAATAAAATACAAATACAAATATATATATACTAAGGCTTGGTGGGGTGGGGGGGAAGAGGCAAGCCATTTTTTAGAAATGGCTTGATTTTCCCTTTCCGGTTGTCTGTGCCCATGTAATAATAAGGATCAGAGTCTCTCCATATGCTCCTCATGTCTCTTTCTGCACTGGAAGGTCCAGGGATTAAGAATCTGGTGCTGGAAATAAAGCCAAACTGGCCCTCAGCAGGGCGTCAAGAGAAGGAGGGGTGTGTGTGTGTGTGTGTGTGTGTGTGTGTGTGTGTGTGTGTGTGTGTGTGTGTGTGTCTGTGTGTGTGTGTGTGTGTGTCTGTGTGTGTGTGTGTGTGTGTGTGTGTGTGTGTGTGTGTGTGTGTGTGTGTGTGTGTGTGTGTGTGTGTGTGTGTGTGTGTGTGTGCAAAAAGCCCCTTATGCCACTGGCATTAATTGGACCATACACACGCAAATACACACAAGCAGTACTCCCCTTCGGTATAGCTTGGCCCTGTATGTCAGACTCTAAAGGACAGTATATAGTCAGCGGGATCTAGATATTAATACCTTGAGGGTATTAAGGCATAACTTCTTTCTGGGTCAGGCTGGGTAATTCTTTAGTGAGTAATCTCTTCTAGCTTCCATGTATGAACTAGCATCTCAAACAGGGTGCCGGCCTTGTGGTCGGGGCCTGGCTCCACTGCTGCAGCGCCGCCGAGCCTCAAGGTTATCAAGGCGACCTTCTGCCTTTAATATCATTATCTGGGAGGATTTGGATGAGTAAAAGGCAGCACTCTTGTAACCCATGGCCTAGGGAGTCAAAAGAGAACCCCAATTTTGTTTAGGAGCCTAGAATGGCTTGCCGCGTGTGTGCGTGTGTGCATGTGTGTGTGTGCGTGTGTGCGTGTGTGCATGTGTGTGTGTGCGTGTGTGCGTGTGTGCATGTGTGTGTGTGCGTGTGTGCGTGTGTGCATGTGTGTGTGTGCGTGTGTGTGCGTGTGTGCATGTGTGCATGTGTGCGTGTGTGCATGTGTGTGTGCATGTGTGTGTGTGTGCGTGTGTGCATGTGTGTGTGCGTGTGTGCGTGAGCGCGCTTGTGCGTGCATGTATGTGTATGTATGTGTGTGTGTGTGTGTGTGTGTGTGGTGTGTGGTGTGTGGTGTGTGCGGGCCTGCGTGCGTGCATGTGTGTGTGCGTGCGCACGCTCGTGCGTTGCGTGCGTGTTTGGCGTATATGAAGGGAAATACAACATTCAGTAGGTCAATTTCCAACAATGCATTGAGTCCCACAATATGCTAATGCATTGTCACCAAACAAAACAAAACAACATTCATTTGACCAATCGCGGAAAACAGCATTACGAAAAAACAAAACAAATAAAACCGAAGTCAACCCCACCGCGATATTATGCTAATCGTACCGCACAACTATAACGTATCCGCAATCTAAGTCGTTAACGCAATTTTGTCAACTTCCCACGGAATCCTTTCCCTCGCCATTGGACGCATGCGGTAATGATCTCTCCGTTTTCTCCCCCCAACTTCTTCTTCTCCCAGGTCCCCCCCCCCATCACACACACACACACACACACACACCCCCCCGGTCTTTAATGACTAAAAACAATCACAGCAACAACAGGAATAGGCTTCAGTCAGCCATTTCAAAGTCAATAGCAGCTTGTGGCTTTAACTAACTCCATCAAGAGTGGCTGGGACTTAATTAAACCTTAGCACAACAATGTCGCGGACCACAGGGGCTGGCAGGAGCCGTTTTCTCCGGATACCCCAAAGTATGAAGGAAATGCCATTACCTCAATTCGTCCCTGGCATTGAAAAAAAACCAACCACAACAACAACAACATCCACACACTGTACACAGAGGGCTCCATACACACACACACACACACACACACACACACAGCCTCGGGCTACGATCTTTCAGCATATAATCATCGCTTTAATATTGGCCACTAATGAGGTTCCTTTTTTGTTTATGGGGTTTGGTTGTCTTCAAACTGATGGGAAACCGCAATCGCACCAGGGACCACCAAACGTCTCCCAATTGTTTATTGCCGATTTGCCGTAGCAACGGCCCGTAACCCCCCCCCCCCCCCCCCCCTCCCCTCTTGACATTTTATTGATTTTAAATATTGGTTTTAAAAGAAGAAAAACTCACAAGTTACAAAGAAGACCAGGACTCATCTCCCTGTGATGGTCACAGCTAGGTCCATTAGCGACTCTCTCATTAGAACCAGTTCACTAAAGTAGAAAATTAAATGTCCCATTTTATAAGTTGGGGGGTGGGGTGGGGTGGTGGGTGGTGGGGGGGGGGGGGGGGGTGGTGGGAGGAGGGCCTTTTAAACAGACACTGCATCCTCGCTCAACCTCAAGGCTCAAACACATGGACTTTCTCTGAGCAATTAAATATGAGCGTTGAGAATATTAAAGGTGTGGTATTTAAAACCGCTCCGGCAATATGGTTTCTTTAACAGATGATTTAGCCGACATCTGTTCTGCCAAACTACTTTGTTAAAGTGTCATTTTCTTTTATATAAATATAAAGATACCTATAAAAGGTGTTTCGC
>CM051000.1:30588490-30618490 GCA_027704905.1 Muraenolepis orangiensis
GTCCATCCATCACACCCGCCCCGTCCTCCCTCTAGTGGCAGGGGGGGACAGTCTGTTATCACTTCACCCGACACTTCAATTATAACCCAAGCAGTGTGCAGATCCAAGATAATGCCAGAAACAAGAAAGGGCTACAGTGTGTCTTTGGCTAGCCGTTAATAAAGTCCCCGGTCGCTACACTACATCAAATGAACCGACTCTGGACTCAGGTGATTCTGTAGTGTGTGGTGGACTGCGGAGAGGCCCCTATCTGATGGCTCCTCCACAGGCTTCTGTGGCTCGGGAAGAGGCCCACAAATGGCTTTGTTTCACTCACTTACTTCCGAGCGGTCATGCCCGCCTGCCAGGCCTTGCTCTGCGGCCTTATTGGATGGTTTAACGCCACAGATATGCTCCGGTGCAGGACTATTGTTAAAAATGGTATGGAAGAGACACTGCTTCAGCTGTTTTCTTTCATGATATATTTTATAATATAGTGTAGTGTGTGTGTGTGTGTGTGTGTGTGTGTGTGTGTGTGTGTGTGTGTGTGTGTGTGTGTGTGTGTGTGTGTGTGTGTGTGTGTGTGTGTGTGTGTGTGTGTGTGTGTGTGTGTGTGCATGTGTGTATGTGTATGTGTATGTGCACAGAGGCATTCACATATTCATATGTGTTGGTGTGTGTTTGTGTGTGTGTGTTTGTGTGTGTGTGTGTGTGTGTGTGTGTTTGTGTGTGTCCTTCTGACTTTGTCACTTGTCATGTTAACACAATCTGATACAAAGGAAGTCATTCTTGAGAACCTTTACACAGGTTATGAATACCAAGATGTGATCATTGTACTATGAAAGGTGTTCAAATCACCACAGAACATGACAGGATGTTGTAATAGATTAAAGCTATGACTTTGTGGTATAATGAGGCTGTTTATAATTAAGAATTATAATAACACCCGTAAAAAATAATCAGGAACGACAAATAAACAGAAAATAAAAACACATTTGAAAAAAAGGATACCTTTTTACGCTAAAGCACACTTTGCATATTTGTAATGATGTGAAATTAACGGAAATTGGAAGGTAACCATGCCAACCAGGGACGTATGCATATACATTGTAGAAACACATGTATGTTCTGTCTATGCGTAATGCTCTATAGGTGCGTTCTATTCGATTTTATATATACAGGTATATATATATATATATATATATATATATGTATATATTACATTTTTATATACTTCCATAATGCTTGACCTTACCGTACGATTCATCCACGGCACGGTTTCACAGCCAGAGCCGGGAAGAAGCAAGTAGTAAGAGTACAGGAAGTGATCGGCTACAAGCGAGTCTGTTTAAGCCACACACACACACACACACACACACACACACACACACACACACACACACACACACACACACACACACACACACACACACACACACACACACACACACACACACACACACACACACACACACACACACTACAGTGTACCTTTTTCACAAAAGCACACTTTGCACATTTGTTGAAAATGTGAAATCACGGGATGAACGGAGATTGGAAGGTAACCATGCCAACCAGTGACTCTTCACCAGTATTTCAAACTGCCGTTATGTTGTATGTGTAGACTAGGTATGTCTATACATTGTATAAACACACGTGTGTTCAGTCTATGCGTAATGCTCTATAGGTGCGTTCTATACGGTAGACTGTGTGTACTGTGTGAGGTGTACTGCAGAAGAGGCATGCATAACACAACCGCCTTGGGCTGGTTTCAGATGAAAAAAGGGGTAATTTACTCCAATTTCTACGCAGCGTTGGACATGTATGTAAGCTCAGGTTCTCTTCCTCATTGATGCCTCGCCCTCTGAAATGTAAATTATATACACTGTAAAAAAAAGGGGGGGGGGGTGGAGGGGGAAAGGTAAAGCTGATTACATTTCATAATCATATTCATGGTTATTGATAGCCCAGGGCTATTCTTACGAAGGGAACACCCTTGACTGCAGAGTCTTCCATGAGATGGCCAGTGGCGAGTATATAGGAGAGAGAGGGGGGGGGGTTCAAGTCCTCACCAGGGGAGAGGAGGGAGGTTATCGGTAGAAGACCGAGTTCTCAGTACCACCCAGAGCAGAGATTACGAAAGGCCATAATAGACCCGAAAGCCGTGAGAAGCACAATGGAACTTGCCCAATGCCATTTCAATGCAAATTCTGTGCACCTTTTGAGAAAGAGAAAGAGAAAAACAAAAACATTTCCATATTGCCTGTGATTTACGGAAGCCCTGAAAGGAAACATTACAAACCAAAAAAAATACATTAAGGAAAAATATACCAAAAGTTGGAATTTTTCTAAGAAGGCCTACATGGCCAAAAAAAAGGACATTTCACAAGATACTTAAGTTATAAGTCGTCTTCAACAAAGGGTGTTTTTGCAATCAATTCATGGGGGAATTCATTATGGTGAAACAAAACAAGCACAATTCCACCGGCTGTGGCTGAAGTTGGTCTCCTTTAGACCAGGGTCAAAGGGTAATGGGGGGGTCTGTGAGAGTCAAGAGGCCCTCTCATGGACCTTGGGAATCCCATGGGTCTGGATGGACCTGGGTCAAACCACCCTACTGTGTGGGTGTCAGTGAGGCTCATCAACAACCAGGAGTGTCATTAGAACTACGTAGGCCTATACTGTCGCTCATTATCGCTCGCTCGCTCTCTCTCTCTCTCTCTCTCTCTCTCTCTCTCTCTCTCTCTCTCTCTCTCTCTCTCTCTCTCTCTCTCTCTCTCTCGCTCTCTCTCTCTCTCTCTCTCTCTCTCTCTCTCTCTCTCTCTCTCTCTCTCTCTCTCTCTCTGTATCTCTCTCTGTATCTCTCTTTGTCTCTCAAATATATAATTTAATAAAAGAAGCCAAAAAGGATATATATATAAATAATCAGCAGGTCGTTCCGAATAATAGACACAAAAATGTGTATGTGTGTGTGTATGTGCGTACTTTTGATTGTGTGTGTGTGTGTGTGTGTGTGTGTGTGTGTGTGTGTGTGTGTGTGTGTGTGTGTGTGTGTGTGCGTGTGTGTGGGAGCTCCAGGATACGTTATCCTTCCCCTACAGTTTCTCCAACCAACACACCTTATTTATTCATGCGACATCTTGTCCTTTCGCCTCCTCCTCACCCTCCTCCTCCTCCTCCTCTTCTCTTCTCCTCTCCTCCTCCTCCTCCTCCTCTTCTCTTCTCTTCCTCTCCTCCTCCTCTTCTCTTCTCTTCTCTTCTCTTCTCCTCCTCCTCCTCCTCCTCCTCCTCCTCCTCCTCCTCCTCCTCCTCCTCTTCTCTTCCTCTCCTCCTCCTCCTCTCCTCCTCCTCCTCCACTCCTCCTTCCTCCTCTCCTCCTCCTCCTCTTCACTTCTCCTCCTCTCCTCCTTCCTCCTCTTCCTCCTCCTCTTCCTCTCCTTCCCCTTCCCCTCCTCCTCCTCCTCAACTCCTCCTCCTTCTCCTCTCCTCCTCTCCTCCTCCTTCTCCTCTCCTCCTCTCCTCCTCTCCCTCCTCTCCTCCTTCTCCTCCTCCTCCTCTTCCTCCTCTTCCTCCTCCTCCTCCTCCTCCTCTCCTCCTCCTCTTCCCCCTCTCCTCCTCCTCTCCTCCTCCTCCTCCTCCTCCTCCTCCTCTCCTCCTCCACTCCACCTCCTCCTCCTCCTCCTCCTCCTCCTCCTCCTCCTCCTCCTCCTCCTCCTCTTCTCTTCCCCCTCTCCTCCTCCACTCCACCTCCTCCTCCTCCTCCTCTTCCCCCTCTCCTCCTCCTCTCTTCCTCCTCCTCCTCCTCCTCCTCCTCCTCCTCCTCCTCCTCCTCCTCCTCCTCCTCCTCCTCCTCCTCTCCTCTTCCCCCTCTCCTCCTCCTCTCCTCGTCCACTCCTCCTCCTCCTCCCCCTCTCCTCCTCCTCCCCTCCTCTCCTCCTCCTCCTCTCTTCCTCCTCTTCCAGCACTTGCGGATGCAGAGATACCGACGCCTCAGATAGCAGACCCATTTGGGTTGGCCCCCGACCGCTGATCGCGTGGCAGCCAGCGAGACACCCCCATTGGTTTCCCCCTTATCGGGATCTGATGGGCTGCTCAGAGGAACGGTCCGCCCTGCGTTGGGCTGGTGGTGCTAAACACACCGCTCTCCTCCCGCCGAGATTCACCCTCTGCACTGAGCTGCAGCCTTTAACTAAAAAGGGGGGGGTTGAAGGAGGGCCGTTTTTCTTCCCTGGCGTATCGGCTCGTTTGTTATTGTTGGTTCTCCTTCAAAGTGCTGCTGGCCCTCTTAAAAACAGCTGCTTGACAATTTTGTAATTGCATTGTGTGATAAAAAGCTAATTAAGTTATGGATGATCTCTTATCTGTTTTTATTTTTATTTTTTGCTCCCCCCCCCCAGCGCTATCCAACAGATGACCTCGATTAGATCAGTCTGGATGTTTATGTGTGTGTGTGTGTGTGTGTGTGTGTGTGTATGCATGCGTGTATGCGAGTGTGTATGTGAGTGCATATGTACGTGCATGTGTACGTGTGTGTGTCTGTACGTGCCCACGTGTGTGTGTGTGTGTGTGTGTGCCAGTATGTGTGTATACGTGAGCCAGTGTGTGAATGTGTGTGTGCATATGTGTGTGTATGTACATGTTCCAGCATGTATGTGTGTGCGTATGTGTGTGTGTACGTGTGCCAGTGTGTGTGCCAGAGTGTGTGAATATGTGTGCGCGTATGTGCGTGTACATGTTTCAGCATGTATGTGTGTGCGTATGTGTGCCAGTGTGTGTGCCAGAGTGTGTGAATGTGTGTGCGCGTATGTGCGTGTAAATGTTTCAGCATGTATATATATGTGTATATATGTGTATGTGTGTGTGTATGTACGTGTGTGTGTGCCAGTGTCTATGTATGTACGTGTGTACGTGTGCCAGCGTGTGTGTATGCGTGTCTGTGCGTGCGTGCATTGCTGCGTGATAACAAAGTACAGTGATAACTACAGCGATGGCGCGTGAGGAGAGAGTCCTTGATGACAGCCAGCCAATCACGCAGAGAGACGCCACCCGATAAGAGCGCAGCCGTGCCGGAGGGGGCGTGGCCTGCCGCTGAAGTCCCTGCCGCCTGAGATTCCAGAAAACAACTGATAAGACAGAGAGTCTAATGAGGTTGAGTTGTGTTACCGTCTCACACAAAATTGCGGTGGCTGACTTATTCCCCCGGTGAAGCGGGGGACGAGATACTGGCGAGTTTGAGAGAGCGGCGTGGACTTGTGTGTCCACGGCACGGCGAAAAAGGAAAAGACATATCCAAGGGAGCCATGGATCACCCTATGAGAAAAGGGGGGTGGACACAACACTATCAACACAGAATTGAATGGACCAAAAGGATGTAACCACAGTGTAACATAAGTAACACACACACATACACACACACACACACACACACACACGCGCACATGCAAACGCACACACACACACACACACACACACACACACACACACACACACACACACACACACACACACACACACACACACACACATACACGCGAGCACACACAAACACACACACACACACACACTAAAGTTACCTCCGCCATCCAAGATGAACTGGAGGTTATGTTTTCACCCCTGTTTGTCGGTATGTTTGTCGGTTAACAAGATAACTCGAAAAGTTATGTATGGAATTGGACAACACTTGGTGTTTAGATGACTTATGAACCAAGGAACAGTTGATAAGATTTTGCCACAGATCCGGATCCGAAACTGGATCCAGGGGACTTAATGTCTCCTTTTCCCGAGTGCCCTCTAATTTGAATATCAAATTAGTTAGCAAAAGGGAATTGCACTCACTCACTCCTTCAATCCCGCACTCCCTCACACTCAGGATATTACCATGGTCAGTTAATAAGGAGCCCATCTTTCTCCCACTGCACCCCCATCCTGGTCGGTCTGGAACGGCGGTGGGCTCAGATGCCATGATTGTGTATTAAGGATAGATTAGGATTGTGCTGTCTGAGCAGGAAATACAATACTTTGTCTGGGATGCCTTGTTTACGGTGCATCCTAGCTGAGCAAGCATGGCCCCAGACATAAAACACCATTAATATTAGTTACACTGACGTCACAGTGACCACACTCGATGCAAGATGGGCTTATATGGCTATATAACCTAATATAGTCAGTCAGCTAAAATCATGATATCTAAAAAAAAAAGGCTTTATCTCATGCATATATATATATATATATATATATATATATATATATATATATATATATATATATATACGTATATATATATATTATATTTATATTTATATTTATATTTATATAATGATACAAACACACACACAGTATATACATATATACTGTATATACATACATATATATACATATATATATATACACACACACACACACACAAACACATACACATATATATATATATATATATATATATACATACACACATACAGTATGTATATATATATATATATGATCAGCATTTTTTACATAATAGCCATTTCTATCCTGGGTGATAGGTATAGTTTAATCCTTTGGGATTAGAATTAGCACTCTGCTCATTTGCGCATCACCTAAATGAGCTGCTCTCCTCAGTGCTCCCGAATCTGCAGCACTGTGGGGTTGTGGTGCTAAATAATTCAAGGCCTTCTCTGTTGCTAAAGTCCGGCCTGCATGCGCATCACGTCCATCTCCCCGGCCCCTAACGCGTCCCTGTTCTTTTGAGGAGTCATACGTCACAGTGGTCCCTAACAGCAGCAGGGGCCACGGAACATGTGCCAAGCTCACTTAGAGGTATCCGGGATGAGGAGGAGGGGGGGAGAGAGAGAGAGAGAGAGAGAGAGAGAGAGAGAGAGAGAGAGAGAGAGAGAGAGAGAGAGAGAGAGAGAGAGAGAGAGAGAGAGAGAGAGAGAGAGAAAAAGAGAGGGACAGAGAGAGAGAGAGAGAGAGAGACAAAGGGTAGCTACAGTCTGTCCCCTTTTCCACACCGTACGGACTATGAAAGAGTAAGCGGCGCCTTCACTCCCAACCCCTGACGTCCGGAGTGAGGGCCGGGGGCGACAGAGAGGAATAGAAAACGATAAGGTAGGTTGTGTTCAGGTCAATCAAAGTTGGAGGGGAAAATACCTCAAGCTTTGTATCCTAATGAGTCCCGTGTTCCAAGGGTTCCAAGGGAACAGGGGTGGAGACCCCCCCCCCCCCCCAACGCTTTGTAATCACGCAGCGAGCACAGAGGTTGGGTGCTAGTTACAAAGCCTTTGTCTGTCGGTAGGACTTGAATAGGCTGCGTGGCAGAACAGACATGGTGTAATTGCCTCACAGACTAATTACTGAAGTGTGGCTCGGCAGAAGCCCTCCTCATCCAGCAGAGAGGGAGAGAGGATGGTCGGGAAAGAGAGAGAGAGAGGATGGAGAGAGAGAGAGAGAGAGAGAGAGAGAGAGAGAGAGAGAGAGAGAGAGAGAGAGAGAGAGATACAGGGCAGAAAGACAGAGAGAGAAAGACACATACATAGAGAGAGAGGGACAGACAGGCAGAGATGGAGACAGACAGACAGACAGACAGACAGACAGACAGACAGAGAGAGAAAGAGAGACGGAGACAGGTTGAAATGAAGCAGAGCTGTAACAGCATCAGTACAACCTGTCGGCCTGCTGACAGGAACCCTGCAGGATCGCTGACACCACACCCCGGGACCATCCGTCTTTAGGGCGACTGGAAACGCCATATTGATCAGGTATCGGTAAAACCCATGCACAGCTTGAATTGAACCGTTTCCCGTCGAAGTAAGCCGCAGGTGGTCAATCAAAAATCCACGGCGAAAGAGAGAGAGAGAGAGAGAGAGAGAGAGAGAGAGAGAGAGAGAGAGAGAGAGAGAGAGAGAGAGAGAGAGAGAGAGAGAGAGAGAGAGAGAGAGAGATGATTCTTGAGCATGAACAAGATCCGTGCACAGACACAGGCGCTCATCATCCCTTTGCCAATAATGTCATTCGCCAAGCGATTGTTTAACACCAAAACGACCCTTTTTCCACACAGAACAATCTGATATGGCGATGTTTCCCTGCCCGCCCCCCCGCCCGCCCCCTCCTAAGCCCAGAGTCTAGAGGAACAGCTCAGGGCCATATCGACGCAGCACAGAGAACGTGTGCGTCCTCGAATGACAGCCCCCCCCCCCCCACCCCATCCCCCCACCCCCCCAAGGCAACCCGGAATTCGTACTTGACGAACATGCTCATTATTGGACGACCTCACTCAATGGAAGGCTTCCGTCCCGAATGGATTCAAGCCTTAAATACCTGAGAGACAAATGATGCCCACATGGCAACAGGAAATGAGCTGTCGCGCAGTGGGAAGACTTTGCTCGCTTTGTTGGCAACTGTTGACGACCTCCTCGAAGAAAGTTAAAACCCACAAGAAACTGTGGTATAACAAGTGGTATAATATTCATGTTGGAAAAATTCTGTGCTTTTTGTGTTTGAACTACTAATAATGCTACTTCATTATTCATTTAAAAAAATTGCTGGGCCCACTTGTAATTGATGGAATTGGAGTATTTATATTGTTAGCTCAAGTACTTATAGTATGGACCTGAGCTGAATCTTTTTATATCTGGGTTATATTGTCTTGAAAGTACAAGGAAGGCCAAGAACATTCCTATAATACTTACCTTGTGCTATACCGCTGCATCTGTGCGTGCCGTCCGTCATGAAAGTTTCAAGGTTAACGCGTGACTTTAGTGAGTAGTTTTTAATGGTTAGGGTAGCTGCTTATCATAGTTAAATACAACCTCCCCCCCCCCCACACACACACACTCCTCCCATCTGTGGCTCTAGTTTGGCTTCCATTCTCTTGTCCTGATTGACAACGCATGTGCCAGGGTAGAGGCCTTCCGTGTATCCTGCGCATTGCGAGACATCGAGTTTCGAGTTGCAGGACTGTGTACAATATGGACGACAATAACAAATGTCAACAGAGTTAGCCTATTTATGTCAGAGTACACAAACAAACAGGCACAACCGCGGCCTGCCTCTTTCGCAACCCCCCCCCCCCGTAGGTCAATATTCAAAGTGTTAACTCAACGTGATTAGTCACGCAGTGACAGCCCACTCGTCTGAGCCAACCCCACTCAGGTGTGAGACAATGGACAGGACAAGGGGCGGACTGGGACAAAAATTCGGCCCTGGCATTTAGTCACTTGACCGGCCCACTTTCAGAAAGGGGGTGTGATACACCAGTGTAGCCACCTGCGTAACAATTTCTTTACGTACATTTTCTTTTCAGCAAACGGCGGCCCAAAAGTGCGTCGGCCCTTCTGGCATTTGCCAGAACTGCCAGATTGCCAGTCCGCCCCTGGACAGGACCCATAGCACTTGGCTGGTACACGCATGCTGGGCCTCGGTTCGGCATGAAAAAGACAGGCGTTTGTGTTCTCCATGGTGGCGGAGTGAAAAGAAGTTAAAGGACAGGATGAACGCGTTGGTTAGCGTCTGGGGTTGTGTTGGTGATGGCAGACACGTGGATGTATTGAGAATAGCGCCTGTTTGGTATTCATTGATGTGCACTCTGACGGTGACCAGGGCATCTGCAGTCCACGGAGCATGCATCCCACTTTCTGCTAATGAGTGAGATTTAAGTGTATCGCTTAGGGGCACATCAGTACCAATATTACTTTTACAGGTTTTTGTTTTTTTTGGCATTGAATCTTTAAAAACCTCTCTTCTTTTACCTTAGGCTATGGTCACCCCCCCCCCCCCCCACCCCCCCCAATCTGATTATTCTACCTAATGAGTGTCGTTTCAGCCCGGGTCGTACTAAGAAAAACTTGCCTGAGCAATAAGCTATCTATATTTTATGAAGCGGTGCAATCTCCCTCAAGTACAGTCGGCATATTTGAAGAAAGATGCCGTTTCATGTATTGATGTTGTGAGACCGCTTCAGCATTGACATATTGGTAAGTAAGATTTACAGATGTGAAGATGTGGGTTTGTTTACGTGACATCATGTACATATACAACCAACATAGGACACAAGACATTGTCACTTACAGCCACAAATTAAACACCACTGTAGAAAGCATAGAAGCTCATGTTCTGTATCACGTCGAGTGTTTGATTCCTCATAGTGGACATATCTTCGTAAAGACAGCGGTTTGTTTATCCCAAGAAAAGGGAAATTTGAAAAATGATGGAGTATCATTAACAGTTTTCATATTGCATAACTATGTATTGCGCTGCAATCTCCACAGTGATTTCTGTTCGTGTTGCCTTTTGATATCTCAATTCAATTCTATCTGGTGTGTTGGTTGTTCAAGGTTCTGCTTTAGAGGCCAGGAGGGAACAGACCGGATCCTTCCGCGTGATGCGATGGACCGTTTGCGTGACATACGACCTCGATGTCCTTGTGGTGCGTGTGTTACAGTACTAACTTTATATTATTGTCGGTATTCGAAAGAGCTGCTGGTAGACACAAAAGTATACATTTGGATGTCAAGTGGATTGAGGGTCATTGGGGGAACCCTATTCCAGGCAGGCTAAACACTACTCTACTACTTGTGCAGGTTCTTTATAGACCATGTCTGTATTTTATAGGTATTGTGCCCCCCTCTGCCCCCTCCCCCCCGGACCAGTTTGCATCCTGAGACCCTAGCAGGGTCTAGCTCCACAATCATTCCCAAGGACACAGCTCTGGGGAGCCTTCACAGACCTAACTGCCCCCACCTGGAGGTGATCAGGGACCATCGAGGTCACTATGCACAATATACAGCGCGACGATTCCTTAATGCAATCACTCCCGTCGCACTAGTGTGCGCCCTGCATGATTTTAGACATTTGTTTGAGAATGGACCGTCGTGATAGCGTTGTCACTTTGAGTGATGACTGGGGGGGCTCCCGCAGCACCTCGGGTTCAAGGGCAGTTTGTGTGAGCAGTGGGGGGGGCTGCTATTCTCTGCACTGGTACTGGTACTCTTTCCAGGCGACTTCAGTTTCAACTCTAACAAAGTGCCTCTTACGGTGGCAAACATTACTATTAAGATGTAGCAGTAATTGCTATTCTGAAATCCAGGAATAGCATTGCAATTGCATGCGATATGGGGAGTTGGTTTGTAGCCTGTTCAGTCATATAGATGTAATGTTATATGCAGGCTGGTTATATACGGTATATCAATTGAGGTAGTTGTCGTTTTCTTGAGTGAACTTGGGGACGCATAATCAATGGAATTAGAGAGACTATTGATTATGTAATATAAGGAGTATGGGGGACATTATTAAAGAGAACTAGGGATTTATTTACTCCTGAAAGGAAGTGGTAACCCGCCTTACTCCTTCTGCTGTACCGTTGGACAATGAGACGAATGGGTGCATTAAAAGATAAAGCAACGCGAACAAGAATTGAATACCAAAGGGAACAGGAGCGTGGTTCAAGAGCTATGAACTATAATTCTTCTCACAACATAAACACTGACCTGTGATACTGTGATCCTCTCTCTCTCTCTCTCTCTCTCTCTCTCTCTCTCTCTCTCTCTCTCTCTCTCTCTCTCTCTCTCTCCCCCCTTGTTTCGAATGTTCGCGTGTGTGTCTTTGTCCGGTCGCAAAGCGCGGTAAGCGTAACGCGGTGGAAGAAAACCTGCAGCGATGGGGACGATGCCCAGTGAATCACCGTCAACACAGCACACACTCCGGCGGGTTTTCCGGTCTCTGACGTGTGGTGAGGTCAATAGCTAGAAAACGAGTCCCCTATTCAGCTGCACTCGAGTACTAAACCACTCTAGACTGTCTACCTTCTGTGTATTTCGCTGTTGTTTGATCAACATGTTTTGTCAATCATGTACATATCATCCATCAATGCCTTTATTGTTCTTTTTATGTTAATTTTATTCTGTATGGCATTACATTAGTATTGTTTTAGACATGCATACTGCGGGAGGGAATGGGAAGTAAGCATTCAATTGTACTTTGAATGCTGTAAAAAATCTTGTATCTTGTAACATGTAACATGCTGCTGCACCCAGAAGCACCTGCCTACCTGCCTATATACCCTACCTACAACCTCTAACCTAACCACCGACCCACCCGACAGGTGAGTGTGTGTGTGTGCGTGTGTGTGTGTGTGTGTGTGTGTGTGTGTGTGTGTGTGTGTGTGTGTGTGTGTCTGTGTGTGTGCACACAAACACAGGTTTGACGGTTAATGGGTAAAATTGAACGGTGACATTGCAGAGTTCTCCACAATCCGATGCCACTAAACGGCGGTGAGCACGGCCACACCTTCCACACAACCCAGCGGCTGTGGCCAGTCACCCCACGTCACGGCGTGGCTCTGCGGTCACCTTGAGACATGCCTGGAGAGGAGCCAGCGCCTCGCCGCCGCTGCTGTCTGTCGTCTACGGGACAGACTCCAACCGTGCTTCTGTTAACACCAATTGTTGTAGGATCATATGGTCTTTCCTTAAGGGGCCCACGTCGATTTTGTCCGCCAAGCGGAGCCTTAATGAAATCTCTTGTGTTGTTAAGAGCGGTCACATAGCCACAGCGAGGTGGGGTGGGGGGGGCCACTTTGTACTTTGTACTTCTCTTGTGTTTTGCCCTCATTGTAGAGCCAGAGCCATATTTAATGTGTGTGTGTGAAAGCCATGCTGAAGGACACTAAATCTAAATATGTATCAATCTGGGTTATCAATCTAAATCTGGAGGATTGAATCCTCTTCATTGGTCACACACACAGTGAAATGAGTTTCTCTGCATTTAACCCATCCTAGTATTAGGAGCAGTGGGCAGCTATTGTCTATACAGCGCCTGGGGAGCAGTGCCTGGGGAGCAGCGTAGGGGGTCTGGTGCCTTGCTCAAGGTCACCTTGGCTGTGCTCAGGTGTTTCGGGGACTTGAACCAGCGACCTTCCGGTTCCTAAGCCAAATCTCTACTGACTGAGCTATCCTGCCGCCCCAGGAACATAGAATGAACACACACATGCCCACACACACACACACACACACACACACACACACACACACACACACACACACACACACACACACACACACACACACACACACACACACACACACACACACACCCACACACACACACACACACGTGAATGTACACTAACTTGTACATGCAAACATAAAAGCAACAAAACTCAAAAGGTCAATAAATCCTTTCTTTTGACATTCCATGAATACAATCGCTCAGATGGGAGTGAACCATTTGCCATCATGCATCAAATGACATTTGATGGACGTGATATATCATCAAACACTATATATATATATATATTAATATATTGTATGTATACAATATATATATATAAACATTTTTGTTATATTTTTGTATCTGGAAGACGTCTAAGAAGTATAAAGGGCTTATTATGGCCTATAGATGTTGCACTATGTAAAATGTGAATTATTAGTAGTAGCATTAGTATAACTGTATGGGGGTCGGTAGCACCCGCTACAAACACACTTTGACTTGTATAAAGATAGAAGCCCAAAAGGCCTGAGTAAGCCTTCAACTGCGTTGGCTAAAAAGTGCAACATTTAGTGACCACTTAGTCATCACTTGATTACAGTTCTGCCTCGCCTGTGACTCAGACAGACTCGGACATGGACCGAGCGGATGAACAGACACAGACTGTCACATTCTACAGAGTGCGAACACGACGAATGCAAACAATCAAACCACTTCATATGCAAGAGCAAGCTGTGTTTGTGCACGCCCACGCACAGCAATCTGCAGCAATGCCTTCAGGCTGGCATCAAAAGCAATGGAAACGCGTGTGGAATTTCGCGTGTAGAAATGTAGATGAGGGGTAAGAAAAGAAAAAAAAATATTGCCTAAGTGAATTATAGATCGCACCCCCTATAAGTGCACTGCTACTTATATACATATTTGTCACATTAGATCTAGGAATCAATGAAGCGTTAAAAGGTCGGTGCTTAGGAGAGGAAGAGGAGGGGCCTTCAATTGTACAACATTCGACGGACCAGGTTTGCGCAGGCTAACCTCTCGGTGTAATTCCATCAAATCACTTGAACCGTGAGGTACTGTAATTACACAACACGTAAAAAAGAAATAAAACCAATTCAATGAATACGCTTGATTAAAAATGTGAGGCTAATATGAGCGCAAAGGGACACAAGGGGATTCACTGTTTATGTAACGCTTGACGTCATAAATTGAGGCTGTATAGGTATATATATATGTATATGTGTATATATATATGTATATGTATATATATATATACAGTATATACCGGGATTGTATTTATTTTTCCAAACTATATGAGCACCAATTTGGCAGGCTGAACATGGCTTTCGAAGTGTCCGTCGGTGGGAGCCAAGTAATAGGGCTGCTTTACGCATTAGCTACCATATAGCACCGCTACAATTAGCAAGCCCAATGTGCTCTCCCACGGGGTTGAGACTCTCGGGGCCCCTTCGCCAACCTCCAACCCGCTGTCACTGACGCAGCAAGAAGTACCCCTGGCCTACACCTGCCTACACTAATATATACATAACGCTTCACGGGCCGGATGCCTGCGGGCAGCACCAGTGCGTTGTAGCATTACAATGTTTTCACAGATGCAATTAAAGCCCGCCGGAGCATGGGAGGTGGCCTCGTCAGCTCCCTGGCCGTGCAGCAGGAATATTCCTAATAACATCTCCCAGCTCCCCCCCCCCCCCCCCCCCACCCCCCCCCTCCCAACTGTGACAGAGAGAGATGAGCTTCATGTCTGGTCTGGTAGTACATCTCCCTGGAATTGGCTACGAGAGAAAGACCCTATGAAGGCATGAGATGTATGGTATTTATTTGGTCTTGTTTTATTCAGCTATGTTTTATGTCATCCCTCTTGGTTTAATTTGTTTTGCGTTGCTAAAACAGTACATTTCACTGCACTGCAATGTTGTTGTGATGAAAATGAAATGACCCGATCAATATTAGACTTTCTCCAAAGGGACGAGTCACGGCGTCTTTTTCATTACAACCACGGCGGTGGCCATTTAGTCGTATTCAATTTGTCACCTACTGTAAACCGCGCTATATGCAATCTAGTCAAGATCAAAGTCAGGTGGAAACCACTCATCAAAACAATTACCCAAGCTGTCAAACAGACACGGGAACGGGAAACCCGGATGAAAATACATCTGATAAAGTGGATGACATTGATGAAGTGTTTTCATGGTGGATGTAGGGGAGTCCCCATAGCTCCTTCGAGCTCCCACAAGACTCAGGGTAGAAGGAGAAGAAATGAGATGCACAGCCCTGGGGGGGGGAACCGCCATCTTCATATCGCCCATATTTCACAGCACATGACATGTGGGTTATAGAAATCAGAGAGCCAACATGTGTCTGATTGAAATCCCCTTAAACAGGCGTGAGAGACGTTTGAAGACCAGCGCCAATTAGACATGATATTGCAAAAAAGGGGGCCAATATTTGCATTTTCCTCCATCAAGTGACACGGATTTGTGTCACCCGGCCTCGAGATCTGACGGGAAACATAGAGATACCAAAGCATGCACGCGATTCATTCAGCCCTGCTGCATGCATAATCTCGCTGAATCTATATTCAATTTAAATATTGTCTCTTCGCACTGCAGCCAGCGCTCCATTATGCAAGCAAATTGTTGATTGTTTCACTCACTCCCAGATTCAAAGTTTTGTTTGCGGAAGAACTTTACGTCTGCCGAGATGTCTTAACGTAGTGAATGTGATTACAAGTGCTCTATTTACACAGCCAGGGAACTATAGACGAAGTGCTCTATTTACACAGCCAGGGAACTATAGACGAAGTGCTCTATTTACACAGCCAGGGAACTATAGACGAGCCCCTGAAAACATGTTCACAGGGCCTCAGGCAGAGAGCCCATATGGACATATTGGATTCACAGTTAGGTTATGTATGTACGATGTATGTATGTACGATGTATGTATGTACGATGTATGTATGTACGATGTATGTATGTACGATGTATGTATGTACGATGTATGTATGTACGATGTATGTATGTACGATGTATGTATGTACGATGTATGTATGTACGATGTATGTATGTACGAGTATGTAGAGGGACAGGGTAATATTGGAAATAGGGTAAACAATGAGAGTGTTAAATCTATTTGTTTTAAGTGAAATACGACCCTGTTTCTCACAAGCCAAATATGTTCAAGTGCGGTACAAAACATAGCTTCAGACGCAAAGATCTCAATCCGAAACCAGTGGTAGCAGCATAGCAGCAGCGGCGCGACTCAAAGCTCATCGTGCTTCCCGGGTTGTAAACTGAGAGAGTTGCATTTTGCCACACATTTCATGCGCTTTAGGAGGATGACTATCTCTTGCAGCGCTGCTAGACAACGCCTGTGGGTCCTGCTTCCAGCTAAAGGTCCCAGGAGGTTGATTCAGCGGAAGCAACTGAGAGGGATCCATCACTCAGTATTCTATGCACAGCCTACAGCCCACCGCATCACTCCACCTCTCGCCTAGCCAGGCCGGGCAGACGCTTGCACAAGGAGCAACGGGAGAGAATTGAAATCTACGCCGATTCGTTCTTGTATTGAGTTAACACGTAGAGTTTAATAATTATTGTTTGCTTTCATCTTTCGATGTGGATGCACAGGCATGCCGTCGATGCACCGGACAAACGATCTAGGCCTGTACTGTTGCAACGTGGCATAGTACTGCAGCTCTGCACAGCTGACAAAGAGGCAGCTTTTCTTCCATTCCTTTTATGAATTTGCATAAGCAGACATGGGTGGTAATCTGAGACACTGAACAATCTCAGATGAAAGCCACAATAATGGAGCTCATCCAAGAGGATCTGTGGCTGTTGTCAATGGTGATAGAAACAGGGCTGTAAGCTAAAGAGATCGGATGGGGCAGAGTGTGCAATTGCAGGGGTCTGGGCCAGCAGCATGTTTGGTTATTGAATATTTAATTCCAGGGGATGGGTATGAAAATTCAACAAACCCATGCACATATTAATGTGTCAGTGTTTTGTAGGTCATTTTCTGTCTAATTTGTTGAACAAATCAGACAATGGGAAGTGATATATGTTTTTAGATATGTGATATATGTTTCCTAAGCAAGATCATGATCTTGCTTAGGCTTCAATACCACTACAAAAAAACAAACCCACGACACAACAGGGGCTTCGTTTCCAAATCAAGAAAGTACACCGTCTCAGTACCACATCTCTTCCTATGGATGGTACGCACAAAAGCAGGCATGCAGGAGTAGAAGACTAGCAATTAAAGGCATGGAGGAGCGAACAGCCGACCGAGGCCAATAAAGAGCCCCCTTCGCCACAGTGTTCAAGCTGTAATTAGGTGCAATTGCGATTCCTGTGTGACTTCTGAGCTGGTCTCAGCACCACGTACCTTTTCAAATGAGTCCCGTGGGGTTCACCATCTGCTTTCGCTGCTCAGCACTTTCACACCACGCCCACCGATGGCGTGTTCCAACTCATTACTGCGTGCCCATATATGGGGAAAAGGTTCCACCATTCCTGCCCACCTCCACGAATGGTGGTCGCCTCACACAGATCGTCCCCAATCACAAAAAATCACATCAATTAAACTCTCGCCGTCACTGTCAGTGACATAGCGGTGGTTCCTATGATATACAATATATACATAATACACACGTCTTTATACAGTAGGCCTACTTACTATAACCATATCCAACAACTACATCATATGTGTACGGTGACATCGCAGCTTGACGTTTCCACTTGAATATATTCTGCTGCATCTTTTAAAAATACAATGGCAGATTGCCCAACAGAACAGAACTTTGTTCCCATGCTTTGTCTTCCTCCTCTGGTTCTTCTTTTCCGTCTACCTCGTCCGTCTGACCGCTGCCTGTCCTTTGGGCCCATTCCTTCTCCTTGTTCTTCTAATCTATCATCAAAGACTCGCATGTCTCCGAGGGCCAATCACGGATGGTCAGTCGGTGATCCCGGCCAACCAGAAGGCTTCATTAGAGTCTGGTGTCTCCTCCCAAAAGGAATCATCTCCCCTTAGGAAACCACTAACCCTGCTCAGGATCAATACACTTTGCTCTCTGCTGCTATTTTGGGACAATTGCCCACATTTCTCATGAGGATTTGTGAAAAATAGAAAGGGATTATCTGATACACTACTGGCCAGTGTGTTACGGATGTGGCGAAACTATCAACTATCAGAGTTGAAAATATCAATCAAACTATAAACTATCAAAGCAGCAGTATGAAAATACGCAGGTTATCTCAATGTAAACATGTAACAATTTAAACACAAGAACATAAGATGAGGTAAATAATGTCGTCCAATTAAAATGGCCACTCATTTGAAGGAACTTTTGCGAACACTAAACAAACACTGAAACCTTAATCTGCCTACATAATTGTAAATGGAGCATTTTATGATTATTTAGTATAAGATATGTCTAATATCGTCATCTAAAAAAACAACAACATGCCTATCCATCTTCTTTTTCTTGCTGTTGTTGCTGTTCCACACGAGGGAACAATTACCCACCCGGTCACCTGGGTGAAGTATCCACCAAAGTGACACGAGTGTGTCTCTGAAGACTAGTAGGCTGGTTGCTGAGTAAATGCTTTGCCAAATTGACTATTCTCAGCTCCATCCTGGTTTCTCCTCCCTCTGGTGGTGTCTCTCATGCAGAGAATTGGAATTTGAAATTATTTCACTTTCGATGACATTTGTGCTGAGGGCTCTGACATAATGTGCTCTCAGTTGAATTAAAATGCAAATGACTCTTTCAGTCGGAAAAAATAATAACGTCTTCATTAATTAAAACATTGATTCACTGCAACTTTGTCGGCTATTTATATTACTGCTTTAAATATAAACACTAAATGCTGGCATTCTTGGAAGGAAGGAAGAACACAGAGGAACTTTCTCTACGTTGAGAAAGTCCTAATGACATATTCTAAGGTCAAAACATTTGTAAAGGGCGATAGCAAACCAGTGACCCATGCAGAAAGGTATGATATTCTGCGACTCAAGGAATGACTCAGCTGAAGCAAGCTTAACCAAGTGGGCGAGCGTGGTTATGGAAACACTGTTGGCAGGAGAGCTTTCACAACTCCAGATGACATGAGGTCAGGTGGCTATGAAAAGATAATCAGAAAACCTCATCAAGACATGTGCTGTTTACTATAGGCTTATTCCGCATGTAACTGAATAGCTCGATTTGAAAGCACTAGTATTCCCAATGATGTCGATAGAGACTGATAAGACTTATTAGTAATTATTGTTATTATTTCATTTTTATTTTCTGTAAGTCAAAGTTGGCCACTGTACAATCTGCATTGCTGCAACAATGGTCTCTCTCTCTCTCTCTCTCTCTCTCTCTCTCTCTCTCTCTCTCTCGTCTCTCTCTCTCTCTCTCTCTCTCTCTCTCTCTCTCTCTATCCCCCCCCCCCCTGCCTCAGCTATACTCTTTTCTACAGGCATCAGCTGCTGCAACATCAAAGTGAGGTACTTTAGCACAAAAGTATTGACATTGGCTTTAGCGGAGTGATGGTGCAGAATGCTGTGACGTGTGGGGTTAAGAACACTGAGGTCCCCCCCCTTGCATGTGTCTCACCGGGGGGGGGGCGTTGGAGCGATGCTGAGCTGAAGAACCGACGGAAAGAGAGCCAGCATTTAGGGCTGGAGCCTTGATCTTTGAGTCACAAATGACTACAGCGCCGTAGCACTAGAGTAGATAGCCATTACAAATAAAAGCCCAGTGATTATGTTTGACAACGCTTTAGAGATAGCACTTCTGCCTTGGTTATTGGGAGGTTATTTTAGATGTTGTGGCAACTAGACTTTTTTTTAAGGACTTAAGGCGCGCTATGACGGGTCACACAGAGTGAAAAAAACAACACTTTCATGTTAACTTTATGTATATATATATATATATATACGTATACATGTATATATATATGCATATATATATATGTGTGTATATATATATATATACACACATATATACACACACACCACCAGCTGACCACCTGTCCACAACTTCAAATATCAATATCAATGTCCCACCCATCTGAAGAAACCAAAGATGGGCACGTTTGAGCGGATCCCTTTAGCTTGAGACGCCGCTGACTCGGGTGCCGAACCCAGCGCTCTGCAGGTAAATCTGTCAGGCGCGTCCCTCCTTCCAGCCGGCGAATCGCTTCTCCCAGCAGCTGTTCCCTCAGATGCTGACATATGTCAAAGTGTAATGGAAATGTAACCAAAAATGAAAGTGTGAGAAAGGTTCCTGTTGCAACAACTGCACATCATGATGCAACATCGATCTATTTCTGGTAGCGGGGAAAAAACCCCCCCAAATGATCCACCACACCGCAAGCTATAAACACGCAGGAAATCACAGGAATCCTAAAATGAGGTATGCCAGCGTTGCCCGCTATAGGTTCCCTGAGAAATCGCTATCCATCTGGGGGTTGTGTTTTTTTTTTCTCCCCTGCTCGGATCAAGTCGACCCAGTTTACATATTCGACAAATTCTGCTGATTTCCTCAAAGCGGGCCGTTAAGTTCCTTCCACCTTGTTCAGCGTAGTGCCGGATGCTAGGGCTGCTGAGTCAGACGGGGGGGGGGGGGGGGGCGCCACTTCTACGTGGCTAACTGCAATCTGGGGACACATCTCGGCGCCGGCGCCGCAGCCGCCTCCCCGCGTGCGCGTGCCAGCTGCCTGCCAGGGGCCCAGCCTCATTAGGAGAATTACCGAGATCAAACAGAGCGGCCGAGCCGCAGAAGAAAGGGAATCCGTTCTGCGGCCCCTCCTCCCCAAGAGCCGGGGGGGGGATGAAAGAGAGGCAGACCGCGGATTGGAGCCAGAAGCCAGAAGCCAGAAGACCTTGTGTAACTGGCTCAGAGGGGTTTTTATTTTTTATTTTTGAAGGGGAGGAGGCTTTGATTCCATGTCTATTATGGATGGAGAAGAAAAAAAAAAGAGTGTTGGCCTTTGATGGGTCCTGCGCAGTTCTGTTTGCATTCCGGTCTGCGTGTTTGATGCCGTCAGGTGAAGGAATACAATCCGTATTGTCGTCGGAGGAGGGGGGGGGGGGGGTGGGGGGGGGAGACGGGTGAGTAAGCCTGACGCGTGGACGCGTGAACACCACGCACAATTTCCTATTTTTGGAACCTCCGCCATGTGACGAATCACCACGATAATACGGCGGGTTTCCGGTAGAGGCGGTGATTCAAGTGTGTGAGAGAGGACGGTGATTGACTTTGTAGTCATTACATAATACATGGGGGGCCATATGTTCGGGATATTTGGGGGGAACAGAGCAGTTGAGCCCTCGACTGATCACCATCTGCTGGGTGAGTTAAATGAGATGGCAAGAGAAAACATTCTGGGCAAGCCTGCCTGGCGAGCCTCCGGTGACTGGGACTCCGGTTTGCCCCGCAGCTCAGGTTGAAAGATTAAAAAAAAACCCTAGTGGAACCTATAGTTCCTTCTGGAACGATTTTAACTCACACTTCCAAAAACAAAACACATTCTCCTGCCGGGGGGCTGGGGATGAACGACATAATCGGAGCCTGTCATGACGACGACCCATTGGCTTACATCAGCATGGAAATTGGCTGTCAGGGAAGTCGGCATGCGGGGCGTGGTATGGTGGGGGGGGGGGGCGTGGTATGGTGGGGGGGGGGCGTGGTATGGTGGGAGGGGGGGGGGGAGGGGCGGGTGGGGGGTGTGTAGGTACTCGGTGTGTACGTGTGCAAGAGGGAAGAAGAGGCACATTTGCATGACTTCAGCTTTCAAAAGCGTGAAGCAACTCGGAGAAAGGTTGTCCACCATTAAGGATCTTTGAGGAATGCTTCAACCCTGGGGATCCAACCCGGGGGGGGGGGGGGGGGGGGTCCATGGACCATGGGAGGAGATGTGAGAGGACGGACTGCCAGAGGTCAAACTGTGTGTACTTTACGAAGAACATGTTTGCAGTCAGGCTTCATCTGTATAGGCGCCACGGACGGACTCCATCTTGAATCTACTTTATTAGCCATGTTTTTTTGTAATATACAAGGTTTTTTCCTTCAGTTACACACATTTTGGGGTAAACTACGTGACGTACGGCGGTTTGATAGACAAACAAAAAGTGAATTTTATTGTGGTAATGGTTTCTCACCATACCCGACTGTCGGCTGTCTCTGCCAATATCAACACAAATGCGCCATGTTCTTTTAAAGGCACGGAGAAACTTTATTTTACTGGGGCTATCTATCAAACCACAAATTAGACCGCTACAGTGAAGCTATAACCTATTCTCCCACGTGAACCCCTCTTTTCTCTAACTTAATGTAATGGGCAAGTTTATTCATTTCTAAGGGCTTTCTTAGGAAGGGTGTCTAGAGCCCTTCAGCAATGAAGAGGATAATGCTTCACATGAGGAACTACGCTCACACATCTAGTCTCATTCATACATTGGGATAAATAGACTCGTCGATGGATATAAGTTGAGGCTTCGGTAATTCAGACGTCGTATTGGACGAGATATTGTGGCTTGTCCTGTTATTACTGTGACTGACTGACGGAAAGAGATCGCTGCATGGATGGATGCATTGCCTTTAATAACGACTTCCTGATTTATGCGGCATTCTGTGGTTTTCATTGAATGCGATCTTCTGTTATGGCGCCATGTCTCCCCTTGTACCATTGCATCTCATTTATATGTTGATTTGTTTCCTGGCTCACTGAATATATCGGAGCCTACTGTTGTGGGCAGAAATCAAATCTGTACATTTCTATAGAAGAAGGTAGAGAGTTGTGCCCCCCACCATTACGGGGCCAAATAGCACATTATCGGTGGGAGAGAGAGAGGGTCTCATCTGTAGACGAGCAACCATCAAAACATACAGCTCACAAATATATTCCTCAAAATCACAAACCTGTTGTGTGTGTTTTCTTCACACTGTTGAATGATGTGTTGATTCAAGAGCTGGTTTATGCAGGGCTGATCAATGCGGCCTCGGACTCGGACTTTGGATTTGTTTCATGCTTTTCAGTTGTTCAAAGAATGCTTATAATATATAATATAATATATTATAATATAGATTGTATGTTATAATACAGCTGATAGGGTAGCAGCTGACAGTTGGAAATAGCCAATGCTCCCCCTTAGGTCAATGGGTGCAAAGTGCAAATCAATAAATATTCCTTTTGCGTTGATTTTGCATAAATTACAACAACCGCCTTGTGCGTGCAATATTTCTGCTGCTCATGTGGGCAATCCTGTCTTCGTTCGATACCCCACACGTGTCGTAACACATGCCCACACAATAGCATTTGGATCCTGTAAAGGATATAAACGCACAAGGACACACAAAACGTAAACTCAACTCTGAGTTTCGGTGAGCGAATAACATCAAAATAAATAAAAAGGAAAATACAAAGCACTCGCACATTATAAAGTTCATGGCGTGCTCGAAATCAGCCACCCGCAAAAGCACTTCAAAAACGAGAGAGAGAGAGAGAGGGAGAGATTTCCAGTTCACGGCTGGTATCGACGGGGAGTCCCAGTGAGGTTTAGTGGAGATAGGAGGAGGGATTCCATTAGGGGACTGAGAGAGAGGCGCTACACGCCTCAGGGGACAGGCCAAACAAACCCGCTGGAGTGCGCCGTCAAGCGCTGGGGTTGACAGCAGCAGGTCAGAACATTACAGCCATGCGGAAAATTCCCTAATTAAGTTCTCACATGATTTTTATGACTAACTTAATTGATGCGATAATTGGGTCATAGTAGGGTACCCGGCTAATTACCCCTTTGGAGAGTTTCTTAGACATGGGTGGTGAAATTCCCTTCATAAGAAATAATAGCATGGTGTCCGCGGCAATGCAGCAAGAACATAAAATCAGGTCGTTTCTTGAGAAAGGCGACTTTTTCATGAAGGCTAAGAGTAGGAAAGATATTGATTGGTGCAACTCACCTCACATCAACTTAATAGTTTCTTATTTCGTATTGCGGCTTATACAGTATATCCACCTCTGCGAAATATCTCAAAGCATATGTGGAGAGGGAGAACGCTGCAGTGATCACGAAAGAGACCATTACTGGTTTAACTTACGTGTAATGATGTCATTAATCACCACACCAATGTAACAGAATTTTCAAAAATATGCACGTAAGTCAAACGTCTTTCTCTTTAGACAATGACTCAGACGATTAAAACAAGCCGAGCAGATGCCTTTTTTTGATAGAGCTTGACAGTTATTTGCAAGGCAGATGAAAAAAAAGTGTTTTCCAACACATGTGCCTCATTAACGACAGACATGAAAACACACAACACGTCCGTGACGTCTCTTTTAAATACAGTTCATCTGTCACATCCCCGAAATGTCACTCAATTAACTTGTCTTTGTGTATTTCTCATGAAAACAAATCAAAATATATATATCAATTGAGGATGAGCGTACATGGTGAACATTTCAGGCATCGGAGTTAGTGGATATTAAGTTGTTTGCACCCTTAGGTGTTATTCTTTTAGAATTCAAGTACGCCCCATAAGGATTTACCCTCCCCGGGGAATGGGACCAACTGTATTGCAATCTCCTTTCTGATCCAATTCCCACCAAAAGGTGCTAGAGGGGCTTTTGATCTAAGGTGCCTTTAGAAATGATCAATGTTGCAAGGCTTGACATTCAATTATGTCTTTAAATATTAAGGACTCTTAAAAACCACACAAAACTAAATAAATGAATGCAAAAATGTTGGAAAACCTGCAATACTTTTCATGGATTAACATAACATTGTGCATTGGGGTTACATCAGGTTTTGGTTGAGATGTTTTGGTTCTCCATATTATCTCGATGCTGAAGGCCATAGTGAACTAAGGAGGCGTGAACCAGATCTGACTAACGACACAAACTGCTTGAACATGCAAAGGAAATGTAAGCATACATTGTTGACTACTTGTGACGGTTCCACCATCACAACAGGCACCAGATAATAGTCTCAGTTCTCTTAGCACGTCTCCTTGTTTTAAATCACTTTAATTGCCCTACATCCAAACATAATATGTCACGCTGGGGCTTCATTGTTTTTCCGCAACTCTGCATTCTTTTTTCTTTTTTTTGTACAAGGATATGTTAATTTAGCTGCTCTATCCGAGCACAGTGATGCAAACGGGACCCACTCACCACCACCCCCACCACCACCACCCACCACCCACCACCCCACCACCACCCACCACCATCACCCCCCATCACCACTACCCACCACCCACCACCACCACCTCCACCACCCCCACCACCATCACCCCCACCACCACTACCCACCACCACCACTACCCACCACCACCACCACCCACCACCCCCACCACCACACCCCCCACCCACCACCACCACCCCCACCCATCACCACCACCCACCACCCACCACCACCCACCACCACCACCCACCACCCCCATCACCACCACCCCCACCACCACCCACCACCATCACCCCCCACCACCACTACCCACCACCCACCACCACCACCCCCACCACCACACCCCCCACCCACCACCACCACCCCCACCCATCACCACCACCACCACCACCACCACCACCACCATTACCACCATCACCAGCACCACCACCACCACCACCTCCACCACCACCACCACCCACCACCACCATCACCACCACCACCACCCATCACCACCACCACCACCATTACCATTACCACCACCACCCATACCACCACCACCACCCTGTGCTTCCCCTGAAGGGGATCATTCTGTGCACTACATTGCCTGCTGACTGCCTGGCTGCCGGTGGTAATAAGATCCACCGCGGATTGTCCTCACTCAGCCTTGGCCATTGACTTCATATTGCATGTCTCTCTCTCTGTCTGAACAGCAACAAAAATATCATGTTGTTTGCAACAACATGTTATTTACCCATCTTCATAATCAAAACGTCCATATTCCCCCTTCAAGTCCAACCCAAACGACCATGTTTTTCACAGTTTTTTGAAAAACATGGAGCAAAACTCTGCATCCGAAGAACGGTTTCACCCAATTATCCCCCACCCTGCCACAGTCCCCCCCACCCTGCCACATCCCCCCCCACCTTGCCACATCCCCCCCCCACCCTGCCACAGTCCCCCCCACCCTGCCACAGTCCCCCCCACCCTGCCACAGTCCCCCCCCACCCTGCCACAGTCCCCCCCCACCCTGCCACAGTCCCCCCCACCCTGCCACAGTCCCCCCCCCACCCTGCCACAGTCCCCCCCCCACCCTGCCACAGTCCCCCCCCCCACCCTGCCACAGTCCCCCCCCACCCTGCCACATCCCCCCCCCCCACCCTGCCACAGTCCCCCCCCCCCCCCCACCCTGCCACAGTCCCCCCCCCACCCTGCCACATCCCCCCCCCCACCCTGCCACAGTCCCCCTTTTTGTTGTGGTAGCATTTTCCTCTTTTCATTAACGGGTTTAGTGCGCTTGTTGCCTTCCACAGACCGGCTCCCTCCAAGAGGATCACTTTCATGGGTCTTTACAGTACGGCACGCCCCACCGGGGGGTGCCGCTGGAGGCTGTCACTCATTTATACTTATTCTTAAGCCCGCCTGATGACAGAAGAGAGGCCATGTGGTCCAGATCACAAGACGCACATATTTCTCACCATCCCGCCAACAGCTCATTTGCATAACCTTCTTATTTGCCATGCCGTACTTAGATCAAAGGTCCCACAACATTTAACTCGAACATCTCGTCTGAGAGCGCGAGTGTGTGTGCGTGTGTGTGTGTGTGTGTGTGTGTGTGTGTGTGTGTGTGCATGTGTGCATGTATGTGCATGTATGCATGCATGTGTGTGTGCATTGAGGGATTAGCCGACTAATGTACAGTATGTGGAGTTGCATAAATGAAAAATAAAGAGCTAGAACTAATTGAGTGCGTGGCTGTATTTAGCGTATTTGTAGTATATTATCTTCCTCACCCGAGGACGTGCACTGGGATGGGATCACATGCTATTGCTATAAACAACATCATGTTTATAATGAAATATTTTTAACACAACTCGCACATAAAACAAATTGCCTCTGAATTATGATGTTTATTGCCACTGACAAAATAAAAATAAAAAATAAAAAAAATATATATATACTGAGACCAGCCTCATAAAGGGAGAGCTGAGGGCTTTGAGGTGTTGTGAGAGTGTTACTGCTGAGAACCTGAATCGATCATTAATTGGGCACGAGCGAGGGGTGGAAGATGCTACCGTCACTGAGAAAACGTCTCCAAACACCTCCATCCTCCATTTACCACATACACTCAGCCCTTTCACCACCCCTCTTTGTACTTTATACTTGTTTCTATACTCCGATTTTCCGTTGCACTTCTGTATTAATTAAAGACAATATATTTGATATAAATTCTGTAGGAGTGTGCAAGTAAAGGATGTGGAGGATGGAACGTCTTTATGGGGGTGCAGGTCGGTTTGGGGGGGGGGCCTGGCATTGTGTTCTCTACAAAAGGGGGCCCCTGCAGAAATAGTTTGGGAACTACTGGGATATGGCAAAGACAAAGGACATGCTCGTTGAGTTGAGGTGCGAGCCCTCTGCTCCAGGTGGTAGAAGTTGAAGAAACATGCAAGTACCTGGGCAACTTGATTGACAATAATAACAACACAGAGATGCTTTGCAAAAAGGGCTAAACAACGACAGTTCTTCCTTCTTGAACTGTCAAATTTTTTGGATTAGATTAGATTATATTAGATTCAAAATTATTGTCATTGCACAGCACATGTACAGTACAGCGAAAACAAATTGGCATCTAACCAGAGCGGTTAATGTTGCAGTAAAGTGCATGGTCATATATAATGTACAGTGAGTAAATTAGAAAAAAAAACAACTACTAAAAACAGGTATTAAATACTTTATTGAGTAGGTATGAGATATGTGCAGAATAGGTATATATATTTTACCTGAGCAGGGGTACACAGTTATATCAACAAGATAAATATATATATATATATTTATATATATGTTTATACAGCAGATAGTGAGCAGGGGTACACAGTTATATCAACTGTTGAAGAATAATTTATATACGGAAAGTACAGTAAAAATGTATTGGCTATCATACAGGTATGTTCTACTATTTGTATAATGCAGGAGGGAAGGGGCATTCTATTGTACTTAAATTCTCGAATCTCGAAGGTATGTAAACAATAAAAATGTAAACTACAGGTAGAAGTAGGGAGTTATGATACAGTGCAATGCCGTTGAAGACATTGATAGTGAAGGGTTATTTCCTATTGCGTGTTTGGCCAAAACTGCACTTTTTCTAAAAAAACAGTGAAAGTCAGCAGTAAAATCCAAGGCGTCCTCACTGACCTGTAGAACAGACGGCAGGGATTGAGGAAAAAGGGCTTAATCCATCCCATCAGTCAGCGCCCATCCCCTTTACTCGGAGTTCCAGATCCTACCTTCTGCCTCTCGTTTCAGATGGATCTCCCCCCCCCCCCCCGCCCGGTAAAGGGCAACAGATACGGGTGCTCATTCCCACCCCCATTTCCCTTCTCAACTCCAGCAAGAGGGGAGGGGGGGGGGGGGTGGGTGGTAGACCGAGGTGTTGATGTTGATCTTTGCTGATGATGACGACCATGATGATGACGGTTGCGATAATGATTCACAATGTTGCCATTTTGTTTGTAAGGTTTATGATGTCATCATCAGCTATGTTGTTTACATAAGGTTGTTGAATTGTATTTCCATGTGTTTGTGTATTTTTAACGGATGTCCTGAAATTCAGCACATTATTCCTGTAAGAAGTTCTGTGATTGGATAGGTCCACACAGGACCAACTTGTCTAGTATCTACATCTGTCTATGTCGTTGTGTCTATCTATCTTGTATCTATGTCTGTCTTGTATCCATGTGTCTTGTGTCTCTATCTATCTTGTATCTATGTCTGTCTTGTATCTCTGTCTGTCTTGTGTCTCTATTTATCTTGTATTTATGTCTGTCTTCTATCTAGGTCTGTCTTGTGTCTCTATCTATCTTGTATCTATGTCTATCTTGTATCTATGTCTGTCTTGTGTCTCTATCTATCTTGTGTCTCTATCTATCTTGTATCTATGTCTGTCTTGTATCTATGTCTGTCTTGTATCTATGTCTGTCTTGTGTCTCTATCTATCTTGTATCTATGTCTGTCTTGTATCTATGTCTGTCTTGTGTCTCTATCTATCTTGTCTTGTATGTCTTTCTGTAAACCAAAGTTATCCGACCAATCAGCACTATGTGAGTCCAAATCTTCCAAACAGTACTTTGACAAACACCATATTAATTTTTGCACATACTGTACATTTGTTTATTTCTTGGTTTCTCGATGGCTTATTGCGCCCTTAATGTATTCTGACCTATTTTCCTCTATTATTTTTCCTCATTATTACTGTTGGCAAATGCACTGATAATCCAATTCATGCTTTGTTCAGTAACAAGCATTCAAAAGTCATGCAAAAAAATAATAAGAATCCAGAATGTGCACCATTAAAAATACTTTTAGGTTATGCATTCACCAAGACATACTTGCAGTTGTGCAATCCGTCTTTGCTTGAGAAAAAAAAAGACATCCCTATCCGGTTTCCATAGGAGTTCCGATCAAGGTCCCTTTTAAGAATATCTGCCCTTTAAGGCTTTTACAAACCCCACCCCCTCCCCCCCATTTGCCCCAAACTCTGAATTAAAATGTCCATAATTTGATCTTCATTCCCCCCCGCCCCCCCTCTGCTGAGCACAACCTATTCACATTATCAGCCATCTGCATAAAACATTGGTATTCACCGGGAAAGTGAATCAGTTGTTTTAAGGAAATAAAGGAGAAACAATACGAGGAAATAGGATGCTGACTTTGCAGCGATTTCAACGGGGGTCCAGATGGAAGCCTTCCTGCTTCCTCCCCGTCCGGCCCCCCTTCAGGTGACGGTGAGCAGCACACCCAGCTTCTAGGGCACACCGCCGCACGCAGGAATACATGAACAAAATAGAAATATATCCAAACTCACATCCTAGCAAAGCCTAGCCTACACCA
>CM051000.1:30620990-30625990 GCA_027704905.1 Muraenolepis orangiensis
TTTTGGAATGATTTGGATGTAGGATAGCTCTACATAGTCTGTTGACTGGGACTCGGACTTTGGGAACCGAAAGGTCGCCGGTTCAAGCCCCCACAAACACATGGGTACTGCTGAGGTGCCATTGAGCAAGGCACCAGACCCCTACTCTGCTACCCGGGGCGCTGTATATAAAATTGCTGCCCACTGCTCCTAATACTAGGATGGGTTAAAGGCAGAGAAACTCATTTCACTGTGTGTTTACATGTATGTGACTAATAAGGACAATTCAATCCTCCAGATTTAGATTTAGATTAGACCCATCCTTTGCTTGCACACTCATATAGAATTGATTAAAAACACCATTCACCATTGTCACCATTAGTCACCATTAGGATATTGCATCATTTATATTTAGCCTCGACATGCGCTGGGGGGGGAGGGAGGGGATACCGATCCTACGCATCGGTACTGCAGTAGTAGCACATCTACCGGTCACAACAGTGTTCTATACGTAGTGATGAGGTGAACTGGATCTTGGACTGCGTGGAAGAAGGCTCTAGAAGGAAATGGGACTCTGCTCTGTGAGCAGCGGCGTTTGAACGTCTCCTACTGGAGTGCTTCTATGGCTGTCCTGATGTTTGCCAAGCCAATTTCCACCGTGGTCAACTGCAACACTGCAGTACAGTGAAACGCATTACAGTTTAGCACACACACACGTTATCCTGAAGACGTCTCCTGAAGCGGTGTGTGTGTGTGTGTGTGCGCGTGTGTGTGTGTGTGTGTGTGTGTGTGTGTGTGTGTGTGTGTGTGTGTGTGTGTGTGTGTGTTGCATCTGTAACGCGTGGCGTGTCCAGTGTAGATGGATCGGTTTGAGGGTCTGACAGCACGATGACGCGGGTTGTGAGGTTCATTGTGGTCCGTTGCGAGGTGCCGGTCCATCCTGCAGTATTGTGTCAGGGCTGGACTAAGAATCCATTCATTATAGAAGCAGAGCGAGAGACAGAGAGAGAGAGAGAGAGAGAGAGAGAGAGAGAGAGAGAGAGACGGACACCAGGCACTGCCGAAGCAAACACGCCACATGGATGGTGATTACTGCCTACTGTCTCACAGTGGGCTACAAGTCTAGCTAGAATGCTGATGAGTCCACTCTTCAGTGTGTGTCCACTGCAGTGACATTTACTTTTACTTTTAGGTTGTGTTATGGTATCAGACATACACACAAAGGCTGACAGAAGTCACATTTGAATAGAAGACTATTAAAATTTAGCTTAACTTGATAAATTAAGTACAATACAGGCTTTATATATATATGTATATATATATATATATATATGTATATATATATATACACTGTGCTCTAATGTCGCTACTGCTGCTGTCATTCAAAGTAAAAAATCCATTCCGTGCGGCTGCTACCTGGGATGACCCTTGGATGACCCTAACCGTTCACACTCCAGGCGGGGATAACAGCAGAGGCAGAGGCCAGAACTCCGGTGGACGCAGCTGGCCGTGTGCAAGCCCCCCCCCCCCTCCCCGCCCCACTCCTCCACCTCCTCCTCCATCACCTCCTCCTCCACCTCCTCCACCACCACCTCCTCATTCTCTCCACAATCAACCAAGAGACAATTCCTGGTAGGCTACGATTACTCACTATGACGCTCCCTCGCTGCCCTCTTTCCCATCAGGGAAGGGGGGGGGGGGGAGGGGGGAGTAGGGGGGGGGGGGCCTTTTCCGGCAACCCCCGGCTCTGATTTCACGGAAGCTCAGATTCCAAGATGTGTTTATTTGTCACATGTTAAAGGTCCAAGTGTGCAACGCACAGTGAAATGTAATCACCAGCTCCGAAGATAGAAGCAAAATTACAAATAACCCCAAAAATTACTAAATTTACAGAAATGCAAAAATACCAAAATAGAGCATACACAAATGTACACATTGACAAAAACAGCGGAAGGTGGAGCAATATCAATGGTTCAAGTCCGTCCGTCTATCCGTCCGTGCGTCTTGGAGGTACAGACATCGGGTATCTCTAGACAGGTCCGGTATCCTACTGAAAACAAAAGTGCATATGGGCTCACCGCGCGCGCCGGTTTGCCACGACGCATTATTCGCCACGGGGACCCGGGGGAGCGTAAAGGTCGAATGGAATAACAAACAAACTGTGGCTGAATAGAGAGTGCACGTGCGTGTGTGTGTGTGCGTGCATGCGTGAGTGAGCGAGTGCGTGCGTGCCTGCCTGCCTGCCTGCCTGCCTGCGTGCGTGCCTGCCTGCCTGCGTGCCTGCCTGCCTGCCTGCGTGCGTGCCTGCGTGCGTGCGTGCCTGCCTGCGTGCCTGCCTGCGTGCGTGCGTGCGTGCGTGCCTGCGTGCCTGCGTGCGTGCCTGCGTGCCTGCGTGCCTGCGTGCGTGCGTGCCTGCGTGCATGCGTGCGGGCGTCACATTTTCAATCTCCACCGGTGGGAGGACAAATGGCCTGCGAGGAGGGGATTAGGGATGTGAATCACTGATGAAATAAAGCCCCTTGTTGTTGCTTTTGTGTCTTCTGCCATATTTACATGTTAAAAAATGGAAATCTTTTGTTGGGGGCGCTGGCAAAAAAAAGCACGTGTCCGCCTATGAGTCAGCTGCGGTGTTAAATATTCATAGTTCCGAAGTGGGGGGAGGGGCGGTTTGGGTCGGAGATGCCGATGGGGAATATAGGCGAAAGGGGGGGGGGGCGGATTAGCAGAGGTGACAGGGGTTGACGGATACAAACATTTAGAAGATTACGCTTTTGATTTGAATAATGCCCCCTTTTTTTTTGGCGGCCATATTCATCCAAAGCATTAAAGGGGACGGATGGACGACGTACAGATTTCCATCCGTCCGTCCGATCGTTATATGGATTTATTTGACATTGGGGTTCCCGGTGGTTTGGATGGGATTCGGTATTTATTTATGTGCTTCTTTTTTGTTTGTGTTAATGTGGAGGAGGAATCGATCTGCAAGGTGACTCGGTGTAAGAACTGTCAATAGAAGGTCGGATGGGGCTTCCTAGCGATGAGCATACAGAGTGTCCGCTAAGCCTCCGTCGTGGCACCGCCGCGCTGATCAATGTTCTATGAGAAGGTGGAAAACATCTCACTTGCCCCCACAGATATAGTTTTTGGGTCTTTTTTTTTTGTTAATGGATTCCAAAAGTAAAGACCGATATGTCAACGGGTTGAACTCGGTTCGTTCCAAGCGATTTTCAACGGAGCTGTCGGCCAACTTTCGAACGTGTGCACATTCGCTAACGAATGTATTCGGTTTCGGGTTGTACTTCTCCGCCGCCATTATCAAAATAAATTTAAAAAAGCACGAACAAGCATCATGGATCAAGAAGATGGGAGATTGGCAAGAGGAGGTGCGGAAATATGCCCATTAATAAGATTCCCCGTCGGGCAACTGTAAAGACAGCCAGATGGCGGCCAAAAATGTCACGGAGAGAGATCTCACAAAACATCGAGTGTATTCGCAAGTGGAAGAACATGCCGGGCTAATTTGTGGACGCACCAGGACGGAGCCAGCGGCTCAACCACAACTCCAGGTCGGAGTGGAGAAGTTGCCGCCACATCATTTTGAAGGAGATGAGTTAAACCGAGGACTGGCCTGTGTCGGACTTTAGGTTCTCTGTTATATTGTTTTTATGTGTCGGCTAATGGTGATAGAGCACTTTAGGTATATTGCATTCTAAACCATGAGCCAACTATTTTTTAATCTCTTAGTACACTGCTATCTGGACTACTGGTTCACAATATTAAATATTGTATTAGTACACTTGGCATTCTGGTGTTTGTATTGGTGTGGCCCCGGGGAATTCAGAGCCTGCAAGTTTAGAAGTCGGCTGTAGGCCTTTGACAGACACGCGAAGTGAATTCGATTTTAGATTAATCATCGAGGGGGGGGGGGGATTACAACACCAATGCCAAACAAAGGACCGAAAACCAAAAAAGCCCCCGTATACTGGGGCTGTCTAATTAGTACCTTCAGCTTGGATGGAGAAGCAAGCGATTCTGTTTCAGCGTGGTGGTAACACCTTTGAAATGCATTCTTTTGAAATATAGAAATAAATAGTCATGCACCAGGCACAGACAGACACAAACCCACACCCACACCCACACACACACACACACACACACACACGTTTTGGTGCGGAAAAAAGACAAAAGAAAATTAGTGTTTTTCAGAGTCTTTGATCTACACTACAGCTGAAGTGCAGAAACAAAGCGCCCTAGCAGCCCTCAGCGGCTACCCCCCTTTATGTTGATATCCCAGGATCGCACATAACCTGCTATAAGGGCTAATTAAAGGGCCCCTAGAGAGCTACAGTAAATATCAAAGTATTGTTCAAAATAGTTGATCGTTGCTATGATTTGTGTTTTTTTCGTCCAAACTACGACGCATTCATCAACCCGTCAAATCCGTTCAAATCCCCCATTGCGGTGTTTATATATCTCAGTGGATCGCATCGGCTCGCCTACTTTTTCCTTTTTTCTTTTTCTTTTTCTTTCGTTGCGTTAGAAGGGCACAAAATGAAAGTTAAAAAGATGCTACTCGTAGCCCGATGTTTTTTTTTTTCTCCGCAGGTCTGCCGCCAAAAGTCAGCTTATCATGACAATAACAAAGTGAACAAATAGACCCGACTCATGAATAAATGGAAAAGGCGGCGTCTAAATATGCACATAAATCAGCGCCCTGAGGGGCGCTGGTGAGATGACAAGAGGTGGTCTTGATACAGAGGGCCCCGGGCCCCCGCCGCGCGCTGTTCCGCCGTCGGGCCGGGGCCCCCCTACTTGGTCCTTGAGAAAAGACTCGTGGACAAGCCCAGGTCCTCGCCTGTGATCACAATGCACTCACGCCCGGTCCTGGCTCTTCCCCCGGTACTCGGCTTGTGTGTGTGTGTGTGTGTGTGTGTGTGTGTGTGTGTGTGGTGTGTGTGTGTGTGTTGGCTGTTGCTATTTTGACAGATGTGTGTGTGTGTGTGTGTGTGTGTGTGTGTGTG
>CM051000.1:30628490-30783490 GCA_027704905.1 Muraenolepis orangiensis
ACACACACACACAGTCAGTCACACTCACACATGTTCACTCGGGAAAACAAACTATAATCCCCCTGTGTGCCTCAGCACTGGCGTGTTTATCAGGAGCGTTCGTCAATGGGAGCAGCAGAGTCTGTCACGACGGAGGCGCGGTTGTCCAGGTACCATTAGGATCAATTCCAACATGCCGTTTGCCCCCGCTGTTGTTTTTCTAATCAGCCGTACTGATTGGCCCTCTGTCGGGGAAGTCCCAGTCCCTGGAGAAGCAGCGGTACGGCTGATTAATGTCAGACCTCGTTCCGTTGAATCACTCCAAAAGTATTGCTTATTGGTTTTAAGTAGTATATTAACAATGGCGAAAAAGGTGTTTGTAAGGTACGAACGTTCCGACTAAATTATTTATTTATATAATATTGCTGTTCCGCCATACCACAAAGAAAAACATAAAATGGTCATAAGTGTTTTGTGACAAAGACAATGACAATTTGTAATTGCAAGGATTCCAATGTCATCACTGGAATTCAAACCATCATTCGACTAGACTGAGATAGGTAAGGAACCAACCACAACAGGGTGTCCTTTTAAAACAGGATACCCTAGAGGCGTTTATTGCACACTTAACACAGATATTGGTTACCTTTGTCTATAACGTTAGTGTTTCCTTAATCAATTCAAATTAAAACATTCTTCTGCGGCGCTTTCGCATATTGTTTCTGCGTTGCCAAATTGCAAAATGTTAAAAATGTCCAAAATGTTGTTGAACAATAATGTCCAACCTTGGAACGTCACTGACCGTGATCATAATCATGAAGCATGCAACAACACTGTGGTAGAGAAATCCATAGTAAAACATTATTAAACAAACATATGGCTCTTTGGTTTTTTCAAAGAACAGCGTGTTTGCTCACTAATTTCCCTAAGTATGAAGTCATGCACCACGTGTGGGGGAGCGCCTAGAGGACGCCCTGCTGGGCTTGGCAGTGCAGTGTTGATGGTCACACTTGATACTTCTTAGGAGACCATTATAGGCTGTATTGACTGCATACTTAAAATACACATTATTGATGATTTCAGTGTTAATATATGTATAAATAAATATATATATATATATATATATATATACCTATTATTATGCTCATATCCCACACATACTCTATAAGAACTGTTATATAACTGTTTTTATACCTAGTAGACTGTCTTTTAGCAACTGTAAACTGTAAATGATATATTACCGTGCACTTTACTGCAACATTTGCACTCTGGTTAGATGCTAAATTATTTTCACTGTACTGTACTTGTGCTGCTGTACACTGACAATACATTTGAATCTAATCTAATCTAATCTAATCTAATCTAAAATAAACACTGTCCGGTCGTCTGTTCCGCAGCATCCGACCCTTAAGGACTACCAGGTCCAAGGATAGTTTTTATCCACAGGCAGTGACCTACTGAACTGCTAGGAGTGCTGCCACTATCACAACATTGTCATTGACATTACACTGTCATACTTTGCTGGACTTTCTGGACTCATTAGAGATACTGCACTGCACTGCATTGTATTCATGATGCTGCTGCACTACTGGCACTTTAAATGCTTTTTGCACAATTCACATACACACACACGTACATATCATCCCTCAGTCACTTTATTGTTCATTTTGTGTTGATTATTATTGTATAAATATTATTTTTATGGTATTGTTTTGGAGATTCATACTGTGGGAGGGAATGGGGAGAAAGAATGGCAAATGGGGGTTGCAAATGGCAAATAAATATCTTGTATCTTGTAATATTTTTATAGATATTTTTATACAAATGTTAGCTTACTTCAGTCTATCAAGTGTTTAATTTGCATTCATTTCATGACACAATGAAGACACAGACATTGTTGTAAAGTTGACATACATTTTTGATATACAAAAAGACAATTCATATAACGGTGTATTAAAATATAAAAGGAAAAATGTATGATCATTCACAATGGAGGGGGGGGGGGAAACAACCGCAATCTAAACAGCTGAAAGCATCTTTCATGTCCGTGCAAAATATGGCAGCTATTCCTCGCACATGTCTCCCGGCCACTCGACGAAATGCAACACCGAGCTCATGCAATGCAGCCCCCCTCTAATTGAAACACACACAAGCTATCTCATATGTTTTCCACAGATGACTGCAGCCCGGCTACTGAAGGGCAGGGTGCCTTGGCTATCCCATGCTGATGAAGAGTGTAGAGAAGAAAGGGTGACCTTGTGACCCAATTGCGATGCCTGCCGCACGTCTCATGTTTGCGTTTCCGTGGTGATCTCCCGGAGGCTGCCAGGGAGGAGGCCGGGACGTGATGGATGTGGATGCAAGGTAGGGGAAGGCGCCAGACAGAACCTTGGCCCTCCTCGTACGTCAGCGGAGAGGCAGATAAGGGGAAGGGAAATAGAAAGAGCAAGATGCAAGAGATTTGTCATGGATTTCCCGGTGTCGCAACCCGTGAGGGTCAGCTTCTCCTCAGGTGTTGATTGGAAAACTCCTTAACTCCCCCCATTAAAAAGAAAAAATCCAGGACGTTGACAGCAACCGAGCTGGATCCATAATAGCTCGCAGACTACATATTGAGGCTACTTTAGGCTAGCTTGATGGTAGCCTAGAACAATATTAACACAAACATGTTAGTTCTAAAATAAGGCTAGATATATTATATAACCTTGTACACCTGATTAGTTGACCTTTGACTCCCATAGCTATAATCATCAATCAATGATTAGGGTGTTTGCTGTGTTGTCCTAAGGTGTATTCTGCCTAGTATGGACACAGGTGTCGGTACGTTTACGTTTGAAGAAAAGCACGTTTCCCCATTGGTTCTTCTATTAAGCAACCAAAGATGGCTCCCATCATTCTGATTCAACATTCGATTTCCCAACCAAACGTCAAAATACATCCAAAATAACAAAAACCCCTAGTGATATTTGTTTGTTTGCTTCTAAAACCAAAAAACAGCCAACGCATTCGCTGTCACAACCGGAGGCTGTCATTGGGCTTAAATGCCAAGGCGCGTGTGTCAGACTTTGGCCGAGAAGCGGTCGGTTGGGGCGATGCTTCTGAAAGTGCTTTGATAAAATGGAAGACTTGACCGGTGAGGCATGTGATGCAAATTTAATTCCTCTTAGAGGGAATCTGATTGAAGTCGGAGAGAGGAACCGGCCAAGCCGAACACAGAGCGCCTGAGCTCACAGCACAAGACCTCCAGCTCCTTGGCTTGGTGGAGAGCGTTTCCCCCTGCAGCGGTGCACACACAGACGGGGCTGGCTCATTTAAAAAGCCCCCTCCCAGGGCCTTCAGCCAACATCCACGCTAGCCGGCGTACGAATCCTAAACCTAACCCAAGGCTGGCGGGTTTCAGTCAGCGAAGGAATAAATCCTTGTTTTTTTTAACCAACAGTACCGCTCGGGTTCTCTTTCCATAGACAAACGAGAAGGGCTGATATTCATTGATTTGTGTAGACACACACTGACTTATCCAGGAGGAACCATCCATGATGTCTTTTAAAGATACAACACTGACCTGCTGGTCGATCTTGGCAAAAACATTAATGACGATTATGTGGGTCATATGATTGAGCTCAAGATTGAAAAAGATGATGAGGTGAGGGCAGTGCTTAGCTTATAGGCTAGGCAGTGCTAAGCTTATGATTCTTTGTTAGTATTATATATTATTAGTATTATATATTCTCTACCAACGTTGGCACCTTTTTCGAGACACTTTTTCGAGACACAAAACATTCATCTTAGCTGGGAAAAACTGCTTTTTTTCAAATTAAAATATAGTATATCTTTTTTAAATATTAAACTTTGAAATTATATATGTTATGTTAACGGTAGTCAATTTCTGTGATACCTCAACAACTTCAACTACTCCATACATCACAACTTGGTGAATTCTTAACCTTTAAGCTTCACTCAAACATAACAAATCATCACATTTCGACCTTTATACTGAAGGAAACTGCTTTTCGATGTCTTTTATACTTTAGTATAATATTATATTTTAGTTTTCTACATTTGCACATATGAACATGGAGCCTAGCAATGTCGAAATTCTACCTAGAAACACAATGTAAAGATTTAACAGTTACAGTGGTTCTCCTTTCACTGGTGTTCAGTGATTGGAATTATACTTTCTGAGCATCGAGCATTTAGGTAGGGTGACTCTTTTTCTTTGATAAAAAGCTGGGATAAAAAGCCAGGATTCGGCTTTTGCTTCCTACAGTTGCATTTCTTAGTAGTAGGGCTTTGCTTATAAATACTAATGCTACTTAAAAATGATCACGCCATCTACGCAAACAATTTGTAATATGAAGGGGAGACTCACATATTGAGACTCACATATTGCAAGTACAAGCCATATCATTCTGTGAATCAATAGCATTCACTATTCTTAAGTTACAATCTCAAATGATGTCTTACCTTGCTATTATCATACTAATACCAATACTTATTATACCAGTACTACCAATACTACCAATATTCTTCCTTCTACCCTGTCCTCTCTAGACACTTTCTGTCCTCTCACCTCCAGGCCTGCACGCCCAACTCCACCTGCCCCCTGGTTGTCAGACTCAGGGGGGGCTGGAGCCTCAGAGAGGCTGAGGTGGAGAAAAGGTAAAACCCCAGAGGACCTTTTTCATTTCCAATGCCTCCTGTCAAACTCTCCTCTCTTTCAGCTGCTGAAGCCGCCTTCTTCTGTTCCAAAATTTAACTGTAAACAAAAATATTTGAAAAATGTTCCTCCCTCCTCTATCCCCCACCTCCTCCCTGCTACCTGACGATTTCGCCACTTCTTCGACAAGAAGGTCAACAATATTAGATCCTCCTTCCCTCACCTGGCGGCTGATGCTCTTCGCACCAACCTCCGTCTTCCCCCCACCCTCCCATCTCCCTTCACTACCCGTTTTTCTCCCCTCTCCACAGATGATGTTCTTCACCTTGTCACATCCAGAGGCCCTACCACCTGCTCTCTGGATCCAGTCCCCTCCCCTCTGCTTCTGTCTACTGCGCCTGAACTCCTGCCCTTTCTGACACACATCATCAACACATCTCTGATGTCTAGAACTACAGACCTGTTTCCCTTCCGCCTTTCTTATCCAAAACTCTTAAACGACACCTACTCGGTCAACCAACTAAAGTTCTCGGCAAACATCATTGCATCGGTATCACGCTCCTACAGATTCTGCCTCTACAAAATCAGTAAGATTCGGCCTTTTCTCACTGAAAAGGCAGCGCAAGTGCTCATCCAGGCTCTTGTCATCTCCTGTTTGAACTATCACAACTGCCTCTTGCTGGCTCCCTTCTGCCATCAGACCCCTGGAGCTCGTCAGAAAGCTGCAGCTCATCTGGTGTTCAACTGACCAAAGTTCTCCCACACATCTACCCTCCTAAGGTCTCTACACTGGCTCCCTGTAGCTGCTCGCGTCCAGTTCAAGACCCAAGGTGCTAGCCTTCAGGGCAGTGAAAGGAACAGCTCCTTTCTAACTCCAGGCAAGCCCTACATCCCTGCCCATCCACTTTGCTCTGCTACTTCGGGGCGTCTGCTTGCCCTATCGCTTAGGGGCCCTTGCGGTCATGTCTCTTCTCTGTCCTGGCCCCACAGTAAAAGGAATGAACTCCCCACGGATGTCATGACTGCAGAGTCAATGCCCAGCTTCTGCCCATCTTCTGCAGGCTGAAAACACCTCTTCTAGAAACCTGGATCCTTCCTCTTAGCGTGTCCTCATCACTTTTTACTAGCTTTACTAGGGTACTAGCGTCTTATTCTGTTGATTGTTTGCTTGTTAGTTAGTTATATATTTTTTATTAAGTTAGATATTGTTATATTGTTTGCCAACTGATTGTACTTTACATGAGCACTGGTTCAGTTCTTGGAGACTTGTTTAGGAATGAAATGCACTGATGACTTCTGGTGACAAGTTGTCATTTTGGACAAAAGCGTCTGCTAAATGACTTTAATGTAATGTATAGTACTAATACAGTATCATACCAATACTACTATGTATCATACTAATACTACTTATACTCCTTAACATACCAATACTACTTTGGGTCATACTAATACTACTTTTCACTTGAGTTCAGCTATTCAACATTTCTATAAGATTTAAACTATGAAACGTTATGTTTAAGCTCATTTTACACCACAGCACTAACCGCATTTTGTGCAGGAAATGCATTTTCTAGTTATTCATTGATATTATGGGAAAATGTATTTCAATATAATATGTGGCACAGAACGCTTCAATATCTCTATGTTTTTTTTGAGTAAACTAACGTTAGCTCAACAGCAAGCTCTGTGTGTTGTACAGTTAGGGCTTTTGCGTGAGTCAAACGAGGCATGTGCCTTCAAAGAGCCCCCCCAAAAAACACATTTCTAAAGTTCTTCTATAATCATGTCAATTTTCTGGTGTTCGTGATCACGGGGACCCCGGTTCGTAATCACACTCAAAATGGGATTAACCCACCAGCTCTACTGTGAATGTTGCATAAGTTGGTCATGTACTCTGACTACGACAGAACAGATTTAACAGATTTACAAGACAATAGTAATACCGAGAACTGTTGATGAACATTACTTGAGCATATTTTCCTGCTTGAATTGGTGCAACTATATGACAAACAATCCCAACAGCCAGCTGCACACTTCATATTCCCTCAGTTATGGTTTCCTGCGATTCAAACCTTGCTTCCCTACACAAGGAAAGTTGATTAACAGGCATTGAGGCTGGCGGTGGGAGGTGTCATGACATCCATTTCAGATGAGAGGAGTGGAGGCTTTGGGTTGTGGGGGGAATGCAGAACATATTAAGCCTAGCGCCTCTTAGAAAACATCAGCCTCTCAAGGTCTGACACTTTTAGCTGCTTTTTGCAATTTCATCAACACAGCTATCCTAAGACCAAGACTAGTTTTGTTCAAGGATATAAGGTTAACAAAAACACAAGAAATGTAATATTACGAAACATGTTTGCAACAACAAAGCCACACCCAGTGCTCTAGAAATACATTTTGTTTACCAAATATATTCCATCACCCTGTTTTAAAGACTGATATAAAAAAAAGAACACGAATAAAATCCACTTCTCAAATCGTATAAATCCACGTGACTCTACACCAAGAGTACATGTCTTCATAAAATACGTGCTAGTTTGACAGTAGCCAGGTTTTTTTGTCCACGCCATGACTGTCAGCCTGTCAAATAAACCGAGTCTCTCACAGGCCTGATTCGTTTGACAGTTCTTGCTTCTAAGCGGCCGGTCATTTCCTGCAACTCGAAGTGTCCCACTTTGCTGCAGTGAAGACCACTATAACATGCCTTCATATAGCCGATGCCAATGTAGCATTATTGGACAAGCTACATATAGCCTCGAGTCCTTTGGGAGCACATTTGGTCAGCTTGGAGCCCCTTATTGCTTATTTGCAATTACCCGTCGCCAGCCAATCTTCAGTTGAGAAAACATTGTGTTTTTTACTTAAAAATAGAAGGAACTGTGGTGTGTGTGTGTGTGTGGTGTGTGTGTGTGTGTGTGTGTGTGTGGTAGGCGTCATTCCAGTAGGACACATATGTGTAGTTTATGGATGGTTACGTGTTAGGATGTGAGGATTTGCAGAAAACTTTCTATTCTTGAGTCCAATAGGGATTGACAATGATTGGGGAAATTATAAAAGAAGAGGAAGGAGAGAAGGAAATAGAAAGCCAATTTCAGGACAAATATTGCAGCTCTTATTGGAGTCCAAACATTATTATTGTCTTCCTTTCAGCTCCTATTATGTGGTTCCTTTTCAGCAACCAAACATGTTGTATACACAAAGTACAGCCTATGTAAGAAGAAAACTTATTTGAATCAAACCACAATGATACCATCATTTGTAATCTACCCCTTTCTACCCCATTACGAACTGCCATGCTTAATGGCCATAAACAAAACACCATTAGATATTTATAACTCAACTCATTGACGGCAGAAAAAAAAGCTTGCTTCATTGCAGTCTCTCTCTCTCTCTCTCGCTCTCTCTGTCTCTCTCTCTCGCTCTCTCTGTCTCTCTCTCTGTCTCTCTCTCTCTCCGAATAGTCTACTTCATATCCCTTAGCGCTTTGTCAGTGTTTGTGTGTTAAGGTCTGGCCGACACCAGCTGTCTCCAGAGGGAAAGGGGTGATAACGTCATTCCCCCCCCCCCCCCAGCACTCTAACCGGCTTCGAAGGAACAGGGATAGCAGAGCCGGAGACATACAGTGATGTACGTCTCCGCTCGGCGTTGGCGAGGCCCCGGAGCTTCTTCAAACTCCTTTGTGTGTTATCCGGGGCCAAGCGCCTCCGTAGCTTCACGCCACATAGCCAGCGCCAACCGTCTGTTCCCCGGACTCCAGGGGGCGGGGGGGGGGGACCAGGGGAGGGGGGGGGCTTGGCTGGCCACAGCTTGAGGAACATCCAAAGTCTGCTATGTGTACATCCAATGTTATTTTCCAACTCTTTCAGGCAACGGTGTCTGTGAACCGGCTCAAAGAGGCACTCTATCAAAGAGCCACCCGCTTGCCTCCTAGCTTGCTCCTATTAGCGATGGTTTGGTGAAATAAAAAGTAGGTAAGGACAAATTTGGGCTGTTTATTTTAATATTATTTCTTTAACATACATTTGTGACGGCAACATCCGTTTATTTTGTCTAAGTGAATGTCTGGACACGAGCTATATCAGGGATGATGAGTTTGGGGTCTGGTTTAAAAAAAATAATAATTTAGGTTTCCACTTCCCACTGCAGCTGGCCAGCTATTAATGTGCTCTTTGTCTCTGCTTGAGTCCATTAAGTCTCATGTAAGGCTTGCACTCAAACCCCACTTTGCAATGTTCGTTTTGATGGAGCAGTTTTTACTCGCACATGTATTGCATGCAGTAACCTGTATTAATAATTCCCCCTGGTTTTGTACAATTGTACAAGCTTTTAAAAAACCACTTATGTCACCATAACGAGGAAAAACATGCATGCAAAAGCCCTGTTTTATTGAAAGTGGGGAAAGGGTTTGCGTGTACATTATTAATTGACATTTCCTACAACCTTTTTAGTCCGTCCACGGTGTGATCGCACCGCGCGTCGCGCTGTTGTTGTTTTGTATTATTATCACTTGTTTTTAAACCGGAACCGCCTTCGATGTTTTTGCTCTCGACTTAAATCTCTTGCATAGTGACGCATGCTCCCTTTTCTTCCCTTACTTAAATAATGCAAAATGTTGCACTTAAGGAATGAATCAATGTTCAACATTAAAAAAAGCAACAAAAAAAAAGCCTTGTGTTTGAATCTTTAATGTGTATTAGCAAACAGGCTTTAGCGAAGGCACCCCAGAATACTGCACACATTTGTATGGATAGGCCCTCCGTCTGGTAACAGAGACGTATCTCTGGGATGCCCACGCCCACGATAGCCCATGCATCCAGTACATAATGCGCCACTATGAGGGGAGCGACTGTCGTTGTTCATTCGAATGCGGGAACACAACCTTTCCAATCAATTCTATATTCACAGCACTTGCACTCACAATTGGAACAAGTGGGCCATGTGGGTGTGCGTGTGCGTGTGCGTGTGCGTGCGTGTGCGTGTGTGTGTGTGTGTGTTTTTGCACAATGGTGATGTGCATGTTATTTCTGTGCATCATCTGTGTTTAGTTTTTTGAGCATATACTTGTCTCGCAAATTGCAATTGTGTGTGTTTTTCCTGATTCCACCCGTACGTGCCTGTGTGTCTACTGGCCTGCTTGTGGGTGTGTGGGTGTGTGTGTGTGTGTGTTTGTGTGTTTGTGTGTGCACTGGCCGTCGCTTGGCGTTGCCATTGTGTTCAAAGTGTTGTTTGTGGCACTGTGGCGGCCTCCTTGTCTTGTCACTTCCCCCCTCATTTATCTGCTGCCCAGGCCGCCGGAGCGGGGGTCTGAGTGCCCAAGGAGCTGGCGGGAGTCCGACTGCCCCAGTTGACAGACAGACAGACAGACACACCTTCCCGTTTCAATTGCTGCAACCGTCGCGACACACGTGTACGGTACACCGCGCGACCCTGCTGTCAGCCGACGGCTGACAGCAGTGTCTATAGGTACACCATGTAGGGTACGACCAGGGGAGAAAAGAAGAAGCAGAGAAGAAGCTTCACCACGGAGCCAAGGTTAACCGCCACCCTCCCCTCCCCTCCCTCCTCCTCCTCCGTGCTTTATGTGACTGTGGGGAGCCGCAGATGGCGCAAATCATGCAACATGTGCACATACACACACACACACACACACACTGCATGAATACACACGCCCGCACGCCCTCACACACACACTCACACACACACACAACAACTGTGGTCTTGGTACAAATCAAACAAATCCCTTAGACAGAGTGTACATGAAACAACTTCTAGCGCCCAGAACCCATGTTTTCCGTTCCCATTAAACGCTGACGTTTAAAGCGTCTTAATCAACATGATATATTATATCCCACGCATATGCCATCAAACATGCAGTCAACATTTGAGGAAAATAAGAAATTGCTGCTCAAGGAGGGATGTGTGGATGCTAAATAATAGATATCAATAGAATAATAACAAACACATACATCACTCGTGTACAACGGCCCAACGGTGCCAATATAATCAACCAGCACGATTTTAGTCTCGCTTCCTTAGAGCTGATTTCTCACAGAATCTTCAGCCTTATTAATGAGCGGGCTATAATAGATAGCTGCATACGTGGAAATACTACTAGCCATACATTTAGTTAATTGGCAAAAAAAATGTACAAGACTTTTAGCATTTGAATTCATCGCACATGCGTCTAGCTTTTTTAAATAACACCCCTGCCGCTCTTAAATTCCACTGATTCCCAATTGCCGATAAGCACAAATGTGTTTTGAGAATTTCAATGAGAGAAACTTTGAGGAAGGTTTTCGGAACTTGGCTGCAAACTGAAGAAGTCATTCGTACAAACCGCTCGGTGTGCATTTTACCTCAGCCACCGATACATACAAATACCTTTAGCAATCAACAGAGGTGGTTTTGTGTGGAGTTTTACTGTTTTACGTATACGTATACTACACGAGAAGGCGTTTTTTTTTTTGAGAGTTTTGAGTACACACAGTTGTACCTTTTTGTACATTATGCGAGGCCATTGGGATGGGATGAACCTGGAGGAGGAGATCCAATGGGATGTTTCCTCAGAGAAGAGGGAAGCCAATTGGCCAACGGACACATTTGACATTCTTTACATTCTTTACATTCACGTCAGAGTTGAGATGCTCCACTTCATAGTGAATTTTATAGTGAACCTTCACCCGGGCAGGGTGCCAATAACCACATAATAATAATAATCATAAGGCAAATAATGAAGGCTCTGCAAGCTACGCTAGAAATTTGGTGTATTCTTGAAAACCCCAGAGAACATGGTTTATTATCCAGTGTAAAACCTACTACTTCCCTTCCACCTATAGCTTATCTAGGAGGTGCCTATCTCGTACAGACCATGTTTATTATCCTGGCTCCAGCTCCTCGTTCTCCTATTAACACCACTGACAAGAGGCATTACTGTCTGATTTCATGCATTTAGACATTTAACATGCTGAATACCTGTGCTTTCATGCAGCAGGATATCTTGCGGCGATGGTAATCTGTTTGTCTTGTTTATTTCTGTTCACCTGCTGAGTGTTAAGCAGCCGAGAGAAAATAGAGGAGAGCGAGAGCGAGAGAGAGAGAGAGAGAGAGAGAGAGAGAGAGAGAGAGAGAGAGAGAGAGAGAGAGAGAGAGAGAAAGAGAGATAGCGAGAGAGAAGGCAGAGAGAGACGTGAAGAGAAAGAGAGAGAGCTAGAGAGAGGGGAAGAGAAACATCATATCATTCAAATGGGAATAGCAACAGGATAAATGGGAATGTTGTTTGGTTTGTACATGGGCGTGTGTCTTTGAGTGTGTGTGCGTTTATTTCAGCCTGTGTATGTCTGTGTGACTGCATGCATGTGCTTGTGTGTATTTGTGCCTTAGTGTTTGAATGTATATGGTTGTGTGTGGGTCTTTATGTGTGATTGTGTGTGTATGTGTGCACATCTGCACCTTTGTGTGTGTGTGTGTGTGTGTGTGTGTGTGTGCATGTGTGCGTGTGTGCGTTTCATGTGTGTTCATTCATGTATCTGCTGTTAAGCTTCTATCCATGTACTCTAATCTCCCGGGATATGTATTGGGTGCCCCAAATTGAGTCCTTGTTCTAGGGCTGCATGACACACACACACACACTCAGACATCCAGTCTGTCGAATGATATCTTTCCCCCCAAACAGCGGCTGAGCTCTGGGATGGACATGGTCGGCCGGCCCCTGCAGAGACAGATGGAGGCGGCCGGCCGGCCCGACACGCGTCTGGAGACCGTGATGAGTTAATGGTGGCCGGGTGGGAGCTAACACACTCTGTCTGTGCGCTGACAGGTAAGCACGGGGCCAGGGGACCACACCAGATATCGCTTTATACCCCTCTCCTCTCTCCGTCTCTTTGTCCTTCGTTCTTATCTCTCACCCTCTCCCTCTCTCTGTGTTTATCTACTTCTTTGTCTGCCGTATACAACCCAACGTTGAGGATATACATTCCCTACAGTGGCCATATGTAACAGTGACACGTATATCACCTCACGCATATTCTACTACACTGTTGACATTTGGACCCTAGACACCTTAGGCTGGGAAGTGATTACATTGCACCCTCGATGGGGCATGTGATGCGGTGTGCTGTGGTGAGGTGAGGTGTGGAGTGTGACTAAGATATGCACGTGTGCGTGTGTCTTTCCTGGGTGTGTGCGTGCGTCTGGACTCCAAGATCGAGAATACTGCCGCCGCCTATGGCAAGGATACAACACTGGCAGCAACATCAGGGCTGAGCTGAATAATTTAGCCGGTGGATTCGCAGCGGATATGCATATTCATCTCATCACTGGCACATTTACGGAGAAGGCTTCACCCATCTTCCTCATTCCTGCAGTGTGAATACAGGCATCAAATAATGACCCCTCCTGAGGAATTAAAAAGGCATCATTAGGCAGCACCTGAAGGTTGGTCCCTGAACTGCCAGGACATTAACAGGAAAAACAGTCTCGCAAGTTGATCTGATTGAGTGCACCGGTGTGCATGCAACCAGTGTGTTGGGGATTTGGGGGGGGAGGGGGGTTCTGAAGTCAGCGGTTCTTCCTGGCATCAATGCATCCGGTAATGTGTTTCGTTAGAATCAATGAGCAGAACGTAAAGACACGCTCCTTTTTGTTTGCCATGTATTATTCATGTGTATTATAACATCCTTATCTCCCCAACGCCTGATGATGATGATGATGAAGATGATGATGATGATGATGATGATGAACATGATAGTTTTCAGTGGTATTATGTATCAAGCAGTACCTGAACAGGAACAGCCTGTGTACAGGCTTCGACAAAGAAAAATCGACAAAACAAGTTAGGAAGATACGGTGATGATGATGACAGGTTGGAAAGGAAGGACCTGTGAGTTAAAGAATGGAGCTCAACGGTGTTTCCCGGGTAGGCAACCAAGCTTATACCCATACTGTTCCCACCTCAAACTAATTCAACCACCCGGCCCCCCTGGGCTTGTTAGCATGCGGCAGGGGGAGCCAAGAGGTTGGCGAGGGAGCCACAGTCGGCTATCTCGGCTAACCCCTCCGCAATTCCCTTACACCTGTTTATGGCTCTTGGCAAACTGCACACCAAAGATACTTTAGCTTCCGAGAGAAAGGCAGGGTTAGAAGTGGACGGCTACTTAGCATTTCACAAGGAGACTGAGAGGGCACTCTGAGAAAAGAGAGAAAGCGAGAGGCGGTGAAGTGGAAATATATTAGTAGATTGAATCATGCAAATACTGATAAAAACTGGACCGGCTATTAAACAGGACCAGGAGTGGCGTGACGTTAAAGCAGAAGATACAATGTATAATATTCAAACTTTCTTATCCTATGAACCTCAGCTTGCGTGGACAGGCTTGTTGGCGTGTATGGAACAAAAACAAACTAAGACATCCTTCCGTATGTCTTTCTCTTCGCTCATTGGTCTGTGCATCATCCATCCATCTCTCCATTTCACCATCTATCCATCATTCCTTCATCTACCTATGGTATCCACTTCATCCAAATATTACCCATTCATCCATCACGATCATCCATCCATCCAGTTCTTCCTGTCTATACATGTCGTGGTGGTGATCAAACCACCTGTGTTATCCAAGTGTACCGAAACTAATAAGTAAAAATAGCAAAAATGACCAAGTCTGCAAGGCAAATGCGCAATTGAATTTGAAGTTCAAGCATAGCTTTATTTATGTTGACATTCCAGACATAACTCTTGTACCTTATTTTTAGCCCTCTAGTATCCTAGGAAACCAAACCTGATTCAGGGAGTGTAGCGGAATTAAGCAGACGCTTGGGGCCATGGTGCGGGTGAAGTCCTATCATTGAGGTGGTTCAAAAGTTAATAATCATTTCTGAAAATAATTGCCATCAGGCGTACTTTATCTCACCTCCCGGAATAGTTTTACTAAAGTGCCTTTGTGCTAATAATGTAACAATTAAATTATATACAGTATATATATATATATATATGTATTCCTTGACAGTAGTGTACATCTATAATATCTATAATATATAATTTAGAAATATATATAATATATAGATCATATATATTTAAGTTAATACAGGTCTAACGATAAATGTGCAACTGCTCTGATACCATTTTTTTGTTGTTAAACATAACAATAATACACACACACACACACACACACACACACACACACACACACACACACACACACACACACACACACACACACACACACACACACACACACACGACACACACACACACACACACGCACGCACACACACAGTTATGTTGGCAACCGTAACCACACACAAGCTTGTGGAACACAAATGCCAAAAGGTCAGCGAGTGGTCAAAGGGGGTTGTGGCGCGGTTGTAAAACAGGTTGTGCTAGTGAACCCTGCACCCTGCAGCAGCATCACAGAACCCCTCTCTGGGAAGAAATAAAGGCCACAACTGGACCACTGGATGTAGGTCAGGACTGTCAGCGTTCCGTTTGATCGGCGTCCCGCAGGCACGCACGCACGCACGCCAGCACGCACGCACGCACGCACGCCAGCGAACACCGGACGACCGATCTGTGACTGAGAATATTTAGACACAAGGAACAAAGTAATGACGTGTCCTTTTCGTAAGAAATTCCCCCCCGAAACCTGATCTTTACACTGGAAGTAAAGGATGCAAAGGGGGAGACAGCTGGCTGGGCGTCCTCGGAGTCGGTTTGGACATATGGTGGGTCTTATTATATCCTTTTAAATCGTATTTTAGTGCAATTTAAATATAATCACATTTTTTTCTGAGGAATTCTGCATTAAAGCTCATAAATCAACGCAATCTTTATTATGCCTTTCACCACTGGCTGGTGTATAGTTTCATCCTCTTACGATTGGACATGTTCGAATGAATACCTGGATTCCTAAGCGAAGAGGCATATTCATTGCTCACTGTCCTCCATTTTACTGCTGACTCTGTCAGTTAGAGGAGGAGAAACGACGTGTCATAACTACACCACAGTGCCACATGATGGCCAGAAGTGGAACAGCTTAATGAAGGAAGGATTCATTAAAACAAAGTGCAAAACACGGCAACATGGTTTGAAATTACAAGCCTTGACCAAAGTACCACCACCCAGGCTGCTTATTATGTTTCCCATTATTATTTTTATTATTAGATATTTTTTTGTGAGTGCCAAATTGGACATTGCCTGAATCACAATTAAACATCTGTTAATCCCCTTTATGCGAGGAGAGAGCATGTTTTGGAACTGGAAATGGGTGAGCACAATTTTAAAACAAATTGTCCTCTATGTTAGGTGAAAGCCATTGCAGGGGGTTGATCCATCAAACCCTTTTGCAGCACCGTGAAAGGAAAAGGGGATATTCTCAATGGCTGGTCAAAATGTCACCGGTGACAAAAGCGTTGCTATGAGAACAGTGTGAGGTGTTCCTCTCTAATTTGGTCTCTGAATTTGTTTCCTCCAACTTTCAGGAGCGCAGCTTGCTTTTTTCTGTTGTTGGATTGAACAGTTAATGAAGGGAAAAATAGTTTTTCGAGCCAGGTGATTAAAATGAACTTGGTCATAAAAGTAGAGTCATTTTCTGGCTATCACCTCCAATGAAACAATACAACACAACTTGTGGTTTCATTCCACAGTGGTTATTAATAATAATCAAATCCTAATGAGTCTGTGTGTGTGTGCGTGTCCGTGTGCATGTGTGTGTGTGTGTGTCTTGTCTCTCTCTCCTAGACGGTGCTAGTTGGAAAACGACAGAAGAGTACACCACAAGAGGGGAGCATCTATTTGTGGATTGCTGGATAAACAACGCAGGTAAGTTACAACAAATAAACAGTTGGGAACATAGCAAATAAATAAATTCCAATCAGGCCGGCCTTGTCCTTGAAATAACTTCTGACACCTACAAAATAACAAACACATCCAAAAAAAATCCATACGTGCTAGGTATTTGTCTGCGCGATATGTATTGCTCTATGCTGTTTGTGTTCTTATTATCACTGGACGGTGTTTCGGTTGTTGGTTGAAATCATCCGATCAATCATATTGGAAACCAGGACGGTGGCGTGGTAGTATTGACATTCTGTGGACCCTAAAAGCACAGTGCATTACGGAGTTATTATTCACGAGCTGCTGATCTATTTCCCCGTTGAGGAGTGGATCCGGCTGCGCCGTCGGAGCCGAGATTGGCTGCCGCACGCAGATAGGGAGGGTGGAGTACCGATATTGATCCCGGCCGCACACCTCCCTCAGTGTTATTAGAAAATGACCCCCCCCCCCCCCCCACCACACACACACACACACACACACACACACACACACACACACACACACACACACACATCCTGTCCTGGGGAAGGTAGCCAAAAGAGCAGCAATAAAAACAGAGAGCAGTGATCCACACACCCCCCCCCCCCCTCCCACACCAGTATCAAATAAGTAGAGAATCATAACTCAGTGGCAGGTAAACAAACTACCCCCAAGGATCCCCACTCGTCTAAAGCCAAATTACCTGCCTTGTTTCTTTGAGGGAGGGAGGGAGCGTGTGTGGTGTGTGTGTGTGTGTGTGTGTGTGTGTGTGTGTACACATACACACACAGGTATTTGCGTGTGTGTGTTTGTATGCGCTTGTGTTTGAATGTGTGTGTGTGTGTGAGAGAGAGAGAGAGAGAGAGAGAGAGAGAGAGAGAGAGAGAGAGAGAGAGCATGCATATGTGTGTCAGGCCAGAAGAAAATGTTCCATAAAACTTCTCTATAAACTACATAACACAATAAATCCAGAGCGGGGATATTAAGCTCATCCAAGAGGTCTCTGGACCTGGTACACGACCAACCTTGGGCATTACCAGGATTATGGATAGTAAACTATTTCAGTTGTAATCAATAAAGTGAGCCATTCCCAACGTCAAGCCATTCCTCATGCATTGTTTGTATTGGGAACAGTGTTATTAAAAACCGCCACGTATTGAAAGACAAAATCATTAGAGGTGAGGTCATGGGAAGAAGATTGCGGATGGGTTTGGAAAGCTAAAAAAAACAGTCTTGTGTGGTGTTGGGGTGATGAAGCAGGGAAGAGCGAGAAATCCCGCATGTGCGACACCTGTGTACCGCAAGATGCACCAGAGAACCACCCAAGAAGCGCAACGTAATGGTCAAATCAAAAGGGAACAGAGGGCATTGCACGGGCTGCAACTACTACTCAGAACCACCGCAACACCCTTTGGCTGACAGTGGCTTATGACACATTTGGGCGATTCCGTTCTATACAGTAGCGATGCTGTATATATACCAATCGCAGGGGCATGTATAAAACATTGTGACGCATCAAATTCTCCACCATGGCTGCCGAAGCCCGACTCGGGATGAATTCATAATCAAAGATACGAGTGCAGATGGGAATACATTTGAGTGCGCAATATTTCCCCAATTAGCGGTAAAGCATCAAAATTATGCCTTGTGATGCCTTTGAACGTTTTTGATCTGCACCGCATCCGACCCGAATCTGCTCTGCATCTCTTCCTCTGTACGATTATGCTAAAGAATGCCCCCCCCCCCCCCCCCCCACCTCCCCCATGCTGTACCAAGCCAAGTCATTTGTCGAAATCTCTCACGAAAAAAACCTGCGTTCCCAAACGCATGGAAGTGTCGCCGTGAATTTCCCTTTCAGCACCGACCGGGGTATACAGTATCTGCCTCAGAATACTGATTCAAAATGAGAGTAATTGCCTCTGGCGGGGTTATTCAGGGCTGTGTCTCACACTGCAAGTACATCCTGATGAAGGAGACGGGAGGAGGAAAAGTCACACCGAGAGGCCCTCCTCCTCCTTCTCCTCCTCCCCTCCTCCTCCTCCTCCTCCCCTCCTCTCCCAGTTAGATGAGGTCATCACCAGCCTGCTTTGTATATTAATGATGCAACAGTGTGGGTTTTCTGGACACCATGCCCTCCCCCGAGAGAGAGAGAGAGACAGAGAGAGAGAGAGAGAGAGAGAGAGAGAGAGAGAGAGAGAGAGAGAGAGAGAGAGAGAGAGAGAGAGAGAGAACGGAGACATAGGGCAACAGACAGAGAGAGAGAGACAGAGAGAGACAGAGAGAGAGACAGAGTCAGAGAGAGAGAGACAGATCGAGAGAAAGACAGAGAGAGAGACCGATAGACAGAGAGAGAGAGAGAGAGAGAGAGAGAGAGAGAGAGAGAGAGAGAGAGAGAGAGAGAGAGAGAGAGAGAGAGAGAGAGAGAGAGAGAGAGAGAGAGACAGAGAGAGAGAGAAAGAAAGACAGAGAGAGAGAGACAGCTAGACAGAGAGAGACTGGTGGTGGTTCGCTGGCAGCTTAAGAAGGCTACAACGTGATTTAAGAGATAACAACCTGAGATAGAACGAGTGAGAATAGAGCCAGATAGGACGAGTGAGAGGAGATAGGGGGGTGCATCCATGTGTGTTTGCGTGTGTGAATGCCTATGAGTGAATGTGTGTGTGCGTGCGTGCGTGCGTGTGTGACATGCATGTGGTATCTGTGTGTGTGTGTGTGTGTGTGTGTGTGTGTGTGTGTGTGTGTGTGTGTGTGTGTGTGTGTGTGTGTGTGTGTGTGTGTGTGTGTGTGTGTGTGTGTGTGTGTGTGTGTTTGCTGGTAGAAGAGGAGAGAAGGAGAGGTGTTTGACTGTGGAGGAGAAGGGTGGTTGGTGGTGGTGGTGGGGGTGGTGAGAAAGAGAGAGTCTGGTACACTGTGGCGGCTCCGTGCAGGCGCTGTGCCTTTAAAAGCGCCTGGCCCCTCCTCCCACAGAGCCAAGTGGAGCAGCAGAGAGTGGTGCTGGCAGGAGCCTGAGCCTTACGATCAACTCTGGCATCGGCATCCCTTCGGCAGCGAGCGGGCGGGCGAGCGAGGAGGACACAGGAAGGGGGAAAAAGGAAGAGAGAGAGAGACACGCGGAAAGGTGGAGAGGAGAGAGAGAGAGAGAGAGAGAGAGAGAGAGAGAGAGAGAGAGAGAGAGAGAGAGAGAGAGAGAGAGAGACAGACACACGCACACGCACGCACACACACACACACACACACACACACACACGCACTGTATAGAACGGCACCGAAGAGAAGCAGGCAGGCAGGCAGACAGGCAGGCAGAGGAGAACCAGAGAAGAAGCAGAAGAAGGAGAGGAGGAGGAAGAGGAGGGAGGGGGAGAGGTTGATTAGAGAAAAAAAATAAAAGCGTCAGAGCGGAGAGAAGGACGGAGGAGCAGTGCTCAGAGGAGTCACATGAGCGGTGCGTCTCAGCGTCTCCTCCTCCCGTCTGCTGCTCCTGCTGCTGTGCTGCTGCTCCTCGCCATGCGGCCCACGCCGGCGGCTGTGACGTTGGGCTCCTGTGTTCGCAGCGGCGGCGCCCTCCTCTGAGCGACGGTAGCGATCAACAGCGGGAAGGCAAAAACAGCGCTCCCATCCATCCATCCATCCATCCATCCATCTCTCTATTGGGCTTGCGAGTCTCCCTTGGCTTCCTGTCTCCCTGTCTCCCTGTCTCTCTCTCTCTCTCTCTCTCTCTCTCTCTCTCTCTCTCTCTCTCTCTCTCTCTCTCTCTCTCTCTCTCTCTCTCTCTCTCTCTCTCTCTCTCACTTTCTGGCTCTACCCACTCCTCCTCTCTCTCTCTCGCTCTCTCTCGCTCTCTCTCTCCCTCTCTCTGATTGTCTCTCTCTCTCTCTCTCTCTCCGTCTTTCTGCCACACTCTCTCTCTCTCTCTCTCTCTCTCTCTCTCTCTCTCTCTCTCTCTCTCTCTCTCTCTCTCTCTCTCTCTCTCTCTCTCTCTCTCTCTCTCTCTCACACTCTCATCCGTTCCAGCACGGCTCAGAGTGACATCAGGGCCATTTATTGTTGTGTCCTCCCCGTCTCCTCCACAGCTCCATGCTCTACTTCCACACCTCCACTGATGAGAGCAGTGCAATGAAATAGTCCGCCGTTGGAGGAGCAGTTATAGCTGTCACGACAGTAAGTAGGGGCGGGAGCCTGCCTGTGTGTGTGTGTGTGTGTGTGTGTATGTGTGTTTGTCTGTCTGTGTTTTTGTGGTTATTATGTGTGAGATCAAGTGTGACAGAAAACAGCAAGAGACTGGAATGGGGGGAATGTATGTGTGTGTGTGTGTGTGTGTGTGTGTGTGTGTGTGTGTGTGTGTGTGTGTGTGTGTGTGTGTGTGTGTGTGTGTGTGTGTGTGTGTGTGAGTGCACTTGACAGAGAAATTGAGAGTGATAAAAATGCAGCAGGTTGTGTGCAGCATTGATGGGTTATGGACATAACTACTGCACATTTGACTAAGAAAAGGTAAGTCAAGGTGTGTGTGTGTGTGTCCGGTTTATGTGCATGTGTGTCTTTATGTGTGTGTGTGTGTGTGTGTGTGTGTGTGTGTGTGTTTTATGTGTGTGTGTGTGTGTGTGTGTGTGTCTTTGTGTGTACGTGTCTTGTGTGTATGCGCATGTGCATGCGTTTGTGTGCATGAGTGTGTTCTCTGTATCTGTGGGTATGGGTGGAGAGCTTCGAGGGGGAGAGTGGCGTCGGAGGGGAGCTCTGCTCGTCTCTCTGTCTCTCTCTCTCTGTCCTCTGCGTTGGAGCCAGAGGGACGATCCATTCCACCGATAGCCACATTCACAGCGATGCTATAGATAGGACGCAAAGGGAGAGGGAGAGAGAGAGAGAGAGAGAGAGAGAGAGAGAGAGAGAGAGAGGAGAGAGAGAGAGAGAGAGCGAGCGAGAGAGCGCGTGAGAGAGAGAGAGGATGAGCCAGTGAGTGAGTGACGGATCATAAACGAATGCCTTCTCGTCCCGTCTGTCCAGGTGCCACATGTGATTGGCCAGCGCACGCCGGTGGAAGTAGCGTTGTCCCGTCCCCCCCCCCCCCCCCTCCCCCTGGATGTGGCAGCCAGCCGCCGCCGTCTATCGTTTGTTATCTGGTGGCCCCCTTGGGAGACTTTCATGGGATTTATCTTGTCCGGGTGGACACCACACAGAGCTTTCCCGCTTCCCCTGAAACGGGTCTACCGAGGAAAACTGATAAGAAGTGAAATAATTAACCAATCACGGCACACGGAGGCAGACTGGGTTCCCTTAGCAACAACTGAAGGAGAGAAGAGAATCCTTTTTTTCCTCCTCTGCTTTTCTTTCACCTCTCTTTTTTTCTCTTTTCTTCATCCGGGCACACCCCTGCGGACCGCCGCCGGTCACACTCAGGGAGGGGGGCGGAGGGGGGGGGGGGGACAGGGAGGACGGCAAGACGAGAGGCAAGGAGACGCACGCCATCCACCCTTATGTAAGAGGAAAGCCCACCCGTGCTCTGTGGTTTTCCGCCACCACCACGGTTTGCTTTAAAGATACGATCTCGCCAAAAGTCACATCCTTCCAAGTGAGAAGTTGGCGTATCCGGTCCTGCTGAGAGTGGACATATTGCGAGAGCCCAAGAGCCCCGTCCCCTCCTCCTCCTCCTCTTCCTCCTCCATCTCCTCCTCCTCCTCCTCCTCCTCCTCCTCCTTCTCCTCCTCCTCCCCCACCTCCTACGTTGCTCCTTCCTCACGGAGGAGACAAAAAGAACATTCAGTCATCATTTTCAAGGAAAATGGACACGTCGGGCGGTTCAATTTGATTCTCGCCGTTTCTACGCAATCTGGATTTCTCATTATTTGGCTTCTTTTTTCCTCAGGAGAGCGGTACACTGGAAGGAGGAGTATTCTTTCATTTTCAGACAGGCCGCCTCTCTTCACCACCCCTGCCCCCTCCCCAAGTCCACACAATAGACAGTATTCTTCACCAAAGGTGCTCATTAGAGGACTATGTATTCCCCACTGACAACCAACAATGTAGAATGAGATCACTTTGCGATTTAACAAACTGCATGGAGCTCTATTTTTCTATCTCCCAGCCTGGAGGTTTTACTCGTGGTGTGAAGTTCCAATGGACGCGTGTTTGACTTTTGCTTTTCTTTTTTTTTTACACTTCTCCACCGTTATGACACTGTGTTTTTACCAACAATTATAATAATACAGAGAAAGATGAACAGGGCTGGTGAGAGAAACAGTACTTCCTTATAAAGACAAGACCCTTCCACAAAGTGAACCCCCAAAACAAAAAAACGTACACACACACACTCGAGACACGTGAGGCGGTCGGCCCAAACGTGATTCTGGGAGAGTGACGTCCGTCTCCGGCCCTGGCCCATGCGTTCCTGCTCACTCTCTGGATTAAATATTTTCACTTTTTCCCGCCCTCCTTCCCACTTCTTATATGGAAGCATCAAGCAGAGGCCATGGATGTCAGAGAGTGAACCTGTGGCGGCGGTGCGGGCTCGGGGAGGTCTTTCGGCTGCCCGGGTGCCTTTTAAGATGTTGAGGTCTCCCTGTGCGCGCGGGGCCCCTGTTCGGATCAGTAGCACCGAGGCTCCCTGTGGCCAAAGACATGGACCCCGACACGGCTCCCCGATGCCCTCCTCCTCTTCCTCCTCCTCCTCCTCCTCCTCACCCTCACCCCGCTGGCCCCGGGCCCCACGTCACGCTGTGAAGGATGTCCCTCAGCAGAGCTCCGGCCCGGGACACCTATGAGACCCCGAGCCCGAGAGAGCGCATCCGCAGCCACATGAAGATGGTGATCGCGCAGCTGGACGGCATTCTCAAAGAGCTCAAGGATGTGGCCAAGGAACTCCGGGAGGTGAGCGGCATCGCAATCAGCTGGCCCACATTGGGCTGTTTTCTTTTTTTTGTTTTGGTGGGGGGGGAAGGTTTTGAAGTGCATGTGCTCCTCAAGAGAGCTGCTGTGTTGAATTAAGTGGAAAAATTCATCTCTGAGCCCTAGAAGGATCTTGATTAGAGTTGAGAATACATGAGATCCTCCTTTAAGATTCTCCAGGCTGGCATTCACGTCCTATCAAAGGGCTTTCTTATCGGCTGGTAGAGGAGTGTTGTCCACGTCTTCGGCATTCTTTGAAAGGCCCAGTAGATAAGACTTTAATGAAGAGGTATTGAACAGCATGGGCAAAAGAAAAGAAAAGGAGATGAAGTCAGGTTGGCAGGAGGTGGGCTCAGCCGAGAAACAGGACGTAGCTCTGCATTAGTTATATAACCGCTTTGTTAACTTTTCGCAACTGCCATGGTAACGCATGGACACGATTGTGTGTCTGTACACGCTTCAGTGGATGATCTACAAAGAAACATCATCCGTGTTTGTGTGTGTGTGTGTGTGTACCTGTCTGTGTGGGTAGATTTGCTGTTGCAAAAGTATCTGCCCATGAGATACTGTTAGTCCAGAACTGTATTTATATAAAGGTTGACGCAATCAGAGTACATCTGCATCTGTACTGCCTTGTGTGTGTGTGTGTGTGTGTGTGTGTGTGTGTGTGTTTTCATGCAAAAGCAGTCTTCCTCCTGCAGTGTCCTTATTACTCTGAGCTCATCCTGCAGAGGTTCACAGAAACGTGGAAAGACACAAACACAGAATAACAGAGGCTGATTAACACAACCACCTCCCTGCTATTCACAGCCCCATCGTGATCGCAGTGAACATGTGGAGGGCTGTGATTAAGAGTGCACAGGCCTACATGTGCGTTTGTCAGCAGGAGTGTACAGGGGCGACAGCACTTGGAGGGCTTGGGGGCCAGTGCCTCCCCATAAACCCTTTTCCCTCCTTCTCCCATATGTTTTTTTTAAAGTTGCAAATCCACAGCATTGCTGCGAATGCCCATATATTGCAATACTTACGTTAAAAGACACATCAATCATTCCCGTCCACTAAGAATCACAGTAAAATAGCAAGCCAACACCGCTGTTCTCGAGTCATTGTCGCTTCACTGGTTGACAGAGGCAACAGCAATACTGTGAAGGACAAGAGGTCATGCTAGAGTGCAACCTTCTTTTTATTCGCTTAGCATTTAACACAATGTATGCCAACCAGATGCAGACACGGAGGGACGGACATTATAGTTTAGGTACTGTTTACGTAGGCTACCCCTTTCCCCAATTGAAATGTTTTGAACATAAATTGGATATTCTGTTTATTCTTCTGCATATTCTCTCTCTCGAATCCCTACCTTTGTCAGTGGCCTGATGATGAATATAAATGCATACAGAATTCAAATGACAAGAGATGATTACAATTACACATTGATTTACTTATACTTACTATCATTTTATTACAGCAATTCAATTCAATTTCAAAAAGCCTAAGATCCACACTATTGCTAGTACTACACTTGCTAGTGCAGCTTTAACAGAAAGACTAGTCATGTTATAAGATGGAGGCAGGACAGGTCTATTCTACACACTTCACTAACGTTCACTGTCTGTCTCCATGTAATACAAATCTTAAATCTTAAAATCTTAAATTGCTAATTAATTTTGTGCTATGTTCAGGGACCTATACATCCATGTTCAGATGACCATGTTCAGATGTGGATTTAGCCTTACTTTGAGAGTGACAACATGGAGAGATCATCTTCAGATGTTGGTGATCATTTTTATTTGAAGTTGCGAAACGACGTCTCATGATATAAGATTCATCCAGTGACCCCCGGCTGGCTGAGAAAGGCTTTAAGCTGACTATGTAGTGCCATAACTCACACCACCACCACCACAGCTCCCCACCCCAACCTCCCCACAGGCACGCCCATCCCCTCCCCACGTCTAACATCACACAGCCTGCCCCATCCCCGTCCCACGTCTGCCCAGTGCCACGGCTCGCCCCCCTCTCTCTCCCCAAGCACTGCACTCGCACGGGTAGAGAGGTCCAAGGGCAGAGCATACAGCACTCCCCTTCACTGGCAGGCCCCGCGAAGCTGACCCGCATGCAGCAGTGATTGATGGTTATATGCTGGCTGCAAGTAAAATAATGCTGGCTGGAGCTATTTATAATACAAAAACACACGCCTGTTACTCTGCCAGCTCTAGCGCGTAATACAGTTCTTATCCCAGACCCTATTAGTGTTCTCTACAGAGTAGACCAAGCCGGATCCCTTTTATGCTTTTTTTTGTTATTTTTTTGTAACCAGGCAGCACAATGCCACACAGTGAAAAATGGTAGGAATCAAAGGAGACGCAGTGGCAGGCGGTGAGGTGGTGTCGATATCCTGTAATTAGCTGATCTGTGTGATTGCAGACTGTTCCAAATCAAGATGCAGAAGCGCCGGCGATACTCACTGTTGTACTCTGTGATGCGTGACAGCCTAATGTTCCATAAAATCTCTTATTCTTGGCCACATTAATGGAACAGTGTAATAGATAACAACTGTCACATAAATACATGACAAATTGCTGCACAGATGTATAAATAACGCATGGGAGGAACGGCAATGAAACGGAAGCCAGTCATAGTTGAACCAGTTTCGAGGGGGTTTCTTTTTGGCGTGGGACTGGTGTTTTTTCTGGGGAATGGAGCAACCATAATCCATTGGCAGAGATAGTGGGCATTATTACCCATAAAGTCTCTAGGGGAACTGGTGTGAATTTCAGAGGGCTATGTGGTTGAAACACAACTTTCCAGCCCAGATGGTAGCTTGAAAGGGAGGACGTGTACTAGTTAGCTCGCCTTTTACGCAGACCCTTGTACTGTACGGCAAATTATTTTGCCGTACAGTACGAGGGTCTGCGTCCTGTTCATCTCAAAACTGCACAAACCTTTATTTTCTCTTTATTTTTTACAAAGGGCTCAGGTTCTTACTGTCGATATACAGAAAAATAAAGAGAAAAGAAAAAAACATGAAGGGAGGGAAAACTAAGCCACGCCCTGCAGTAAAGTAAAACATGACTTTAATAGACCTCACGTCAAATGGTTGCTGTGTGTTTCCAGCCCAAACCTACACTTGTAACGCATGACCATAGAACGTTCATCAAACATTGTCAGCCATTTTGAGAGGACTACAGGAGCACAAATTAATTAATACAGTTAATTCCAATGAATGTCAGGAGGAATATTTCTCTACTTTTACCTGTCCACATCAAAAGATTCATAACAAGATGTCCCGTAACGATTACCATTGAGGATTGACAGATTCCATTTAAGATGGAGAAAAGGGCCGTGTCATTAGTCCTTACTTTACTGCTTTGCTGTCACCATGTAACATGATGTCAACATAACACAATGGTTCAGTGTTCCAAAAGCTTTGACCTCCGTTAAAAAGCTAATAACTTCACTGAACTTAACTTATTGTATGCCCTCATATCAACAGACATCCGCAAGTTGATTTTGCGTGTATTTAGTCAGTTATCATGACATGGCAATTGACTGGACAACATCTCATCTTAATTTGATGTTCTTATACAGTCAGGTTTTAAGTCTCAATACTGTTGCTTCCAAGCGATCCCTGTACAGACATGGTGAGAGCATATGTTGTATAAAATAGCGTTGAAGACACAATGAGTAGGGATAAACGAACAGTAGGACAGCAGCCCAGAATGGCATTAGCATATTAGCCTGTATGAAAAACACTTTGCATTGGAGTCTTTTAACCGTCAAGGTTAAATATGTAAACCTGTCTTTTATGGTCCGCCGATTTTGTTGTCGTTACGTCTTAACAAGGCTTTGACCTATTCCTGTTTACAGTTCATGTGACATTCATGTCCACGGTGGACGTCCAATTGTGTGTGAAAGGTTTGTAACGTAAAGTAAGGATCATGGATGTATGGGTCAATTCTTTCATTATTTATTTATTCATTTTTCATTTTACAGAACAATACAGAACATAGAACATAGAGCTGATGGGAAGAAAAATAAAATAAAATAAAAATAGAATAGAATAGAATAGAATATAAATAATTATTAAGAAAGACAAAACAATTTAAAAAAAGAAAGAAAAAGACAACTAAAATAAGGTCTTACTAAGTACTTACTTAATAAGGTATGTCCCTTTCTATGTAGTCAAGACACAAAGTCCAGATTGGACAGATGGTCAGAGGACCATAGAGGATTCCCATGTCTTCTGGAATAGCTCCCCCTTATCCTTTTAAAAATAAGCACGCTGTTCCAGTCTAAGTGTTCAGAATATTTTTGAACAAATTAAATGTTGGAGGTTCCATTTAAGATTAAGTTGGTTCCAGTTGAGCAGAATGCATTTCTTTGCTATATATGATATTATTCCAAGCATTCTTGTATGGGTAATTTTGACCTAGATGAGGCCTAGATGGCCGGTCAACATTTGTATTGAACCAAGTACTCTTTTTAAATAATAATAGCATTACAATAACAACAATTGACAATTATTGGATTGGATTGATGTTTAGAGGGTCTTCTCATCCATGCCATTAATGACCAGGTAGGGGTTATGCATCATCCTCTAGGATGCCTGGTGGACTGTGGACATCGGGGTTCAATGCTTCATTCCAAGGTAAAAGGTTGGGGAATCAACCTACCAACCACTATATCCATCCTGCTGATTTGATTATGTAGTTCCTGATAAATGCCTAAAATTTGTGATGAGAATGAGGAATAATTTGGTTCAGATCTGGTCACATCCGGTTACACATTCAACGTTGATTGAAATAAGCATGCTCATTTGTGTTCTGCTGGTAATGCATTCTAGTACACACCAAAAATGACATTGGTGGTAAAAAAATTGTTTTGATCATTGCCAAATCCTTCATCTGGATACATTTTTTAAATAAATAAATAACAGGATAATGGCTGCAACGTTAGCCACACCGGTGCTACGAAGGAAGCACAAGTGTGTCAGGGTTTTTTACTCCAGCTAAACATAACAACACAGCGACTGAAATTCATTCCGGTGCGCCAGTCGCTTGAAGCTTAAACGGAAACAGCTCAGCTTACAAACACATTGAGAAGTGTATATATTATGGACCTGGCCGTCGAGATACATTCTGCCGTTCTACACATTCTACACATGATATAATAGGTCACCTCAATCACAGCAAACATCCTCATCAGTGTTCCTTCCCAAATGCATGCATTTAAACACACACACACATAGGGTACTTGTGATAGTGGGATGTTTGAATGACTCCGATGGTTCATATACTGATAGTCCATTTGCTAGGTGTGGTGCTGGCAGCAGATGCAGCTGGGAAGCAAACACATCGCAAAACACCTGCTACTGATCAAGGCGCTGAGCACTTTGTACAAGTATTTTAATTCTCTGTGGCCATACAGAGAAATGTATATGCATACCTGTATGTATGTATATATATATATATATATATATATATATATACATACACATACATATATATCAGTGGCAGCTGGTGGTTGTAAAAGTAGGGGAGGAAGGAAGGTGCCTCACTATCAGTTTTGACAGTGCATTAGTGGGTCATTTAGTAGACAAGCCAAACACAATTGAAACCGATTGTGATTTGAGGGGGCAGAAGCATTGCTTTGATGAAAAATAGCTATTTAGCAATTAATCCATTCATGGATGAAAATCTGAATGGATGTTTCATGCACAGTGGCTTGAGCTATCGAACAAACCTAACGGAATTGAAATTAAGTGAGATTTGAGGGAGAATCGTTCCGTTCTGTAAAGTATATTTACCTTTATTTAATTCAAATAAGACATACTATCATAAATTAAAACCAGTAATGCACGTAAATCACGTAAATTGTCTAATCGCGAGCCAAAGACACCACCTTGCTTGGTCAGCCATACTTTCTGTTTACGTTTGGCGTCATGCACCTGGAAGGCGTTGAGGTCGGAACTCAAGTTTCAAATCTAAAATAAATTATAAAGTGAATGACTCACAAGTTTTCTGGAACGCAGAATTAATGAATGACACAAGATAGATCCTTGCATGATGATAACCCGCCCCCCAAAACTCTGATTGGGTATTCACCAGCGCAGGGAGCTCTGCTGATTGGTTCACAGAGCCTCTGGCTAGACCCGCCCTAAGGGAGGATGGTCCTCCTTTAGCGCCCTACACACTCATGTTAACAACCAGGACTCACCGGCCGCTCGGGTCCGGGAGTTCAATGTGAGTTTGACGGAGGAGGTTTACGGAGGAACGTCCTCCGTAAAAACTAAAAAATTGCTTTTCTTAGAAAAAACATTTGATCAGTATTTCATCAGTGGAGGCTCATTTAGTGGAGGCTCTCTCTCTCGCTCTCTCTCTATATATATATATATATATATCGAGGACACATTTACTACATTGAGTGCCATAAATGCTTTTACCAACGTTTTGGTTAATTTATTCCCACGTTTTTGTTAATTTGTTGGCACAAGATACAATTTGTTCCAAAGTTTTGGGTCATTTGTGTGCGCAAATTGAATAGGGGTGAGCTCACAGTAGATTTAACACAGACCTTTGTGTGCCGTTCCTCGTCTGAGCCTAATGGCATGGAAATCGAGGCCCAAATTACAGAGATACATACAAAAGTGTGTGTTCTACCTACCTGAAAGTGAACATTCTGTGTTCATATACAGTATATATATTCTACATTTTTCCCCATAACTGTTGTCAGTGGGCACAAGATACAGTGGGTAAGCGAATCCAAATGCATATCACTTTAAATCGAGGGTGACTTGCCAACCCTCCGTATTTTCCCAGGAGAGTCCTGGTTTCATTGCCCTCACCCGGACTAGTCAACCGGAGACTACTGAATTATTCTATCATTTTTTTCAACTGCAGTTCTCCTGAATTAGGAGAATATCTGTATTTTTTCGGTAATTTGATCTGCCGCAGAACAGGGATTGTCTGTTTTAGTTTGATATGAAGTTAATATCCAATCATAACGCAATGCAATGGCACCCTTCATACAAATTAAGAAAACAGATTGCATTAAATAAATTAAATGAACCGTTAAAATATACTTCAAACCCTTTAAAAAATAGCAAATGATGGATTCTGAATGTATAAAGAAGAGTTTGTTATTTTGATGGATACAGCATTGTCTACTGTAGGTCATGGATTTTTGTCTTTTTTAAAATCTTTTCTGAATGTTTCTTATATTTTTCCCTTAAAAATTCATAAGAATTCAGGAAATTATTATATATCGTTATTTTTTTGAGACATAACAATTCAGGAAATTATTATATATCGTTATTTTATTCTAGAGGGTAAACCCCCCAGACCCCCTGCGGTGGATTTTGAAAGAAATCACCTTGTGAGATTGGCAAGCACGACACCAGGAACCTAAACACACGACACCAGGAACCTAAACACACCGACCTACCACACCAGGAACCTAAACACACGACACCAGGAACCTAAACACACGACACCAGGAACCTAAACACACATGACACCAGGATCCTAAACACATGACACCAGGATCCTAAACACATGACACCAGGAACCTAAACACACACCGACCACCGCACGGAACCTAAACACACGACACCAGGAACCTAAACACACGACACCAGGAACCTAAACACATGACACCAGGAACCGCATGTTCATGCCCGCTGTAGTTCTATCTCCAAAACATAATTTCTTGTTGTGTTTCACCGGATGGTGGGACCCGCTGAAGTGGGTCCCAACGGTTCTACTTCCCACCTGTAGCCACTGCTTATGTTGGGCCATCCTAATACAATCTTTTATGTCGGTGTTGCCATCACAATTGTGGCCAAAGAAGTGTTGGCAGTTTATAGCGTAATTAGTTCTGACATTATTGTGATTAAAGGCAATACCATAGTATTGTTTATTATGCTTATAGGTGTTTGCTATGTCCAATGCCTTTGTTTAGGGCCTATATTTGGAGAACTGCAGTTCTCCTGAATTAGGAGAATATCTGTATTTTTTCGGTAATTTGATCTGCCGCAGAACAGGGATTGTCTGTTTTAGTTTGATATGAAGTTAATATCCAATCATAACGCAATGCAATGGCACCCTTCATACAAATTAAGAAAACAGATTGCATTAAATAAATTAAATGAACCGTTAAAATATACTTCAAACCCTTTAAAAAATAGCAAATGATGGATTCTGAATGTATAAAGAAGAGTTTGTTATTTTGATGGATACAGCATTGTCTACTGTAGGTCATGGATTTTTGTCTTTTTTAAAATCTTTTCTGAATGTTTCTTATATTTTTCCCTTAAAAATTCATAAGAATTCAGGAAATTATTATATATCGTTATTTTTTTGAGACATAACAATTCAGGAAATTATTATATATCGTTATTTTATTCTAGAGGGTAAACCCCCCAGACCCCCTGCGGTGGATTTTGAAAGAAATCACCTTGTGAGATTGGCAAGCACGACACCAGGAACCTAAACACACGACACCAGGAACCTAAACACACGACACCAGGAACCTAAACACACGACACCAGGAACCTAAACACACGACACCAGGAACCTAAACACATGACACCAGGATCCTAAACACATGACACCAGGATCCTAAACACATGACACCAGGAACCTAAACACACGACACCAGGAACCTAAACACACGACACCAGGAACCTAAACACACGACACCAGGAACCTAAACACATGACACCAGGAACCGCATGTTCATGCCCGCTGTAGTTCTATCTCCAAAACATAATTTCTTGTTGTGTTTCACCGGATGGTGGGACCCGCTGAAGTGGGTCCCAACGGTTCTACTTCCCACCTGTAGCCACTGCTTATGTTGGGCCATCCTAATACAATCTTTTATGTCGGTGTTGCCATCACAATTGTGGCCAAAGAAGTGTTGGCAGTTTATAGCGTAATTAGTTCTGACATTATTGTGATTAAAGGCAATACCATAGTATTGTTTATTATGCTTATAGGTGTTTGCTATGTCCAATGCCTTTGTTTAGGGCCTATATTTGGAAACTAGACTAACATGATTAACAGATGGATTGGATATAAAATAAGGAAATGATGTCTTTTACAATTATCCTTATGACTTTTACCTGCTCTGTGCCCTAGATTATAACCAATTCAGTCATTATTGCCAGTTTTTAATCTTTATTGCTGCAATACAACCCATAAAAGGCAGTTTTCCACTTGCCAAAAAGTGATTGCAGCATCTGTCTTCTCACCGAAAGGTTATTTATGCTTCCAAATTACCTGATTTTATTCATGAGGGTTATATTTTGAATGTTATAGCTCATTCAGTCCTTTTGACCAGTTGAAATACCTAAAAGGCAGATACAATCTATACAATGCACTTGACAAAAAGTAAATGCAGGTCCCACTTTGTACATTGTAGGTTGTTTCCTCCTCAAGATGACTTCATTTCATTCATGAGGGTAATATAAAAAAAAGATTTACTCCAAGTCATTTTGAGGCAGAAACAGCCGTTCCCCTCACCAACAAGTTAAGAGCTGCAATCATTTTTGGCCAAGCTGTACAACTACATGTTACTGGTTGGTTGTATCCGCCTTTTTTAAAGGTATTTCAACTGGTGAAATGTGATAAATGCTGCATTCTTCTGCACACACACTGTAAGAGTACATTTTGGGTCACACGCGGTGACCCAATGCAGAAGGTTTCTGTCCTGTACATGTGGTGGTACACTTTGAATATGTGAGGGTTTGAAAATGTCCGGTCACCCTCGATTAAAATTGTATGTATTTGCCTTCTCTGACAAACACAGTCGTGGTTAAAAAAACATTTGAAACAAACAAATTGAATTTCAGGTTGGGTTAAAACTCGCTTTTGTGTATGCATCCGTTCGTCAGTTTGGCTTCAATTCCTTCGTGGCGTTGGGCTCAAACGAGGACTAGCACGCGTGGTGGTGATTACAGGAGAATTCTCGCCGTATGCAAGCACCTCAAAGGGCCGTTTGTTTGTTAGACCGAGGCCCCGCGCTAGCCGGTCCCCGGTGCTCCCGCACTTCATTGGTGCCCACAAATGAACCAAAACTTGGGAAGGAATCAATCGAAACGACGTGGGAACACAAGTTGTACCTTATGACACACGTAATAGCATTTAAAGAGCTCAATGTTGTAAAATGTAGCCTTGATATACGTATATATATATATATATATATATATATATATATATTCTCTCTCTAGGGTTCCATACTGAACAACTTTTCAAACAGGAAACATGATGAAGTAACCCCCTCCCCCCCTCCCCCCCTCCCCCCAAACGCTGATTTTCGGGGAGACACATGAGTGGCAAATATAATAGAATAAATGAAGCAGCATGGCCAGTATATATACTGTATATATATATATATATACTGTATATATATACTGTATATATATATATATATATATATATATATATATATATATAGAAGCCAAAGGGTACAGGGAGTATTCTGTTGAGTGTCAAGTCTTTATGGACGCCACGGGAGCAGCGACCGAAGCACGCCGATGGTCGCAGCGCGCCAACGCTCACGGCTAAGAGCAATGAACGCACACGCACACACACACACACACACACACACACACACACACACACACACACACACACACACACACACACACACACACACACACACAGCTTGGAGCACAAAGCGCAATTATCAGTGGCAGAGAACAGTTTGCCCGGGACGCCGGCCTCCATCGCTCAAGCGTGCGTCGGGCAATGGAGGTCGCTGTCTCTCGCTCAACGGCCCTAGTGGTTCTGTTAGCAGCGCGGAAGGGGGGGGGGGGGGGCAACTATGCTACCTGTCCCCCTTCCCCCCCCCCCCCCCACACCACCCACCCACCCCCCTCATATGATACAGCAGCAGTACAGCAAGTGCTGTTAGAAAAAAATGGGAATCTGTCAAGTGCTATTTTATTTATTTCTTTCACCCACCAAGGATTAGAGAGCAAATCCCTCCCTTCTTCGTCTATTGACCAGTCTGTTTTTTTGGAAAGGCACTATGGGTGTGCGAACACACTGTGTAAGTGAAAGAGAGAGAGAGAGAGAGAGAGAGAGAGAGAGAGAGAGAGAGAGAGAGAGAGAGAGAGAGAGAGGGTGACCTCTAAAATTTGTCTCAAATTGTTAAGAGTGATCTACATCTATTGTCCAGCGAAGGCAGGACCGGTTCCTGTCGCCTCGTCCTCCATCTGACTCTGGAACAACAAATGGTCCCCTTTGGGCTGCATTAGATTAGCCCACCAATGGATATACAGGGAGGAAATGTCTTTAAATAAAGTTGCAGCTCTCCACAGTCCTCACCGCAGATGCAATTGAGGAAATAGGCTGATGTGGACTCTATTCACCACCGAAGACCAACTCCCATCCCCTTTCACCAGGCTTTCAAATCAAGGCATTTGTGCTGAAAGTGATGTCTGTTGTGGAAACATCACAACGTCCGCGATGTCAACAATTTGATTTTAAAACAGACTACTAGGGTACACTTTTGATTTCTGGATGTGGCATTGTTCGGACCTTTGTGTGCCAAGATAAGCGATTGAAAAGGCAGCTTTGCAGCTAGCGAGGGCGTCCTCGGAGCGTCTCTGAAAGCGGTCGCGGCTGCGCTACAGCCTGGCAGTGACCGTGTCATTCTGTACACCCGCTATGCTCAGATCACGGTCAGACGAGGAACCATTAGGATTCAATACTCAAGTCAAAAACAATTCTTTCACCCAAAAACATGACAGAAAACAGAAAATAAATTGTGTTGTTTTAATAATAAAAATTGTAATAATAATAATAATAATAATAATAATAATAATAAATTCAAAAGGAGTATAATTAATTCATTAATTAATGTTAAGGTCATTTTAGATTTTTTTGTTGCACAGTAACCCAAAAAAATGAAACATAGAACCACGGCTACGCCGGATGCACTAAAAATAGCCCAATCCGATGTTTAAAATGCAATAACATTTTTTTTACTATGAATTATTCTCCATCACAGACGCTCTGTGGGTGGCCGTGATGCCTTCTGTTTTCGTTTTTTTTCCTCCATCCGAGTGCTCCCAATCACAAATAACAATCACTTACAGAGCCGTGTGACAGAATGGACCATTTCCCAGAAAGGGACCATTTTCACCGGGCTGTCAGTTATCCAACGTTTTCCTGCCCAGTCTGCCACGGCCCACTGGTCTCTCCTAGCAAGACCGCCATCGCCCGTCAGCGGTCCACTTGGACAACCATTCAGTTCAGATTAGGGAAGGGGGGGGGTTTGTTTGGCCGAGGCTCAAACCTGTAAACATCCCGGGAAAGATTTGAACTTCACTTGACCAGGGCTCTGAGTGGTTCACGGTGAAACGCCTCACACGGAGATGCTATAAGGCCCTAGATGAGACGCTGTATCAGACACACCTTCCCCAATAGGTGCCACTGCGTTCTAATCACAATTCTAAAAGAACGGACCAAGTGCCCCCCTTGCTGTGTCTGCCAATTTATTCCTCCTTTTGCCTGAAGTCTTTTGTGTGCGGAAATTAAATCCCTAAATTAAACTTGGTGATGTACCCCCAGCAGTGTTGGCTGGCACACACACACACACACACACACACACACACACACACACACACACACACACACACAGCAAGAAGAAAAAAAAGAAACAGAGCAGGTTCCTCGGTACAAATCTATTCCTAACTCAATTCAGCTCCACCCCGTCAGTTCCGCACCTGAGTTCTTGCCTTAAACTCAGCAAAAGATAAATTCTATCCACTCCAAAACTGAATTACACATTAATTATTCCTGGCAGTGGAAGGGCTGATATGTTTTATTTTGTCTTGTTGGTGTGAAGATGCCTCAGAAATAGCATGGTGGGGGGGGGGGGGGGGGCAAAGCAGTTCTATCGTTATTTTTTTTAACCTGTATGATAGGAACCCGTATGGACAGCTACACATGTATAATACATGTGTGTATGCATATATCAAATGTGTGCATTTTTTTAAAATCATTAAGGTGTGAATATTTTAATATCTTATTTTGGGCGTCGTGTGCGCGTGCGTGCGTGTGTGCGTGCGTGCGTGCGTGCGTGCGTGCGTGCGTGTGTGTGTGTGGGAGGGGGGGGGCTTATTTAGGATGCAGGCTTGCCGTATTGACTAGACCATCATGACTGGAAAACCCACTTGATTATCTGGCCCCTCTGAGGACGTTTGGACGAAGCCTGAGTCGGACAATTCGCGCTCACTGATTTTCCTTTTTCATTAGTATGATCGTATGTCATTGACGCTCATAATGGGTAGGCAGGAACTGAACTTAACCAACTGTGTGCTGTTTAAATTCGATTTTACCTGTCCCCAGTTTTGAAGGGAGAAAGGCAGACAAAAAGATTGTCACGAAAAAAAAACAGTGGATACCGAAAGTTTTGGAGAGACTTATGCAGGAAATGATTGGAAAGAGTTATGCCAAAAAGGATTGGAAACGGCAAAAAAAGAAAAAAAAAGGACATGGAGAAATAGAGAAATAGACATAGACGGCAGAGAGAGGAAAGCGATGAAGGAAAGGCGGAGATAATGGTTCCTCCCGCTCGCACACACTAGTGACAGACTGGGTAGAACAGTTTAGATCCATTTTTGAAATTGGGCTTTGTGGGCGTGTTTAGGATTGTTTCGGTCTTTCCCTGCGCTGTGAATAAAACCGGTATGTTGAAGCTAATGGTGTGAAAAATGCCATCCGTCGGAGCGCACGAGACCCCCGTGAATACAGCTACAGCACATTACGGTGTGGGAGCACGCGGTACACGCTAGTCAACAGTAGCAAGCGGTCGGCGAGTAGGAGTTCCGATACGACATCCTGCCTTGATTCATCCTTCTCCACGTGTATTGCCTTAGTTCTCATTTTTTCATTTTCAGTGATTTGGAAAGATTGCATGTGCAAGTGATGATTACATTCCATTCATTGGAAACGTTTGAAGGTTAACCTTGTGTATTAGTGGTGCTTTGTACAGGGTCATGCCCATTCATTGGTGGTTTTGGTTTTAGTTTAGCGGCTCTCGATAACCAAGAGTATGCAGTTAATGTTATTGCAGACAATTGATAATTGTCAATTGTAATTCAACATGTATGTTGACCAGACACAATAGTCCTAACATATAGACTCCACCATTGTACAAAAAGACATTAAACAAAGTCAGAAGAACAGTTTGTTTAGCTATTGGCATGTATTCTGCTCCCAGTCGGGCTCTCTAATACTGTTTTCACACTGGGCTAAAATACGGTATTCGCGGCGCTGCGAAACTAGTTTCGCTTCGCTTTTGCTTTCACACTGGCAAGTAATGCGCATTCGCTACCCAACTAGTGTGCATTAACTAATCCACCTTGGGGTCGGCGGTTTCGATCCCGAAGTTACTAGTTTGGGTGCAAAGCAAGAAAACTACTACTGGTTTCCCTTACCGTGTGAACCAAAACCCGGTATCGAGTGCGCAGCGAATCGTGAATTAGAAGAGAGTGTGAACATAAAGTGTATTCGATTCGCACTAACTAATACGGTATCGACACCCGTATTAACTAATACGGGTGTCGATACCGTATTCAGTGTGAAAACGGTATAAGTCAATGACCTCACTGATACAAACTAGACTCATTTACAATTTAAATGTAAACAACTGCCTCTTGTTATAGGTAGCCTTATAGGTAGCCTGTCTGCCAGGCTTTTAGTGTGTATCACAGCTACTTCATGTCTAGGGCGTAAACCAAGCCTGTAAATGCCTAAACGGAGCTGAGTGAACCACTACGACGCATCTCTGATTAAGCCGGCACGGAGAGGTGTTTCAAACGGTGAGGACTTTGATTGATAGGCCGTTTCAAGTGAATGACATCCTGCATTTATTACTTCATGAGACACTGATAAGACGCCAGTAATTTGGGCTGAGTAGCCAGATCTAATTGATTAAGGACACCCTACATTTGAGGAAACGGCCTCCGACACAGCGGCGACGGCAAACCCAAATAATTGCTATACTTGTACAGTACTACAAAAAACAAGATGTTTACACGGTTGCTCCCTTGCTTGCATCCTTTCCAGACACTCTCTCCGTCCGTCCGTCCGTCTCCGTCTCCGTCTCCCTCTCCCTCTCCTTCACACCCTCTGCGCTCTCCCAAGATGTCAGTTCATAGTCCGTCACCTGGCCGGTCATGGATGGCTGCCACGTCTGCCGCTGTCAAGTGCGTAGCGACGCGCTCGGCGGCGTGGGGCAGGCCGGGTGGAGAGAGGCACAGGGGCGCGAGGACAGGGTAATTATTCAGACACTCGGTTAAGAGCAGACAGCGACCCAAACATGTCAACAAACAGTTTGGTGATGATTCATGTTTTTTGTCACCCGTGCAGTCACCTGTGTAGCTGCCAGTTTTTTTCCCCGCCACACTCAGCAGATTATGGTATGGGCGATGATGAAGCCCAGGCGAATAGAGGGCCCCGAGTATAAACTCACAACCAGTGGGCTCCTCCATCTTATGTTATTAATGTTTGAGGTTTTCTTTGCTGAGCCTTTTGTTGGACTTGTGATGGGCATTTTTTGATTGGCATTGTTTTCGCATGATTCACCACCAACCCAGCAGGCACTCAGACGATTCAGCGTCAGATTTACCATCCATGCCGATCGTGAAGGCTCAACCTCAACATCTGGGTGTAGAACACATTTTCAGAAATGACTGATCACGTGTCACCTAAAAATCACTCAGGATTCCCAAGGACTGGTTCAATTGACTTATATCTGTCCAGCGGAAAATAAATCATTATAAATACACAAATAAATAAATAGAAAATAAATTATTTTGCAAGGCAAGGTCATAATCTTGTCTTCAAAAGACAGCACTGCGTTAACACACACACACACACACACACACACACACACACACACACACACACACACACACACACACACACACACACACACACACACACACACACACACACACACACACACACACACACACACACACACACACAAACACTTGAATGTTCATTCCAAATGCACACACCGATTCATACAGCTGGCTTGGGAGTGATTGGTGAGGAGAATAAGGAGCAGGTTGATGACTGAGGAGAAAGGCGGCAGCGTTGCTGTCCTCAGTTCAACTGTGTGACTCACTGTGGTGGCTTCCAGCGAGTGAGCAGAGCAAAGATTATTCTGTGGAAATGAGATTGTTGATAGAGATACCGCACAGAGAGAGAGAGAGAGAGAGAGAGAGAGAGAGAGAGAGAGAGAGAGAGAGAGAGAGAGAGAGAGAGAGAGAGAGAGAGAGAGAGAGAGAGAGAGAGAGAGAGAGAGCTTTCTTAGCAAAGCATCAGCCATTGAAGGCTGTTTATGGGTGAAAGGGGTAAAGGAATGAGTTACCATGAGTCACTTCTTAGCCGTTTCCATCAAGTGTGTAGGAAGGCTTTATGTCTCTCCGAAACGACCGCTATACGCTTTGAACAAGTGGTCAATGTCCCCCTTGAAGACCACTTTGCACTGCGTTCCTATAAAATAAAGACATGTAAATAAATACGACTGCAGCATTACATCACTGCAGAATCACAGCACCTGAAGCACAGATCATAAACACTATTTAAAAATGTATGAGCGAGGTATAAGAGACGGTTGAGGTCGGGCAAGGCGAGGGGGAAAAAGAGAGAGGAGGTGTTGGAGTGGAGTCAGCATCGGTGACCTCAATTTTGTCTATCAAGGTCACAGCTAGAATTCTAACTCTCAGAATCAGCTGTTCGCTTTGGCAAGGAGGGCATGCTTGATGGAGGGGTTTGTCCCCCCGTAAGGCTTTTCTGAGGCAGGCAAGTGTGAACACAGACAGTTGTGTTCCGTGGCGGGGTTTGCTGTGGACACTTTTGTCAGCGCAAAACAATGAAATAGAGAGGAGGGCACCTAGGGTCATCCTAGTTCTGCAATAGCCTAAATATATACAGTATATATATATACACACACACACACACACACACACACACACACACACACACACACACACACACACACACACACACACACACACAGAAGTCCATGTTAGGCAATGATACAAATATAGGTGAGCAAGCAATCGGAAATGACGTGAAGAGAAGATGGATTGGAGCGTGAGGGAGAGGTGTGGGGTTATAACGAAAGATAGAAGGGGGAAAAATGCCAGAGACTGAATTGAGAAAAAGGGCTTATCTCATTGGCTGCAGACGGCAGTGTTTTCCCTGCATGCACCAGGCTGGGGTGTTTTACTCATGCGGGCGCATTAACCACAGAGGGGCTCTAGTTCAGCCTGTAATTCTATGATTGTGAGTCACAAATAAACGACAATTCAATGCAAAAAAACGGCTCCAGCCGTTTAACAGTCTGTCATTACTGCACGAGCACCGAGAGCAGGCTAGAGTGTCGGGCGGTGGCGACAACTGCAACACTGCGAACCCGCACAACTGACAAGCCAGTAATGTCCCACTTTGGATTGTCCACATCGTTTGGTGTAGATTAACATAAATCCCTATAAGTCTAATTTAAGGAGCAGAGTCCCCCCAGCCGCAACAGATAACGCAACAGCAAGTGTCCAAAACCTCTTCAGCAACCAACACAGACATTTCCTTGTTGTCCGGTGGGCTTGTTGTCCGGTGGGCTTGTTGTCCGGTGGGCTTGTTGTCCGGTGGGCTTGTTGTCCGGTGGGCTTGTTGTCCGGTGGGCTTGTTGTCCGGTGGGCTTGTTGTCTGGTGGGCTTGTTGTCCGGTGGGCTTGTTGTCCGGTGGGCTTGTTGTCCGGTGGGCTTGTTGTCTGGTGGGCTTGTTGTCCGGTGGGCTTGTTGTCCGGTGGGCTTGTTGTCTGGTGGGCTTGTTGTCCGGTGGGCTTGTTGTCCGGTGGGCTTGTTGTCTGGTGGGCTTGTTGTCCGGTGGGCTTGTTGTCCGGTGGGCTTGTTGTCTGGTGGGCTTGATGTCTCTGGTAGTCTTCACAGTCTTGTTTTTTTGTATGTATTTTGTTATCTCTTGACTTTTGTTGGTGACCGGCGTTGCTCAGTGCCCAAAGTTGAACATATTTAAACTTTTATGTGTGGTGTAAATAAAAAAAGCGCCAGAGAAGCGTGGGCCACATCAGAACGCTGCTTTGAACGGGTCATCACAGAGCTGTGTTGAACCCCTTAATGAGGAACACAAAGTGTCATCCATTCCAACTCAATGTCTACATGCCCAATCGTAGCTTTGAACTGGCATCTCCAGCATGGAGACACAAATAAATGCAGTTTCTGTGGTTTTAATAATGAACGTATTTAGCAGCCATTTCGATGTTTAAACAAGGGCAACAACAAATATTAAGAACTTCTACACTGATTTATAATAACTGGATGACACTTTAAGAAACACGAATAGACAACAGTTAGTGTTATTTTCCAATTCTGGTGGTCCATCATCCAGAATAGTGTCCTGTGTCTTTTCTTTTCACGTTATTGCGCATAGCGCTAGCCCTGCCGTGCAGTTCCATTAATACACTGAAGAAACCACCCTTTTAGTTTTGTGATGATTTGAACCAAGTCTCCAAGTGGTGCCTTTGGAAAACGTTTTTCACCGAAGATCTGCCGTGAAGGCGTCAGACTCAAACCAATGAGACTTGGAACTGGACCTGGAAGCAACCAATGTTGGTCGTCCATTATTGTTTTGCTTTTTTTAAGATTTAAACAAATTAAAACATTTTAGAAAAGAAAACGATTGCATTCAGGGGAACTAAAAATACTAGTCAATTTAAAATATTGACATTCAAAGAGTGTTTTTTCCGTTACGCACCTACTACATAACTATCTTGAGCGGTATCATTTGTTACACACGGAAATAGCCTACATTAGTCTACATTCAGCCTATGACGTCCGCTGTGACCTAAATAGATGCTAATTGGGTGGTGAGCGTCTAATTTTACCATGACATCAATAGAGATTGTGCACTCTAGTCATAACAGCCCTGTCCATGTGCAGCAGTTTGGGCTGCTCAGGTCCACGCCCTGTGTGTGAACACAAACGCAATCATCCCTGCTTTAATTATGGCCCAAAATGGATAGGGATTTTACTGTCCAATCTTATCTTACCTGTTCTCAGTAAATGAGTCAAAACAAATTGGGCTGTGGCAAATAAGTCATACATAGCCGGTATTTGGTCCATAATGCAGTAATTAGAGGTCCGTGTGTAGTACTACATCTGGAGGATTGAATCCTCTCTATTGGTCACGTACATGTACACATAACAGTGAAATGTGTTTCTCTGCATTTAACCCATCCTAGTCTTTGGGCAGCTATTGTATATACAGCACCTGGGGAGCAGTGAAGGAGGTCTGGTGCCTTGCTCAAGGGCATTTCGGCAGTGCCCAGGTATTTTCGGGGACTTGAACTGGCGACCTTCCGGTTCCCAAGCCAAGTCCCAACAGACTGAGCTATCCTGCCACCCTACTATGGACCCCTCCCTTTAATTGATGCCAGTAGCAAAGTGGAAGACATCAATCTGGATCAATCTTTTTATTATTTAAAACCTGCATTTGAAATGTTATGGGCCCTCCTGGGTGAGCGCACCTGTGGGCATTTGCAATGGGGGGGGGCGTGGCTTGTGTCTGAGGAGATGAAACGCAACCCAGACACCTGGAGGAGGGGGAACGGGTACCCCCGTGATTGCATGGGCAGGGGCTGGGGCTAAACTGAACATTACCTTTTGATGTGTGAGCCGTTCTCCCCACGACCACCTGATCGACCGATGGATAAGGAGTTTGACCATATCCTCTTCATCTGGAATAAGGAGAACATGAAGCACACCTCGGATGTTGGCTCCTGGGTTGAAGTAAAAAAAATACAATTGAATTAATAATAATAATTTCATTCATGATTGAATAAATAAGGACAGCACACAAAACATTAGTTGGATTTGAATCCGGACATGGCTGTTAGGAATGTAATTCTAAATGTAAAATGATATATATGAGTGTAATGTTATATCTAGAGTGTAAGTGATGTAGAGTGTAAGTGATATCTAAGAGTGTAAAGTTATACGTAAGAGTGTAAAGTGACACATAAGAGTGTCAAGGGATATGAAAGAGTGTAAAGTAATGTGTATGAGTGTAAAGTGGTATGTTTGTGATATGAGTGTAACTTAATGTGTATGAGAGTAGTCGAGTGCGAAGTAATATGTAAATATAAAGTCATATGAGTGTAAAGTCATATGTAAGTCATAGTGTGAACGGTAATGCATGAGTGTGAACTGAGAGAGCAAAGAACTGTACAAACTGTCCAGGTGGTCAAACCATCCTCAAAGGTAGCTTTTTGTTGCATGCAGAAATAGTTTCATTGCTTGCACATCATTTAGACTATTTCTTACCAAGCCTTTTATTTTAATTTTTATTACTGTCCAATGTCTTAATATAATCATTTATTTTCCATGGTTAGTGAAGCAGATAATGAATTGTGTTTTTGTCTTATGGATATCTTGACACGGTTCATAACGAGGATTACGACTCAGAAAGCATCATCAAAAGTGAAAATGTGTTGAACACTGCTCTCTCTGTAGTACACACCATTGACATTACCAATATAGATTTTAGGTATTTGTTTTACTTTTGTTCATGCCTCTGACTGGAATAACATTTACACAAACGGAAAAGCTTATTTCTGCCTGATTCATTAACACATGTGTTAAAACACAAATGGTAAAAAAAGGACAATATTGAAAGGCTTGCCACAGGCGTTCAATCTTTAACGGGGCATTAAGCCATTAAGGGAAGAATAGCATTAGAGAAGAGAGAGAGAGAGAGAGAGAGAGAGAGAAAAAACCAAACATGGCTGGCACTCTTAACCACATCATCAACCACCACCACCGCCACCATCACCCCCTCCTACACACACACACACAGATACACACACACAGTCACACACACACACACACACGCAGTCACACACACACACACACACACACACAGTCACACACACACACGCAGTCACACACACACACACACACACAGTCACACACACACCCACACGCAGTCACACACACACACGCAGTCACACACACACACACACAGTCACACACACACACACCCACTCCCCCCCCTTCTCCCCATCTGGGTGACGAACACTGGATATGAACAAAGAGGAAGGATCTCAAACCCTGGCGCAGCACTTCCATTTAGAAATAACAAGTGGTGTGATGAACGGTGCTCCAGGATCCCGCCATGGGATAATCCCAACGCAAGCCAAGCAGCTTTGCACCGGGGGGAGACTCCAGGGGGAGAATTATGCCCCTGAGAACTCGCTGTAAAATCGTTCTGACAGCCCGTAGCTGTATATTCACGCGGCTCTGTTTTATCGTCTATTCCTTATAGTTTTTGGGGTGGGTTTTCTTTGGAGTTAATGATTTGCAATGAGAGAAAAACAGGGCTATTAAACTCTCTTTAATTGAAAAGGCACTCGTTCTGCTTACATTGTGTAATACTGCTTTTAGTGCGGCTTCTGATCTCCCCATGAGGCTTCTATTTCAATACACTTTCCTTTCTTTTTTCGGGGCAGAGTGACTAATATTCTGGGACCAGTATGAGGTTTCCGAAGGCAATTGAATTGAATTGAATGAGGTTGAATCCAGTGAATGTGGAGGAACCGGCCTTTATTACCTCACGATGTTGGACAACTTAGTCACAGTTGGACAGGTTGGCGGTAGAGTGAACTGATTCCAGGTGACCTGCAGGTCATAGGTGTTCTGGCCGAGGCACTGAACACTAACACAGCCCTATTGAGCACAGCCCTGTTGAGCCAATTTAAAAGTTGATTATAGTTAGAGTAGTAGTATAGAGTAGAGAGTCCTCCGCCACCTCAAAGGTATCCCACATTTCCAGAGCCTACCTTAAATCAACGTAGAGCAAGAGCCTAACCCATACCTGCTCCTGTATTTGAATTATCAACCTTCCGATAAAGGCCCTTTTCGACAAAATGACAAAATAGTAATATGTATGTTATACAACATTCCCCTAATACAATCATTAGTTGACTTAGAAGAGGGTCAATTCTTTTCAGGCATCCGCGGTGACCTCCTAAAGCGATTCACGTTTACGTTTGGCATGTTTTCGCCATTTTGAAACGTGTCATCCTCGTGGCTGTGTGTCCGGGGACACGTGAGGAATAATACTCACGTCTCACCGATGATCTCATCAGGTCAGATGGTGAACGAGCTCCGAGTGGCTCGTTCATCCCAAAACAGCCCAGCAGTGCGAGTCGTTGTGCGAGTGTGTGTGCGCACTTAGTGACGCATGTCATGAGCAGGGCAACCATCAGGGGGGGGGGGGGGGGCCGGGGTTGCCATAACGATTGACCTGCCACCGCCGCCGCCGCCAAACAACAAAACAAACATGAAGCATGATCGCCCCAAAAAGCATGTGGAGGCGCTTCATGTCCATGTCAGCCCTCTCTTCTTCTTCTTCTTCTTCTTCAGAGATACAGTCGCCTACATGGGTGGTACTGCTGACGGTGCTGCCCCCCCCCCCCCCCTGCCGCCCCCTGGAGCGTGTTGTTCTTACTGGATCCGTCTATATATAGACCGTCTTCCTACTCAAACGGGATACAGTCAGGCCAGCGCAGAGTTTAGTGTGAACCGCTGCATGCAAGTCATCGTGGGTTTGCTCATCGCCGCTGATGCACTGCCGGCACGAAGCACGAAACATAAACCTTAACGTTCACTGTGTCCGCAGTGTTTCTCGTCTGGCGGTGGTGAGAGACGACATGTTCATCCGGAACCTTTTTTTAATAGAATATTTTATATCGTATATGGAATTTTAAACACATGATTAATTGTATGTGGAGTGATGCCATGGGAATATATATGGGAGTGCATCAATTGCAGTGGTGCAACCGGAGGGCATGCTGCAAAAACAAAAGAATCCCACATGGATGGAGCACATCACGATCATTCCAATGGCTCTCTCTCTCTCTCTCTCTCTCTCTCTCTCTCTCTCTCTCTCTCTCTCTCTCTCTCTCTCCTCTCTCTCTCTCTCTCTCTCTCTCTCTCTCTCTCTCTCTCTCTCTCTCCTCTCTCTCTCTCTCTCTCTCTCTCTCTCTCTCTCTCTCTCTCTCTCTCTCTCTCTCTCCCAATATTATGGCTGCTGCAAAGAGCAGATCCAAAAGGAAGCAACTAAACAGAACAGCTGAATTCAAAAGCAGGTGGTGACCAGGAAAACACCAGGGGTGAGCATGTAGTGAAGGGGGGCCATGTTTAAGCACGCCATTTGTCATGTTCTCCTGGGTTAAATGTAATGCGTCCTGATCCGTCACCAGGAGAGAGGAAGGCTGTGGATACCAAAATGGAGTTGTTGCCCTGCCATGAAGGCAATGTGACGGAAAAAAAAAAGGTGGATGGATGACAGCGACAGATGTTTCCAAAGATCATAGCTGGTCAGCCTCTGATCTCTCGTGTTTGTTCTTGATTCTAACTCACTCTCTCTCTCTCTCTCTCTCTCTCTCTCTCTCTCTCTCTCTCTCTCTCTCTCTCTCTCTCTCTCTCTCTCTCTCTCTCTCTCTCTCTCTCTCTCTCTCTCTCTCTCTCTCTCTCTCTCTCTCTCTCTCTCTCTCTACACAGTGTATTCTTGAATTCCCTTGACTCTTTACGACCCTCCACTTTAGGCAAGCAGGCAGCTCAGCCAGAGACTGCAAGCGGTGAGGCCATTGAGAGACGTAAGGAGAGAGGAGGATACAGACAGAGAGGGTTTGATATAGGGTCAGAAGAAGAAGGAGCTGAAGCCAGAGGATAAGGGGTCACAGTGCCGGTGCAATCTCATCCCCAGAGATAGCTGTGTGCTGAGGGTGGGGGGGGGGGGGGGGGGGGGGGGCTGGGGAAAAGGCAAGCCATGTTCATGTCATAGACATGATGCATATGAAGCATTATAAGCTCTTTTGTTTATAATAAAACGATGAACTAGCCACGAGATCCTAACCCAAATGAAGAAAACATTTATTAGCTTTGTCTTATGAGAATTGAACCACATTTTGTTGCCATTTGGCTTAGTATGGTGGTCTTGGTGAGTATTTCTGCAGCCAACCACTGCGGGCCACCTATAGGCCGTTAAATGAAATCCACGACTCTTCACAAACAGGCAGCCATAGCTGCCATGTGGGACGCCAGCTAGCCACCGCCTCACAGATGTCTTTTCTCCATCAGCTAGTGGGATTTTAATTGCACCACCGGCACCGTGGAGGATGGTGGAGGGGAGGGGAAGGGAGGCGGTGGTCGGGGAGCGGGTGATGGGGAGTGTGGGAGGGAGGCAGGGAGGGAGGGAGGGGGGGAGAGAGAGATTCGATTGCATTTACATTTTGATCATGAGTCCCTCGGCTCGCCGGGCTGACGGATCAGGGGAGTGTTGATACACAACAGGCGTGCCACTAAACAACCTTGGGGGGAGGGGGGGGGGGGAGGGGGGGGGGAGGGGGGGGGGGGAGGGGTGGGAACACACCTGCGGTCGTTAAGGCATAATACCTTTAGCTCAAAGTGGCGGCTTGGTGCGCATCATCAAAAAACTTGGTATCATCAGAAAATCTCAGATGCATGAATATAAATGGTGCGTTTTATTTTTTTATAATAACCTGGTAACACTCAAAACACACACACACACGCACGCACACACACACACACGCACACACACCACCCACGCCCACGGACACACACACACACGCCCACGGACACACACACACACACTTGACCGAATCTTGTCGATTCTGCAGAATGCACCAACATCTGCATAATACAAACCAAACTCATTTCCCCTTTCCCCCACTGTTCCCCGAGACCCGGGGAGAGGAATATGTTCATCGCTCTCCCCCTGAACACAGCCTTATCATCCAGGATTTATGCTTCCAGCTTGTATCAAATTAATTGTGCATGGGACGGCGGAGGGTCGAGAGAATATCTCATAGAAATGGATTTCACCTTGTCATCACACAATTGCGTGGACATTAAAAGTACCCGCCTCATGTTACTCTCTTCATCCCAGGAAAGTGAGAGTGCCCTACACACCGCTGGCAGACGGCTACCGTGCGCATACACTTCTCAGTTACAATGTATTGAAATACAGTATGCTTGCGCTGATTTCCTTGTTGCTGTGTACAATTGTTATAATCATTATCATCAGCAGCATTATTATTAGCAGTAGTAGAATAATAGTAGTAGCTGTAGTAGTAGTAGTAGTAGTATGTTATTACTTTTATTAGGAATAATACTTACTTGTCTAAATCTAATTCTGGAGGATTTGAATCCTCTTTATTGGTCCACATACATGTACACACACACAGGGAAATGGGTTTCTCTGCATGTAACCCATCTTAGTGTTAGGAGCAGCGGGCAGCTGTTGTATACACAGCGCCCAGGGAGCAGTGGAGGGATCAGGTGCCTTGCTCAAAGGCATCTTGGCAGTGACAACAAGGTGAACTGGCACCCTTTTTCCTTAGTACCTAGTTATGGGCTGTTGTTATCGGTTACATATAGATTTCTGAGGATATTATATCAATGGCTTCGGCTTTTTGCATTGGTCATGGAGTGAAGAGTGTCAGGGCTATGGCGTTTGGGGTGTGAACATGGCCATGATGGTCCGGTCATATCCAATCCAATCTCTTATCATAACCAGGGGCAGACTTAACCTAATGGCACATCAATGTCATCTCTTTAAAATGCTCACAACTATTTAGATGATTTCAATAGTAAGTTCCTACGATAATAAAAAAAAAATATATATATATATATATACACACACACACACACTGTTTATGAATATAATACACTTGTGTATTGTGTGTTGTTGAGCATAAAGGCCTGCATACAGTCATTGTTTCGATGAGATTGAACCAGAAAATAATCTCTACAGCATATTTTTATGATGTAGATTTGCGGACAACGGCATGCAGGGGCAGGCCCTAGCAAGGCCTTGAGAAATGAGCTGGGTACAAACACAAGAAAAGAGGCGTTTGGTGGGTGGGTATTATGTTGAAGTTCATTACCAATTAGAGAAGTTCAGTGCAGAAGATTGTTGTTGCTCTTAATGCAGTCCCTTTTTAAATCAAAATCTGGAGGATTGAATCCTCTTTATTGATCACATACATGTACACACACACACACACACACACACACACAGTGAAATTAGTTTCTCTGCATTTAACCCATTTTGGTATAAGGAGCAATGGGCAGCTTTTTTAATCCACAGCTGCCCGGGGAGCAGTGTAGGGGGTCGGGTGCCTTGCTCAAGGGGCACCTTGGCAGTGCCCAGGTGTTTGGGTGGACTTGACCCGGCGACCTTCTGGTTCCCAAGCCAAGTCTAAACATACTGAGCTTTCCTGCCGCCCATTTACTATACATATACACCTGTGCTTATGTCACCAGCATACCTACCATTGATAATATTATAGGTATTTACATTCAATTCCTAGTTGCGTCTGTAATTGTAATCACGGTTCCTTTTCTTTTGGTAATTTCCTTCCTCTGTTCAGTTCCTACTAGAGGGTTTGTAATTGGAAACTGCAGTAGTATGTTTCAAACCATATCTGGTTTATTCCAGTTAAAAAGTGTAAAGTGGGTAAACCAGGGTCTGGTTGATTCAGTTTCTATAGTAGGAGAGTGGAAGCGGTCTGGAACTCGGTCTATTCCCTACTTGGAACGTAGGAATAGACTAGGAAAACAGAGTAGGAAAACACTTACAATATTCATAATGTGTGGCTTTCTATCATCTTGATATTTTTCACACAACAAACCACAGACAACCTGACTGGACTGGGTCATGGATTGATTCATTAGGCTAATGAGATCCTCTGATGTGTGACTGAACCGATATGAGTCACTGAAAAAGGTCTGTCCCATTTAGTCACTGTTAATATTACCAACAAAAATGATATTAACATAGAAATAAATCAATGACCAACACCAGCCGATATTACGGAATGACTCTAGAAGTGCTGCTACACATTGGTGGCGATACACCAAGTACCATGGAGATCAGCGGTGAGCTGGAGAACATTATAAAGAGGTCATATAAGCTGCCTGGGTTAGACGGTAGGGGAAGCTGGCTGGTTGTCAGTAGTGCAGAGCTCATGTTTTTTTTCCTCACACTTTGCATGACCACAGTGGCAAAGTTATGCCCTCGGTCTTGAAAGAAAACCCAGACTGCAAACCCATCTCCTGCAACAGGACAGGGCGACGGGGGCTGCTGTCTGCAGTCTTTTTTCCAGTTCCCACAGCATCACGGCAAGACGAGAGACGCGCACATAGGCTGAAGTCAGATGCCTTGAGGTCGCGAGGCATCGCCGTGCGCGTGCGCGCACGCCGCACGCGCACGCACGCACACACACACACACACACACACACACACACACACACACACACACACACACACACACACACACACACACACACACACACACACACACACACACACACACACACACACACACACACACACACACACGTGTGCCCGTAGTTAGTAGAAGTCAAAGACAAAGATGTATGGATACGAGGGATGGCGGACGGCGGACGGGGGGGGGAGGTGAAGAGCCAGCGTGGCAGGGGCCCCGTAATGAGAATAACGACTGTGTCAACATGAAGAGATGGATGGCACGGGGGAGAACGGAGCAGAGGAAGAGAGGAAAGGCACCTCCACCGAGAGCGGGCGAAAGGGAGTGGTTGACGGCAAAGCCTGTAAATCCATTTGGTTCTTCAGACATGGAGGAAGAATGGAACTGACAACGGCTTGCGGGGCTGGCGCTCCATAGAGTGGAGAGCAGAAGGGGAGGGAGAGAGAGAGAGAGAGAGAGAGAGAGAGAGAGAGAGAGAGAGAGAGAGAGAGAGAGAGAGAGAGAGAGAGAGAGAGAGAGAGAGAGAGAGAGAGAGAGAGAGAGAGAGAGAGAGAGAGAGAGGAGGAAAAATAAATAATGTGTCACCAAGTGGGAGGAGGGGAAACCGAGGCAGAAGCTGTCAGAACTCTGCTGCTGTGTGTAGATTAAATCTGTGGCTATTTAAGGAGGGAAAGCATGCCAAAACCCTCCGTCCCCCCGTCCCCCCCCGTCCCCCACCCACACACACACACACACACACACAACCCCACCAGACACGGCCTCCGTCCACAGCCCCTCTGCCCCCATCGCTGTGACATCACCAGTAGTCATCAGCCCTCCCCGCAGGCGAGAGGAGCAGTGGTGAGGGGGGAGGGCCGAGGGACAGGCCAGTGTTTGGGGGTGTTTGACTAACCTCGCTAAACTGATCTCGCTGCCGGGCACTCACTAAATCCATGTTGGTTTTGTACAGGCATTGCATAAAACCCAAGGTCACGTATATGGGAGTGAAGCCGTAGGACGCAACAGAGTTAAGAGGCAGACACCGATGGGGGGGGAAGTATCGAGTACTAAATGATTCACATGTTGGAGGACAATTGTTTGTTAACTAGCGTTTAAATATCTTATAGCTGCCAGGTTTGACAAAACAAATCGCTGCTGGTTCGGTTGGTTTGGTGACGGTGTATCTGTGGTGTTTTCTCTAATAAAATGTGCCTTAATCTGGCAGGAACTGAGAAACTGACAGCACTGTGTGATTGACGCGTGTGTTTGCCGTGCATCACTCAGGAGATGATAAATGTACATGCTGCATTGTTTTGGTGCACGCTTATGTTGGCGCATATTGATTGTGGTTCATGTTTCAGTGGGCGTGTGTGTAGGCTCAGGGTGCGTGGATGTGTGTGTGTGTGTGTGTGTGTGTGTGTGTGTGTGTGTTTGTGTGTGTGTGAATGTGTGGGTGCACTGGTGTGTGTTTGGTGACTGACTAGGTAGATTGCCGTCAGAAAAGCCCCACGATGCAGTCCCACCTGCGTTCCCCATCCTTTACGTGACCCCCAGTCGCATCATTGCGTGTCTCTCTCTCTCTCTCTCTCTCTCTCTCTCTCTCTCTCTCTCTCTCTCTCTCTCTCTCTCTCTCTCTCTCTCTCTCTCTCTCTCTCTCTCTCTCTCTCTCTCTCTCTCTCTCTCTCTCTCTCTCTCTCTCTCTCTCTCTCTCTCGTCAGTCCATCTCCTCCTCCTCCCGTTCAGTCCGTGGAACTTCCCGAGCGACGGACTCATTTGGACCCTCTCAGTTATCTCTCTGTTCAGCCCTAGGAATCCTTCACGGCATTTGTTGCCATCAATCAAAACCCCGCTGCCAAGGAGACGGGGACACTGAGGGATGTCAAAACCCTGTCCAACCAAGGGGCTCGAAAACGTGTAGGGTTCGGCTGCACATTTACACATAAGATTCTATGTTTATTTAATGTGGACGATTTTCAAATGCTTTACCGAATGCCTGTGTGGAATGATGTGTGAAAGAGCAGGGCTTGCATCAGTGGGTGCTCAGAGAATGACAGTTATTGCATCATCAAGCCAGAGTGGAAAAAAAACAGCTAGGATTGGAGGAGCACTTTTAGTGGTTGTTTTTTTTGCTTGCAGGCTGCAACGAGGGTCTAGGCGTCACTGGAAATTGCAGGCAAGGACGAATGAACAAATGAACAAGAGGGGCTCATGTAGCAAGCACGTCATGCATGTTTTGCTTGCAACGCCTTACCTGCTAATTGGACGTTGCGTGTGACGCACACTCATTTTAATCGGCAACTTGATTGAAATAATGAATAGACACGAAACAACAATATCCTCCGTCCATCCTATACAATGTTCTATGTTTGTCCCAGGACAGCACACACCTCCAGGGGGCCCATCTTCTGTCAATGCACAAATACACAAAACATCCATTTTGTGTGTAAGCAGTATAAATAAATGCAGCAGTATAGCTCAGGAGGTAGAGCGGTCGCCTCACAACCGGAAGGTTGCTGGTTCGATCCCCCGGCTCCTCCTAGCAAAAACGGTCGAGGTGTCCTTGAGCAAGACCTCCTGACGTGCTGGCTGTCTCCTTGCGTGGCTGACTCCGCCGTCGGTGTATGAATGGGTGAATGTGACCATTACCATTTTATAAAAAGTTGGTAATCCCAAACAGATTTTGTATGTCACGTAGTATGTCACCGATTTCGGTGTATTGACACACATACAACACCTCGACATATATTCTGTCATTGCGACTCCACTGGCAAAGACTCCAAAATAATCTATGCTTTAAAAAAACAGTGCATACAATTTTCAGCGCCCTCTGAGGATGTCACATTGTTACACAGGTGTGTTGGATTGATTGTGTGTTAGTCAGTCTGTCAGCAGGGCTGTCAGTCAGTCACTCAGTCACTCAGTCAGTCTGCTTGACTGTCAGTCTGTCAGCGGAATAAAAATGTATAAAAATTTAACAATGCTCTTTTGTGGACATCCCATACACGTATGTTTTATTTATATACCGAGAATACATTTGCATATATATTTATTACCAGTGGATGAAAGTATCGACAAGTTGGTTCTGGACCCTGCGGCATATGCCTACACAGTCAATAATGGTTATTCATCAAACATTTAGATGCAGTCTTAAAGAGACCACATGTCTTTGTTCTTTGAACTACGTGTCGTCTATCATTCTGCTTGCACAACGCTGATCAATCAATGACTAACATGGGCTTTTTCAATCTCACTACTAACTACTCCACCCCATGGTTTCTCTCCGTTTTCTAAAGCCCAGGCCATACATTAGAAAGTGCGGATTCCAACGGGGTAGGGGCAGTAGGGAGTAGTCACTCTGTCCTGCAGTGAAGTGGACTTTGTGGACATCTTACTGCAGGATGACCTACATGAAAGTGATGAGGAGGGCCGCCCATTGACCTCAGATTGCCGGAGTGTTTACATGGCAGACGTTGGAGGATGCAGTGCTTGTGTGGATTGATTTATTTGTTAAATCATTTGTGTTACACTCTCATAAAATGATGATCCATTATTCTAAATGTCAGTTTAGTGCACATACAAACTAGGTTCGCTCCACTCACACAAAAAGCTAAATAATACAACTTTGAATGCATGTATGTACAGTATGTAAGCATGTACTGTATGTATGTATGTATGTATGTATGTACAGCATGAATGTATGTATGTATGTATGTATGTACAGCATGAATGTATGTATGTATGTGCGTGTTTGTGTGGATGTATGTACATGCGTTATGCATGTACATATGGTAAATACAGTATGTGTGCAGTATGTTATGCACTGTATGTAATGTAATGTATGTCTGTAATATGTATGAATGTAGTATGTGAATATGTATTGCATGTATGCATGTATGTATGTATGTGTGTAGTGTGTAATGTGTATGTATACAAAGATACAGAAAGGGGATACAAGGCAGATGGGGACTGCAGCTTCAGTTTCCCCGTGTGTGGTGCGTCTAACAGGCTCCTCTGGCTGGAAGGGGCTGGGGTACGAGGAGGGTACTCTTCTCACCCTCATCACACTCCTCTCCCATGCCAACTCCGGAGCCTATAATTACCCAAGAGACACACGCTCACCCAAAAAAAGAAACCATCTAAATTGTTGCGAGGAAAACACCAGGAGAGAGAGAGCCACATACACCGTAATAGATGGCAGCTACCAGGAATGCTTTGATAGCATCGACGATAGGATTGGAATACATGGAGGTGATGCATACGCATTGACTAATGTCATGCGTCAGGCTGAAGATTAGGGGGTTAGCGTGATGCTAAAAAGGAACCGCAGGAAAGGGTTATGCCTGCCGTTTGGGAGTTTGCATTCAAGGCAGAATTTTACTTTTGTGCGTTTGTGTTTTCTGGAAAGGTCTAAGCCTCGGTCATAAAATACAATACAGCACACATCCCACCATCCCTACGCTCAAGTGGACATACATTTTGTCTCTCTTAATGATGAATGCTTGTTCAATAAGAGCCTAACTTTAATCTGAATTCACCCAACTACCCTCCAGGGATTAGAGGCTTACGGTGTTATTGATAACTCTTAGCACCGGCCCTGGGAGTTGACAACAGAAAGAAACACTGCAGAAATAAATATCCAGTCCACACATGGATATATGTGAGGACCTTAAGAGGAGGACCATCTCAACACACACACACACACACACACACACACACACACACACACACACACACACACACACACACACACACACACACACACACACACACACACACACACACACACACACACACACACACACACACACCCCGAGGTCGGCTGACAAATATTCGGAATATGGCCTTAATGGCCGACACATGCCTCTTAACAGTCATTCCAATGTCGGGGATGAACAAAGAGAGCAACAGCCAGCCATTCGTTGTTGTGGCTTTGGCTGTGGTAGCCGGCGTCGGAGAAAACGTGTTGCTACGGAGGGGAGGAGCGGCGAGTGGATCGGACACACTAGCAGCGACGCCAGGCTGCCAGACGGTGGCCTCGCGGGGGGGGAATCGTCTCCTTGGGATTTTGTTTGCAAATAGCTCTCTGCAAAAAAAAAAAAGTCAGGGGCTTATAGCTGCCCCCACCCCCTCCCCCCTCCCCTACCCCCCCCTCCCCCATCCCATCCCCCGATATTCTGAGCTTTAGGAAGCGCCGTATCTGATAATAAAAGCCGCAAAGGCCGGGAGACGTCCCGTAACTTGGCGAACTTGGGGGGGGAGAGAGAGAGAGAGAGAGAGAGAGAGAGAGAGAGAGAGAGAGAGAGAGAGAGAGAGAGAGAGAGAGAGAGAGAGAGAGAGAGAGAGAGAAAAAGAGAGATAGAGTGAAAGTGACACGCTGTGACAGGCGTGTCACTCCACGGCGGACCGCTCTACACATTGTCACTGATAGAAAAAAAAGCGGAGAGAGAGAGGCCCCCGGAAGCAATGACAAATTGTGGTGCCATACAGAGGGACGATAACAGCGCAATGCCAATATCGCCGTTCAGAGGCCCTATTGTCGAGGCGGATTGTGGCGGTGGAATAGGGAGGAGTACGCTGGCGTTCTGAGCCCCGCAATTCTCAGTTTAGGGAGCATGCGTCGCTATATTGGTTATTTTCTCTTCAAAGGCTTGAAGATCTCACTTCTGCTCGTCACCCCCCCTCCACCCCCCCCCCCCTCCCTCCTCCACTCCATTTCCCAGCTTCCTTCCATCTTGTCTTTCTGACTGAAACTTTATCCTTTGGTTTCAAATACCTGCTTCGTCTGAAGTATACCTTTAGGTGACAGTAAGTTTAAAACAACAGAGGATATCTAACACAAATATGTATTGCGTTAGTTTGATGATGCAACTAGTTTGCCAAGCAAGCTAGCCTCTTGCTGTGATCTCAATTATAGATAATCATTTTTAAATAACCCCTTATCCCCGTTTGGACTGATAAAGGAAAATTGGGTGCGAGACAAGAGCAGTTCCCCCGAAGAATATTACTGCTAGCTTTGCACCAAGTAAAAAAATATGTTGTTTATTTATAATGCACATGAGTAGTACTTTAATGTTCCCTTTTTTAAACTGCACTCAAGTATATTTTTGAGCCAGTGATCTTTTTTTTTAAACTACATTTGCCATTTATGCCTTCTTTACAACCGGTCTGCTCAACGTGGGGAGTGGATGTAGGGGGGAGTGCAGAGAGAGAGAGAGATGGAGAGAGAGAAGAGGGGAGGGGAGGGGGAGAAGGGGAGGTGAGGGAGAGAGGGGGAGAGAGGGAGAGATGGAGAGAGAGAAGACGGGAGGTGAGGGAGAGAGGGGAGAGAGGGAGAGATGGAGAGAGAGAGAGAAGGGGAGGTGAGGGAGAGAGGGAGAGATGGAGAGAGAGCGAGAAGGGAAGGTGAGGGAGAGAGGGAGAGATGGAGAGAGAGAGAGAGAGAGAGAAGGGGAGGTGAAGAAGAGAGGGGAGAGAGGGAGAGATGGAGAGAGAGAAGGGGAGGTGAGGTAGAGAGGGGGAGAGAGGGAGAGATGGAGAGAGAGAGAGAAGAGGGGGTGAGGGAGAAAGGGGGAGAGAGGGAGATATGGGAGAGGGAGAGAGAGAGAGAGAGAGAGAGAGAGAGAGAGAGAGAGAGAGAGAGAGAGAGAGAGAGAGAGAGAGAGAGAGAGAGAGAGAGAAGGGGAGGTGAAGAAGAGAGTGGAGAGAGAAAGAGATGGAGAGAGAGAAGGGGAGGTGAGGGAGAGAGGGATATGTGAGGGAGATATTAAGAGAGAGAAGGGGAGGTGAGGGGAGAGAGGAAGAGATGGAGAGAGAAAATGGGAGGTAAGGGAGAGAGAAAGAGAGAGAGAAGGGGAGGTGAAGAAGAGAGGGGTATGTGAGGAAGAGATTGAGAGAGAGAAGGGGAGGTGAAGAGGAGAGGGGAGAGAGAAAGAGATGGAGAGAGAGAATGGTATGTGAGGGATATATTGAGAGAGAGAAGGGGAGGTGAGGGAGAGAGGAAGAGATGGAGAGAGAGAGAAGGGGAGGTGAGGGAGAGAGGAAGAGATGGAGAGAGAGAGAGAAGGGGAGGTGAGGGAGAGAGGGGAAGAGAGAAAGAGAGAGAGAGAAGGGGAGATGAAGAAGAGATGGGGAGATAAGGGTAGGTGAGGAAGAGAGTGGTATGTGAAGTAGAGATGAAAAGATAGGGTCAGGTGAGGAGGAGAGGGGTATGTGAGGAAGATATTGAGAAAGAGAAGGGGAGGTGAGGGAGAGAGGAAGATATGGAGAGATAGAGGGGGATTTTGCATGGTATCTCAATGGTACAGACTGTCCTTATTTGTTTGATTAGCCTCCCTACTCTATTTCATTTTTTAAAAATAAGTGCTGTTTTTTCATTATTTTGTACCGGCCCGCACACACTAAAACATATTGAATGGAAAGTAACTTGAACTTTAAGTCATTTATTCACCAGGTGCTTTTTTACTTGAGCAGGTTCCTCAAATGGTAATTTTGGTCTTTTTATTTGTTGATCAAAATCTTTATATAATATAGATTTTCAGTACTCAACCCACCACTGCTTAAAGGAGACATATGGATTATGGCCTACCGCTCTGGAGCGCAGCAGAGAGCCATGTGTCCTGAAACATTGATTAAACACAAGGAGGCGATTCTTTACATTGAATCAAATAAGATTACAGACATTGGGTCTTACATAATTGACTATTGACTATAGTCGTTGTTAACCTGAGTTTAATGCCTATACCATACATATATATTGTGTTAAGGGTAATGAGGAAAGGAGAACAGAACATGCATCTTATCAATATAAACTAAATGTATGTGTAGTGAATGCATACAAATCATGAAGATGAGTTACACTATTCGTGGTCATTTCCTTGCTTAACAGAGATATCTACAAACATGGAAACTGGTGGTAGGCTACAAGTTATGATATATGTGCTATTTTCTTTACAGAGCACTATATGTTGAATGTATTGCCATCCCACTCATGGCAATTTTCCAATTACAGTGGTGTAGGTACTATTATAGCAAATGTTCTAGATTTTTGAGAATTTGTAACCACCATGTTTGTGTTTTGTATGACCTTTTCCATGCAATTCAGTATTTAAATACATCCCAGCCTCTGCATGATAAATATTTAACTAAGCTACTAATTGTTTCAGGACAATGTCAACAGCCGTGGAGCTGATAGGGTTGACCTTATCCTCGCAAATCCCTCATAAGTGATTTGAAAACAAAGACCTTGTAATACCAGCTCTCACTCATCGCAAATAACAAGGGATGTTGTGTTGGGTTAAACCCTCCTGTAGAAGTTGTGTTCAAAAATAAATGGCCTAGACCATAAGTCAAATAACGATATACACTTGGGTAATGTGTTATGGGATGTGTGCATTAAGAGGAAAGCACACTCCTTTATAAACAGTAAACCTCCCTGCAATATACACTATGTTGGTCCCATATAAGCACTGCTGCCCCATGCTCTGGCCAGGTGGTGTTAAGACCCCACCTTTTAGTCCCCACCTGAAAACAACCCGAAATACACAGATTTCACTGGCATTTGAGGTGGTCATGATGTATTAAGTGCCAATCACAATCAATGAACATGTGTTGTGGTAGATGTAGTTGTAGAACTGTAATCTGTTGGTTCTTTGCTGCTCTCCATACTGTTTTCAGGATTACTGTGTACAGGTTTGGCCAAGTGACAAGTGTTGGCAGTAACAACACTTGATGCATTTACAGAAATAGAGTTTTGAGATTATCACATTTCCTGGATCTTGACTGAGACTAGTAAAAAAGCCTACAATAGTGTTAGTTCACAACAGGGATAAGAAGTAGCAATGTTTGGCTAAGCAAATAAATCATTGAACAAAGACAGACGAACAAAAGCCTGAAGAACACTTATTTAAAATTGATTAATGTCGCCATGGGTCTTTAACTCTCCATTACTTTGTGCAGATGTGTGAAAGATGGCTGATACATGCTGGAAAGTATAGCAGCATTTAGCAACGCAATTGTGTATTTGGCAATCCAACTTAGCAGAGCCACTGATCTCAATACACAACATGTATTGAGATCAGACACCACAATAACTTTGATGTTTATTCAACATTGTTCCTGATTAATAAGGTTGACTGATTCTATGAATACTAGAATGTCTGTGATTCTATGCTCACTGGTTTGCCGTTTATCTTTGAGAGAGGCTGGCATTTATAACCAGCCAGACTAGAGAATTAATCTCAGAATTGCACATAGCCTCTTCCCGCCCAAGTTCCTCTGCTTCCAGAGAGATTACACCTGCTCAACACCTTTTTCAACACACACAGAACCAATGGAGGAGAAGCTCAATACATGGCCAGTGTGTACGGCCAGTGGCTCAGTGGGCTTTACCCCAAGACTCTCTACTGTTGATGCCTGTAAAAGCTGCCCCCCCCCCCAACTGGCTTGTGCACCAAGTGTAGCACACAACCTTGTTTTAATTATCGCCAAAGCCTTCCAATAAACTCACAAGTTGCCAAACAGCAGGTGGGACGAATCGGGCAGTGTAATAGCCCAAATTAAGCCACATAGGCCTATGCTGAAGGTGTTAGTCTAAATAAATGGTTGGTTTTTCCTTTGCCTCCAGGGCGTTAACGGTTCACCTCTTACCGTCGCTCGCGGGGATAAATGACACCCATTACAGCACTGAAGCTGGTAATGATGCTTTTGATTAGCGGCCTGGTCCGCTGGTATCATTCCCACCCTTGTTTCACACTCTTCAGTCTCCATCAACATGAGTGTGCTTCCAGGAAGAGGAAGAAGCTGGAGGCATGTGTGTGGTGAAGTCTTGGGCCCGTAGCCCCTTTTTGGTGAGGCTAATTACAGCAGCATTGCATCCAGAGAACCATTCAAAGACCGCTTAATTCCCCTTGCTGACCAAAAGCCTCACATCCTACCCATCAGGATGGCCAGGATAATGATTAACTAATTACTTTTTTAACATATGATCAACATCTCAAGCCACCGGTTACAGGGTGTAAAGAGACCAATATGTTAGTGCTCAAAATAGTGGGACTGCAGAAAAAGACTGCAGTATCAGTGACCAACAGAGCAAATAATACCTTCATGTGAAGTACTCATAGTCCTTAAAAGCTGATGTGCACAGCATAAACAATTGGGTTCAAAACCAAGACTATTGGTTTGAACCCAACCAGAGTGTCTCTCTCTTGAGGTTTTTTTGTGCTCACAGTTCTCCAGGTGTTCCGCTTTTCTCCACCTCCAAAGACATAAAGGTTAGGGCACTTAGCATTGTGCCGCAGTTAAAGGCCTTCCTGCTCAGCGATCCTATGCGCTGTAAATAAAGCGTGGGTAAATAAAGGGGCGGCTTGGGATGGGGACCGCTGCCGCCTCACAGACGCAATATGCTAGAGGTTTCTCTCTCTCTTTGATTGTGGAGTTGTGCAAGCTGTACCTGTGTGCAGGTGGGTTGCTTTCTAGTCAAGACATGCATCTCAGGGTGGGCACCGGGGTGGGGTGGTGTGGTGGTGGTGGGGGGTGTGTGAAATGGTGTAGAACACATTGGAGGCTTGGGGGGTTAGTGACTCCATCTACTCTTAGTGTGTCTGAGAAGCCTGTGAAAAGACACATTATATACACGTACGTTGAGACATCGAGAGGACGAGTGGTTTTGAAAGTAGGAGTCATGTGTAGTTATTTTTATTGGACATGTTTTGAAGACTTCAGTGAAATGCTTTCTGCCGACGGAAGGGAAGTATACATTTCAGCCGATGGCAAAAGGGAAGTATACATTTCCCGCCAGAGTGGGATCCAACTAAATCGGAGTGAAAACGGGAATTAGATTCGACCCCTGTTACACAGCAGAGCTCAGTGGAGCGCCAACCCGGAGAGGTTGTGGAGATAGAGAAAAGCTGAAGGAACTAAAAACATTAAAAAACAATATTTGCAAACATTTTATCTTACAGCCAGCATGCCAGGCCATTAGGATAATTGCAGAAAATAATGTACTCAATAGCATAAACTGCTTGCAGCACGTTAAGTGCTGCACAGGAGAGGCTCAACATGAATTGGAACATTGAGAAAAGCACAGCATGTGTTTTTCCTTCAAATGTGTCTCTATGGGTCCATTGATTACATTAGGAACAAGATAATATCCTAATGCTAGAGGCTTTATAATAAGTAGCCTACACTTTTTTTTGTTGTGCTTTCCTCAATATACTTATACAGTGATAATATAAGTAATAGGTGGCATAGGAACATATGGAGACAGGCCATGAAGACAATGCACTCATGTATACTGTTTCGATCAATCCAACAATATCCCAAAGTTTACTTGCCTTTCTCTAAACGACTCGCTTTGTGACTGATTATTATTGCAGAGATTATTGATCAATATGTCCAATATTCCTACTGTGCATGGAGAGCTTCTATTTTCTGTGCGTCAAGCTGAATGGAACCAAGGACCAGTCTGTGCACATTGCAGCACATCTGTTCCAACATCGGTGGAATAATGTTTGACCCAGATGGTAAAATTCTCAGACGATTCATAGATAGCTTTTGACGGGTGGAGCTTTTTAGGTTTTGAATGTACTTTTGCAATGTGTTGCATATCACAATTGGAATTCAACTAAAATTGGCAATGGTCATTTCTATCTAAAGATAATTCAGATTCTGATAAGAGCACAAGCAAGCATCTTGAGAGGGTAAAAAAAAAAAGCGTGATTCTAGGTAGAAGTGAACATTAGAGAGAAGGTCTTGTAATGGATGCGGACAGCACCCAGATCACTACTCTGTCAAAGAGGAGACTGTTCAAAGAAGTGTGGGGGGGGGGGGGGTTGTTACATTTTCGACCATCACTCAATGTTAGATTACGTTCAGTCTGTATTTCCCATCACTGTACAATTCGGTCACTGTCAGGGTCCCGTCCCCCCCCCCAAGTGTCCTTCATTCACTCTAGCCCTCACTTACCCAGAGCAATCATAAAAGACAGGTGATGAGGTACAGCAACAGACCCTACCTATGTGGAAGTCTTTCTTGATATGAGGCCCCCACAACAAAGAGCTTTTGAACGACTATAGATGCCTGTGTTGATCCGGTGCAGTAAAACGTTGTACTTTTGATCGCTGACGGATGCGGTGGTCGAGACATAACCATCATATGTGGCTTTCACTGCTGTGCCAGAAACCATATAAAAAGGATACGTTATATGGAGTAGGATCATCCGCACATGGAACGGTTTGCACAAATTCTGTCCACCCAGCGTTTTTTCATCCAAGTAAAAGCCTCTAAATGTTGCGAAGTGCTGCAGGGATACAGCCAGATGTTCCTGCTGTATTCTATAGCTTCTTGCTGCAGAACACCTAATGTATGACATATTTATATTTATATTCATATAAAAGCCTCTAGGCATTGATGCTTTGATTGGTGGGCGTTGTGTGTTTCAGCACAACTGGGCATCTCTTGTGCAAGCAAGGAGAGGAGGAAAACACACGCTGCAGTCTCTGTTGGCATATGAGATAAATATACAGTATATATATATATATATATATATATATATATATATATATATATATATAAAGAAAGTAGTGAGGTGTGTTGATGGTAACAATGTACAATAGTATAGAGAATAATTTTTGTTATGTTTTGTCATTTATCTCATTGTTTTGCTGCGTTCCTCTGGTAAGTGCAAAAGCTTTATCATAAATGTTATAATAATAATGCACCAACCACTGATTATCAGCTGATTTGCCAATGATGTCAGGGCATAGTTGTTTGCACTTGCTTAACATGTTCTGTACATCTCTATCGATGTGTATTATTGGTAGCTAAATACGCAGTTTTTGCTAATGTGTTCTCACTCCCACGAGAAGGATAAAATGTACCATCCAATCTTTGTTCTACCCTGGCCCTGCTGCACACATAAATTCCAATAAACCCCAGCAGATAAGATGCAAGTTTAGTGCTAATCTCATAATTATTCAGAATCTTCAATTGGACCATTTGATATACTCATTGTGTTGTTTCTATATCCAATAGAGTGAGTCCCCCTTGGTCATGCCGCCTGTGTTCATTCGTCTCCTGCACCAATCTGTTTACACAATAACTCAGCTTTATAGCACAATCGTCACGTGTTCTCTTCCGGGAACCAAAGTCACAGATTATTGTTCAGTGTTGCTGCATTGGACCCATCTGTGACCTAAAAACATTAAGTATACTCCACGTTCACCGTCCAAAAATAAAAAGAAGGGAAAAAAGACCACTGGATTGTACGTTCCGATGGTCATCGGGTGTGAAAGGTCTGGCATAGTTGACCGTTTACTGTCTATGTGCAATAAACGGCTTTTAAAGGATCAGAAAGGATCAGTCTCATGATTGACAGGGAAAGTCATTTAACTTTCAAATGATGTTGACTGGGAAGGAAGGAACAGTTCCATTGGGTTTATGTTCTGGTCTCAAACCGTATTATTGTTATAATGAAATTAATAGACAAAGGTTGTTGTAAGAGGATCTCTTCTTACAGGTTTATCAAAAGAATAGTCGATACATTAGCTCTGCTCTAGATGCGTCTTGAACACACATTTGACAGATTACAATTTGACAATTGAAAGGAATGGGATACATTTCTAAAGATACAAAGCTTGTTAGTTCACCAAGAATACATTTTCAATGACATCCATGAGTATGAAGCAAATCACACAGAAAACAGCATTAGAGGAATTAGCAGATTAGTACATTAATTCAGCCCTGGTCCCTTTGAGCAATGCCAATGGAGAAAAGCATAGCCTAGATACTCTCTAGTACCATACCACAACTGGCAGACCCCCAGAGCTCCCTGACTAACCTGCTATGCAAGCACACATATCCAAGCAGTGCTCATTCATCAGTTCAGATCTTCTATCTATCAGATTGCAGATGGTTTAATTTGACACAGAGCCTTTTTTGTACAGCAGTTGACTGAACTACTGTATACCGAAAAATAAGTTCACGTAAGCTAATAGTCTGAAAATTGTTCATGTACATAAATGTATTTTATGTCCCTATCTATCGGTGAATAACACAGTGGTGATTGAGCTTATTGACGGATTGCATTGGCAATATTATGAATGTTACCAACTGGGAGATGGTGGGGACATCCCTGGGATATATATTGTGATGCCTTTTCCTTTACCCAGTGGTTGTTCTGCCAGAGAGGAGGGCAACAGACTCGCTCTTCAACGTATAGCATATAGCGTATAGCATATAACAATGTATATTTTATTACATTGATTTATATATACATATTGCTCTTTTCTGTGCGGATATTTTGCATTTTATAAATTGCATTTCTATTTTTAATATATATTTTTTATTCTATTTTTATCTATTTTTTTATCTTATTTTATAACTGCTGTCTGTCGTCGGGTATTGCACATACGATTTTCACATCACTGCTTTATACTTGTGTAAACTGTGAAGTGACAATAAACTTGACTTGACTTGACTTGACAACTCAACTGTGTTGAGTGTGTGAAGTGGCATACTGTTTTTTCCTGGTCTCTGCTAGCGTTGCCAGTAAACCAATTGCCAACTGACAGACAGTTACACAGGTCAAACCGTTTGATCCCTGAGAAGTAAGGTCCAAAACACACCTGCAATTACCGGATTTTCTACAGTTTTACAGTAGATAGTTCAAATTAGACTGCTGATGGCACGCTGGGCTGTCAATGAACAAAACTAGTGTGCTTATTTTAAATTGTAGGGTACTGTTGAAGTATAGATGAAAGGGATTTCAATAACTTTCAGTTTTCAAATTGTGCTAAAAAAAAAAGGAATTACAATTCTGATAAACAAACATGAAGCCGATTTAGCTGATGTGACTGTGCTGCTTCGATGTCAGAATGTGGGTGTGAAAGCACACATTGAATCGATAATTATAAAGGCTCTAGATCACATTTCACAAAAACTTTCCCTGTTTCAAAACACTTGGCTTAATTGCAAAATGGCTGAAGGAAATGTATCATTTAGCGGCGACATGAACCCTGACTGTTTTCATTTTAACAATGGATTGTTTTTGAGCCCAGAACATGCTGATTAAAGGTTCTAAAATGTCAAGCATTAGGGGCTTGAATGTTATGTGCCGTCAGCGAGTAAGCCGTGATTTGAGCTAAAGTGCTTTTTATTCACAACTAACACCGTAGCTACTGATGCCTGAAATACTGAGGTTAATTGAGACAACGGAAAAAATGGAAATCATTTCACAATAAACATTTATTGTGCCCTGTACGTGAAAGTGAAAGCATTCCCCAACTCGGCACATGAATTTATATCCGACAGTATACTGACAAACAAATTATTAGGCAGTTCCATGCGCAAGCAATTGTGTAGGGAAGACCCATTTGTTTCTTCAAATATTATTTTTTTATCATAATTTATCTCGACTACAGCATCGAGCAAGACAAATTAGTAGCTCATAATCTTTCAAGCCCAGTGAAAAACAGTTTGGCCTAGCATTTGTAGAGTTGTTTACCAACACTGGTGTTCCACAATTCAATCAGTATACTCTTCCTGCCACAGTCACACTGAGTGGGCGGCTAATCCTAAGCACTCAAAACAGAGGATGTGGAGATAAGCGTCACAACGTAAAAGTAATGTAATAAATGCCTTTAAATAAACGTTGCCAGCGCAATGCCAGCTCAATTCATATAATTGTAGCCATCCTCACCAACAAAGAACTTAATGAGGACGACACATCCATGACAAGGCATTTGAAAGTAGAATGTGACCCACTTGTACTGTACTCAAAGCTAATCCCTTATATTATCTGACTGGCCGTGCTCTCTCTCTCTCTCTCTCTCTCAATTTCCACCACAGGTGGTGGTTCAGATTGACAAGCTTACATCGGACTTCGACTTCGACCTGGAGCCCGATGACTCGACGGTGGCCACGGCCAGCAGCACGTCCAGCAGTGAGCGGGGCCTGGGCGACGCCTTCCGGCTGGACCTCCTCAACCCGGACATGCTTTCGGACAGCTGGGAGTTCTGCAGCTACCTGGAGGCCACCGGCAGCGGCCGTGCCTCCCCCGGCTGCTCGCCGGGGCCAAGTGCGCCGCCGGAGCTGGGGCACGGGACGGTCCCCGCCCAGACCCGGATACCCACCACCCCGCCGCCCTCCGCCACCACCGCCTCGGCCTACTCGCAGATGAACGGCGGGCTGCCCATACCCAACGGACCTCGCATCGTCACGCCGGACTCGTCGAGCGAAGAGGCGTGTAGCTCCACGCACAGCCACAAAGCGTCCCGGACAGCCGGCACGCGAGAGCGGGTGCGCTTCAGCGACAAGATCCTGTACCACGCGCTGTGCTGCGACGACGACGAAGACGAGGCGGCGCCGGCGGGGGCCCAGGGGGAGAAGTGCGGCCGGGCCATGCCGGAGAGCCGCGCTGAGACCGGTCCTCTGGCCAGCTCCGTGGCCCCCAAGCGCTCCTACTCCGAGCACTCGCTCCACTACGCTAACTTTCTGGACCCTTCCTACGTCCCGTCCCCGGTGAAGGGGACGACCGGCGCTCACACACTACCCAGGAAAGGTCTCTTGAATCCCGGCTGCCGTAAAAAACTGCTACGAAACAGCAGCACACAGACCGTGTCGGACAAGAGCACCCAAACTGTACTGCCCTATATTCCAACCAAACAGAAAACAAAGGACCACTGAGAAAAAAATCAATAGCATTACCATAGAACACATGACAAGAACTGTGTACTATTTAATATTAAATACATAGATCATAGATTAATACGCAAATAAATTAATTACTAAATAAATAAATGATATATGGGAAATCACTTGACTACCTAAAGTCATTCCAAGGCTCAGGGAAAACTCGACAATATAAGGCAAAGCAGTCTATAAAGGCAGTGAAAGAGAACATATATTGGAGGACCAAAAGGCTTGTGCCTATTCTAATGTTGAAAAGATATGCTGAATGGATTCCCTATGTGTAATTATTTGCAAAATGTATTGAAATAACAAAAGCAATCTTCTTCTTTTTCTAGGTCTGACGTTTAAAGTGTTCAAAAGAATTGCAAGTGTGACGAGGTTCTTTCTCCTCCTGATACACGAGTATAAATTGAAGAAAAAAAAAAAAAAACATTAATAATATAATGCTTGTTCCTATAATGTGGATACAAAACTCTGCACATCCTTGTTCTCTGAATCTGTATAAACATCGTCTTTTTCATGTTCTAATTATTTCAAATGTCAAGGGGGACTGCTGCTTTCGCTGGGGGTACGTATCAAGATGCACACCATGTGAACACTCTTCCTCTCTTTGATGTCAACCAAACGGAGTTGAAGAGCGAGAGTGCAACACTGTTTACTTGCCCTTGATTTTTTTTTTTATAAATCATTTCAATAATTGATCTCTTCTCGGTCTACTGATCAAAACCACTCACTGGGGTCCGGTAAGTAGGAAGATGAATTAAAATCCATACACGGGCGCATTTCTTCATAATACCGTAATCCAAACACAAACTAGTCCCTGTGGGTTGACATTTCCCCTCACACTCGGTTCTTTCGTTTTTTCTTCTTCTATAAGTATGCAATGTCCTTTGAGCCCCCCGGTATTGAACGGCGAGAAACAGTGAAAAAGAAAGGGTTTTTGTCTCGGCTTTCAGTTTCTCGGCAGGGAATTTCGGCTCAATAGGGCAGTGTTTTATTCACAGGCTAACGCCAATAGCCGCTGTGATCAATACGCTACAAGGAGGCTGTGCTGAGCGGTCTCTGGAGCGGGAGGCCGTTCTCCTGGGGTCCGCCAACAAAAAACTCACAGTCAGACCCATTGAGGGAAAAAGAGAAAGAAAAAGAAAAGGAATCATGGGGCCCCAGAGCTGACATTTTCAAAATATGTTCCACATAGTTTGAGTAAATGGCAAACAGATAGTGTTCCCGTCCAGAGGCTTTAGCCAAGCAATAGCACTTCCTGGGGTATGGCTTTTCTGGGCTACGCCTCGCCCCCCACTACCCCCCCCTCCCCCCAAACACCTTGACTTCCCTCATCCATCCTGGTCCATGTGGAGATGTGAAAGGTCAATACTTTTAGAGGACCACCCTATGGTAAGTTGCTGTGTATAGGGTTTTTTTTCCCCGCTAGGATTAAAACCAATGTATTTTTTATTAACTTTTTGTATCAATTACTATATTTATTCAGGAATTATTAAGGATAAAGATAAAATGTTTTTGTTTTGTTTTGTATAATTGGATTACGTTATGACTATGCTAGCTAGCCTATCACTTTTGACTCCCAGAAACCTTTTATGAAACATAGTAGAAAAAGAAACATAGTATGGTGGAAATATCTTAAATATCTTAAATATCTTATCTTCAGACACGTTATGTCCTGGTTTGGCTTTGCTTTTGTCAACAAATCTTATCTTATTTAACAAATGCTAAAACCAAACCAACCAGCATTTCACGGCTGATTTAGATAATTATAGTTAATGATTTCAGATGTGTGCATAAGCGGCACTTGACGAGGTACTTGACATGGTAGAGTGGAAGCATATTAATGAAAGGTAATAAAAATAATACCCAGGTAGTCAAGACCTATTTTAATACAATTTAGCTCCAATCTGAAAAACAAAACAAAGATCAAATAGCACAGTTGGAGGTGTGATTTACGACCACAATTACATGCAGAGATTTCCCGTCTCAACCTACTTGTAAGTCGTAGATCCCTGGCTGTACACTGTATTTTTGTCTAATTTTACAGTTATTGCTTTTCTCCTATTCCAAGTTTTCATCCATCACCAATGATTTGCCTTGTATTATGGTATTGGCTTCTCAAGCATCAGACCACACACAAGTAGTTGTAGTAGCTGTAGTTGTTGTTGTTCATACAAATGATGAACTTCAACATTCCCCTTTAGGTTAGTATAGGTGACACATGACATGAACAATTTCTTATGATTAGGTCCTATATATTTTTGGACATTTACAACATTTAGAATGGGAAAGTCTCAAGCAAAGTCAACCTACGTATTCTAGTTGAACAAAAAAAGAAAAACACAATGGTACCAAAGCAAACCAATGCTTTTGTGTTGAGTTTGTGCTGGACTTTTACCACTCGTTCATCCTCTTTCATCTCCAGCTCCAGCCCAGTTAATCCTGAAAGAGTTCTTGTGAGAAAGATGTATTGAGGAGAGATCAAGGGCTTTCTCTGCACCGCGTTGGCTGCCATTTCCCTACTAAATGAGGGACCAACAGGTCACCCAGCCCAGTAGTATAAACAAACAAAGCCATAAAGTCAAACTATCAATCACAGGGAAACCAACCAAGCCTCTGTTGCCATGCCTGTACACCGACACAACATCACGTTGGTTTTTTAAAGGCACCCTTTAAGTTTTATACGTCAGATATGCAGTCAAACCACATATCCAAGTTTAACGTTGGGGGGGAGGAATACATCAGTGGGGATAGATTTGGAAATATATACACATTTTTAGACAAACCATTAGCAATGCCCCTCCTTGCCAATAGGCTAATTATTCATTACTAATAGGGGAGAACTTAAACCTGAGTTCTCTAAAACGGGTAACGTCCAAACATCATGCAAACCTGAAGACAGAACAATGCCAAGACTTTGTACCTCTCCAGGCAGGTGGGAACACATGTGGATGCATGGAAATGTGCAGCTTGGATCTCTAAAAATGCCTGAGAGGACGTCTGCGATACCATATTTTGCATGTACGTAATTGAGATTATATCGACACCCTCCCCCCTCCAACACAGTGTACCGTACCACCGGGCTTGACGTTCGAAAGGTCTCCATTGCTTCCGGAACCTCTGTTTTGGTTGCTGATTCGTTAGGGTGTTTGAAGCTCAGAGCACAATATAGACACACTGATTACTATGGATTGGAAAACCGCCAGGGCTACCTGAGTTTGATTTGTTTCATTTATATCCTGCTTTCAGAACAAACTATTCCTGCGCCATGCTCCCCCTTCTCCTTCAGCTCTCCTCTAGCGACCAATCCAGAGCTCCTGTGTTTCAGGGAAATTTGTCAAAACCTGTGGCCAGATATGCCAGCGGTTCGGAGAGACCTTACTTTACAGTTTTCTCACTGCTATGAAGCAATTGAGGGGGGGGGGGGGGGAATCATTGCTACAGTATCTAGAAGGTTGGAGGACGTGCAAGGCAACCTGGTTAGGGAACCATTTTTGGAGTCTGCCAGTTACGGGACATGTTACAGGATCTATGCTGCTGGTTTTCCGTCCATCCGTCTCACCCCTAAACTACAGCAGCTGAGCGATTGGGTGGTCGAGGCCATGTCCAGCATCGCTAACCGTCTGATTGAGCCACGGGAGTGATTAATGAAGAGCTGCAGAACCACAGACACAATTAGACCTTTACAGGTGATGAAGGACAGGGGGGGAACAGTCGAGAAATGCCTCAGAGGATGGGGGAAGGGAGGAGGGGTGGTCTGAGTTCCAGGGATAAAAGACAAAACCGTCCAATGGTTTGGCAGAAAGTAATTAGAGTTAATGAGAACCCTGTCACTTCCACGTACACCATAGCGGTTTGATTGAAGAGTGTGCTGTGCAAAACAAAGAAAGGTAATTGGAGGTGATAATTGTTCCACGCGAGGTCACAGACAAGGCTATCATAAGGCAAAGCTGAGTCGAATGTCATTGTCGAATTAATATCTGCATTGGTTTAAAAAAGAGACACAGTACTTGTATGTACCCCAATGAAACGCCAGAATGGTTAATGGTTACCATTTGAAATGGTTGAATGGCACACATTTTTAATGAATGGTAAAATGCATTACAATCATCTACATTATTTTAAAATGAGCCATCCAATTTGTCCCTCTCCGTGAAATACCTTTCAAATGGGTCACTGGGAGTGACAGTGCCATTTCATCCATCCACTTCCTCATTGTGACCTGAATGAGAATCAGAATGTTTAAAAAACGAAATGCTGTGAATGAGTGGCTTATGAAAGATATTGAAAGCTTCACAAAGGGAATAACAACAAGTTGTGAAAGACAAACACATCAGAATAGATCTGTGGCATATTGCGCAACATATTTTTTCACACAAATAAAGTATGTGAAGCAGTGCAGGCTTGATCACAATTGGGAATAGGATGAAAATGCAGAATTTTAATGAAATGGATCATTTTTGTGGATCAAATAGATAATTTTATTTATTTTTTTGGATTCATTATTTGGTTTTGTTTCTAAGAAGCTCTGATATATTAGACATATACAAACCAACTGCTATATATATATATATATATATATATATATATACGTATATATATATATATATATATATATACGTATATATATATATATATATATATACGTATATATACAGCTACAATTAGCATATGCATAGATGACTGGAGAATATCAATGGCGAGTGCAGCCGGGCCGCTGAAGTAAGTGCATTCGGAAAAAGGGCCAGCAGTGTTTTTTTTCCTGGCAGCTTGTCAGCATTTCCATGGCATTGTACAGGTAAAGGCCAAGGAAGGGGAGAACTGCTGACAGTTTAGTAAGACCAACAAATAAGAGTTAAATGATGATGAGGACAGGCAAGTCCCTAAGCACCCCTTATATCACCTTACAAAGGGGCTTTCCCCATCTCTCATATTTACTACGCGCTCTCTCTCTCTCTCTCTCTCTCTCTCTCTCTCTCTCTCTCTCTCTCTCTCTCTCTCTCTCTCTCTCTCTCTCTCTCTCTCTCTCTCTCTCTCTCTCTCTCTCTCTCTCTCTCTCTCTCTCTCTCTCTCTCTCTCTCTCTCTCTCTCTCTCTCTCTCGATCTCTCTCTTCCCCCCCCCCCACCCCTCTTTCTCTTGTTTCTACTTTGCTTCGCACTTTTTTTTGCTCCTCACTTATTGCTATAAAGAGTGCTCCACCCTAGCATCCAGGAGGCAGGCGCGTACGGTCTTCATCATACACAGTGACGCACAAGGTGCCAAGGACAAGGTCAAGGTAAGTGACTTCTTTTAAAATCAGCCTATGCACAACACCAGGAGGAGGAGGAGGAGGAGGAGGAAGAACAGGAGGTGGGGTAGTGCTGTGCTGGGGTTTTATACTGCAATGCTGAGAGTGAATAGTTTAGTGTGTGCGCCATGAATTAATTATCAATGATCGGTATTCATTGGTACTTAGGGTCTGGCAACCGGACCAGGCTGCCACAGAAGCTACACTCACCTTAATGACAATTCCAATTCCTCTGAGTTTAAAATAATGTAATCAAAAAAGACGGTGTATGTTGTGCTATACCACCGTGTACCGTCGGTAAAATAAAGTAGTGATCATTCTCAAATGCCTGCAATTAGTCAAATGTCACGATGAATCTGCCCTCTCCCGGTGGCTCGCTGAAGTCGCCAAGAGGTATATGTAAAAAGATGATTAGCCATGGGATTTCACTCTCCGGCTTGTACCGAACACAAATAAACATACAATTAAAATGTAACCTGCTACCTCGGCCATGTTTGGTTTCCCAAGTGAAAGCGTGCAGTGTAATTGAGAATTAAGAAAAATAAATAAGTCTGCAGTATTTTCTTTTTCGTCTAAAATGATAATGAACATTGTACTGCGAAATAGCTGTTCATCTGAAACAAGCTATCGTAGTTATTCTAACTTCACAATAATTGTGTAAACACACATTCTGTATAGTTTGAATGTCCTTGCACAACAAACGTATACTTGTGTGGTCCCTGTTATATCACTACATATATTCGTCCATAGACCGGGTATCATGATCATTTGTATGAAAAATAAAAAGTAAATGAGGTCAAAAGTACTACAAGAAAAGACCAATCAGGTCAAGGTCCATTAAGATGTCTTAGTGGAAAGGTCTCAGACTGAAGTTGCGATTTCTTGGCATAAGTGCGCACTAGTAAAGTGGTCAATCACTGTTCTTTTTTGCCCAGTGTCCTGGGTACACTGGGCCAGGCTAATGCACCTATAAAGCCCATAAAGCACAGCTTTTAAATGGCTATGTGGGCCCTGTGCCGGTCTGGTGTCTGGCAATGGGTTCTAGCGCCCTTGGTGTCAGGCTAGGGTTTTAAGAGCATGTCAAGTGTAAATCTCCTGGCAGAAAGACCGATCTCCCAGTGTCCAAAGCAGATTTACCACCGGGTACAGAGGCAGCCAGGGGAAGGCCAAGTGCAGCTAAAGCCAGGAAGTCCATGGATCAATTGCATCTCATTATTTTAACATGCAACAGATCAAAGGATCAGGCCTCAAGCTACATTTTTGCGAGAAAAATAATCCTTGCTTTAACACAAAGTTGTATTTTTTGGGCTTAAGGTAATGCGACATAACTTTCCGTGGTTGTACATACGAGGACAGGGGGATATATAAGGCTGTATGCTCATACCATCTTCAAATAAATAACAGGAAATAGCAAACGCACCTGGCTGTCAATGCCAAGGTCAGCTAGCTAGACAACCACAACTAAACAGAACAATGTACAGATGTACATTTTTTCTTAACAGCTACTATTCCTGTGTTTTGTACTGTTTTGGCACCGATAATATAAGGCTAGTGCAGAATCAACAGTTAAAAACATCTAATGTGGGCGAGGAAAAAGTGAAAAGTCATGAATCCTGAACCACCATACGTACTTTGGATTTGTGGCAGCCATCAAGAGCTTATTCACCTCGTTCCTCCAATCATCCAAAATTAGTGAATGGGAAAGTGGAGATCTCTTCTCAGACCTTTTACAACTATTTCCCCGAGGTGCAAACCCCATCACACCCTGTGTTTTTTAGAGAGTGCGAGGAAGGGGACTTGGCAGCATAGAAGAATACATTTCTGCTTAATTAATCCCATTCCTTACTTTAGGTATTAAAAGGTAATGGTCTGTTTAACAACTTTCAGCGACACTAAACGGGTAATTAGTCAGCGCCTAATAATTTTTCATACATTTTATGGATATGTCCAGTGTTGGGTGTGAGACCCTGGAGGAGAAGGAGGAGGGGGGGGTTTCTGGAAGCCAGATCACTACTTCCTTCTATGCACCCCCTTCTTCCACGAGACCCACTCTGCTGCACACAGAATGAAGCCATCTCGTCTCCAAGCTCCAACGGTCTTCGGCAACTTACCATTAACCACGTCATGCTCTGTGATCAGGCACTCGCCGCCCTCTGGCCCTATATCCTCCTCCCATGACCCGGCCACCTGCGTCTGATCGCGCGGGAGGGAAAAATGGACAGCCTGTTTTCTCATTGTGCTGCAGCCAGAGGCGGCAGAATAGGTTGGAGCGATACCCTCCGTCTCATAAAAATGAGAAAAAAGGGGAGGTGAAAGGCAAGTGGGAGTCCAGGCACAATGAGCCACGTTGACTATGCGGTTGCCTGTGCCAGCTGTTGTGGGCAGCCGATCCAAAAGGGGAATGCAGTATTTCTGACATTTATTCAAATGGCAGAGGAATTAGAATCACTTAAAGGGAGAGGGCCACACGTTTCCCAGGTGCAAATAGGACTTCAATTGTTCTCTCGGTTCTCTGAATGAGCACAGATGTTCTCAGACAAATGCCAGGATTGTGCATTCTGACTGGATGCAGAACAGGTCCTTGTGGCTTTGAGAGGATGCTAAAGAATATAATCAATCACTCGTGATACTTTTCATCTCTACCGATGAGCTTTAATCACCCACAAAGACCAGAGTAAAAACGCAAAAGCCGGAAGCTACAGATATAATTAATCAAACGCAAATGACCATCCTCACAACTGACTTAAAGTAATTATAACAATTTCCTAAATTCAATTTGCAAAGTATTTGTTGTTTTATTTATGTCTACCATGCAAAATCCATGATTCTAACTTCATTAACATTATCCATTATTATATTGGATGTTGGGTTGATTCAGTATGCGTGTTGTCATTAGTATCAGTTGATGACATCCTCTGCTCTGCAGATTAGGTAAATGCTTTTTTTCATCTGTAATCAGCATCCTGCTGTTAGGGGTCAGCAAATCGGTAACATTTTCATGAGCTTTTCACCGTCGATAACCAAACTGCTGGAGATCAACTTGTCAACCAGTCCATGCCATTATGCTAACAAATGCAAAATCAATCTTAGCATATCAATCGACCGCAAACGAGCGAATGCCTCGACTTAGATCTTGCTTAGATTTTGGACGATTAACCTCAAGAATGCCGAGGTCAGCTTTGAGCCTGATCATACAACGTGATGTCATGCATCACGCTGGCCAGGCAGTAATGTGAGAGAGAGAGAGAGAGAGAGAGAGAGAGAGAGAGAGAGAGAGAGAGAGAGAGAGAGAGAGAGAGAGAGAGAGAGAGAGGCCGCTATACTGGATGCTCATTTGTCTCCGCTGAGAGTCAATTGCCCACTATGAGTGCCTTTGAATTATTCCATAGCTTATAGCCTGGTATTAGTCCACACAGCATGGCCAGAACCAAGGTCCAGGACCAAAGTTCATGAAATGTATGAAAACCAAAATACATTGTATGGTCCAGCCAAAGCATTTATCACTTTGCAACAGTTAACCTTTTTATCACTTTATTTTTTAAATCTTCATAAACACTTTCAGCAAGAACCCACGGAGTGATGACAAGGCCAGGTCAGCGCTAAAGGACTCCGGGGACAGTCAGGACTGGACCGGATCACAAAACAGGGTTCAATTTTGTAAAACACAGATTCCTGTCGAACGGTGCAGGATTGTTTTATCAACACACACACGCACAACATCGTATATCAGATTGAAATTAACAGACTGCAAAGAAAACAGGTGAGAAGGTTTTTTTTTTTTTCCTTACTTCAAGATGGCCTTGAAAGCTCATTTTGTAAATGGCAGTCCTTTAAAGACGGATCCTGACCGATAAAGCAAGGATGCTGGTTGAACCAACGATAAAGACCACACGCATGGCGTCCTATGGCCGAGGAGTGCTTGAACTATCTGCTGGGCGTCTCTTTCCATATGTGTTGTCAACCCACACAATTGTACAAAGATGGATCACCAAACAACTAAAATCGAATTGCATGACGTGTATAATCGCCGTGGAGCGTCAATGATGGATTGGCTTGGCAGCGGGCATCACTTTATCCCGGTGATGCGCACAATAAGTAGATTCCTTCCTGTGCACTTTAAACCACGCGCGTGAGTACAACTTCCTCCCATTAAGACGAGCGCGGCAGCAGCTTGGGTGGGCGCACATTTACACACTTGTTTAATAGTTCACAGCCTCCTGTTTGCGAGAATGGCTCAGATGCTGAAAGTAAAACATAATCACACAGAAAATGTCGGCTGTAAAACAAACACAGGAGTCCTGGGAGAGCAGTAACGACACAAATTAAACATCTGCCCCTAAATTGACGTGCACATGCTAAACCGTACTGGAATCCGGAGCGTGTGGCGCGAGTGTGGCCTGAACGCAACATGGTGAGGCTTTTGTCTTCTCAATGTGAGATTAGATCTGAGCTGAGCACGTAAGGCAGACCACACATTTTGAATGTCAAACTTTCTACATGTGTATCACAGTGATACACATTGTAGAAAGTTTGACATTCAAAATGTGAAAGCAATACTATCGCTTTCAACAAAAATATGAAGAAATATGAATATATCCATTTTCTGTTCTGTTATTGTGTCTTAAACCACCATGAAGTTTGACAAATCAGACAGCGTTGGGTTGAATATATACATGTGTCATTTAAGGTATCTAATTATATTTATTATATATATATATATTTATATTCTCAGAGACAATTGATGACAAAGTACTGTGGGGAAGCTAATGATCTCTCTCTTCAATTGTGATGGAAGATATTTAAAACAACATTCCTGGAACAGGAACAGAATCGTGATACACATTTTACGAGGTCGTAACTAACAATTTTCCATCATCAAAAATCGGCACACAGCAAACTGAAGCAGAGTTTAGCTCCCGAGTGGAGGAGTGGAGTTAAACGGTGTGAGCCTACACCTTCTTACCACAAGGTGGGAGAGATAATGAGGAGCTGTTCTAGGGAATAGGAGTACATGTCCAGAATGTGTATAAGGCACTTTTAATAGAGAGAAAATGCAAAACACACAAGACCTTCAAGGCCCAACTAGGTGAGGTGAGGCGAAACAAATGATCATTGTTAGATCTCAGATAAGGCAGTGTAGATTAGACATGTATAGTGTAACACTTCAGTTCATCAACGCCAAACAATCTTTCAAAACATTGTGTACTACATAATTCAGTTGACATCCAAAATAGAAGACATTGTGAGGTCATGTGTGGATTGCTTATTTGTTTTAAAATTAACTATCTGATATTTATATTTCAACCCTTTCAATAAAAAAAAATGCCCCAAAACAATTATATTGAAATGACAACAGGCCAATGTGCTAGCTTTCAGAAGATACGGCTCGATGATGTGACGTGAACTATGCTAGATGTATTAATGTATAAATACATGTAATAGATACTGACAATAATGGAGCCCTTTCTTTCGTGGCATTTAGCTATGTATCTTCTGGATTTATCTGCCGTCATGGACATTCATGGGCCATATATTGATGGCATACAAGTTAAATATCCCCACTGGTGAAACCAAAACAGGCGAACCAAGAATAATTTGATCCTGATTATTGAGGGAAACAACACACAATCATTTATAAAAGGCAAACCACAATACTGAGTCCTAATGTTATGCTACTGTTGAAAGAAATATTGTTGTTTTTTCTGTAAAACCTCATTAAACTGACTGATTATTTGACATTGTATGTGGGAAAATATTGTTTATTTTGCGCCATAGAGAAAATGGAGCTATCTTTTCAAACTGTGTTGGGCTATGTAGTTTCTAACCTTTAAAGGTTGTTCAAGCGGCTTGACGGACCAATGCTTATGATTGGCCGACGGCAAATATTGTTACAGAGCTGGGAGTAAACAATGCATGAAAACACATTTGTATCTACAGTGTTTGTCAGACCATGACACTGTATTCTCTCCGTACCTGCACTGTAGCAGCTGCCTCTTGCAGCTATTCATCTGATACTGTTTGTGTCCATTATGATGTAGTTCAAATACGTTACAAATAATCATAATAGATCATAATGTATTTGTTATATGTGTTTATATTTGATTGATCGATATATAATAACAAGCAAATACAACTCTCACATTCCAACACATCTGTTTTGTGCAACTAAGTAATGGCCTTTAATCAAAATGTTTGCTTTATTACATCCTGGAGACCCAGTGCTTTGAAACATGATGCCCAGCGCTAATTGTGCATTTGGGGGATAGCAGCAACCACTGTTATGGTGGATATGTGGGATTGTTTTTGACCAGATCCGCTGAGATACAGATGTGATCTGTCGGTCTAATCTCCGACCACAATTGTATCAACGGCTAGACACAAGGCACGCTGTGACCATGCAAACCAACACATTCCGACAATATTACAATATTAAAAGTACATTTATTACAGAGCAACTTTCCGGCACCTGAATGCTGCAGGCCAACAACAGAGCTTTAGCATTACACTACAAAATGTGGACACACACACCAAACAATGACGCACACATGGTGAAACATGGAGCCATACAGCAACAGGACATTGTTATTTTTCTACTGCGTGGTTCAGCGGCTCCCTTTAATTAGTTCACATGTAGCAACGAGTCAAATTAGCTAGCTTTCAGCAAAAGCAAAAGGATAAATTCTCTTTGAGAGCTGCTTCCAAAGGGAGTCAATAGAATGTATTATATTGTGTATGTGAGATGATGGCGTCAGTGCTCCAAGGGGGTTGTTTGGACTGAAATATACCTGAGTGAGCTGGATGAGAATCTGAACTTTAATGCGATGGAACGTACCAAAATCCAACATGTTGGTACATTTTAGCCACTTTCTTGCAGAGTGTAACTGACGGCTTCAGAGATCAAAAACACAAGCCCGTTCAGAACTTCCCATTTTAGTGTACGAGAGAGTTCTCACCTCTATCAATTTCATTTGATACCTTCTAGTGAAGCTTCAAGCAGCATTCATTTGACGCTCAACAAAATGAATGGCGATCCAAATTGAATTTGAATTCACCTCAAAATGTCAACCAGGTCAAATCTAATTTCTAATGTGCGCTTTAGTCCAAATTCTCATTGTAAAACACCTGAGCATAATTGAATGAAACATAATTTTTTGTATGCATTGCATCATTGTAGATTACTTTCCCACTGAGCTCTAAATTTATAATACTGGTCATCTCAGACATTATTTGATCAAGAGTACTAGCGTGACATTTAAGCCTTTACACACTATTACTTAAAAAAATTAACACAAACAGCTCACAACAATGGCATAGTATTTCTAGGTTTTCATTGTGATTTGAGTGAAAAAGTCATTTGGAGTGGAACACATTAAAGCACATTTAAGCTGCCAATCACTGTGCAGGTCTGAAAGTGTTCTCCCCATATTACAAGTTTGTCTTAACCAAGACATAACAAAAACAAATCAACAACATGAACGTACTGCACTAAAACAGCCCATTTGGAACCAAGCAACGTTTAGTCTCATCTACTCAAGAATATAATAAGAACATGCATCTCCTCCACTGAGAACTCACCAGCCAACGAAGCAGCATAGATGCCTCGCAAGTGACTGGGCCCACGATGAGACCACATTGAGACGCCCAATTTCAATGCCAATTGACTTTGCTGTGCACATATTTGCTGTTGGCTTGGAGTCAGAATACTTTAATTAAAGTAGTTGTTTATCACTTCCTCACAGAAGTATAAGTATATTCTCTCAACCTCATCTATATTCAACTCTACTTCACATGCATCTCAGTTATCTTATGTGTCAGCTCAGTGACTTTTTATGACTGAGGCTAAAGTTATGTTTTTACAACACCCACAAAAGCAATCTTTGTCTTCTAACATGACAGAAAGCAAACATTGTCATAGTGTACTGTACATGCTGAAGTGGGTCATTGTGGGTAAATGTCAAACCAATTAAACAATTGAAATTGTTGATTGCAACCTCTTTATAGGTCACATACATGTACACACACAGTGAAATGTGTTTCTCTGCATTTGACCCATCCTAGTTTTAGGAACAGTGGGCAGCTATTTGATATATATACAACGCCCGGGGAGCAGTGTAGCGGTCCGGTGCCTTGCTCAGGGGCACGTCGGCAGTGTCGGAAACCGGCGACCTTCCTGTTCCCAAGCCGAGTCCCAACAGACTGAGCTCTCCTGCCACCCCCACATCGATCCGCTACCTGTGCCGTCCTTTCTTCGGTCCATATGCAGAATGAACGTGCAAAAACAGCATTGCACAGACATGGACAAGAGGGATGTTGAATATGTTCCAGACACCTGCTTAGCAGCATGGGTCTGTTCTAAGTGACAGCCTCACTAGGGGGCCTGGGCATTGACCACAGCCAGATGTCTCCATGCAGCAAGTCAAGCGGTCCTGCAGCTTTCCAGGCTGTCCGATTACTGGACATGTCTCAGAGTTCCTACACAGAGGTCCAAAAAAGCTGTTGAATTCCAACCCATTCATCAATCATAACTACTTGGCCCACACTGAGAGAAAAAAAATAGAAAGATGGTCGTTGCATTATTATTCTGTCCGGGACTGTATCTCTTGAGTGATAGGTTCACACAATTGAATCCATGTTTTCCTTTGGCATTATGAACCCTATTTCAACGTGCCCAAATTGATGGGCGCTTTCTTTGTTACACATTTTCACTATTTGGATTGAGTTATAGGTCACACTTTGTTTACTTGAAAGAGCCATTCTATTATCTATAACTGATGTATAAATTTACAGCTATCAAGTTGAATTTGAATTTATTATCCTTCATTTTAGATAAAGGCCAAAACAGACAAAAAAAAGTGTGTGTTCCCACACTTGACACAATGGGACACAACAGCACAAGCTTGAACTATTAACTTCTATTTTTTTTAAACAGAGATTAGAAGACGTTCTTGTTAACTTGTTTTCTGTGTACAAAGGGTCGATTATAATTGGTAGAAGAAACTTGGAGCAGGGTAAAACATTTTAAACCACCCAAGGACAGATTATCGGCTAGTGAAGAATTGTTTAATCATGCATTTGGGGATAATCAACAAAGGCACAGCGAGGAATAACTATTTATAGTGTAAATCGCCAACCTAATGTATGTACAGTTTACCTTCACTCTATCTTCCCCCCCCAATTTCATGTTGTAGGTTCACTTTCTTATCCACACTCAGTGTAACCCCTGTACTGTTCAGAAATATGAGATGAATACATTAAAGAATATATGTTGTTTTCAAGCAATAGTTTAGCCATTTAGCATTTTACCCATATGCCCACATCGAATACACGCAGGGACTAACCGACCCTCTTGAGTACGAAGTGGTTCTTACTCTGTTCACTTGAATTGGAGCCTAACAAAGATGTCAGATATATTCAAAACACTTCAATACGAACATATCTAATGAAAGGTGTTTTTAGTGTATTTTTTCTTTCTGCAAATGGTCCACTTTTTTTTTTATTGTTTGCCAATTTAACTTGAGACTACTATGGTCACAGAGCCATAGAAAGTTGCAACATCTCCCTTCGCTCTGTCAGGCCAATTATTTTACAGCAATGGAGGATCATGGACACACGCAATAGTTCCAAACATCGGGAACCAGTAGCAGTGTCACCACATCGGAGTCGCACTTTTCGAAGGTACAAAATTACCCAGTTTAATTCAGTTAGTGATATTTTTTGTCTTTTGCATCTTTTGTAGCACATTTAGAAAGTTAGTCAATTTAACTAGCTAACGAATGGAAACCGATAACACAAGGTTAACAACAAACAACAAGCAAAACAATACCAATGACTTGTTTGTGTTCTGTAATCGTGTGTATTCTAAACTACCGAGAAAGGCTTCTAGACAGTTAACATTGTGAAGTTGTGTGAAGTTAACATTTATTACCTGCCTTGGAGCTTATCATTTGTAGTCTGATCTTTACCCTATCGATCAAGTCGACTCACCAATGAGGAAGACTGTGGCTTTTTTTTAGGCAGTTTTCAAACGTGCCCTGTGATACATTCCGGTTTATGGATGGGAGGTCAGGTTTGAAGATGTACAATATGATGGACTTCAAACAGAATTGATTGTATGCTATGTAGAACAGCATATTTATTATTTATTTGTATTATTCTATTTTATATATATTTTTTTCTTCTTTCTTATATATGTTCATAGGACATGATCGCTGTTTAGGATTTCACGCAGAAAGGGCTTCCAGGCAGGAATCCCCGAAGGCGAACTTCTCTCATGTGCGAGGGCTGGGTGGAGCGCAGGGTGGAGGGCTGGGTGGAGGGCTGGGTGGAGCGCAGGGTGGAGCGCAGGGTGGAGGGCTGGGTGGAGGGCAGGGTGGAGGGCTGGGTGGAGTGCAGGGTGGAGGGCTGGGTGGAGGGCAGGGTGGAGCAGCGGTGCTGATGAGGAGTATCATTTCTTCACAGAGGAGGAAGACATGATACATGATGTTTATTGTTGTTGTTGTTGTTGGAGAATCATGTCAGTATGGAACCCCCACATATACTCCCACATACCTGTGTCAGCTTTAGCTTCATCACTGTGCTCAGTACTTATGGGGGAGCTGACATGAGCTACATTCATAGTGCCTCTTGGTGCCTGGGCCTTCTTCCTATTCACCTCCCGGCAATGCACACAGATGGTAGGCCCCGCATCTGCTCTCAGCCTTCTTCCCTTTTTTTTAATCTTATTATCAAAACTAATAAGGTTTCAATTGAATACACACAGGTCATTACTTCACACAGCTTTTTGTCACTATAGTCTGGGGGGTCCGGCAGCATTGCCAAAGCTACCGGTAAATACAGATCGATCATATTGGGCTGCTAGATTGTTTATTTTATTTTGAGGGGGTATGATTGCTCAAAAGATGTGTGCTTCATCTGGTAGTGGCGCTTCACATTGCCGCTTTTAATAATCGCCACGGAACAAATTAGCCGTACTGGGTTTGAACTGCCCGTGGGATAAATGTTAGACATGTTAGAGTCTGTTTTCGCTGTCTACCCTTCTGTTTTTTGAGCATGCCATGTGAATTGACGCTGTTTCTCTCTCGCGCATGAGTTTGTGCGTGCATGTGTGCGTTTGTATGTTCTCGCTCATTGACCGCAGCAATTGGGCCTGTGTCGTAAAGGCTAGAAAAGATGCACCGGTTAAAATACTTATTATTAGTGCAATTTCAGAGCCGGGGGGGCATTTTATGTCTACATTTGAAGCCTACATTAAGAAAGACCCTGTATTTGGTTCCTTCTATTGGTTGATTTGTAATGCCTTATGAAGGCTATAATGGTTTCTTATGCTTCGAAACAGTTCAGTGTTGAGCACATTTTGCTTTTAATTCAATAAGAAGGCTAAAACTGCTCTTAAGCCAAGCATAGGTATTTATATTGGTTTTAGTTTCTTCAAAATGTTGCATATGTTGCCTTCCAGTAAATAAACAGTTATCAATTTATGACACTTTCTCCCAATGCCAATGCATTTCAGAATAGTTATGATTATTGCTCTTAATAGTAATTAAATATATTATACTATACAATAGATGGAACTTTAAATGGAAGATCCCCATAGCCCCCACCCACCATGTGATCGGCAATCCGGCAGATTCTGATTCTGGCGATTGGCAAAAACCCTGAATGGAGCATTCCTACTATTTTGTTTCTCAACTGAATTCAAATAACCTTACTTTTCCCTCAGGAACTTTTAATCAAGACCTAAGACATACCACCACACAAGACCACAAACAAGGGTTGTTAAAAGCGGCATAGAGTGTCCACTGATTGGTTAAAAACACAGTTTAATATGTTTCTGAGTTTATTTAAGCTTAAATCATGGGGTCAATAAGCTAACTAAAGGCCATGCCTAAAAAACATCATTGACTTAGGTCTGGTCATATCCTCTAGTGTGCATTGCAATCAAACTACTAATCTGAATAATAGAAGCTGATGCAGCACAGGGTCGACTTCAACGACGACTATCCATAAATTATGCTAGGCGCTAAGCCTTCACTATAATATCGTATTTAGTGCTGAACACCATAATAATGTACATATTAAATACTACAGACATTTATCAGGTCGGTTTGCAATCCTCTAAATTAACTTGCATATTGTTCACTAGTTACACAACGTCGATATTTAGTGGTGAATCAGCAAATTGATGCGCAATTTCCACTGAGTCAACCTTTTGGACTCCATTGACGCAACTCTGCATGCTCAGAGCCAGAGCCATAAAAATGCAGAGTACACGATAGCTAGTCCGTCCAAGCAACTTGTCTCAGCAACAAGCCCGACAAATGAATGCCAACAACGTAACCTACCTACTTACCTACCAAACCTAACCTAACAATGTTTTTATCGGTTGTCAACACGTTATTGAAAGACAGATATGCAATGTTTTTATGCAAACAATGCACTTAATAGCTAGCTTACCATCAGTATGTTTACACTTTACAGACACATACAGGAACTCGATGTAATGTAAATACTTTTTGTCCAAAAACAGATCTACTTTATATCAACTCTACACTTTATCCACTTAACAGTCATTCCATTATTTGTCAGTCCCTCTTTGAATGAATTTGATGCAGAGCGGCTATTTAGACAAATATGCAAAATGGTTTTAATGTATTTTACAAGTCTGAAAAACACGCAGAGTGTTTGTTTCTCACGTACATATACGGCTGTGTCTGCTGCGCCGAGAACAGATGGAACCGAGTGAGAGTGGTGGACGACAGAGGAACACCGTTAAACTGGTGAGAGATGATAGTATTGGACCTGAGCCATTGCCATGCCCTACATCGTAGCAGGGGGGCATGTTAGGCATATGCACTGCTATTTCAGGGTGTTCCAGAAGGGTGAACGTGTCATGACCCATCTTGCCCAGAAATCTTGCAGACAGGCTGCGATCTGAAAGGCTTGGTTCCGTTTGACTGGTAAGCTGAGTGCCAACTCGTTGGCACCCTGACAGAGATGAACATGCCATTTCACTGCATGATTTCATCCCTTAGAATTTACCTAGGCTGCAAGTGATTTTCTAAGACCAGTCCAGTTTCTCTATTTTTTTATTATTATTATTATTATTATTATTATTTTGCCAAGCTGAAGTGGAGCCATCTAGTGTTAAGCTCTACAGATCCTAATATATCCTGCTACTGTTTGTATTGTATCATGTCAGCAGCATGGACGCTTTTTCAGAGAATTCAGTGTATGTATTACCAGGCCTGGATCCATCCCAAACTGCTGAAACCATATTACTTTCTTTAAAAAGAAAACAAATATACAAACCAAATGTTATTGACATAGCAAACAATCTGAAAAGGTCACACACAATAAACAATATTAAATTGGACAAATGGTCTAAAAACATAATATTTAGTAACATTAACATTTTACTTGATGTTATAGAATGCACTGGTTTTTAAGAAGTATTTTTCTGCTGGAAGGTAGGTTTTTTCATAAAACGGGTCTGTCAGTAAAAATGCAGTAGAAAGCAGTGAGTCGAAAACAAATAGAAATTGGTGCTTCATGACCAGAGGACAACAGGTCAAACACAGCCCTAGATAACTGGTGCTACATGACCAGAGAACAACAGTTGGAACAACAGCCCTAGAGAACTGGTGCTACATGACCAGAGAACAACAGTTGGAACAACAGCCCTAGAGAACTGGTGCTACATGACCAGAGAACAACAGTTGGAACAACAGCCCTAGAGAACTGGTGCTACATGACCAGAGAACAACAGTTGGAATAACAGCCCTAGAGAACTGGTGCTACATGACCAGAGAACAACAGTTGGAACAACAGCCCTAGAGAACTGGTGCTACATGACCAGAGAACAACAGCCCTAGAGAACTAGTGCTACATGACCAGATAACAACAGTTGGAACAACAGCGATAGAGAACTGGTGCTACATGACCAGAGAACAACAGTTGGAACAACAGCCCTAGAGAACTGGTGCTACATGACCAGAGAACAACAGTTGGAATAACAGCCCTAGAGAACTGGTGCTACATGACCAGAGAACAACAGTTGGAACAACAGCCCTAGAGAACTGGTGCTACATGACCAGAGAACAACAGTTGGAATAACAGCCCTAGAGAACTGGTGCTACATGACCAGAGAACAACAGTTGGAACAACAGCCCTAGATAACTGGTGCTACATGACCAGAGAACAACAGACCTAGAGAACTAGTGCTACATGACCAGATAACAACAGTTGGAACAACAGCCATAGAGAACTGGTGCTACATGACCAGAGAACAACAGTTGGAACAACAGCCCTAGAGAACTGGTGCTACATGACCAGAGAACAACAGTTGGAATAACAGCCCTAGAGAACTGGTGCTACATGACCAGAGAACAACAGTTGGAACAACAGCCCTAGAGAACTGGTGCTACATGACCAGAGAACAACAGTTGGAACAACAGCCCTAGATAACTGGTGCTACATGACCAGAGAACAACAGCCCTAGAGAACTAGTGCTACATGACCAGATAACAACAGTTGGAACAACAGCCCTAGAGAACTGGTGCTACATGACCAGAGAACAACAGCCCTAGAGAACTAGTGCTACATGACCAGATAACAACAGTTGGAACAACAGCCATAGAGAACTGGTGCTACATGACCAGAGAACAACAGCCCTAGAGAACTAGTGCTACATGACCAGATAACAACAGTTGGAACAACAGCCATAGAGAACTGGTGCTACATGACCAGAGAACAACAGCCCTAGAGAACTAGTGCTACATGACCAGATAACAACAGTTGGAACAACAACCCTAGAGAACTAGTGCTACATGACCAGATAACAACAGTTGGACAACAACCCGAGAGCCAACAACAGTCTGCCAGATGATGTGAAACAACGCAAAATGTATCATTGTTTAATTTATATATACAAGTACTTACATTGTAATGCTCTAAACCTGGTTGAAAACCGGAAAAGTATTCCTTTAAGTACTAGTCTAGAAGTACAGAAATGGTCAATTGTTGATGCAACAGCTGTGGTGTCTTACTAATCCAATTAAAAGATAGTGCTTCTTCTTCTGATAATGTGCTTCTCTGTTGCTTTCATCCATTTGTTTGAAACAACGTCAGGTTGACAAGAAGCGGGTCTTTGTACTTTGTGTGCATGTGTTTGGACAAAAAACAACAATGACAGCTGCTTTTGAAACGGTGCCACGTGTATAGTCCGCATTTATTTAAGGTTACACCATTCCAATGAAACGTAGCACCATTGTTTCCGTTGACATGTCCGTTTACATGTGTTAGTAATCGGGATGCCCTTACATTTGTTAAGATGAAAATAAAGACAGTAGGATAAATGTGGCCTGCCAATATATTTCTCAGAAACCTACATTATGGAACACTGAACAGTTTAACAGAAAGATACAGGACACACACACACACACACACACACACACACACACAATATGGTGCAGAGACAGTGGAGAGGAAGGAAAATGGCTACTGTTCCAATTCATTCCATCTTTCAAGGTGTGTGTTTTGGCACTAACTGTGATGCATCGTACAGGCTATGTTGGAGTCGTTTTGTATTCATTGGCTCCGTGCGAGAAAATAGGTGAATCAGAACCATTATGTCATTTTAACAAAAGGGAATGTTTTTTCGCTGGGAATATTGTGAGCATGATCATCAAGTGAGTGTTGGCTATTTGACGTGAACACTGTTCAAAAACACGTGGAGGAAAGTGTGTTCCTCTCTCTCTCTCTCTCTCTCTCTCTCTCTCTCTCTCTCTCTCTCTCTCTCTTTCTCTCTCTCTCGCTCTCTCTCTCGCTCTCTCTCTCGCTCTCTCTCTCTTCCTCCAAAGAGCTTTTAAGAGGACCAAGTTTGCCAGGGCGTTTGGCCTATGGGATTAGGGAGAGCAGCAAGTTAACTGGCATATGACCTTGACCTCTTGCTTCACAGACCTTCTTCTCACTTGTATTTTCTTTTTTATCTTAAGAAAACCCTAAAAAAGGTTAGAGAAAAATAGAGAAAAATGATGACCACACAGACAATAATCAACACTACCACGATGAACAATATCAGTAGAAGTACAAATAGAAAAGCATGTGTAACATCAAATAAACCATGCAGGCAACATGCTAGCTGCTCACATTTCACAGGTGTCTGGATTGACATGAGACGGAGCTATGAGACTGGCAGATGTTCTCTCTCACTGAGCAGTGAGTCAGGGCACAGCTTGGCTTTGTTCCGGCCCTACTGCCTTGTTCCGTCGTCTCCGAGCGGCGCCCTCTCCCCGATGAGGGCAAATAAATCAATTACATAAAGTACATTACACGTTCATGAATTATATCTTCACATCCTGAATATCCAAAAGTGCATTTAGGTTTCATGCATGCAATATGGTCCGATGTATTCCTCTCTTGGTCTGCATTAGAATATTAGAATTTTCACGATGGATTTGCATTGAAGAAAAATGTTGGTCATTCAAACAATTACTCTTGTTAGGGTGAAATATCAAAGCCATTATAAAAAAAAGCCCAAAATAGCATGCCTTTGCCAAGAGACGTGTCAGCGGAAGATTAATCGATTGTATACGTTTGGCGTATTCTTCACCGCCGTAGTTTTGAGTCGAGATGATATATGGACGCCTCTGTGTGTGCATGCGTATGGACGTCATGGTGTGGAGAATGACACACAGAGTGGAGCTCATGTCTCCATCCTGCTGATGAATTTTCCACCCGATACCACAGATAGTATTCCTCTAGTGGTGAATATAAAACATTATCTCCCCGGTGAACCATTCAACCATCCATCTGCAGAGGAGGAATTCAGCCCTGTGACGCAATCATATGCAGCCCCATATACAGAAGGTCCATGTTCACCTGGACACGTATTGGTGGACTGGATCAACGCCAAGAGGTACTGGGTGAATACATGACGATTATTTCACAAACCCACCAACACTGAGGGTGCAGATACTGCAGCGCACAATACACACAGACAATACAGAAATGCTACAGGCCTCTAAAGTAGTCGTGGAAATTCTCTTTGAGCCCATGACCTGCATCAACGGACTGTGGCCTACAGACTTCAGCCATGATGACCACATGAATAGAAAGAAGATGAATATACCAACAAAAAGAAACACAAAATAAAAAATAAAACAAATTAAATTTGTCTGATGTTTCTATTTCTTCAAAGGTGCCTCTGAGAAGGTTGGAACGCTCGTGACGATCAATGGGTGGCATAGCAAAGGCAGCTTTACATCGAAAGAAAGATGGTAAGAAGAACGATCCCACAGAAGAAAAGAAAGACAGAAGCCGGATTTTGGATTATATCATGTATGTTATTACAATGGATGGAGGAGTATGGCGCCGTACGAGATGGCTGCCGTGTCGCGAGCTCCCGCACGACGACGCAGTTTTTTGTTATTTATTCTTTTTATCGCAACTATTTTAGTTCAGGAAGTTAGCAGCACGTTCACTTATAACTTTTGCACACTTCGGGAGATCAGATAGACAGTCACTCGCCGCCTACCGGAGTTTTTTCATTCTTTCGACTCGGACGTCCCGCCCGAAGTCACAGCTGGATTATCTCCGACCATCTTGGGCACGATTACACGCAAGCATTGCAGGAAGAAGCGAGTGAAGCGAGCCGGCGTGATAGTCAGGCTGAGACGTCGATCCGATCGCCCCCCACTACCCACCATTCTACTGGCTAATGTACAGTCTCTGGACAATAAGTTAAGCGAGCTACAGGCTCGTATTCAATTCCACCGGGAAACTAAGGACAATTGTATCATCTGCCTTACGGAGACATGGATGTCGGAGGGGGTTACCGACGCAGCTATCGAGCCGACGGGTTTTTCCGTCCACCAGGCGGACAGAACAAAGGCTCTCTCCGGTAAAGATCGCGGAGGGGGGGGTATGTCTCATGATAAATAGATCTTGGTGCAACCAAAGTCATGTACATCCCCTGAAGTCTTTCTGTTCCCCGGACCTGGAGTACCTGATGCTTATGTGCCGTCCACACTGGCTACCTCGGGAGTTCACAGCGGTAACCGTGACCGCTGTTTACATTCCCCCACAAGCCAACAAGGACACAGCGCTGAAGGAACTGTACGGGGCTATCAGCGAACAGGAGTCGGCACACCCCGAGGCTGCTCTCATCGTGGCGGGGGACTTCAACAAGGCGAACCTGAAGAAGGTTCTCCCGAAGTTCTACCAACTTTAAACAATTTTTTTTAAACTTTATTCTATTTTCATTCTATTTTTATCTATTTTTATCTTATTTTATAACTGCTGTCTGTCGTCGGGTATTGCACACAAGATTTTCACATCACTGCTTTATACTTGTGTAAACTGTGAAGTGACAATAAACTTGACTTGACTTGACCGGAAACAGGCCTGAGGTGATTATTTTGAACCTCAACCCCAGGAAAGAGTCATTTGACCCTTGAATTTATATTGTGTTTGTATAGTATTTTGACAGAGAATAGGTTTTAAACATAAGGATATTGTTTATAATCTCAACAGGAAATTGTAATCAAGAAACTGTTCTGGAATAGTTTCCCAGGCGTCTCTTTTTCTGAAAAAAATGCATACAAATCACATTCAGGGACATGTGTGTGCTCTTCATGTGTCTCATGTCCATTTCTACCATGCCACGGACCCTCACCCGGCAGAACCCTGGGCACACCAAACAAAAAAGGGGGCGGGGAATCAATATTGACACAGGGTCTAAAAAGCTACAGCCTCCCTCGTATGCGCGCACTGCCACACACACACACACACACACACACACACACACACACACACACACACACACACACACACACACACACACACACACACACACACACACACACACACACACACACACACACACACACACACACACACACACACACACACACACACACACACACACACACACACACACACACACACACACGGCTTCCCCGCCGGCACTCTCACTCTCCCCCGGTGATCTCCGGGAAAATACAAGGTGCGATAATGCCTAATGCCCCGTCACATTCCGACATCACCTTTTCCACAGGGGAGGAGGACACACTCGATTTGGAGGGCTAATTGTGTGTGGCATAATTAATCAATGTCTGCTGAACGACAATTTCCCCCACACTGCTCTCTCTCCCTCTCTCTCTCTCTCTCCCTCTCTCTCTCTCTCTCCCTCTCTCTCTCTCTCTCTCTCTCTCTCCCTCCCTCTCCCCCCCCCTTCCCCGGAGTAGCGTGCACGCCCCGGGTAGTAACGGGTGAGAGAACGAGCGGGGAAGTTTTTTTCCATCTCAATATTCATTTATTTATTTGTCTTTATCGAGCGATGGGATCGTTAGTATACCCGTCACTTGTTCTCTTGGGCGAAGGGGCGGGGTAGGGGGGGGGGGGGGGGTGGGATTGGTTGCAGATGTTCAGGACAGCACCCAGAGAGCGGCTTCACTGCATGTAGGAAGGCAACTATGCCTTCACACCCACCCACCCACCCACCCACACACACCCACACCCACACACCCCAGTACCCTTTACATCATAAGGGGCCGGCCATTCGGTAGTAGGGCGATGATTACATTTCAGTCACATGCAATAGTAATGGACCCCACAGTGGGCACGAATTGAACTGCAAGTGTGTTACCGTCCTCCACATATCCACACAGACACACACACGTGTGTCTGTGTGGATATTGGAGGACTCAAACACCCTTGTGTATGTGAGTGAAGGATAAAAGAACGCCTGAAGGACGATTCAAACATTAGCTTGGAAATCCTGAAAAAGCGTGAGGCTCCATAATCGGCTACTTTGGTCTTCGACGGCAATAAAGCTTTATACATTGCAGCAAAAACATTGGCATTATTTCATTTTTAACACAGTTGCAGGTCTTGCAGGCCGATCTTATGACCAAAATCTCGGGCGGTTGTACGCTAATGATAATCGACTTCTCCGAAATGTGTGACGATATAAAACTAGACGAATGGGCTAAGAGAGGATTATAACCTGAATCAGACAGGCAGCAAATCTGTAATGTAATGGCAGCATTAAGAGTGTGCATGTGATACACATCTATGAATGGAGACGTAACGGCTGAAACGGTCATCAAATTGATATAGGGGCACTATGAGACACGACATATAAACGCCGTCCTCTATTTGAATCCCTCCTGAATGTTTAATTTATTCTTGAGATAGCAGATCAAAGTGTGTGGAACATATCTGTGGTGCGAATTCAGCATATCATATTTACTCGTACGCCGTAGAAACGGATAAAAGGTATTTTTCAAAAACTTGACAAATGTTCCTGTCCAAACCCACCGCTGATATTAACGGGTTGGAATTAAAGATGATGAACCACCCCTTGTGAAACCGGATAACCAGCGGATAATGAGAGTGGTGGTGGTGGTGGTTTGTGATTACACAAGTGGGGCAGAGGGATTTCAACTTCAACTCCACCGGTGGATTGGATTTCCATTGCTCGGCGTGGTGATCCGCTGTGAGTGTCTCTTGACTTTGTTCCCCCCCCCCCGTTCTCCATTACAGCGTAAACAAGCAATCACCACCGACGTAGTGTACGCGATTATCGGCAAGCCGCTGCAGTTTGCTCTATGGCCGAGATAAAAATAAATAATAATAACGATAATACAGTTTTTTTTAAAACAGGTTGAGTGGCACGACCACGCTGCTGGTGGCTGTTGATGTTTGGCGCTGGCAAATGACAATTTGTACTGCTACAATGGGCTAAGGAGCAACCCTTTTTCTCATTAAAAATGTCATTGATTGGCAGCGATGGCTGCGAGTCGTCTAAATTAGGACTGACATAAGGGGGCAGGAGTTGGCAGCAGAAGATTAACTGACTCCACACGTCAAGGTCTTCGCATAACTTCCAACTCGCCAGGGCTTGAAGTCACGTGAGAGGAGACACGATACGAGCTAAGGAGACAACGCTACGTACTGTAAGCACTGTAGTCATGATGCTGCTGCACTACTGGCACTTTAAATGCTTTAAAATATTTTTGTAAAAAAACAGAATTTACATTCAACACATGTACATATCATTAAAGTCACTTTGCTGCTCTTTTTTTGGTTTATTTTTATTGTATATATTATTTTTATTTTTATGGGGGAGGGGATGGGGAGTAAGCATTCCAATGTACTTATGACTCAAAACCAGAGCAAGCTGGATCTGAATAGACTGCGTATTGCTTTTCCGGTGTGAGGTATTTACAAGCAAAAACCAAGAACAACGTATGGGAGGGATATCATTGATTATAGATAATAGATGGAAGTACTTGCACTGCTCTTGCACTTGCACTTGCACTTTATGAATTGGGATTTTGTGCCTGATAGTGTAGTATGTTGTTATGTTAACCTAAAGGCATTGTTTAGGTGGCATATTTTTCCAGCTGAGACCGAGAGGGCGGTATATGTTCAACCTTTCACCCTGACCCACCGCAGACTGCTGACACACTGAGGAAAATTGGCCAACCTGGGATCCATTCTGCCTGGGGTAGTCAAATGGTAAATAAGTGCAAGAAGGATTACACCGTCTGGGGGCAGATTAAAAGAGAATTGCTGGGTGGCAAATTAAATAATACTTAAACTAAGGAAATGCAAGTAAAGAACGTGAAAACAATAGAGGGTTAAAAAAAGGGCTTATGTTCCAATATAAAGGTTACATTATGTTATAAAATTGCTACAATGATTCATGACAAAACTAACTAGAACAAAAGCTCTGAATATAGCAGGACCATTCATGTGCCTATATATATACAGTTGCAAGAAAAAGTATGTGAACCCTTTGGAATTACCTGGATTTCTGCATAAATTGGTCATAAAATGTGTTCTGACCTTCATCTAAATTACAACAATAGACACACAGTCTGCTTAAACTAATAACACACAAACAATTATATGTTTTCATGTTTTTATTGAACACACCATGTAAACATTCACAGTGCAGGGTTGGAAAGGTATGTGAACCCTTGGATTTAATAACTGGTTGACCCTCCCCTGGCAGCAATAACCTCAACCAAACGTTTCCTGTAGTTGCAGATCGGACCTGCACAACGGTCAGGAAGAATTTTGGACCATTCCTCTTTACAAACCTGTTTCAGTTCAGCAATATTCTTGGGATGTCTGGTGTGAATCGCTCTCTTGAGGTCATGCCATAGGATCTCAATCGGGTTGAGGTCAGGACTCTGACTGGGCCACTCCAGAAGGCCTATTTTCTTCTGTTGAAGCCATGCTGTTGTTGATTTACTTCTGTGCTTTGGGTCATTGTCCTGTTGCATCACCCATCTTCTGTTGAGCGTCAATTGGTGGACAGATGGCCTTAAGTTCTCCTGCAAAATGTCTTGATAAACTTGGGAATTCATTTTTCCGTCGATGATAGCAATCTGTCTAGGCCCTGAGGCAGCAAAGCAGCCCCAAACTATGATGCCCCCTCCACCATACTTCACAGTTGGGATGAGGTTTTGATGTTGTTTTTTCTCCACACACAGTGTTGTGTGTTCCTTCCAGACAACTCAACTTTGGTTTCATCTGTCCACAGAATATTTTGCCAGTAGTGCTGTGGAACATCCAGGTGCTCTTTTGCAAACTTCAAACGTGCAGCAATGGTTTTTTTGGAAGGAAGTGGCTTCCTCCGTGGTGTCCTCCCATGAACTCCATTCTTGTTCAGTGTTTTACGTATTATAGATTTGTCAACAGAGATGTTAGCATGTGCCAGAGATTTTTGTAAGTCTTTAGGTGACACTCTAGGATTCTTCTTCACCTCATTGAGCAATCTGCGCTGTGCTCTTGCAGTCATCTTTACAGGACGGCCACTCCTAGGGAGAGTAGCAAAAGTGCTGAACTTTCTCCATTGACTGATGAACATCAAGGCTTTTAGAGATATTTTTGTAACCCTTTCCAGCTTTATGCATGTCAACAATTCTTAATCTTAGGTCTTCTGAGAGCTCTTTTGTGCGAGGCATGGTTCACATCAGGCAATGCTTCTTGAGAATAGCAAACTCAAAACGGGTGTGTGTTTTTTATAGGGCAGGGCAGCTTTAACCAACACCTCCAATCTCGTCTCATTGATTGGACTCCAGGTTGGCTGACTCCTGACTCCAATTAGCTCTTGGAGAAGTCATTAGCATAGGGGTTCACATACTTTTTCCACGCTGCACTGTGAATGTTTACATGGTGTGTTCAATTAAAACATGAAAACATATAATTGTTTATGTGGTATTAGTTTAAGCAGACTGTGTTTGTCTATTGTTGTGACTTAGATGATGATCAGAACACATTTTATGACCAATTTATGCAAAAATCAAGGTAATTCCAAAGGGTTCACATACTTTTTCTTGCAACTGTATATATATATATATATATATATATATATATACAACTCTCTACAAATAATAGGTACATTGCTGCTCTTTTTTTGTTTCTTTTTATAGTACATATTATTTTTATTTGTATGGTGTTGTTTTGGAGATGTGTTTACTGTGGGAGGGAATGGGGAGTAAGCGTTCCAATGTACTTTGTTACAAATGGCAATATAATATCTTGTGTCTTGAGTCCTTTCAATATGGCCAACAAAATATCCCATGATGCATTGTGATGTACAAGCCCTATTCATTTTCAACTCAATCTACATTGAGCATCATATGCATTCTGCGTGAAACAAAAGCGTGAAAAAAACACACACACACACCGTTTGGCATTGGTGTATTTATCCTCCCATCAACCATAATAATGACTAATGCTAAAATTAATGAATCACAAGCGGAGATTGTGTTGCAATTAACTCATTTGAAAGTTATGATGTTGTGTAACCATGTCTTGTTTGTTTAAACCTTAGTATCAACAATGTAGGTGAATGTTAGCTGACGGCGACATAAGCTAAGGCAGACAAACAATGCCAAGCTTCAGGAAATGCAATAGGTCACACACACACACACACACACACACACACACACACACACACACACACACACACACACACACACACACACACACACACACACACACACACACCACACACACACACACACACACACACACACACACACACACACACACACACACACACACACAGGACAACTCATGCAGTCTGTGGTTTATTTCCATTTCAGAATGCATGCAGGCTACAGCTCCAACGGAAGCAGTTACTTATGTGGTTAATTATGCATGATGATGCATTTAAGTATGTTGTAAATAAAAATAAAAACCAACAACATGGCGCTAACTATACACATTTAGCATTTTGTGTTGCCTTAAAGATTGTGTCTCGTTTTGAGCTGTGAACAACAACAGACGTAAGACACTTAAGAGCCCTGCTGCTGTGTTTTAAAACCACTTGATTCTACAGCGTGACTTGCAGCGCTGCTCCGACCATCCTGGCTGCCTGGGAGAGGGGAGTGAGGCCCCCGACAAGCAGGGGGGAGAGGGGGGCAGGGGGGGGAGAGAGAGAGAGAGAGAGAGAGAGAGAGAGAGAGAGAGAGAGAGAGAGAGAGAGAGAGAGAGAGAGACGGGAGGAGAGAGAGAGAGAGAGACGGGAGGAGAGAGGAGAGAGAGAGAGAGAGAGAGAGAGAGAGAGAGAGAGAGAGAGAGAGAGAGAGAGACGAGAGAGAGACGAGAGAGAGAGAGAGAGAGAGAGAGAGACGAGGAGAGAGAAGAGAGAGAGAGAGAGAGAGAGACGAGGAGAGAGAAGAGAGAGAGAGAGAGAGAGAGAGAGAGAGAGAGAGAGAGAGAGAGAGAGAGAGAGAGAGAGAGAGAGAGAGAGAGAGAGAGAGAGAGAGAGAGAGAGAGACGAGGAGGAGAGAGTCCCGTTTGATGCTCTACGAGAACGTGGAATGCCGCAGCCGCACGGAGCCGTCTGACCGGGGGAGGATGGATCACTTTGATGGCGGCAAAGATCAAAGGCGGCAGATTTGCTTCTATCTGCGTTAATTCTACCAGTCCCCCCCCCCTTCCTCCTCCTACACACACACACACACACACAACTCCCAAACCCCACTCCACCACGACCCCACACACACACACACACACACACACATACACCTAGATATAACGAGATTACCCAATATGACATAAGAACGAAAGATAAGACAACCAAATAACACTGTATTGTACTCCACAACAATGCAGTCTGCCGATCAGATAAACTATACAAGAACTAAAGTTAGTAATTCATTAAAAAAAAAAAAAAGTCTTGGTATTCCTCGTGTGCTCCATGTTCAAATTTATCTTTGAAGTTGATGTTGAAAAATGGCCACTGAGTCGGCCTCTCTGCTGTCCTTTGACGAAGCGTTTCATAGTTTTGCTGCGTAATGGAAACTAAAAGGTGTATTGCCAAATGCCAATTTTTCCTTTGAGTGAACTTGAACAGTGAGGAAAGCAGTAGCAGAGGAACAGAGGTAGCCTGAGGGAGGGTATCACACCAAAACTAACTAACTCTCACAAACTGACACGTTACCTAAATATGCACATACATACGCAAAAGTCAAATCTTGCGCACAGAGCCTCAAGCGTCTTGGTGTATCTTAGAAAAGCACAATATAAATAAAATGCATTATTATTATTAATATTATTATTATTATGAGAGCCAGTTCAGGAGTGATAGGTTATCTCTCATCCACGGTTTTTGGGGAAATTGTCACAGAGAGGTCAAAACATAAAAAAACATTGCGGTTTTGGAAGATATCAAATCATTGTCGGTTTCATTGCGAGGCCATAAATAAATAAGAATATTATATCCCCGGTTCCAGTTGTTCCCTGTCATTTATTGTCATTCAGAGCGAGTTCTCTCCTCGCCGTTTTCAATTGCCTCGCCGCTCTGTAAAACGACCCACAGAGCGCCTTTTCATCTCGGGGTAAAACGCCTCTGAAGGGACACACGATAGCCAAAGTTGACACAAAATGGCCAGATGTCAGCGCACAATCATGCGCCCGCATAAAACATTCATAAGGCATTAGGACACCGGCGCGAGAGGACACGGCTGTTGTTGGTATGCAAAGTCAGAGAGAGCAGAGTTCTTTCGGAAACAGGTGCAATCGAGTGGAAGCGCCACCAAAGAGTCCACTTCCTCGTTGCAATTCATCTCAAGAGTAGCCATTTCGCAACTGTTCTTCTTTTGGCAAACCACACTTGCCAAATACCGGCGTTTAAAAAAATGTTAACAGTGAGCATTGAACCGTATCGAAATACGAAACATACCCTAATAATAGCATCCATCTTATCCATCTGGTTATCGGAACGAAAGTTCAATTAATATCTTACAGCAGCCCTTAGTTACATCATGGCATCTGAGAGGACGGCATAGATGTTAAAGTCCCCCTTCAGAAGGGATTGCTCTGTGAAAGATGATTTTGTTCTTTGGTTGCCCGTGATATTCCTTTCAGCGTTTCCCACAGCTCAGGCGAGATCTCATTTTCACATCGCGGCTGACAGCGGGGGCTTAAGGGGAGATGACAGGTCTGTGTCAGAGCTCGGGCGGCAGGAAAATTAGGGTTACACAATTACCCAGAGTTCCACAAGTGCCACTGAAAGCCCTCCCAGTAATTGGATTCATTTGGGGAGGTTTAAAACCCGCTTCTCCGAGATAGAGTCTGAGCAGAACCCGGAGAACAGAATTCATCCTTCTTTCTCTCCCTTCATCTCTTTCCTACTTCTACACTAACACGGGGTGTGTGGGGGGGGGGGGGGACCAAAGGAATTTCGGTTAAAACCCTGTCACAACCAGTTGCACACTACATCAACCTCTAAAAGTCGAATGTCTTCTTCACATTTCTGTTATGACAATATTAGCAAGTGCCTCGGATAACTCTTATGAGAATCTATACCCATGTGAAATGGACTGGTGAAGGGAAATAGTCAAATAAATTCACAAAATATCCCTTATCAGTGGTGCATTCATCGATTCCTTGTATTCAATATGTGTTACTTCTGTGTGTGTACCGCAACACAAATAAATTATGCTATGGAGACCAGAGGTCTTGTGGTGGACATAGAGACCTGGGGGTGAATCCTGTCTATATGTCCAGTCTGTGTGGAGCTTGCGGGCAGGACATGTAGCGTTAGGCAATTTGGAGCTCCTACATGGCCCATATGGTGTGCAAGTGTCTGCGACCGGGCAATGAGATGGCTTTACATCAAAGACGGCTGGTTCTACCTCTTCATGACCCCAATTCCCACCGTTGAACCGCTGAAATAATTTATTTTATACAAGCTGCCTTCATACGCTGTTAGCTAACCTTAAAAAGGTTGTCGATTTCACTATCCCTTTGATAACTTTATTATTTTAGATTAAAAAAACCAGTTGTAGGATGTTCTCAGGTGGGTCCTCTCACTGTTGGAACCAAAGGTCCTCTGGTGCCTATGGTTAAACCCTGCACAGTATTAAAATACGATGCGGATGTTCTCCCAACCAGATGGAATCCAAACCACTGGTGATTTCTGGCTTGAGTTTCCAAATGCATTCATGACAGGTCATTTTCTTCCTTTGGTGGTATATGTCTGCCCCTAAGACATTCACAGACGCGTGGTCTTTTGGACCCCGGTGGGACATTAACAACAAATCTTGCACTGACAGAAGCCCCCAAGGGATGAACTGTGTGTGGGTCATTACTGCATCACCCAACTTTTATTTTACAGACTACCATGCCGCAGGTACACCCTGCTCATTGTGTAATGCACAATACACACGCATATCATTTTCTCATTGAAAAATATGGATACTGCCCGTTTTTGTGCATTGTGAGTAGAGGTGTCAAATTCCATGTCGAAATGCAAATGTCCTGACTCTTTTCCCCGCCCTTTCCGACCCCGCTCTGACCCGGCTGATCTCATTAATTGTGCTGAGACTAATTAGCAGATCTGCACGTTCGCCTCTAAACACTGGCATGGATTTGTACTTGCCAGGCCTGGAATTTCCACCGCCGCTTAAGAGACAATAAAAGTGATTGTGCGTGTTCGGGAAAGCTGATTTACAATTAGAGGGCTCGGGCCGAGGCGTTCCTCACACGGACGCTGTAATTGCTGCTAATGTGAAAAGGCTGCGGTCAGGTTCCTCCTCTGGAGCAGTCGTCCATCACCCTCACCAGTTATACCGCAAATGTGCCTCCTTCACCACGCACTGCTGCTCACTTAGTCACCATGAAAGGAAAAAAATGTTTACGACTTGTGTCCTTTACTTTACAATACATGCTTACGTTAAGAATACAATTCTTTATAAGTTTGTGGTCATTTTTTTATTTAAAAATGTTTTTCCATTCCAAGTATTTTACATGGGCGCTTCATAAAATGAGACTTTCCATGCAGTCATACATGACCAGAGAACAACAGCCCTAGAGAACTGGTGCTACATGACCAGAGAACAACAGTTGGAACAACAGCCCTAGAGAACTGGTGCTACATGACCATAGCACAACAGTTGGAACCATAGCCCTAGAGAACTGGTGCTACATGACCAGAGAACAACAGTTGGAACAACGGCCCGAGAGCCGACAAAAGGTTTTGCTGGCGAACACATTTGCAAAACTAGACTGGTATAATAGAGGGCAATTGTTTGTTTATTTCCACCTACATTGAAATAGTACAAGTACTTTATTTAAGTCTAATAAAAATATCTCCCAATTTACATATAGTTTTGAATTGTCTTCAAGTAGAGTGAAAAACAAAAGCACATAAAAAATTAAAATTAAAACACATATAAACACATCAAAACAACACATTGTTTTGATGCATGATATTCAGGTATTCAAAGACAAAAACACATACTGACCCCTAGAAATATGGTCACATTTCAAGACACAGATGGACAATATATTCTGGCATCGCCAGATCAATTTGAAAATGCGTATAAGTCTGGGACCTCTCAGTTCATTTTCTTGACGCAATTGGATAGAACTACAACCAATCGGAGCAACAGAATGTGTGATGTTCACAGTGCGTAGGTAAATGAAACCTTGACCAAATCCTGTCGGACGTACGGCAAACACGTGCAATTTTTTGTTCTTCTTTCAAAGAAAATACACCTATGAGTTTGTTTAATACTGCGTCAATACAGCCTCAGTGGCGCCCCTCTGTACAGATATAAAAACCCTCCCTTATTAAATCAACGCTTGTGATTGGCTCGGCCAGCTCGGCAGGAAATCTGTCCGAACGGGAGAGCTGGTGGGGGGTCTGTATGCAGACGCATATATGCAAGAGCAACAAAAAAGAAAGAGCTCGCAGATTCATCTGGTTCCCAGGCTAGGCGAAATCCATAAGTACACCTACAACTATGTTAACCCACACCCACACCTAGTGGCTATCTACGCTGATAATCAGGCTGGCGGTGGCTTGGTCGTCGGTCCGTCCCCCTGTCCCCCGCCCCCCCCTGTTTCATTAGGCAGCCCTGGCTGCCACGGCGTTCAGCCCCCCCTCTGCTCCCGCAGCACAACCCCACTTCCTCTCTTCATTTTCATCAAAACATTGCAGATGAGGTCCTGAGCCCAATTAATCACTGTGCAGTCCTGCTGCATTGCCCCTCTATTAATCAACACGACCACCGGCCGCGCACAACCGCCACCACTCTGGGAGTGGCAGCCTTGTCACGGAATGTGTACACAAATCCGTGCAGTCTCATGAATACACACACACACACACACACACACACACACACAAATGTGTATGCGTGTACATGAATAGGGAAGCCAAATTCATTATTCATAAGGCAGCGTTGGTATATATAAAATGATGGGTCCTGTAGCTTGCTTGTGTATATTTAAAAGCAGTCATCTGCATTTTAATTCAATGGAGGTTGGACTTTTCAATAAACAAAAGACAATTGATGTGTTTTCCTTTGTTTATGTATGTATTGCCACCCCCCTCAAGCTCTCCTGCTTGGTGTCCTCCTCCCTTGTAAATAGTGGCAGATAACAAACAGCTTGAGCACGTCACCTTCCTTAATGAGAATACATGTGTGACTCTTATCTGTCCTTAGTCAACCTTGGCAATTTTTTACTGCACTCCTTTTACTGCTCACGCCTGGAAAACACCCGTCTTTCCCTGAGAGTGTCTGCTCTAAAGCACAGAACAAAGCCTTATCTAGCGGGGGGGGGGCCGTGGTGAGTGTGCAAAAAGAAGCCAATCGTTTCACCTCCCAAATAACGTGATCCCATCACGCGTCGGTTTATCAGCGTTCAGGAAACATGGTATTTTACACCACAGTCACGACTGTGTGGAGTGTGTGCAGTTGAGGGCTGGTTTTCAACTAGCCCTCAACTGGCCTGAATCAGTCTGATTAGGCTCTGGAGCCGGGTGAGGCTGCACTCCTTTGGTGCATTGGAATAATCAAGGCACGCAGGATAAACCGGCACTCTGAACACACACAGTCGGGTCAAGCTCGGACACGTCAGTGATAAACGCTGTGGTGCCTGTAACGCCTGTCGACGGAGCCCAGCGAAGCCACAAAGACACACTCTGCGTGTGGCAGAGGGGTCAACTGCTACAGAATGCAGCTCACGTTGTACATGTTTAATACATGAAAAATAGCAGAGACTGGATACATTTCTTTTTTTTTTCTCTGGCTGTGAATCTGTCAAACAATGCATGGTTCCGTATCGTAGAGCAGTCAACGAAAAACAAACAACAAAAGCAGCTACCTTGAAATCAAGTCTTGTCGGAGCGGAAGGTGAACCGATACCCCTACAGCAAAATCCCTTTCTGAAGAAACTAAATAAATGAATAAATAAAACGGAAATAAATCAAATAAATGGAGCACGCCAATGGAAGTCTCGTCAATGGCTCATTAACGTGGAGTGTGTGGTGCTTTGATCAACATTAACATTTGTGGCTTCGTAAAAGCCGCCCAGTGTGGTGCAGTGGGTGAAATGTAAAGAGTGATGATTAGAAATCTAGCTTCATACACTATGTATATAAAGTTCAAGTGTTATTGATTGGTTGAGCCATTCATCAGTTTTGGACAGACACAAATGGATCCATTTTTTAAAACAAGAGTAGAATTCTCTACCTAACCTAAAAATGATCAAAGTGCTGAGAACAGTTATTTTTCACACCCGTAATTATTTCTGGCCTGTTTCTATCCTTCTGTTCTCTTCCTGGATTATAATTGTTAAATCAAAGTAATGAATGAGAACACCCATGGTTTGCTGGCGTGTTTTGGATTTGTGTCTGCAGTCGAGAAGAAGAAGAACTTCCATGGATGTATCCATCACACTCGTCTGTTTGTTGATAGACAACGTACGTACTCACCCAAAATAACTAACTTGATTGAAATCTAACGCCTGTACTTATCTATACCGTATAAACAATGCCATTCCGCCACACTGCGTTGTTTCAACCACGTTTGCTCCAACTCTAATGAAGCTCCTTTCCCCTCTGCAGGGAAGGTAATTATCAGAGGCAAGATAGCGTACACATTCACAATGCCCCTAAAACTCATCATTTGCACATCAAACCCTTTCCACCTTCATCTTTAAAAAAAAAATCCATTTGCATATAACGCCACAAAGTTGCGCCAATGTCAAATGGAGGTCCCATCTAAAAACAACAGCCTCTACTGTATATCTTACATCTGCCCCCCCCCCCCCAGCATTGTGCAGCGACAGGGCAGACGAGGCGCTGAGTGGAAACGGAGGAAGGGGAGGGCGTGGCGAGCTGGAGGGACGAGCAAGGGGGCTTCACCTCGGGGAAGACTGCTTTTAATCATGGTGGACGACTTCCTGCAGCATCCTCTGCCAGTTGCATAGCTGGGGTATTAGATTGCACACGCAAGCACACACACACACACACGCGCGCGCGCGCACGCACACACGCACACACACACACACACACACACACACACACACACACACACACACACACACACACACACACACACACACACACACACACACACACACACACACACACACCACACACACACACACACACACACACACACACACACACACACACACACACACACACACACACACACACACACACACACACACACACACACACACACACACACATCCCAGGAGGAAAGTACATCTCTATATTGAAAACAGAAGATTGCACACACACACACACACACACACACACACACACACACACATTAATTATGTTACCTGACACTCTTGCAGCTAACCCAACCATGGCACACATATTTTCACATATTGCAAACAACTGTATTTATCACACAGTCTCGGAGGGGAAATGCGGTTTGATAATGCAAACACTGACTGTAGTTACAGTCTAAACACCCAGCTAGCATTTGGATATTTGAATAATTCATAACCTCTCCTCTCCTCAGAAGGACACATTAAATATTTGTTAAGTTATAAAAGCGTGATGCACCCTAGGACTATTAATTTCTTTCCACAGACACAAGCGCGCTTGTAAAGCTCCATCTGCCACACGGTCCATCTTATTAGGACAAAGAGGAACGCATTTGAATATTGAAAGAGAAAAGGGTGAACCTCAAAGGCACAATGAAAACACAAGGGGAAACTCTCCATTTCCACGAATAAATAAAAAGGCAACAGCGTTCAGTCACTCGCAAACAACCTTTGCCACATCTGAGACACACACAGAGACACGCGTGATATATTGGCCCGCGCTTCAAGCAGCGTATGCTCATGGTTCACAATTGGACGTGAAGGCAATATGACTTTGAGGGGGAATTCCACCCAATGCTTTGAGCTGCTTCTTCTAGTTTCTAGTTTTTCTTAGTCTTTTACCCCACAACCCCTTCCTTGAAAAGTATTAAAATCATCTAAATATGTTGATTAGAGCAAAAGTTCCCGGTTTCCAAAATGTAGAGATTTCCATTAACTGCTCCATTCCACTGGAAGATTGTGCAAGAAATTCAATATTTTGGGGTTTGCAATTCTCCCCCTGCCGGGATGATTAGTTCAATTCGGTGCACAAGACCCTTTCTATTGCAATAATGAGAAGGAAAAACACCATGATTATTATTTCTCACGTTGAGTGAATCAATAAATCATGTTCAATCACTTAACAGTCAATTAAAGTATTCCAAATGACGTGTGCACGTGAATACGGGAATAACATTAACAAAAATAAAAGGAGGGGTGTTTTCTGCTGTGATTAATTAGGCTCAATTTTACACAATGAAACAACATTTTATTCAAACATCGTCAGACAGCGAACACATAAAAGCGCCTATGTAACAAAACATATTTCCACTCTAATTAGGTCAAGGGACACAGAACAATGGGCTCCGATATTGATATATCATTACAAAATGATTAATGGCAAGTTGACAATGAGGACAACATTGGCCTATTGGTAGCATTTGAAGACAAAGGAAACTATCCTTGTTGACTGTTTAGAGATCAAATTGTGAAATGCCAATTACACTAAATATCTGCATACGAATCCGGACCCGAATCCGGATCCAGGACAATGTGCATGCAAATTAAGGCTAAATGATTAATCACATGGACCAGAGGAAATGGTGAAGAACTGTTGCTTTAGAGGTTGATTGTTTAGCGTCAGAAATAATAGGGCAAAGGGGACTTGATGGTGTGGCGGAGACAAGCGCTCTACTGAGGGCCCTTTATTTATATTGTTGTTAAAATACTAACGGGACACCTTAACAGTTCCAAATCAATGTGCTACAAATCCAACATTCAAATGGTAAAATAAAACTACGACAGAAACCATGTTTCCTTAACATAAAAACAATAGCCTCAAAGTGCCGTGAAAGTATATCTTCATTTCAGCTGATTGAGTCAATAAAAAAACAATAACATTATAGATGAAAATAACTAATATCGAATCACGGTTGGTAATTGTGCTATAAGCGGGTTGGACCACTTTGGGGTTTACTCTCAGGACAATAATTAAAAGCTACTTTGGCGGTGGTAAGCAACATTTCTATTCACAAAGGGGGACATGTTTTAAGTATTTTAAATGATCCATTATTTCAATGTTACTTACTTCAATAACATTCTCCATTAGTCAAGACTATGACTGCTAAACAACCAAACAAGTTACAAAGGGTGTCTTGAGGTCGCCCAGCGGCTCATCCAAGCACTCAAAGTTTCTCCTCCATCTCAACTGAAGCCAAAAAAAACCCCCTGCCAGAATAGTGAATTCAGGGGGCTTGAATATTTCATTCAATCACTGCGTGTATGGATGCATTTCCTCTCATGCATTCAGAATCAGGCGCCGCAACAATTAAACACGAGTATCTGCATCTGAAGAGCATTCTGGGTAATCTGTGCTCTCCCAATGGAGCCGTGGCCGGGGTGTTAAACACAACTCTCTCTCTCTCTCTCTCTCTCTCCGCCGCCGTCACATCGCATCGCATCTTCCCCAAACATTTCCAGCTCTGCCTGTCACATCCAAGTGACTTGGCAGGCCCTTATACACACACACACACACACACACACACACACACACACACACACACACACACACACACACACACACACACACACACACACACACACACACACACACACACACACACACACACACACACACACACACAACTACTATAGTACAAAACAGTGTTTACGGCAGACCGCAAATCACGTCATTTAGTGCCATGTGACCCACAAAAGGCTCGTTTGCATATACACCACCATGGCCACCAATTTGCAGCACTCTTAGTACCTCCAATATTGAGCAAAAGCAAATTGAGGACACATACATAATTGAAATACAATAATAAATAAATATTCAAACGAATTATATATATATATACTGTATGGCAGAATCCCTTTGCTGATCTCATTATTGAATTACCATAATGCACCAGAGCTATTCTTCTGAGATGAGTGAACCAGCTATTGTGTCTCAGCAATTTTGTGATTTTTTCTACTCTTTGCCTATTTATAAGGTATTACAATTTGCCTGTATAGCCTAGCCCTAGCATTCTGGGTCTAGATTCTAACAATAATAAAGCCCTTTGAGTGAAACTCATCACATTGAAACTCATTTAGCATTTTAATGCCGTGAATATTTTACAATAATGTCATGATTCTCCATCGTGGGATTTGGGCACGTCTGAAGAGGCCAACTTCTAAGCAGTTCCAAAAGACAATGAGCAGCCAGTCCATCTAGTGGAGGCAGTGGCGGCTCGTCCATAGGGGCGCAGGGGCGCCGCCCCACCTGGTTGAGAGAGGAAAAAAAAATAAAAAAATAAAATTATAATAATTGTGTTTTTTTATTTTTTATTTTTTTGATCCCTAAAAATAAACTAAACATGTTTAAAATGAATAATAATTACTCATTTTATGTATGTTTGTGTTTAAAATGCACAATAACGTTAATATAGCAAATATAAATCATTGTTGTGCGTGCTATTCTCCCCCCTCGTTTGTCATTGACGTCACTCTCATAGAAATTTGGTACCTACCTCCAAACCTGGGCGCACGGCAGTGCGCCCAGGTTTGGAGGTAGGTACCAAATTTGATAGGCAATGTAGCCTATCAAGGGTCAAGGTTTTGAGGTAGGTACCAAATTTGATAGGCAAATGTAGCCTATCAAGGGTCCTGAATACGATCTCTGGGAGCGCATTTCATTGCGCCCGAACAAGGAAACCAGTCACGCATGCGCGACTCAAATTGAGTGCGCCCCTCCTACTTCGGATGTCACCGGCCGCCACTGAGTGGAGGGTATATGGCCAAGATGAGCCAGATGGCAGCCCGTAAACATCGCGGTGCACAGCGTCTGACAAGTTTTTGTTAAGTTAGCGGTAATATACCTAACAATTCTGTTCACACAGAACAGTCTTGATTTTATTACATACACCTGACACAATCTTTTTGAAATTTGATTACAACATTCTGGCAACTTAATCGGCGATCTTCAACTCCACGCTGAAACTCCGGTGAATCTCACCACAGCACGGCCGGCTGACCGGACCCATCGCCCGCAGAGACAAGGTAAACACAGGAGAGGAAGCCGCGGAGGGCTACGAGCTAAGCTAAGAGCTAACCCACCCACCATTTTCACAGAATCATGGCTTAACAGTGAGCTCAATCATTATTTTTGCCCGCTTCGACCGGGACAACCACGAACGGCCCACCAGGGTTACTCTCCCTGCTGACCACCAACGCCTCACCCTTTCCCCCACAGAGGTGCGTGCGGCACAAAGCAGAACAAATGTGCATAAGGCAGCTGGTCCTGATGGCATTGTGCTCAGGAACTGCGCTGAGCAGCTGACCGCGGTCCTTACTGACATTTTCAACATGTAATTAGCTCAGGCAGTTGTCCCAGCGTGCTTTAACCACCTCCATTGTGCCAGTGCCAAAACACTCCTCTGCAGCGAGCCTCAATAACTTCCACCCTGTTGCACTCACCCCCATCATCAAGAAGTGCTGTGAGAGGTTGGTCTTGGCTCACCTCAAATCTGGCCTCTCACCCTCACTTGATAAATAATATTTGCCTACCGTGAGAACAGGAGCATGGAGGACGCCATCTCCTCAGCCCTTCACTCTGCTCTCTCCCACATCGATGAGAGCAACACCCACATGAGAATGCTGTTTATCGACTTCAGCTCAGCATTCAACACCATCATCCCCTCCAAACTCATCCGCAAACTTGGTGACCTTATGGAAACCAAGAATCTTGCCATTAACCCCTGTGTTTGTAACTGGTTATTGGACTTCCTAACCAACAGACACCAGTCAGTCAGGTTAGACAGTCTCACCTTCTCCACCCTCACCCTGAACACCGCCGTCCCCCAGGGCTGTAGGCTGAGCCCTCTCCTCTACTCCCTCTTCACCCACGACTGCACTGCTGTACATGGTACAAACACCATCATCAAGTTTGCAACGATGGTGGGCCTCATCAAGAAAAAGGATGAGGCAGCCTACAGGGAGGAGGTCCAGCACCTGGTGGCGTGGTGCGCTGAAAACAACCTGGCTCTCAACACCAAGAAGACCAAGGAGCTGATCGTGGACTTCAGAAAGACCAGAGCTGGCGAACACTTCCCCATCCTCATCAACGGGGCGGAGGTCGAGCGTGTTGCCAGCTTCAAATTCCTGGGGGTCCACATCTCCGAGGACCTCTCTTGGTCCCTCAACACAGCCTCACTGGTAAAGAAGGCTCACCAGTGTCTCTACTTCCTGAGGAGACTGAGGAAAGCCCACCTGTCACCTCAGATTCTGGTGAACTTTTACCGGTGTGCCATTGAAAGCATCCTCACCAACTGCATCACAGTGTGGTACGGCAACTGCACTGTTTCCGACCGGAAAGCTGCATACCCCTGCTCACTACCTGTTTATACTTGAATACTTACCTTGTATATATGTATATACCTATAATTCTGCACATATCTCGTACCTACTCTTTGTTATTGTATACCTGTTTTTAGTAGTGGTTGTTTTTAGTAGACTAATATAGTAGAATTATTCAATAAGTGCATGATATGTTACCGTGCACTTTACTGCAACATTTGCACTCTGGTTAGATGCCAAATTATATATTGCTGCACTGTACTTGTGCTGCACACTGACAATAAATGTGAATGTAATCTCATCTATAATAAATATATAATAAATTAATACTTAATTCATTGATACAAGTAGGTCATTCAACAGATGCGAAATTTTGTATTTATGAAGTATGTTCTTTTAAGGTAATCTTTCCATACAGGCTATGTGTTTGGGTGGGTTATTTAGAAAATGTACTGTATTCCGTCACAATGACTAATAACCTGGTCGAAAATGTAGTCAGTAACCTAATCTAAGTATTACAATATTAAAGTAACGTAACCTAATTTCTTTCCGTTACTTTTGGATTACCTCAACACCAAATCTGTGAATAAAGACAAGAGAAAATATAAGTTAATAATAATAAATAAGATGTGTATTCTGTAAGACAACAGAACAATGTAGGACTACATAACATTATAGCTTACAAAAGAGAAATAAAATCTGCTCCTTTAAGAAGAAACTGAATATGCTTTATTTTTTAGCTTACTTCATGAATTACGAGCACCCACAGTCATTTTAACAAATAGTCAACAAATGTCCACCTACTGAACTGTCAAACAGAAGCGGACAGGCGAGTGGTCCGGGACGGGCAAGGAGTCGGGATACCGGGAAGTCGATCAACCGATCTAGCAAAGACGTAAAGGGACGCCAGGGTCAGTGGCGGCTGGTGCATTTTTCACCAGGGGGGGCTATACCATTTTTTTTATTTACAATTACATATTGTTAATTACATTATATACAATTACTTTTTGTATTGAAATGTCGCCCTTCTGTCCATCACTTTCATCATGGCCACGCAAGGCCAGCTCAAAGGCATCACAGAACTTCACACAGTCTATTCTTTTAGACAGGATGGCCGTGTTCCATTTCAGGGTCTGCAGCCTTAAGGCTGCATCCGAATGTATGACGATGCTGTTGAATGTATGACGATCAGCGTCCTCCAAACGTCTTCCGGGAGGGCTGTTCTGAAACAGCCCCCCCGAAGACCAATCAATCAAATCAATCAAATCGTGAGGATTGAATCCTCTTTATTGGTCACATACATGAAGACATACAGTGAAACGTGTTCTCTGCATTTAACCCATCCTAGTATTAGGAGCAGTGGGCAGCTATTCATACAGCGCCCGGGGAGCAGTTAGGGTTAGGGGGTCTTGCTCAAGGACACCTCGACAGTTTTTGCTAGGAGGAGCTGGGGATCGAACCAGCAACCTTCCGGTTGTGAGGCGACCGCTCTACCTCCTGAGCTAGACTGCCGCCCAAGACGTTAGGAGGACGCTGATTGGCTACATTTTATGTCACTCGTTTATATCTTGAATCAGCAATTGGCTAAACTGCTACAGAGACCCGCCTCCGTGGGGTGATTTCTCTACAGCCCCCCCAGCATCGTCATACAGTGTACTAGGCATATGTGTACTAGGAAAAGCATATTATGTTGCGCAAATTTTTTGAAAATCATATTTTACACATATTTCTGGGTGCATTCCATATTTTAAACAACACATATTGACAATTTATATATATATATTTTTTATTTTTTTATTATTAATAATAATGTTTGTGCGTGTAGTTTAGGGGGGGGCGGCGCCCCATCGCCCCCTATGGGCCAGCCGCCACTGGCCAGGGTATATATACACCCAGGTGAGGTGATTATCCTAATCGGCAATTGCCGACAGGTGTGTGGGTGCGCCACCAAAGCCCGCGCCTTGGCCACGCCCCCTGTCACCCACCGTAACCGTGACACAAACCATAGAAAATACAGGCCTAAGGATTTCAAATGAAATTAAATGATTGGCTAGGCCTACAGAATAGTATAGTTTATAAATGCTATTGTAGTTTAATACATGAAGTCAGGTGTCCACCTACTATTCCTATTTTAAAAGAAGAATAAAAGTAAATGAAAATTCAGGTTGTACGCCTACCTACCCAAGTATTGGACTACAAAATAGTATTGCGTACAAAGCAAACTAAAATATGCTACCTTTTCAAGGTAAACATAAAATGCATTCACAGTATTAAGAGAACATTCACAGTATTATAAGGTGTCAACCTAATGAATTTTCAAAAACAAATAAAAAGAAAACCATAAATCAAATGTAGGCAGAATATTCTAATTGAAAGTACAGACTAGACTAGTGTCTGCTTTGGTCAGAAGTGAGTGACTTGGATGCTTCCTCTGAGAAACATAAAGCGCACATTAAAATGCAAGCAACGTTTCATCTGCTTAACCAGAGCTGGTAAACTCGAAATCTCAAGTGAAGTTCATTCATAAAATAAAAAAGTTATTTTCCTTTCTTTATTCATTCCATATTTGTGCTGCTGAAATTGTTCAGCCCAATATAATTTAATTGTTTGTCTAGCTATTCCTTCATTTGTTACGATAATCCTTTGTCAGATTAATAGCGGGAATGATACGCATATAACGCAAATGTACTTTGTTAGGTATTCAATTCCCACTTGACACTCAGACTTCAATTGAACTGCCATAAACGTATTCCGGTCTAGGGCTAGTGGTGTTAAAACACACCAACCCGGTCACAAGCATCACCACCTTCAGTCCCAAAATATAACTTGTCTACTACTTATGTTACGAGCTACTGAAAACTATTTCAGTAGCTTGTAACATAAGAAGTAGACTGAGTTAGCTGAGGTTAGCTAACATTAGATAACTACAAAAAAGGATGTGCATCGTCATAATATCATTCTTTATTTTTTTTAATATATTTTACCACTGTAATCCTATCTGATTAAGTATTTTTTTCTGTAACTGTAAAGGAATAGTTACCCTTTTTTGTATCCTATGTATTCCGTTACTCCCCAAGCCTGGTCTTATGTCAACATGAATTGATAGGCAGACAGACTGTACATATAGTACCAATTAGTATTACAATAAATCAATATGAACAAAGGCTTGTATTATTGTATTAACTGTTATAATAATACATTATGGATCATTTTATCTAGTTCAAATCACATTTCAAATCACATATTGCCGATGCATTAGTCATGAGCTTAGTTATTCAAGTCTGTTTAAAAGCAAGCTTGACATTTCTTTTTTGCTTTTTTTCAGCAGTTGTCTTTTTCTTCTTGCCTTTTTAGCGTGAAAGTTAAATATTTCATGGAGCAGATTCGTTTTACAGTAGTAGATATGACGGCAGGCTACACTGGGCAGAATTAAAACGTATCCTGATAGTTCTTTAGGGTCAGAAATGTATCACGGCTCTGAGTGTGTGTGTGTGTGTGTGTGTGTGTGTGTGTGTGTGTGTGTGTGTGTGTGTGTGTGTGTGTGACGAGGATGACTTTACTGTGTCAAACCCCTGCAATATTTATTTAATACAATTGACACTTGCCACTTGCCCTCCACTCAAAGGAAACGCGATGGCAAACCACGGCTAACCTTAAATCTCTATAAATTATGTATGATCTATCCACACATTCCTTCCTCTGCAAACAGTCAGCGGTTGCTTTGTGAGGTAATTTGTGATTTTTTTTCCCCCCAGCAATTTGTTTTCTGGCTGGCGGTGATGTCCGCGTTACACCTGGTTTCAATTGAAGTCCAAGCCTCAAATTTATTCTTATTAGCGGTCTAAAAATAGACAAGCTGGTCATGGAGCCCAGGCTGCTGGGATTCTGACCAGCACCGAGGGAGTGCCGGGAACAGACCTAGCATACCCCCGCAACTCCCCAGCCAGCTGCCTGCATTACGCCTGCAAATGCACAGACACATAGGCCTCTACATGTATAGGAATACATTCATAATTCATGTAAAAATGATGAGAATAATCAAGACATAAATAAATGTCATGTGTATTGCTAAATTCATATGCGTGTATACATATAGGTATATACACAGGTATAGAATACATTAATATGACTATATATATGCATGTAAATCATTTCACATAAATAAAACTATCTATGAATATGTTATTGTATACACTCATAATATGTTATTGTATAACGCCTGGTGTTCCCAGGCCAGTGTTGAGATGTAATCCCCCCACCTGTACCTTGGTCTGCCCCGTGGTCTCTTCCCAGTTGGATGTGCCTGGGAAACCTCCCTCGGGAGGCGACCAGGAAGCAACCTTACTAGATGCCCGAACCACCTCAACTGGCTCCTTTCTACACAAAGGAGCAGCGGCTCTACTCCGAGTCTCTCACGAGTGACTGAGCTTCTCACCCTATCCCTCAGGGAGATACCAGCCACCCTCCTGAGGAAACTCATTTTGGCCACTTGTTTTCGCAATCTCGTCCTTTTGGTCATTACCCATTGTTCATGACCATAGGTGAGGGAAGGAACGAAGACTGACCAGTAGATCCAGAGCTTTGCCTTCTGGCTCAACTCTCTTTTGGTTACAACGGTGCGGTAAAGGGCACCCAATACCGCTGCACCTATTCTACGGTCAATCTCACCCTCCATCCTCCCCCCACTCGAGAACAAGACCCCGAGATACTTGAACTCCTTCAGTTGGGGTAAGGACTCCCTCCCTACTTGGAGTAGGTAGCCATGGTTCTGCTGAGAACCATGGCTTCAGATTTAGAGGTGCTGATCCTCATCCCAGCCGCTTCACACTCCACGGCAAACCGATCCAGTGAGTGCTGAAGGTCACATACTGATGACGCAAACAGGACCACATCATCTGCCAACAGCAGCAATTCAATCCTGAGCCCACCATACTGAAACCCCTCCCCTCCATGACTACGCCTTGAAATCCTGTCCATGAAAATAACAAACAGGATGGGTGAAAAAGTGCAGCCCTGGCGGAGGCCAATACCCATTGATAACAGGCCCAACTTACTACCGAGAATCCGGACACAGCTTTTGCTTTGAGTACATAGATTGGATGGCCCTCAGTAGTGACCCCCGCACCCCATACTCCCGCAGCAACCCCCACAGTATTTCCCGGGGGACCCGATCATATGCCTACTCCAAATCGACAAAACACATGTAGACCGGATGGGCATACTCCCAAGCCCCCTCCAGGATCCTTGCAAGAGTGAAAAGCTGGTTTGTTGTTCCACGACCAGGGCGGAATCTGCATTGTTCCTCTTCAATCTGATGTTTGACTATCGGCGGAAATCTCCTTTCCAGCACCTTGGAGTAGACTTTCCCAGGGAGGCTGAGTAATGTGATAACCCTGTAATTGGTACACACCCTCTGGTCCCCCTTTTTGAACAGGGGTACCACCACCCTCGTTTGCCACTCCTCAGGCAATGTCCCAGACATCCACGCAATGTTGAAAAGATGTGTCATCTAAGACAGCCCCTCAACAACGAGAGCCTTTAGCTTTTCTGGACGGATCTCATCAACCCCCGGGGCTTTGCCACGGTGGAGATGTTTGACTACCGCAGTGACTTCCTCCAGGGAGATTGATGTTTGCCGTCCTTCATCCTCCAGCTCTGCCTCTACTGTAAAGGGTGGGTTAGTTGGGTTAAGGAGTTTCTTAAAGTGCTCCTTCCACTGCCCGATCACCTCCTCAGTTGAGGTCAGCAATGTCCCTCCAATGTCAGCAATTAATGACATTAATGTTATTACTTTAGTGTTCCATATGTTATACATACACGTGGATAATTATCCACTCCAAATTGAATATTCACCTAGTGGACTACTCTATACAACTGTCTGAGTCCGAGGTCCGCAAAACCTTCAGGAGGGTGAAAGCAGGAAAGGCTGCTGGCACAGACGAATTTCCATCCCGTGTCTTCAAGACCTGCGCTGACCAGCTGGCTCCTGTGTTCACGGACATCTTCAACGCATCACTGCAACAGTCTGTGGTCCGAAAGTGCCATTACCCAAAAGGACAGAGGAAACATCCTCAATGATTATCGCCCAGTGGCTTTAACACCCATAGCCATGAAGTGCCTGTCGCATTTCCATCCCTGAGTCCCTAAACCCACTCCAGTTTGCATACAGACCAAACAGGTCTGTAGACGACGCCATCTCCCTGACACTACACATGGCCCTGGAGCACCTAGACAGGAGAGACACCTATGTCAGGCTGCTGTTCATTGACCACAGCTCGGCGTTCAAAACCATCGTTTCCTCCAAGCTGGTCCTGAAAATGAGGGACCTTGGTCTGGGCGACCCATCTGTAACTGGATTAGGGACTTCCTGACGGGCAGGCCTTCCTGACGGGCAGGCCTCAAGTAGTGAAGATTGGGAACAACATCTCATCCACTCTGGTCCTCAACAACGGAGCATCCCAAGGCTGCTGCCTCATTCCCTGGCTGTACTCACTGATAAGCGAGAATGACCAAAAAGAGTACAGAGCTGAGGTAGTCCGACTGAAGCGATTGTGCAGCCTTGCACTGAATGTCAGCAAGACTAGGCCTGGACACTGGGGGAAGTTGTCAGCTGCTTCTGTTTCCTAAGGCTACAAATTTCTGCGACCTGCCATGGACCCGCAACACAGGGGTCATGCTGATGAAGGCACATCAGCGCCTATGCCCTGCGGTGCCTCAGGAAAAACGGAATAGGCCAACGTGGCTAGTGAACTTTTACTGTGGCACTGTAGAGAGTGTCCTGACAAGTGGCGTAACTGTGTGGTAGGGCAACACCACTGCACAGGACAAGAAAGCCATCCAGAGGTTAGTGAGGATGGCAGAAAAGATCATCGGGTGTGCACTTCTGCATTGAGTATATCTGTAGGACCAGATGTCGGAAGAAGGCCATCTCCATTCCTAAGGACCGCAACCACCCTGGGTACCATCTCTTTCCCCCCTACCGTCCTTTCGCCGGTTCCGCCCCTTTCCGTAGCCAGGCCCGGAAAGAGGGCCCATCCGTGAGCGCCTGGTGGCCGGGTTAACCACGGAGCCCAGTCGGGCATAGCCCAAAAAGCAACGTGGCCACTTCTCCTTCCCGCGGACCCACCATCTACGGGAAGAACCGCTGGGTCTGCAAATTAGGTGGCAGTGAAGGCAGGGGGCCTCGACGGACCAAACCCAGCCAACAGAGACTGGCTTTGGGGATGTAGAATGTCACCTCTCTGGGGGGAAAGAAGCCTGAGCTTGTGCGGGAGGTGGAGCGCTACCAATTATATCTGGTGGGGCTTACCTCTACGCAAAGCATTGGCTCTGGAACAAAACTCCTGGATAGGGGTTGGACGCTTTCCTTCTCTGGAGTTGCTCTGGATGTGAGGCGCCAGGCGGTTGTGTGGGGATACTCACAAGTCCCCGACTGAGTGCCGCTTTGTTGGAGTTTACCCTGGTGGACGAGAGGGTCGCCTCTCTACGCCTTAGGGTCATGGGGGGAAAACTCTGACTGTTGTTTGTGCCTATGCACCAAACAACAGTTCGGAAGGGATGGAGTCCTGCACGGGCCTCCTGAAGGGGACTCCATAGTCCTCCTGGGAGACTTCAACGCACACGTGGGCAACGATGGGGAAACTTGGAGGGGCGTGATGGGGATGAACGGCCTACCTTATCTGAACCGGAGTGGGGTTTTGTTATTGGATTTCTGTGCTAGTCATGGATTGGCCATAACAAACACCATGTGTGTACATGGTACCAGAGTACCTTAGGCCGAAGGTCAATGATCGATTTTGTTATCGTGTCATCTGACCTGAGGCCGCTCGGGTGAAGAGAGGGGCAGAGCTATCAACCGATTACCAGCTGGTTGTGAGTTGGGTAAGATGGCGGGGGAAGCCTCTGGACAGACCTGGTAAGCCCAAACCTGTAGTGCGGGTGAACTGGGAACGTCTGGTGGATGCCCCTGTCCGGGAGACCTTCAACTCCCACCTCCGGCGGAATTTTCCGGGCATCTCTGTGGAGGCTGGGGGCATTGAACCAGAGTGGTCATTGTTCAAAGCTTCTATTGCTGAAGCTGCGGTTGAGAGCTGTGGCCTCAAGGTCATTGGTGGCAACCCTCGGACTTTGTGGGGGACACATGTGGTCAGGGAAGCCGTCCGGCTGAAGAAGGAGGCCTTCCGGGCTATGTTAGCCTGTGAGACTCCGGACTCAGTTGCGAGGTATCGACAGGCCAAGAGGACGGCAGCCTCAGCCGCAGTGGAGGCAAAGCAGTGGGTGAGGGAGGAATTCGGAGAAGCCATAGAGAAGGACTTTCAGTCGGCACCAAAGCGTTTCTGGCAAACAATCCGGTGCCTCAGGAGGGGTAAGCGTGGATCCATCCAAGCTGTGTACAGTAAGGGTAGGACATTGCTGACTTCAACTGAGGAGGTGATCGGGTGGTGGAAAGAGCACTTTGAGGAACTTCATAACCCAACTACACCCTCAACGAGACAGAGCTGGAGGATGAAGGACGGGAAACATCAATCTCCCTGGAGGAAGTCATTGCGGTAGTCAAACATCTCCAGAGTGGCAAAGCCCCAGGGCTTGATGAGATCCGTCCATAAATGCTAAAGACTCTGGGTGTTGAGGGGCTGTCATGTCATTTTCAACATTGCGTGGAAGTCTGGGACAGTGCCTGAGGAGTGGCAAACGGGGGTGGTGGTACCCCTGTTCAAAAAGGGGGACCAGAGGGTGTGTGCCAATTACAGGTGTATAACATTACTCAGCCTCCCTGGGAAAGTCTACTAGGAACAATGTGGAATCCGCCCTGGTTGTGGAACAATGGACCAGCTTTTCACTCTTGCAAGGATCCTGGAGGGGGCTTGGGAGTATGCCCATCCGGTCTACATAGAGTGTAGTCATGGAGTGGAGGGGTTTCAGTATGGTGGGCTCAGGATTGAATCACTGCTGTTTGCAGATGATGTGGTCCTGTTTGCGTCATCAGTATGTGACCTTCAGCACTCACTGGATTGGTTTGCAATGAAGTGGGAAGCGGCTGGGATGAGGATCAGCAACTCCAAATCTGAGGCCATGGTTCTTAGAAGGAATCCGGTGAATTGTCTACTCCAAGTAGGGAGGGAGTCCTTATTCCAAGTGAAGGAGTTCAAGTATCTCGGGGTCTTGTTCTCGAGTGAGGGGAGGATGGAGTGTGAGATTGACAGGAGAATAGGTGCAGCAGGAGCGGTATTAGGTGCTCTTTGGCGCACCGTCGAGCTGAGCCAGAAGGCAAAGCTTCGTTCCTACCATCACCTATGGTCATGAACAATGGGTAATGGTATCTCCCTGAGGGATAGGGTGAGAAGCTCAGTCACTCGTGAGAGACTCGGAGTAGAGCCGCTGCTCCTTCGCCTAGAAAGGAACCAGTTGAGGTGGTTCAGGCATCTAGTAAGGATGCTTCCTGGTCGTCTCCCGAGGGAGGTTTTCCAGGCACATCCAAATGGGAAGAGACCACGGGGCAGACCAAGGTACAGGTGGGGTGATTACATCTCCACACTGGCCTGGGAACGCCTCGGAATCTCCCAGTCAGAGCTAGTTGATGTTGCCAGGGAGAGGGAAGTTTGGATCAGCTGAAGCTGATACCTCCGCGACCCGACCATGGATAAGTGGGAGACAATGGATGGATGTTTTAGAAAAGGGAGTAATCATTCCATTGTACTTGTTGCAAATGGCCAATAACAAATCTTGTATCTTATGTGTTCAATGTGAATACAACTTCTAACATAAGATTTATTCCTCTATTTCTTACCCACATTTTATATTTATTATATTTTATATATTTTCATATTATATATTTGCCAATTATGACAAGTTATATTGCGGGGTCAAGGTGTGTGGAAGTGTTTTTGGGTAGAGGAGCGATGAGCGAGAAACTGATGAATAGGATGCAATAAATGAGTCGTGATATCAAGAAGGTGAACTAGGTTTTAAGCAGTGGTAAAGCGTCATGGCCTTCAAGGTATTCAGAGAAGACCCTGTAACCCTCAGATGAAACCAAAAAATCGAATTAATTGTATTAATACAATTTAATACAATTTAAATCAAATGAATAAATGAGAATCTGTTTTGTTGATCTGTTATATTACAGTTTTACGTTGATTTGTTTGTCTTTCTCGGTACATTCAGTACGCATTTGAGTGGTTTTGTGTTGGAAAAAAATTAAACCAATCAGATATTTTTCTGGGTTGCTGGGAAGAATATCCTTCAACCAAAGTACTCGTGAATGCTTTGGCCCTTGAATGAGAGCGTACGTTTGGATTGACAACTTGATCAACCAATCAAATATTGGTTTGTAGCCAATGGGCGCATTCTTTCAGATATCCCCACAGTTTCTAGTATGCTAGAAGGTCCATTTAGTTCACTTGCTCGAGACAGAGGATCTAGCTTAGTGCTACGTTGTTTTTTTTCTATGTAGGTTTTTTACGTCGAAATGGCAACAGGTGAAGATGATGTTGTTGCAGAATTGTTGTTAGTATCCTTTTCAAGACGACCATTCAGTGAAAAGATTGACATTATAAAAAAGTTAACGATCCCCGTCACCACTGCATCTGTGGAAAGGACATTTTCCGCCCTCAAACGGATAAAAACATATGGAGGAACAGAACAGGACAATCCCGACTTACTGCATTAGCTTCCATAGCTATTGAAAGGCAACTTATTTTAAATCTGAAAAGCAGGGATCAGCTTTGTGACCGAGTAATCGAAAAATTCATCCAGAAGGATTTTGTCTTTAAGTGAATGTCATTGGTGAGTGAGACTAATTTGTCTTTGCTGGTTTTGTCTCAGTGTTGCATCTTGTTGAGCTGGTTGTTGCATTTTGTTTCCACACACTTGTTGAATGATTAGTTAATGGCTGTCTTGAGTTTGTTAAGCATTGTTGTTATTTAAATTGAGAGTTTTGACTTGATCTGTCTTTGCATCGCTTAATGTGAAAAGACTTAACGTAACTAAGAGTTACAAAACCGTGATCAATAATCACCAAATTTCTGTGGCATATGTCTTGTCATTAGCACTTTCACCAAAATATCTCAACTTAAATCCTACCATTATGGACATTATGTGACATTAAGTGTTTTCCTCATTGAGCCAGTAAGGAAAAGTCTTAAAGCAGCTTTATGAGAGGAAAGAAGGTCCAGTTGTGATAGACACGGTTCGCCACTGGTTTTAAGTGATTTTACCTTGTATTCATTTTTAAGGACATCCTGATGGTCATTGGACTACTTTTCCAATGGAGCTCTTGGATTAACAGCACTCCTGTTTTTGTTCAAGTTTTTGTTCAAGTCTTTGTTTTGCCATCGTAGGACTGGAAGGGTTTTATTTATTTAATTTCCTGTGGATAAGAGTGCTGTCGTCAGTACGGAGTAAGAGACAACCACATACACACACGGCAAACCATTTACAAACCATGGCCTTGGCAAGGAGAATGCTTTTCATTTGCATTAAGCAGATGCACATTCATTTGCTGTGGAAGCCATTCTGTGTATATCCAGAATGGACTGAACGGCCTCCTGTGTGCAGTGACTGCAAGAAAGAGTAGGGTATATATCTGCAGCCTGGAGATTTTGAGCGGGCGGGAATATACAACAAATGAGCGGGGTTACTGTCAATCAGTATTTGGTTCGCCCAATCAGAAGGCTTTAACTATGTGTCAATCAAATATTCACCTGACCAATCATCACCATCTAGAATCAGGCTTCAATCACATTTTAACCCAGCCAATTGTTTCACGCCGGAAGCGGGTTTAGTTGTATTTTCACAATACTAAAAAAAGGATACTTGCCTGTGTACTTTTGAGACAAAGGCAGCAGAGAACCATAATATTTACAGCAGCTGAAGTTCTATATTATAGAACTTTGGGGCTTGCATGATGTAAACAACAAACGGCACTTGCGGAGGTTACCATCTTGTTCATTCGGAGATTCTAAGCTATGTTAGGCCCCTAAATAGAGCACATCATGACAAATGTCGAGCTTGTCTTCAAAACATTCCATCTTTGTTGTCGCCTGCTGACGTGCCCTGACATCCCCATACTGCCCCTACTGAACATGAACAAACTTCAACAAGTTGGACATTATCAATAGGATGTCATCGTCCCAACCGCTTTAACACTGCCAAAAACACTGCCAAATATAGGATGTCTACAAGTACGTACAGCAGAAGAAATACAAACCCAGATAGCGGTGGTCCTCATGGGTGGGGATGTGCATGTCATTAGTTTGGTTTATGGACTTCCATTCATCTTTTAACGTAGTACCCCTGCCCATGGATTAGTGATTACTCATCATTATTCTTAGTGCAAACACTAAAGGGATTTGTTACAATCATAGTACAAAAGCTTACATAAATGACTCGCAGTTTCATAGGTAAAAATGTATATGATGCCCATGTATATTATGCATTATAAGCATTATTATAATGCTATAAACAGATTAGATCTGTTTATAGCACTATGCAATTAGAGTTATTATAGTTAATTATAATAAGCGCTCATAAATATATTCACGCTTCATAAAAAGGCAAGGTCAAGTACTGGACACTACAATGCTATAAGCAAACTATAACGCATTATATGTATGTTTATAATGGCCTACGTCATACAACGTGTTAGTCTTTTTTTTTTGCTCCACTATGCAAAGTAAAACGACGGTGAGGAGGGTTGGTGGCATTGTGAATTAAACTATTCTCTTAAAAAATAGTATTTAGCATCCTTTCACTTGTGTCAAGACCAATCCGGCCAATCACAGCTCAAGAGCAACCCGATTGGCCTGCCCAAAACTGTACATATGTGTTGATGGCTAATTCAACAAAAAACATGCATGTTTAAACAAATGAAGATTAAATCCCTAAACCACGAAAATATTACCTTTTCTTTATACGAATGCATTAACAGTCCTATTGATGCTAGTTACTACTAGCACAGACATTTCCAAGAGATGTATTCTCTGCAAGATTCGACTCCTTGAATGCAAGGAGAATTGTTCTGTATATAAACGAGTGACAGTCGTTGAGCACAATCTGTCTAATTGACCCCGGGCCCTCAACGCCACACACACACACACACACACACACCCACCCCAACATGCGCGCGCGCGCGCGCACACGCACACACACACACACACACACACACACACACACACACACACACACAGTCTTGCTTCACTATCTCTAGTAGCGACCTGGATTGCAATTCATTGGAAAGATGAATATGTGGGGGAACACAAACAGCGAAAGGGGACTGCAGCGAGGGCTGGCTTTAACACATGCACCAATTACAGCGAGCACAGCATGCATCCCTCTGCAACCACCGCTGAGCACGTCACCCGGCCCCTGAGGAAACATCTGCTTTTCCACCCTCACAGCTTTACTTCTATTCCTACACCAATGCACACAAATTATCCCAGAACACACACACACACACACACACACACACCCCCCCCTCCCCCGAGTAGGAACACAGCTAATTCCTGTTAAATGAATGAGCTTCGTTGAACTTGAGAAACAGCAACTCTGTAACAGATCTCGGGTGCCTGTGTGCTCTACTTAAATGCCAAGTCAGTTTATCTCTGCTCTTATGTTTACTTGATTGTAAATAGTCATGTAAACTGCTCAAACTATTGCCCAATCCAATTAAGTTTGGGTTTTTTGTCATCTTTTTGTGGTTGTTTGCGTGTTTATTTCATATTGGATATGGGGAAATGATTTAAAATATCTAATGGAAACTAAACAGTGTGAAATACTGAAACATTTAATCAGGCTTCAGATTGCACTTTACGTTTCTTGTCCTAATTAGAAAATGAGTGTGATGCTGTGGGCCCACCACACACACACACACACAACAATTTGTGTGTGTTTATTCCCTTAGCATAGCCTAAGCGTGAGGAAATTAGAATCAAACCAAACATAGCAATGTGACACCCATATGGAATCAATAGGATATATCCATGACACTTACTCTCACCAACCAAGTCCACCACAACGACAGGGTGAGAACACCATTACTAATACATTACCAATTTGGTGCGAAGTTTGTTTTGATAACCGTCTTGAATGTAGAATATTACCCACCATAATCAATGACCCTCCTGGTGCTCTCTTCCTCTTGGGAGAGTTCATTTGCACTGTTCATTTACACATAATTCAATATAAATGAAACATTATCTTAACACCCTCGGATAAACCAATTAAAGAGAAATCATAGTCTCTCGTTACATGTAGACATCATGATGACCACTAATTGCTCCGGTGTTTCCTATTGATTAAAAACAAAAAAAACTGTTGCTTTGAAACGGAGGAACCTGTGCAACATCTAACCAACCTGCCCCCCCCCCTGAACCAGACCCTAGTGAGTGAGATGAAATGTGCGTGAATGGTCCTTTAGCACGTTGCCTCTTGCACAATGGCAGGTTCCTACATTCCTGCAAAGCTAAATAATGGAAGAGGAATTATTTCACTGTGAAAGAGTCACAAAGAAGCCCTCACAGTCAAAACGAGGCTGCCTGATTACTGCCTTGTAGGGGATTTGCTTATTGTCGGCTGCAATTTTCTGTGTGCCAAATATTCCCACAACAGCCTTTGATGTAATTACTTTGCAAACAGCTCCCCTCCAGCCAATATCCCGCTCTAAATTCATGGCTTGGCTTGTTTGGAACGTCATTTAAACACACCCTTGTTTTATTCCCTGCCCTGTAGAGCCACAACGCTGTCCAGGAAGTGGACCGAATGCGAGTAGCGGGAAGCATCACTGCCTGTGACAGTCGCATAAAGACATAACAAGAGTAACCTCAGAGTTAGGGCACTGATCGCCCATGGAGGAACCCCTAGGTTTTGTGGCCCAGTGGAGAATTGCGAGGGCACGAGAATCAAATCGCCGAAGACGGTAAACATAAACTTCTTTGCGACACTTTTAAGACACCAACTAAAAGCGTAAGTGCAAAACGAAGCATACAGTAGACTACATTGCTACTCTTTACTGCGCCGCGTTGTAAACCGTGAGCTGTGATAAACGCCCACTCATGTATGCTGATGCCAATCGGCATCCTATTTCAATTCAACGCACTGAGGTTATATTCCCTTGTTAAAGGTTTATTTTAAATGCTACCCGTATACTTAACTCTAGCCTGGAATACCACATGGGGCGGTATCCTTCAGTGAGGGATGAAGACCGCGGCATGCTATGAAACACTTTGCAATTACAAAAATAAATACTAAAAACAAACGCTGAATGATGGGGACGTCTGCCAGAGTGTAACACGGTTGGATTCTTCAACGGGAGGTGATCAAATAAAAGCCAGCTTTAACCCTGGAATTTGTCACTGTTTGAACTGATGAATTACCATTTTTCGTAATGACATGAGATTCGCCTCGAAAGACCCCCCCCCCCCCCCCCTTACATATTGAACGCGGGTGAAGAGGGGAACGCAATTCTGTTCGTGTAACAAGACAAATTGTGCTTCAAGGTTGCTATTTTTATCTTTCTCATCACACGGGGAGAGGAAAATCTTCCCCAATTCCCTCGCCACTGGCTTAATGGGACATATTGCTAATCTGGATATTATGCAATTCATCAAGCCTCTCACCGCCGTGGCTGTGGGTAGATATTATTCAGGGTTCTTATATGCCCGACTGCAATAACTCTGCGAAGCGTTAATGAGCAGCTAGCTAGTATTTTAGTAATATATCTCGAACCACCGGCGGCTGCCCCTTGTTTCAACAACGTGTTAGTCCAAGTCACTCCATTAAACTAACCGAGTTATTTATTTTGCTAATAATACAGTGGCCGGCCTCAGGCCCAACGCCAGTGAATTGTTTATGACCACAACAACAACAAAAAGCCCAAAAAAACTAATCTGTGTTGACTTATGGAATGTAGGAAGATACAAAATACATTGAGATGTCACTGTGGGCAAAAGGGATAGTGGGGGGATGGGGGGGGCGTCATGAGGCATCTCATCAGCATCTCATATCTCCTTCAGCATGTTCCCGCCATCAAAAGGGCAAAAGGGTGCCATCTTAAGCTGGTGACAGACATTTCTTTAAGCTGCACATGTGATCCATTCACCCAACCGGCTAATTAAGGGGGACCTGCCATTAAACACAAGTAAATCACAACCTTAACCTGACTCCCAGAGTACTGTGGAGAGAAAAAAACATCCAGGGAGCAAATTGAGCTGATAGAGAGCAGCTTTATCAGAGCATTGGGAGGGGGCTGATCAGAACTAACCAGAGATCAATCAAAAGGCTTTGACTTTTTGTCAGTAAAACCCAAAAACAAAAAATCTTTAGGGGTTAGCGCTAAAAAGTTTGGATTGTAGCATGCACGCGTCTTGTTCTTTAAAAGTTTAACTTGGCTCACTTGTCAGCAGCGGTGGCTCAAACCGCCAGTGCCTGAGAGAGATGTAAACATATTTAGAGGTAGAATGGATTTCCTTTGTTTGTACGTTCCGGATTCTAATTGGCAACACTTAAATTGTCAAGAAGATGAAACTTGGATGCCAAGAATTAAATTAATAGCAAACTCTCCGCTGTGCAGTCTAACTTGTAACACACAATTCCCCGCCCTGTCACTGATCTCTCGGCGAGGCTAAATGCTGGCAGAGGCTTCATGCGAAAGTTGTTTAGGCTTTCATAGTTTCCTCTAATTATGAGACAACAGAGGTAGGAGTTTGACAGCGACTGGCTTGGCATTGTGATTTGCCATCATTACTGTAATGAAACATTAAATATTTATCGCGTACGAGTCAAGCGGGAATCATTTTGCCCAGTGCCATTAAGGTTTCCGCTAACTATTACCGAAAACATCGTGTGGTGTGCAACTCCTCCAGAACCGCTCTGTATGGCGTTATAAAAGATGCTCAGTCGTGAGTGAGCCTTATGAAACCCATTTATAATTACCTCTCCAAACATGATGACTTGGCAAATGTGATAATAGGAGTGGCTCCTGCTATTGTGTTGTTTGTTGTTCAAATTAAAAGGGGTCCATTAACTCACGTTGGATACAATTGACACCGTCCTGTAATCCTGTGCAGTCCCTAGTAGTGCGTCTATGTTCAAAGCCGTCAAGTCATTTTAAACTGATGAAATAATGCCTTGTTATGTCCTTCCAGACCAGAGCCACACGAGTAGGAGGGGCTAATACCACTCTTGCAAGTGGGAGAGCTTTAGTAGTAGGAGCAAAAATCATGTCAAAATAAAAGTGAATGAGGCACTTCTCTGAAAACCTGTATTGAAGGATACATTTACTGAATTAAATTACAAATAACACAACGTACCATTGAAGTTATAGTTTATTCATCCATCAGTTTGTATTGTAATACTCTTATAATTTAATTTGTGTTCTTCCTTTCCATCCGTATTTACATTCATTGCTGTCTGTACTACTACTGTGTTCAGCTGAAGTTTGCAACACGCAACTGATTTGGAGATTCTGAACATGAACACAGGAGTCTAGACAAAGGTCCATCTCGGTACTCGATATGATCAAGAAGAAGTCCTTGTCGTCGTCTCCCTCCTGCGTCTCCTGCCGCTCCTTCTGGACCACCTGCCTTTGCTCCTCATCCATCCCCACACACGTTGCCTATGTGACTTTGCCGCTGAACAAATGGTTGTTTTTGCAGATGCAGACAGTGCACAGCCGTGTGGAGGCGTCTTATTATGCAGGGCTCCTGCATAGACAACCAAAAAAAGAAAAGAAACCTGAGTCAATTTAAGTGAGAGACAACCTTATCCACCATTGAATATTCTTGGGGGTTCTAGGGAAAACGGAAGAACACCTCAAAACAACCCTGTGTGGCCATGTTCGAGTAAGCTGGAATATTATTTGGAACATTATTACTTTATCGGCGGATATACACCCTGAACCTGTATACCCCCTATACACCCTATAGTTGCATCCCTAATTAGTCACTATGCCAGACCGTAAAATATATGATGAAGGCAAATTGTGTTCATTCACATACATATAACATCCAATATGGTAATAGTATACAAAGATTATGTGGGCTTATATTAGAACCTAAGATAGGCTACCAATCTATTTTTTTACCTATTTGTTTTTGGTAAGGAAAACAATTAAAAACCAGTGGGACAACAGCGTGACAACAAACCCCATGATTAAGTTCCATCAAGTCTTTGATGGATTGTAACTTTTTCATGAATTAAACCAAACAGATTTAAGGCATACACACTTTTACCCAAAACCTTTTACTAATAAAGAATTGACTAACTAGTGTGACAACCAACCAAAGTTTTGCGCTAGCAAAATGGATACCCACAACATAAATTACTACTGTAATGTAATATGACCTGCAGTGTTGGATTAATTGAGCTAACTACATGCATTGTTCTAATTAATTAGTGTATTCATATCGTATCAGGCTAATACAGATTTTCACATACACGTCACACATTTCAATGACCTTTAGTTTGGTTATTCCTCACCTTCTTGCGTTTGGTTTTCTTTGATGCCACTGGTTAGCCAATCAAATTCGTGAAATGAACAAGCCCCTCCTATTTGCAGGTATCCGCCTACTTGCGGATAGTGCCGGTCTGCAGAGATATGCTACTCCTCTGTGTAAAACGGTTTTAACTGGAGCAATCTTCAAAACAATGCATTAACGCATTTGCAGCTAATAATTTGTGTACATTAGGGAAAAATGAATGCATTTTTAATGCTTACAATAAACACAATAAAAGCCGATGTAAAAAAATAATGAATGTCTTATCTCCACTATCAGGCTTTGATAATGCAGTTGCACGCAGTCGTTTCTTCTAAAATGTGAAATTTCTTAAAGTTTCCAATAAAAGGACAAACAGGAGAATAGCATCAAAAACAGGAAGAAAATCCTTTCAAGGTTTTATCTTATAGCCCATTATGAATATAAATTGCACTATCAAAGAACTCGATTCTTATCTTCTAATGACTGCATGCCAGACTATCTAAATCCATTGTGATGCCTACAAAACAAAGAAAAAAAAAAAAGAAAAGGAAAATAGGCAGATACCAATTTTCTTATTACTCAAGAGTTGGGGGACATCACTCAAAGTCTGTAGTGATTGCTTGGAGTTACAAGCTGCAACACCTGGCTCATGTTGCTGTCCCAGATAATGAATTTAAGTATTGTTCTCCATTCCTAGACTCTACGTTAATGGTGAGACATTTGCCTGGTGCCCACAGACATCCGCCGCCGCCGCCGCCGCCGCCACCACCACCACCACCACCACCAGGCTGCCGGACAACAGGTCCCAGTCACCACCCCCTGGGGTGAGCTGCATCCCATCATCATCATCATCAGCCTGGGTCAGTTGAAGCTTCTTGGTTTGATTACGTCGGACATGAAACCAACCCAAAGATGGAAGCCTGTTGTTGAGTAGCTTAGCCTCAGGAGACCATCCCGATCTCTCAAGTTCAGTTCATTGTTTCTCTCTGCAGATCGATCTTTCCTCAATCCCGTTGTAAGAAACATGAGGGCCAATCGGCACTCAGGGGAGAAGTTTTTAAGTTCTTAAAAACAAGGAGTGACGCAGTATGCCAAATAAAAACATGCACGAAAACAATGGAGGCACCGGAAGAAAGTGTAGCACATCAAAACAGTTTTAAATCAGAAATAGACTGAATAACAATGTTAAAAGATGAACAGAAATCTGAAAGGAAGGTTTTTCTCAGACTAGAATATGTTTTTGCTTAACTTTCGGATTCGGCAAGAACCAACGAGAGCATGAGTGTGACTGATTGGCCGGAGGATTTTGAACAATGCAGGGCATCAACCATATTTAGAAATCAATTGCTGCCCAGCCAAGGGCAGACTGACTGAGACCGACAGGGTCTTTAAGCCTGCGAGACATAACCTCTTGGCTCAACGGGTAGCAATGTTTTTCATCTCTCTCTTCTTCTTCTCCTCGTTCCTGATGGGAAGAGAGGACACTGGGAGAAGCTTATCGGCCAAACGCATCATAAAAGACAATGCCCACCCCAGCCACGAACTGTACTCACTTTTACCGTCAGGCAGGCGATACCGCAGTATCAAGTGCCGTACAAATAGGCTTAGAGATAGCTTCCACAGTCAGGCCATCAGGCTGCTGAACAAGGGTGTATAGCATATAACAATGTATATTTTATTGATTTATATATAAATATTGCTCTTTTTGTGGTAATATATTGCATTTCATATAAGCACTTTATATTTTTATATATTTAACTTTATACAGTTTGTACTTTACTTCTTTTTTTAATTATATTATTTTTATAACTGCTGTCGGTCGTCAGGTATTGCACATAAGATTTTCACCCATTGCTTATACTTGTATAACTTTGATGTGACAATAAACTTGACTGGACTTGACTTATCGCCTAGTATACCCTTCCTTATGGTGCCCTCACACCATAGCGATCACCAGTTGCGTATGGTTGCGAATAAAAAATAGTGGTCATAAGTTCCGAACGCAACTCACACGCAACTAATAGGTTTTATAGGTTTGAAGTACGCAACAAGCACACAGGTGATCGCAGACACGCAGAGTAAGTTCGGAAATCTTTTTGTTCTGTATGTTCAATAATTCTCTGCGAATGCCTGCGATCAATTTATTCGCAACAGGGACGCAACAGGTACGTTACGCATGCAACACAATCGCAATGAGGTACGCAACTCATAAGTTATGAATGCAGGTCCAAATTTGAGGTATCTGGCCAGGTTTTGGAGTCACTTTTATCTGATTTCTTGGTAGCTTTCCCCATGTTGACTCTTCGATGACCAAATCAGAAGGAAACACTGAATCGGCTCCGCTTTTATAGGTTTTTAATCATGTGACCGATATTCGCAAATACCACGCAACTAGCACGCAGGTCAAACGCAACTTGTAAGTTTTGAACGCAACTCAAACGCAACCCACACGCAACCCACAGGTCGAATAGGTTATAAATGAACAAAATTGTTGATTTTGGTTGCATTTGGTGCGTATACAAATATTTTTTACACGCAACTCACAGGTTTCAGCATACACTATGGTGTGAGGGCACCATTAGGTAGTATACCCTTCCTAGTTACCTTCCTTCCATTGTGAGGGGTGTGTTACATGCAAGGCCTTCATTACGCGGTCTGTGGCAGTGGCTCACAAATCCCTGTGAGTGTGTTACTCCCCCCCCACCCCCTCCCCTCCTGAGAATGAGCATCCACAGCCTCCTCTGCGTCAGCTGTTCAAATGGGCGGGAAAGCGGTGGGGTCGAGACTCGCCCTTCTAACAAATGGCATGGCTCGACCAGCTGTCAGTGACCGAGTACTGGTAGCATGTTCTCTGCGTTGAGTCAGGAATACTTAAACGACCATGCCTGCCTGTGGATTACAAGACATGTCACTCTGTGTAAGGAGGAAGACTAAGGAAAGTAAGGCATCATTAAAATGCATCGGTGAATGGAGTAAAACATATGTTTTAACCAATTCTAAAATTAAATGGGGGGGGGGGGGGGGGGGGGGGAACAACAAAGATGTCAACTAAATGTCTGAGTCCCGATAGCCCTTTTTAAAAATGTTAAGGGGATAGCTATCTAGTGGTGCTGGAAAGGAGCATGGCGGCACTGCATTGTTTGGGGAGGGTTACTGTTATTAGATACAAGATACAAGATATTTATTTGCCATTTGTAACAAGTACATTGGGATGCTTGCTCCCAATTCCCTCCTGCAGTAAACATCTCAAAAAAACACCATAAAAATAATATACAATAAAAATAAAAATGAACAAAAAAAAAGGACAGCAAAGTGACTGATAGATGGTATGAACATCTGTTGAATGTGCAAAAAATGATTTTAGTGCAGCAGCATCATGGATACAGTGCATTACAGTGCAGTAGCTGTAATGAGTCCAGCAAGTATGTAATGTGTAATGTTAATGGAAATGTTATGAACGTGAAAGTGGCAGCACTCCTAGCAGTTCAGTAGGCGCACTGCCTGTGGATAAAAACTATCCTTAAACCTGGTAGTCCTTGTACGGATGCTGCTCAACCGACGACCAAACGGTAGAGGGGAGAAGAGATGGAGCCCAGGGTGGTTGCAGTCCTTTATGATGGACATGGCCTTCTTCCGACAATATTATGTTTAAGATCATAGAAGACACTTAAAAAACAACACATTTTGTCAATTATCCAAAGGGATAATGTACAGCTAGCCGGGAATTATTGATGCAGGCCTTTGTGTTCATTGATTTGGAGAATGATTACACCCCTACCATTTACCTTGCAATCTCTCACCCCTGGAGCCCTGGTACATAACTCAGACCACACTACTTATAACCATGTGGGTGAAGCAACATTAATGCAACAAAAACAAAGTGTTATCCTTTGTTACCCGAGATAAGAACACACCTGGTGTCTGCTAGTTCATGCCAAAACGCCTAATTGGTGCATTTCCATCACCACCTGTAGTGGAGTGTGGACTACCAGCTTGGCATTAGAAAGGAGGGAATTTCATTTAGTGACAGATCTGTGATCAAGCAGAATGGGAAACGCCCCCCACACACCTGTCTTAAAAAAAAAGAAGAAAACAAATGGATACAGCCCTACCTGCTACACCCTGCACCATTGAGCTGGGTTGAATTGAATTACTAATACGCTTTAAGGAACCTCTAAAGATTAGATATTTAGCTATTAAACTCGTGAATTCCCGGTAACCATATCAGCTGAGCTGTTGTACAGTATGCTGCTGTGAGAATTGGTTGACAAGGGAAAAATAAAGTGAATTCAGGAGGCCTAGGGGTGGGAGTATTGATTTCTGTGAAAGACACAAGTGAGTCTATCATACAACCCTGAATGAGAAGAACAGAACCCATTCTAAAGCGACCATATAGTTTTTCCCTGTAGGCCTGCGCCTTACAGCATCTTAACGATTGTGACATTTCCTTTCTTATTCTGAAAATTGATGGTTCAGAGTTGCTGGAAAACATGAAAATGGCAGATTTGTCAGTGACTCTTGATGAACTTCCAAAAAATGTCAGACAATCGATCCCGTTCATTATACCGCCATCACTCGACACTCCTATATAGCCTCACACTGCAGTTCTAGGCGCCACACACACACACACACACACACACACACACACACACACACACACACACACACACACACACACACACACACACACACACACACACACACACACACACACACACACACACACACACACACACACACACACACACACACACACACACACACACACACACACACACACACACACACACACACACTCTATGGTGTCCATTATCATGTAACGTTCCACGGTAGGCCATAAATCGACTTTTAATCGACCCCAAGCTTCTTTTGGCAAAATTCATTATATTCGCACAATCCCACCATTTTAATCTCACAAGCTGTTTGAAGCATATAGGCGTCTGCTTTCTGAGTGACTGGAGGTTAAATTACCTTTTCCCAAGGACAGAGAGGCAAAGATGGGCCTCGGAGTGCGTTATTAAATTACTTCAATGAATATTAAGTTACTTCCCAGTCAAAAGAGAGAAACATAGAATGACATATTCCCCCCCCCCCCCCCCTCTGCATACCCAAAAATAAGGAACAAAATATGAAATATTATTTCCTAATTTGCCTAAATAAAACCATTAATAACGAGGCAACAAGGAGACTTGCATTCATCCATCAGTTCTGACGTCGGCCCAAGCGGGCGCACCATATTAACCGCCGGGATGAATTTCTCAAGCGGTAAGAGGATATGACGTCTTCATGGCCCCGTCTACCAGGGCATGGAGCAGGCTACAGAACGGCTCCACGCGTCGCATTCAGGTCGCCGGTTGGACGCACGCAAATCAGGGGATCGGGGGGTTTAGCCTTCTTCTCACACAGCGGTCAGAAACGTACAGCTCCAAAACAAGAAGCTACGTCCCCAGATATGAAACTTTAAATGGCCTTTTTTTTTTTTTAATCCTCTCCAGCTATTAGGGAACAAAAACAACAACATCATCAGGGTCACACAGAAGACCATCAATTAGACAGCTGTTTCATTTCATTTCCGATGTTTTTAATTTCTAATGTGGAAGGACGAATATTTATCCGGTGTGCGGCATGTCACGGGTAGATAGCAGGAACAGCAGCTCCCCTCCTCGGTGTTCACAGAGGGCATACCGTTTCACGGGAACGTACGCAATATCGCCGAACGAGCGTTTGCATCTTTATTCGGAAAACACTCAAAAGGGACCAATCATTATCTTTTAATTACCGCCAGCATGCATCGGGCCCCCTTACAGCAGGGTAATTAATCGCATACGCTGGCGGGGAACGGAAAGCAGATATGCCTTTTAAAGGAAAGAGTTGGGCTCCATTAGAATGGGTGGGCTATTCGTAAATGCATTGTACACGGCCACGTCAACGGGAAGCGCACTCGGTATTCAGTCCTTACATACTACCGTGCAGACATTCGCGAAATTACTGCATTTTCAGTGGCGTGTGTGCCCCCCCCCCCAACTACTGCTGCGTCGCTTCCCGTACGACCGCGACGGGAGAGAGGGGGGGGGGGGGGGGTTGTGGATGATTGATTAATGAGTCACAATGAATAATTATCAATGGACCCGGTGCTAATATGATGGACTACCCATTGAGTGGTACTTATTGAACAGAACTAACCAGTCAAGGACATACTCTTATTCAGTACTCCTAGCAGCAGCCGCTCATCTGGTGGACTGAATGGTATATAAAAAATTAAAAATAACGTATTTTACATTTTGTAGAAGTACTTTATTCTTTATTTTACACAAACTGGAGCTCTTTGGAAAGGCTTTCCATTGTTGGCTAGGTTTATATATAGCCTGCACATAGGCCATTGAGTGAAATGCAATATACGTCTAATTAGCTTCCCCCCCCCCCCCTGAAGATTGGTCTCTATTGTCCACTCCATTTAGGCCCTTTCTCACTATGAACATTGACAAAGTGCCCTTGCATTGTCAAAGAGTGTGCTTAATAGTCCACTTAAGCCATTGCTCATGTTCCCCCTGCAACTGCGAGTCTGGGATTTTAGGTACAGTTAGTGAGTACAACAACGGCCAAAATTATCATCATTATAATTTGCCTGAGATTCGGTAAACAAAAGGCTAGACTTTGTGTTTAGTTCCTAGCTGACAAAAACGTTCCCTACACTCTGGAGATCTGCACGGAACAGATAGACACGGCAGTCATTGTTTAGTATGGAATCGAGTGCTGTAGTTTACAGAGAACAGTTGCTAGATACACCGTACCCTGTGAACTGGAGAGGGGGGGGGGACGACGACGACATCTGAAAAAGGAGGGATCTCATAAAAATAAAAATAAAAAAATCGGCTGGACCAAAAGCTTGGCGGGGAAATTACATTTGGATGGATCGCTCTATTTTAACATGTGTCAATATTTAATGTATTTTCCCGCCATTCTAATACATACTTCATACATTTTCAATACTGTAATATACATTTCCAATACTCTTCCTGAACCACAGCATCATTTTTCCATATTATTATTGGCTCTTTCCACTCACCATATTGATAATACAATGGCAGATGTTGAACTGATGCATTATATATGCACCCCCCCTATGAATTATATATAATTATTATATATTATTATACATTACCAAGCTGTGGCTCAGCGCCTTGGTGTGGAAGCATATTACTGGGATAATTTGCTTTTAAAAAGATATATATATACATACATACATATATACATAGATATATATATTTAGATATATTATATATATATTTAGATATACAATTATTATTTTGTACTTAGATAAGATACATTTCATTGTCATTGTACAAAGTTGAATCTAATCCAAGTCATTATTGACATAATAATCCCCGTCCTTGCATCATATAATATAAACAAACGGTAAAACACTTTGTATTGGAATGAAGAAGAACAACCAAAAAAAATGAAGGCAAATAAAATGTGTGGCTCTGGCTAATGAGAAAACGATTGGAAAATAAGCCAGGCTAATTGCTTTTTGCAAACTTCAGTTATTATTGTATTCCTGCAGCAGGAAAAAGGGGAAAAAAACACCAGTGAGAAGAGGATGCAGTAAGGAACACGAAAACACCTCAGAGGCCAGCGTTCCTGAGCTCCCACAACCCTGCAGTCATTTGTCAGTGTCTACCTCCCTCTCTCTCTCTCTCTCTCTCTCTCGCTCTCTCCAAGAACATATCGCATGTACAGTATGTCGCCCTCACACCTCACCAAGGAAAAAGGTTCATCTGCATCCAAGCCCAGCCCCTTTCTTGGGGTCATCCCCCCCCAACCCACCCACCCTCCCCGAATCACCCCGTGAGTTATCTCCTCAATAACGTCTAATCAGACAGCTGCCGGTTCCTCCACTGTAAACAAAAGTAATTACAGTAGCCGTGATGGATGGACGGAATAAGACACTTTGTGCGTGCTCAGGGTCGGCCCGGGACTCTGCAGAGCAGAACACTTTAATTAGGCACAGACTAACTCAGCACAACTGAATGAGCCTGACAAAGCAGACAATTGAGTTTCTAAAATAAGCTCCGGTGGTGTGTTGTTTTTACAGGTTGGGTCCAATGATTTACTTTACCTACGCTTCTTCTTCTTCATCTTAATGGGTTTGGGCTAAATAAATTGTTTTATTTTATTTTTACTCTCGCAAATCCAACATTTGGAAATGCAATTACATTTCATCACATTTAGGACGAAATGTGATACAATCTAGTCGAATGCCACAATATATCATTCACAATATCTCATTTGTTTTAACCAACCTCTGGTTAAATGCTGTTTGCAGAGTATAATAGCTTATATTGGGCATGTGTATAACTAACTTCTGGATACAAAGATACATTTCGACAAACACATTCGGGAATTTGCTTAGCATGAAGGAATCTACCAAATAGTTTAGAGAAAATTATAAAAATCGCCTATAGTTTGCGATTACATTTTATTTTTCAACTGTGCTCTTTTGCACAACTGTAGGTCCAAAGTGATTGCCATTTCTTGTACCTTGAAATCAAACGACTTTGCCAGCGTGTATTTCATGGAATTGCTCTGTAATATTATCTTTGAAACACAGTAGATAGACTGGTATATTGTGTGACTCAATGGTATATTGTGTGACTCAATGGTATATTGTATGAGTCAATGCATGTTGTGCCTTTGTCGTAGAAAAACAATTCAACCAAACATTGGCATTGCATGGGCCACCTCTTCCTTAAGGGGGAACTGATGGAACTTCATGGTAACACTAGTAACCAGTAATACCAATAACCATACTAGTCAATTGTTTTATATATGACATATAGAACTAATTACAATATTGTAACATGTCTTATTTACGGACAGTGCCCATTCTAGCCATATGAATAGTTAATGATGACATTAAGCAAAAGACACCAATACAACACGGATCTAATGTGAGCCAGGGACAAGACCAAATTAAAGTTTCATGCATGGACAAGAAAATGCACTTTCCTAATGACAAACCAAACATGCCTGCTTATTAAGGAGAGTGTATTTAAATACAATTGTTCCATCCAAAGCACACCGTAGAGTGTGACAGACTGAAAAACAATATTCATGTTGGTAGCAAAAACAGGCTTTCAGAGATACACCAGACAATGCATCTCTAATGTAAGAAGAGTGTGATGGATGTTGTTACGGGGTCATCTTGAAAATAAGAAAAAGATAGCTATGACAGATACAATATATACATAGAAATATGATAGATAATGCTTTTGTATTCGTTTTCAAAAACTCCCCATGAATAGTGCAGGGGGCAAGTACACACTCGGCATACATTGAACGTCGGCCATTTAAATATGCATCAAGAGTACAATGAGTACAATTGATCTACACTACGGTCATCCCGGAGGATTACTATTCAAACTCGCTCATTAGTTTGGTTCATTCAAAGTAGGCAAACCACCGTGTTCAGATAAGACCATATAATGACCATATAATGACAGCAATGATCAAAGGCATTTACGACTTGGTGAATAGTTGTGTGCATGTTATCATATTGCAATAGAACATATAAAGATACAAACATAGCATTTGGAGGACGCGTCATCCATAATCGCTTTAAATATATATTTAAATATATATATATAATGATTAACATGGGTGGCCATTAGGGTATCAACCGCCAACCTCATGGGAGTGTTAATGCCTTACTCAACCATTTACTGTTTTCATGCAATTACATAAGTCCCAGTTTTCCGCACAGATTATATACAGTATGAATATATATTTATTGAGTTAAAGTTTAGTTCATAGTTGTAAAACCGTTTGCTAGTTCTACTTATATTAGGCCTTTTGGTATATACTGTTGGATGGTTTTTCAAATTGAGTTTGTGCAGAAGTAGTTGCCGCAAGACTCATTCTGCAGCAAACTAGTAGCAAGTAGAACTGCCATGCCAAGTGGAGGTAGTGATGTGGATTCACAATGTTTGTTTGTTTGTTGTTGTTTTCAGTTGGCAAAGCCAAAGGTTGGATTTTTTTTAAAGCGTTCCTGCCAGTTGTCTGGCAGAGTTTCAGCAACAACAACAACTTTGCTTGAAAAACGATAAGATGTCATTTGTAAACTTGTGTTTCTCTGAATATATATAGGAACCTAGGGTTTCAAGTTCATACTCTGCTTTGTCATAGTTATTAAACGCCAAGACCGCAATCTGAGACGCCATTGTTGTTTACTTCAGTCCCATGATTACCGTACTGCTTGCCTCGGCCGTTTTTACCCGAGACAGTTTTCATTAAAAACAAACAAAAAGACAAGAAGCCGCAGTGTGTACCCAAAACAACATCCCAACAAAACAGCTCCGGTATAGGTGGCTTTTGAACTTAGGACGCTTTTGTTTAAAAAAAAAAAACGGATGGTACAAGTGGAGGGGACGGGACATGTTTATCAGTGTGACTTACCAGAGAGGGAGACGGTGTTGGACGGGCTCCTCTGTAATCCGTGTGTGTATACACACCCACAGCGGCGCTGATTGAGAACACTTGGGTTGCGGCTTTACACCGCTTAACACGAGTCATTTTTATTAATTTCTGTAGGTTGGCATTTCCTCCAGTCCATAAGAGAAACATCCATCCCCATTTCTGAGGGTTTTACATCCATGTGAAACCACTCATGTCCAATAATAGAGTCTGCTTGTAGTTCTTCATTTGAACTCCATATTATGTTTCGGTTTGGTATAATCTTAGAACAGATGCAGCAGAGGAGATGCAATGGATAGGGTTTGCTCATTACTTGCGCTCGAGTTCAGAAAACCACTTATATAAATACGTGTTTGTGGCAGTGAGTCCTGCCACACACACACGCCACAGAGGTGGCTTTGCTGCAGCAACAGCAGGTGTTACATGTCAGTGATCCTGTGTGCCTTGATCACCCAATGCGTCACAGGTGTGAGGACAGCCTCACCTGGCCTCAAGTCAGCCCCAGATTAGACTCTGGGGCTGACTTGAAGCCAGATGAGGCTGATTAAACCAGCCACACACAATCCACCGTGGTCTGTCGCATGTGTCAACTCACAGAAATGTTCAAATTGAAAGGTATGAAGAATCTGATATTTTTGTAAAATATTTTTTATTTCACGGTTTTCTACCGTGCCTTGTTCCATAATGTGAGCTCCTTCTTGTAACTTGTTAATTCGTCTGCAGAAGAGGGGAAAGGTGCTCTATTTCAGGTAACAAGCAACAACTCCTGCATGCTTCTCTGGCTGCTGTGGATGCCTTTTTATCCCAATACATCTTTTAAATGAGCCGCACTAAGGAGATGGATTTCTAAGGATATATTAGTCTAACGACTCCATCTGTCTTGATATGCTTTGTGTATGCAAACTGCAACATCTTAAAGAGAGTGTAAGTGTTGACTTCAAGATTCTTTCTCAATGAGTCTGGCCCATATGCAATTGAATACAAAAAGTGAATATGATATCCTAATTAATCCACATGGAAGGAAATTGTATTCTTAAAGGGTAAGAAGCTTGCCTTTTTCGGCAGTTAATGTTTGATGATAACGACAAGTTAGTATATGTTTGTCTTTGTATGAAATATATTATAGTGGTTTTATCACCAATAATCTATCAGTCATAACTCCACCTAATACCGACCCTTTCCCTTGTTCCACAGCTTTAGGATTTCAGTCTTTTCAGACATCACGATTTCTGTGACTTCTGGTGCAAATATGCTTTGAAGTTAGAAGGTTTTTTTTCTTTCTTTCAGATTTCCTTCTTTAAAACCCATGACAATTGCCCCCCACCCCCACACCCCCACCCTAACCCCCAAACTTCTGAATGAGGGAACGGTGGACACACAGAGAGATGGGGCCAACCGAATAAAGCCCTCTCTTTGGGCCACTAATCTGTAATTTAATTTCGAGCGGGTGTCTGGTTCACGAGGACACACAGCAAGGTCAAGGGCTACTGTAGGGAGACATCGGAGGAATGTTACGGCTCAGACTGAGGTTTGATCAATGGCCCTCCAATCACCGGGCTTACGGAGGAGGAGGTGGAGGTGGTGGAGGAGGTTGTGTGTACGTGGGGGGGGGGCAGGGGGGGGCTGGTGTGTGTGTGTGGGTCGGCGGTGGGGATGGCAGCGATTTGGTGTACGACGGAAGACAAACAATCACAGGGAAACTTTCCATTATTCAAAAAGAGTAAGCTGATTCAGTTGAGTGAGCAGCAGAAATAGACCGCTGTAACTGGGGAGGGCCATGCGGCGCGACTCGGTTCCTCTGTATGGAAATTACATATTTATTATTATTTTGAACATAATTTGTTGTTTGACTCATGTCGAGAGAAACAGCTGCTTTTTCTTTTGACTAAGTGGGCTGTGAAAATGGCACATATAATAAGCAACAGCCAGGCGGCTTTACCTTGTCTTTTTAATGCAAATAGGCACTATTATTTTACAGAAAAAATAACAGTCTTTGGCATACTTTGGCACTGGGAATTGTTCAGTTACCAACATGACGCATTAAAACAACCTGTGCAATCTTTCTTGAAATTGATAAAAAATAAAAAACATCCCTGTGCAGCAGTGACACAACCAATAACGACATTCATAAAATGTTCTTGCATACAGCACTAGGAGCTCGGTATCTCTCTGGATCTCATGCAACATTTGCAATCGGCTCGCGGTTCGCTCAACTCTAATTCCCTCACGTTATCGAGTATGGCGCTGAGGCGCACACTGACAGCTACAAGTTACTTGGGCGACAGAAGCTAATTAGCCAACGCGGGAGTAATGGCCGAGAAGCGCTCCGTTACCGGCGGAGACGGTAGCGACGGCAACCCAGGCGCGGGTCGTCATCCCTCATGCTTCTCACTTCCTGTTCAGTGGGGGGAAAGTCAAGCACATGCCACATCACACGACGTATGGAGAGTGATGTCTAAAATAGAGAGGGGGAGAAAAAAACTGCCTGCTGCCAAATCTAGTTTGAATCCAGATTCAAAGAGACTTTGCTTGTTGCATATTGCAAGCCGTTTCCCACTTCCCTGATATCGAAGCGCACCTTAATGGATGCACAGAGAGGGGAAGGAATAACAAATTAACGGGAATAATAATTTAAACAAAATGTACTGTATATATAAAATGATCATTTGAATTCTGTGATGTGTGACCCTTTTGATGGGAACCCTTGGGAGAGTCTCGAGGGGCAATCCCACGGAGTATCTTCTGCTCAGCAAGGCGGGGGGGGGGGGGGGGGGTACGGTGTCCATGTTGATTGACAGGATGGGAGCGATACGTCTCCAGACTCATCTGCTTCCTGTCTTCTGGACCCGCCTCCTGGAAACACAAAGTTACACATAAGACAGACCAATAACTACAAGACAGTTCACAACACCTAAACACCTAAAAGTACACACAGTGCTAATTTTATTATATCATTATTTGAGGCAAACAAAGAAGCCACTTTTATCCAAAGTGATTGACGGTTATTTAGATCATGACCAGCAGGTTAGGAATATTGCAAGAAGGCTCTGGACACTGGGGTTCAAACCCTCAACCTTTTGCCTCAAAGTCAAACAACTTAAAACCAAGACTACCATACCCCACCAGGGGACAAAAATAAATAAATAATAATCATAATAATAATACAAATGTGATAATCCATCCATCCATCTTCTCCTGCTTATCCGCAATCGGGTCGCGGAGGCAGCAGCTTCAGCAGGGGACTCCAAACTTCCCTCTCCCTGGCAACATGGACTAGCTCTGACTGGGGGATCCCGAGGCGTTCCCAGGCCAGTGTGGAGATGTAATCACCCCACCTGTACCTCGGTCTGCCCCGTGGTCTCTTCCCAGTTGGATGTGCCTGGAAAACCTCCCTCGGGAGGCGACCAGGAAGCATCCTTACTAGATGCCTGAACCACCTCAACTGGCTCCTTTCTACGCGAAGGAGCAGCGGCTCTACTCCGAGTCTCTCACGAGTGACTGAGCTTCTCACCCTATCCCTCAGGGAGATACCAGCCACCCTCCTGAGGAAACTCATTTTGGCCGCTTGTTTTCACGATCTCGTCCTTTCGGTCATTACCCATAGTTCATGACCATAGGTGAGGGTAGGAACGAAGACTGATTGGTAGATCGAGAGCTTTGCCTTCTGGCTCAGCTCTCTTTTGGTTACAACGGTGCGCCAAAGTGCACCCAATACTGCTCCCGCTGCACCTATTCTCCTGTCAATCTCACGCTCCATCCTCCCCTCGCTGGAGAACAAGACCCCGAGATACTTGAACTCCTTCACTTGGGATAAGGACTCCCTCCCTACTTGGAGTAGACAATCCTCCTGTCCACATCCAGATGTGATGATATAATATGATATATTATATTTATATATGATTATAATATCTAGTCTAGTTTATCATCTCCTCAATAATATTAATACAATTATAATGACGCAAGATGCGACACTAACACTTTGTTCCAAAGAAAAACTGAAACTTCGCGGGAGGAGAAAACAAGTAAATTAAAAGATAAGTTAATTTGTCATCATTACACAGACACTTAATTATCCCATCGGCAAAGGACGGCATTCCTCCTGATTAGGAATTCCTTCTTCATTTAGCGCTGCTACCTCTTTTAGCCTAACATGTAGCTTTCACCAAATCTACGGCTTCCCGGTGAGAACACTTCCCTCCGCGGGTAGAAGAGTGAAATAAATTGTTCTCCCGGCGTCACTAAACCGAAATAACCATGGAGTGGATCGGAATGGCTCCCACTTGACGACTTAAAAAAGATATATAAATAAAAAAAAAGGTAATATAGTCGCCTATACGCTCGGCGGTTCAGTTCACATACTCGAATTGGAGTCAATTACCCGTACTTGAATCAAACTGGACTTATTAATGTGAATAACCGACGGGCTGAGAAGCCTGCCGCTGCTATTGTTTGTGAGTTGCGAAGCTGATTAATATCGGCTTTCTAATTAGGTGATTTGTAAGTGTAATTACATAGCCAAAATACAAGCATGGAGAAAAATCTCTGCTGGACTGCATTTGAAAAATGTACTGAATTGACTATGGTATAAAGGTCTTGACTTTGACCCGCACGTTAAATGTTAATTGAGCTTGTAAATATGTAAATACAACGCACGTCTCTCACATGTGAGGCATACGTTCTTGTAAACAAGTTCTTCTAGAACATCAAGACAGAAAATAAGTGCTATCTTGCAATTTCTCCCATCCATTTTTTCGGATTTTTACCATTTTCACTTCATAAAGATTAGCAGCCTGTTTGAAAATTCTCGTTAACCGTATGATCTTAATTGATTCCAAACGGCAGTCCCCGGGACCCACAGGGACCCACACAGACGTGCACGTCGACCGATGTGTCTGGGGGAGCGTAACAAAAGAGGACTATTCACCTGAATATCAGCATCACGGTCGGTCACATAAAACCCCCCCCATTCCATTAAAAACGACATCCTGGGCCAGCGTTTACGGCATTTTGTAGTTTTCCCGTTCACATTGGCAATCAAAAGTAAACTACAACCACAAAACTTAATTTTCTTCCCTATCCGTCGGAGAATCTAAAATGTGTGCGGGCCAGCACTGCCCCTCTTTAAAGGTGGTCAGTAGAGAGGCACATTCTGATAGGACAAGATTCCTTTGCAGACCATAGCACTATGGCGATTGCACACTCCTTTTCTCTCCGTCTTGGCGATTGGAAGGTTGTTTCACTTCACGAGGATGCCGTGGCTGAACTCAATTCTTCCTAACGAACAACTAGAAATGCGCAGTGTTTTCTTTTTGCTCTTTGCGTCGTTGTGAAAGTGAAAGGCCCATTTATCATTCTCACGCCGGGGTCGCTGCTACTTTTTCTTCTGGAATGTGTATCAATATGTATAGGATTGTGCCCGAAAGTGCGCAGTGACATACGGTAAATCAAAAATAAATATGAACAACTCTCTCTTGCTAAATCCATCTGAGATAATATAATACCCACGACCGACGTACACCACACACACGCTCTATAGGGACGTGTGGTTCTGGTGACCGTCCCCACAGCCGCAACCTCGCTCACATTTAAAAGCCATTAAGCGGCTTATCGGCAACGCCTAGCGTGACGAGCGGCGCAAGGGCAATTAGCCGATGCATGGAACAAATTCACGCGCGCGATGGCAACGGCGTGTGCGCGGTCCGGGGAGACATTAACAATTCAAAGCGGCGGCGAACAGAAGGGACCGTCACTGTGCTATTACTGCCACCGGGAAGTAGGCCACCAGGGCACCGTGAAGGATCTTTGAGTCTACTTACCGCTGTATGCCATTAATAACAATGGGACCAAGAAGAGACCAAGTCAAACTGTTCGAGACTACCCCCGCCTACCCAAGTGTTGCTGAATAGGGTCAAAGGTCGTCTCGCAGACTCCCCTCAAGGAGTGAGGCAGCGGGAGGCTCGATACCAGCCGTTCACAGGTTCTCTCTCACTCTCGCACCCACACACACACACACACCCCCACACACACACAATGTATGCATTGCTCCAACTTAAGATCTAACGTGAGCAGACTGCATGATCGTACACAGCAGTTGCACAGCATTCTCACACACACACACACACACACACACACACACACACACACACACACACACACACACACACACACACACACACACACACACACACACACACACACACACACACACACACACACACACCACACCTAGTATATAGCATATTATAGTATATAGTATATAGTTATTGCAGCATTCATAAATCCATCTAGTCTATCCCCTCCCCTTCAACGTCCCACAGTGTGTGTGTGTGTGTGTGTGTGTGTGTGTGTGTGTGTGTGTGTGTGTTCAGGTACCTGGTGCCCACTGCTGAATACCCCTCCCCCACCGGCGTTAATTATTCCCCTTCTTTTCCCGCCCCCAGAGCCAGGTAGGGCCGTGAAAGTGCATTAATCTTGATTCTCCTCCACGGTGCGACGGACGGTGAGTGGAGCCGAATGGAGAGGAAGGGTGGAGAAACCAAAGGCTCCGGTGGTTCTCTTTAGAGAACCACCAGACCCTGCCAGACCCAGATTACAGCACTAAGCAGTGGTGTGTAGAGAGGGGGGGGGGCTCTCTACACACCACTGCTTAGTGCTGTAATCTGGGTTCACAACACACACAAGCTCATTGGGTCAGACCTTTTCACGCTTAATTTCGCTCTCGGCATCACCGTGAATGACGTTTAACACCTCAATGATGTCCGAGATCTAAATACAGGTTGAATGAATGAATGAATGAATAATTAAAAGCTGAACAGAGCGCTCGATCGTCTTCTGCACTTTTCATTTTGTCCACGGTACATGTATGTGACCAATAAAGAGGATTCCAAATCCTCCAGATTTAGATTTTGGTGATCACTTCTTATTACTACAAATACCGCAGGGCCATCATACACCTCAGGACACAACTTCATAAGAACAGGTCCTACCTATCTCTCTCCCTCCGACAGCTGGCTCAGAGATGTATATCTTTTTGTTCTTTTAGCAGGAAGAGCTGCTGTTATACTTAAGTCCCCTTCGGAGACTGACACACACACACACACGCACGCTCGCTCGCGAAAAATCATCCCCCAAGTACTTAATCCTTCTCTCAACATTTTGATCCTGTTTCTTACCATTCATTATCTCATTGGGTTTCACAGCCAAGCACAACTCAAACAATAGTTTAGAGGCAGCGCATGAATTAGGGATAATTGTGAAACATTATTCAGGTAGCCGCCAACGAGGACGGTTCGCTCCTGCTCAACGCAAAGCGGGCGGAGTGCACGTTTACGACCGGCACGATCCCTCTCTCCGGTTGACTCCCGCTACGATCCCTCTCTCCGGTTGACTCCCACTGAGCCGCCCGTAATTCACCCCCCCCCCCCCCCCCCCCCCGACGACAACGCGCAGAACAAACTAGACTTGCTCTGGCTTTTTTTCATTAGATCTCTGCAATTAGTTTGCAAAAGTAGCGCACACATGTTTTTGCCATTGACAAGTTCTCGCTTTAGTCGTACATTTTTCTGTCAATGTTTGCCGCGTGCGCATCGCTAAGCTATACATACGTTTGTGTTCCCCCCCCGAAAATCTCGTGAGCAGAACGGCGTATTCCCACGCTGCTCGGAATTGAGTGAGTGGTTGGAGGGAACCCTCCTTCCCTTCTCTAGGAAACCAGGAGGTTATGAACAAGGTTGGAGAACGGTGGTTTCCACAGCTGCCCATAACCTCTTCATTTCCTGTGTGCAACAAATGAGCTTGGGTTGGGGTACTTAGTGAACTAGGGAACAAAGTGAAGTGCAAGCGCTAGAAAGCCTAATGCTAATATCAGACATTGAATGCAAGCACAAACAGAGGTCAAACCGACGCAGCTTTAACTCGGTAGCTCAGTAGCCCGACGCACGGTTTTAATAACCGCCGTTCAGCAAGCGACAAAGTTTGAAACCATGATCAATTGTGCTCTTGATGCTTCTCCATTATTAATCACAATTGAATGTCTACACTTCATAAGCATAGATCCCCTCTGGACTCACTGTTTCAGCTACGGTCAAAAAGCTGTGTGTTATTCTGTGGGCTTTTGATCAGAATTTATAAAAATATAGTACAAACATATAGATCTAATGCACTCTATATGTTTTTTTTAATGTTATGTTATGTTTCATATGTACTTTCCAGAGTTTTTTTAATTTATTTATGTTTGTATACGCAGCATAGGCAGCCAGTGTGTGGGTGCCAAAAGGCCCTATGGTTTAAAGTGTGCACAATGTGTATAGTATACTGACATGTATAATATATTTGTTTGGGTGGGTCATTTTCATGTGTCAATGTGTTTCCACATCTCCACACTGCCAAACGTCACGCAAGCACACACAAACACACACACACACGTACACACACATCTTTTATCTACATTGTGAGTAATCTACGGATGTTAATTGAGCCCACAGGCGGTGGGTTTCAATGCAGGTTTCCGTATCTTCGCGGCAGAGCTTTGGGAACGACGAGAGCTCCTCGGAGAAGCCCTGCTCTGTCGGGAGGGAGGGAGGGAGGGAGGGAGGGAGGGAGGGAGGGAGGGAGGGAGGGAGGGAGGGAGGAAGGGAGGGAGGCAGGCGAGCTGAGCCGGGCTCCTAGCGTGTTCATTACCGTCATTGATGGCTGATTCCTTCCCCCTATGCAGGCCCCAGCTGCAGCTCAGATCTCACCATTCACTTTTCATGTCACGAAAATCGTTGTATTTGACACGTGTTTTTTCCCCCGCCAGACTGCCTCACTTGTCGATATATAGATATATATATATATATATATATAGTATACACGTTGGTTATTTTGCACACAAGCACGCTCTGTTCACCGGCTTTGCAGAGCGTTCCGCCGTTTTCGGCCCCGATGGCAGACCAGCCAATGAGACGAGAGGGGAATAAAAATACAGATAAATGGCCAAGACAAATGTATAAATAACACTGGTATAAAGAAGAGCGAGCGACCCCAGGAAAATCCCCCGGCGTAAGTGTCCTGTCCGACATCGTCAGCGTCCAGCCCAGCCTCCCACCGCGGAACGGGGAGTGAATGACCCACCACACACAAACGCGCACACACACACACACACACACACACCTAAGTATCTCACTGCACGTCATCCCTTTCCCCGCAAATTCCAAAAGGTCAGGGGCCTCGCAGTGGAGACACACGCATGCACACACCAAACACACACACACTCTCTCTGTCACCTTGTATCATAATGCTGATATGAAAAATGTGTTTGTCCACATTGCTCATTCCTTCACACATTCAAGAGTCAGATGTTTGTCGTACTGTTAATTGTCCCTGGGAAGGTCATTGAGAATGTCGTCGACAGAAGGCATTTCTTTTTACAAGGTAAAATAATGAATAAACTCACTAACTTACCATAAACGTGAGGATTACACGTTATAGCATGTAAATCTGAGGTTTGTCTCAAGGGTTTACCAGGAAAACCTAATTGAATATGTAATCTTTGCAAACTCACCTTGCGATTAGCCACACGAGACGCATTACTTACACACACCGCGGTCATTTAACCGGCTGAAAATGCAATGAAACGACCCGCCTCGACCACGCTGTCCCTCTCCATGTGCAATCAAGCATAAATGCTAGGCTACCTTAAAAGTATATCGTCAAACTTTAAATCAATACAACACAACACAATGACAAGCCCAAGCAAAGGCTGCCAAGTAGCACAACAACACTTTAAGAACACACTGATTGCCTGGTGAACTTCACTGATTCCACAGTTGCGACTCCCAACCGTCCCCCTCTTCTGCCTCACTTCACTGTGGACTTATTTCCCCTGAACCGCTCGCCTGGTAGAAGGTCAGCGGGACATTCAGCAACACCCAGCCACCACGCTTGGCAACAAAACTCTGTGTACGAATAGAGAATGTGCAGCTTATTGTTGATCACGAGGCAATCTGTGGATGGCCACCAGCGATGTAATAGTAACACTAAAGAGGGGATTGAACACATGGAGAGGGAACGACCAAATGTGTCGATACGGCCTGGGTTTATGAAGGAGAAATGCACTGCGCCACTGAAACCGGTTAATTAAATGCAATGACTGACGTTATTAAATAAGATATGCTACACTCTGCATGATTAAGCTAATCAATACTAAAACTGCCACACAAATATTAGAATAATTGATCCGGGGTGATTCAGCAGTGAGCTGGGCCGGCGGCTTGCAGGATATCGAGTGGCGCGAGTAGCCCAACAGAAGGTCACTATATACTACACTAATGACAAATGTCCTCTGTGACTCCTTCTGACTGGACCTTATTGTGGCCGCTTATGGGGAATTGCATTGTGCCCTCCATCTTCCTCCCTCCTCCTCCTCCCTCCTCCTCTCACACTGTCTGCATGCTTCATGCTTTATGGTTGGCTCCTCCAATCAGGACTCAATATGAAAAATAGAGATAGTCACACTACTGACAGCAAGACACATACACAGTATACACACACACACACACACACACACACACACAGACACACATGTGCACACACAGACACACATGTGCACACACACCCACACACACACAAAGACACACACACACACACCACACCCACACACACACACACACACACGTGCATGCACACACACACACACACACACACACAAAGATGCACACACACACACACACACACACACACACACACACACACACACACACACACACACACAATAGTCACAGTGTCACAATGAATATGGAGCATGTTACAGTATCCCTTCCTGAAGAGCAGAACCAGGGCTTCCCTGGACTCTGTATGGACTGTATGGCTGTGGCTTGTCACAGCCCGGCTCTGCATGAGCGGGCAAGGGGGAGGCCGGCCCAGGGAGCGCCCTGTTCCGCTCCCCTGGAGTCACAAGGTCTCCTGCTGCTGACAGAAAAACAGGCTCCCGCTGCCGTAGGAGACAAATGAGACCCAGCCGTACACCGCCACTGTATTACAGCTCCTGTCCCAGTAGTCTAGAACAACCCAGCCACTCCAGCGCACAACCAGACATAGAGAATAGACCCATGCAGCACGACCAGACATACAGAGAGAATAGACCCATGCAGCACAACCAGACAGACAGAGAGAATAGACCCATGCAGCACGACCAGACAGACAGAGGGAATAGACCCATGCAGCACGACCAGACAGACCGAGAGAATAGACCCATGCAGCGCGACCAGACAAACCGAGAGAATAGACCCATGCAGCACGACCAGATAGAGTGAATTGGCACCCAAACAAGCACAACTTCAAATCGATGAAAATGTTTGGTTGTTGATTTGATTGTCTAGATGGGATTTAACTCATTTACAGTATATGGTTCATAGTGGTATATGGTTTAAGCGCACACAAACACACACACACACACACACACACACACACACACACACACACACACACACACACACACACACACACACACACACACACACACACACACACACACACACACACACACACACACACACACACACACACACACTCACCTTTCCTCGTTGGGGCCTTAGCTTTTCAAAGGCGTCATGGCTGAAATGAAGACAAAAGAACGTGATGAGAAAACATCGGCTTCTGCAAATCCTAATGAGATATGGACACACATAGACACGGCACTTAGACATAGCGCTCCTATATTCGAGTGTGTGTTCGCAATCTGCATAGATATTATTGTAACACCCCAGCCTGCCCCTCACCCCTCACCCCTCACCCCCCTCCCCCCCGCCTCCTCCCTCCATCCTTCGTCTCCTTGCCTTGTTTCTGCACCAACCTTGCCGTGGCTAACGGGAAGCAGAGGGCACAAAGAGTTATTTAATTAGTCACAGCGAGAGGAGTGCTCATGTGGAACCGAGGGGTGCTCCGCTACGTGAGTGGTGTGCCGCCAGATCTGGGGTGGAGGTGGAGGTGGTGGTGATGGTGGTGGAGGTGGTGGTGGTGGTGGAGGTGGTGGTGGAGGGGGTGGTGGTGGTGGTGGTGATGGAGGTGGTGGAGGTGGTGGTGGTGGTGGTGGTGAGACAAACAGGCACTCTCCCAGTCTGGGGGAAGGGATGCGGTGTGGAGCTCCAGATGACACCATGCCGGGGGAATGGCAGAGAGACACTGTTTTGCCAGCCATCCCCGGTATCCGTAGTGCCCAACCAGGGTGATCTTTATGCAAATGACTGATGATGAAATGGGCTGGAATTGAGCTTGTCCTGGGAGCTGTTTTGACTGCTCTCGTTAGCCTAGTGACAACACGGAGTCCACATGCTTTTCTCAGCTGAGCCGCCGCCTTCTTCTTCTTCTTCTTCTTCTTCTTCTTCTTCTTCTTCTTCTTCTTCTTCTTCCTGCAGGTGTACAGATACTAGCGCCAGGCGCAGAAAAGGCTAACTATCTATTACGACGTAATGAGACATTGTGAAATGAGATGTAGATACAGATTATTATAATTGTTTTGAATACCCGACAATTATATCCCCTTTTTAATTTTTCACAACTTGGCCTGGAGTCCCCTCTCCGGGGTTCTCTGCGGGGCATCTCTGTGAGATGTGACGGAGAAACCGCTAAGCTAGTAGATTATCGTGTGCCGGTTGAACCCCGGCTAGCGTAGCATGTGCGCCGCATGATAAATGTGCGCGCGGGGTGCTAGGCAGTGGTGCGCGGGGAGCCATTTTAATTAGGCTCTTGAAGTTACAGCGTGACCCATATCTCCTAATGAAGGCATCATGACTGCTCTATTTACATAGCTTTAGGCGCTAATGTGTGACCGTGGGGAGAGGGCCAGTGGCAGAGGAGAGGAGGAGGCTGGCAACAGAGCGAGCGGTGACCATAGACCTCTCCAATAGCTTGTGGTTTTCGTAGAGCAAAAAAAGGACAGGAGGTCGGCCCTTTTGGAGTACGTGGTGATTCGAACTGTCATGTGGCTACACTGGCTGTGTTGGTCATTTGTGTCATCAGGCTCGGATTCAACGATCCTTAGTAGCTCTCTAGAGTCCGGTTTGTTCGGATCACACCAGCGCCTTTTTACTGCTGAGGCTAAAAACAAGTCTGCTCGCGAAGTTCCGATCCAATTCATTCAAAGATCAGCTTTTCCCGTGGATTTCTGTGAACGACAATTACTCACCGTATTCTCCACAGCAGAATGAACAAATATGAAAACACATGACTTTTGACTAAGCCTCATACAGAACCATAACGCACGAATAACCGCAGAGCAGACTAAAATGTATCACTGGCGGCAGAGGGTATCCTAAAACTGCATCGCTCTATTCCCTTGTGTGTCTGGAAGTTGTTTTCCAAGGGGAACATGAGGTGAGGATTTCAACACTACTGACACCGCCACCACCACCCCCACCACCACCCACCATCACCACCCACCACCCACCATCACCACCACCACCACCACCACCACCACCACCACCACCACCACCACCACCCACCACCACCACCACCACCAACCACCAACCACCACCATCGCAGCCGATGTGCCGGTGGTGCTGCCAGAGAGCTGTGCGGCAGGCAGACAGACAGCAGTGTCTGGGGTAATAACGACCACAGAGGTGACTTTGAGTCTGGAACAGCTGTCCTTGTTTTGGGTCCATCTACGGGGGAAGAGTCACCTTACAGCCGGCGAGCGAGCTGCCGCTCGCGCAATCAACAGGACATTTAGGACAATGAGCTATTGAGCTTGACGCCTTAATATGGTCCAGGGCAATTGTCATTAATCGTCCGGCGGTGGCCTTGTCATGTGGGGAAGATTTGAAGCGGTGTGAAAAGGTGGCGGAGGACTAGAGAGGGTGTAGAGAGGTTGGGCGGGGGGGGCGTTCGTTCTCTTGTCCCATTAGCATCATGGCGCGTGATATGCCACCTTCACAGCACCTCGCCTCAGAAATCAGGGGTTAATTTAGCACAGCGGTGGAACTGCTCTCGACGCTGTCCTCTTCTTCTTCTTCTTCTTCTTTTTTTTTTTTAACCAAGGGAGTTTTCATATATTTACTGTGTCTAAAGATGCTTATTTTTTTTCGCTGTGAAAGAACTGGGTCACCGACAAACACTCTTCTTCTTCTTCCAGGGGCTGGTTGCTAGGGCCCAGCTCCTCACTGCCCAGGAGGCGGGGAGACAGGGCCAGCACACAGTGTGTGTATGTGTGTGTGAGAGAGAGGAGGGAGGGATGGAGGGATGGAGGGAGGGAGGGAGAGAGAGAGGGAAGTCAGATTACTGCAGCCCCCCGCCCCTAAACAGCGAGTCATGCCTGGATTACTAAACTAATTTCAGAGAGAAGGTGGGGAGGTGAAGGCATGTGTGTCCCCTGTGTGTGTATCCCCTGTGTGTGTGTGTGTGTGTGTGTGTGTGTGTGTGTGTGTGTGTGTGTGTGTGTGTGTGTGTGTGTGTGTGTGTGTGTGTGTGTGTGTGTGTGTGTGTGTGTGTGTGTGTGTGTGTGCGTGCGTGCGTGCGTGCGTGTGTATGTGTAAAGGGAGGGCTACACTTGCATACATGTAAGATAGTGGTCCTTTGCAGTGGGCGTTGTAGTGTTGTTAATTTGCATGGTTGTGTGTAATTTGCGTGGTTGTTATAATCAGATAAGGGGATATAAGACTTATATATGGGGATATATGGCCATAAATGAGGATATATGGGGATATATGGGGATAAATGAGGATATATGAGGGATAAATGATGATATATGGAGATATATGGCGATATATGGCGATAAATGAGGATATATGAGGGATAAATGAGGATATATGGAGATATATGGGGATATATGGCGATACATGAGGATATATGAGGGATACATGGGGATAAATGAGGATATATGAGGGATATATGGGGATAAATGAGGATATCCTGTAAGAGGGATAAATGGATAAATGAGGATATATGAGGATATATGAGGATATATGGGGATAAATGAGGATATATGGGGATATATGAGGGATAAATGGGGATATATGGGGATAAATGAGGATATATGAGGGATAAATGAGGATATATGGGGATAAATGAGGATATATGACGATATATGGCGATAAATGAGGATAATATGAGGGTTAAATGAGGATATATGGGGATATATGGCAATAAATGAGGATATATGAGGGATAAATGAGGATATATGGGGATATATGGCGATAAACGAGGATATATGAGCGATATATGGGGATAAATGAGGATATATGAGGGATAAATGAGGATATATGGGGATAAATGAGGATATATGGGGATATATGGTGATAAATGAGGATATATGGGGATATATGGGGATACATGAGGATATATGGAGATATATGAGGATATAAGGGGATACATGAGGATATATGGGGATAAATTAGGCTATATGGGGACATATGGCGATAAATGAGGATTATATGAGGGATAAATAAGGATATATGGAGATATATGAAGATATATGAGGATAAATAAGGATATATGGAGATATATGAAGATATATGAGGATATATGAGGATATAAGGGGATATATGGAGATATATGAGGACATAAGGGGATATATGGGTATATAAGGGGATAAATGAGGATATATGGGGATAAATGAGGGATAAATGAGGGATAGCATTTTATATATATATTTCTATATATATATGAGGATATATGAGATTATGTGGGGATCTATGATGATTGGTTTGTATGAAGATATATGGGGATATATGAAGATATATGTGGATAAATGGGGAAGCTCCGGTCAGCCAGCTGGGCTGGGCTGGTAAGGCAGCAGATATTGCTGAAGTTGTAATCAAAGTATCACAATCCTATGATGTATTTCTATGATGACAAGCATGCCCAGCTTCCCAGTTACACTGAAAATGCCCAAATGATGCACTGTGTTGCAGTGATATACAGTTAACCATAACAAGGTAATAGAGTTTATGTATGTAGCAGTAGCTATATCTTCGAGTAAAGCTGCCAGTGTAACTGGAACATTATTCTAGCTTTTGCAAATGTAACATTACTTAGTTGGCGTTGATACATGTTGTAGATTGTCATAACAATGTAAGCTAACGTTGAATCTCGTTGAACGATAGTGAATGTCAACAAGTGTTTTAGTCTAGTTGATCCATGATTTAGCTCCAGACAGAGAACCAAACATATTGATAGGCTTTAATGTTATTTTCTTGCATGTCCAGGGCCGGTCATACTCTAAGTCTAAACCGACGAGTACTGGTAACGTAACT
>CM051000.1:30788490-30793490 GCA_027704905.1 Muraenolepis orangiensis
TTCGCTGAAACAACAACCACAACAACAACAACCACAACAAGAGATGCTTCAGAGATTCCTCGGATTCCAGATGTGTGGCGATTATGGGCGATGAGTATGACAGGGGAACAGCATGGATAGAACAACACAAACCACAGGAGCAGACGTTTCAGTGACGCTGGAGGAGAGTGGCGATGAGGGGGGGGGGGAGGGAGGGTCGGATTATATGGTATGCCAGTGTTAATGTAACACATTGTGACACGCTGGATCTCTCACATACTATACAAGGTAGAGGACAGGCAGACCAGAGAGAGAGCGAGCGAGAGCGAGAGCGAGAGCGAGAGAGAGAGAGAGAGAGAGAGAGATAGATAACTATTAGATAGATACTATCTATCTATTAGATAGGTAGTATCTATCTTATAGATAGATAGTATCTATCTAATAGGAAGATTGATTGTATCTATCTATCTAATAGATACAATAAATCTACCTATTAGATAGATACTATCTATCTATTAGATAGACATATACTGTCTATCTAATAGATATAGTATCTGTATTATAGATTGATTGATTGTATATATCTAATAGATACAATCAATCTACCTATTAGATAGATACTATCTATAAGATAGATAGTATATATCTATATATCCATATATTAGATAGATAGAAAGAGAGAGAGAGAGAGAGAGAGAGAGAGAGAGAGAGAGAGAGAGAGAGAGAGAGAGAGAGAGAGAGAGAGAGAGAGAGAGAGAGAGAGAGAGAGAGAGAGAAAAAACAATGACATGTGTGAAGATCTACAGAAGTAAATAGAGGATGTGCCGAAGCAAATCAACAAATAAAAATAAATAAATATATAAAATAAAGAAGACAGAGGCTTTAGACTTCAGAGACGCCTCCCTGAAATTGAGCTTTCACTTCCAACTGCGATCCCGCCAGCCGCCAGCCGCCAGCCGTCCGCTTAGGCGCTCTACGCTGCTCCCCGTATACACGCTATGACAGGGAAGAGAAAGGCCCCCGCCGGCTTCATCTCTACTCCTTGCTATGGCCCCTCCCGCCCCCTGGGCAGGCCAGCGCAGGCGAGTCCACTTCAATCGGACCGGAGCCACGAGCGGCCTCGTGACCAGATAAGACAACCGGCATTAGACGACACTACGTTTTTCTCCGCCTCTCTTCTGGGCGTGGATTGGTGAGATCGGCGAGATTGCGCCCACCAAACCCCATTCAAGAGACCCTTCCACATCTGTAGTCACACACTATCATTCTGTCGGGGGGCGACTCCCCAGGTAAGCGGGTAAGAGCGGTCATCTGACAACCGGAAGGTTGCTGGTTCGATTCCCCTGGCTCCTCCTTAGCAAAAAGTGTCGAGGTGTCCTTGAGCAAGAAACCCTAACCCTAACTGCTCCCGACAATATTGTGTATAGAATTGGTATAGTGTTGTTTTTAGTATAGTAGGGGAGCAATAATCTCTCTCTCTCTCTCTCTCTCTCTCTATATATATATATAGCAGTAGCATCGTCATTTTCCGGTCAGGAAACAATGGAAGAAGGACCATATATTATGGAGGGACCACATAATAATCAGAGCTCGACAAAAGCACTACAAACATAGCAGAGCTCGACAAAAGGACTACAACCATAGCAGAGCTCGGCCAATAGGGGGCGGGGAGGGGGTTATATTTCCCTCCTTCCATTTCATTCTATTTCATATGTTCCATGGAGCTATTTACTCTTTCCTCTGAGTCTCTGTCACTTCTATATTTATTTCCTCAACCCCCCCTGGGCCCCACAGTACAGACACGGGCTGACCTTTATTTAAATGTCTCTTCCACTCTGAGCGGATCTCATTACAGCAGGGCTGGTGGCCTCGGACCATCCATCCTCCATTCAAAACTTTCCCTGGTTGCACTTGCAGCAGTTCCGCGGAACTATCCCGCCACGCTAATTACAGAACCGGGTGATAATGGCCCTCGCTGCGGCGGGCCCCGAGTCCCCGCCACGGTTGCGACATTAACAGCAAGAAATTAAAAAAAGATGTGGATGGTAATGGTTCCTCCAGGTCACAATCTCAGCTCAGCATCCGACCGCTATCGTCTTCCCGTTCTTTGCACATCATACTTATGCATTTGTGGCGTGCCGGAGAGGAGGAGGAGGAGGAGGAGGAGAATGAGGAGGAGGAAGAGGAGGAGGAGGAGGCGACGGCGGCAGTGAAGGGAAGTCAGGGAGGGGGGGGGGGGGGTCGATGTTAAGTTAAGCAAGTTGTTTCTTTTAAAACACACAAGTTCACATGCAAAAGGACACCCGAGCACGGGTGCGGTGTTACAACATGTCGGTATCTGTTAAGACGAGGGAAAATAACCCTGCATCAAAACATCCGCCCTAACCTTCCCTCTGATGATGGAAACATGAACTTCTTAACAGAAAACAAAACAAAACCGCTGAGGATAACCTTCATCAAAGACAAACAGTTTCCCCACCGAATCCATTTCACAAGCAGGTGTACGAGAACATCAAATGGACAATGTCTCCCCCCTTCTCTCTCTCTCTCCCTCTGTCTCTCTCTCTCTCCCCCCTTCTCTCTCCCTCTGTCTCCCTCTCTCTCTCTCTCTCTCTCTCTCTCTCTCTCTCTCTCTCTCCTCTCTCTCTCTCTCTCTCTCTCTCTCTCTCCTCTCTCTCTCTCCTCGCTCTCTCTCTCTCTCTCTCTCTCTCTCTCTCTCTCTCTCTCTCTCTCTCTCTCTCTCTCTCTCTCTCTCTCCCGCTGTCTCTCTCTCTCTCCCTCGCTCTCTCTCTCTCTCTCTCCCCCCTTCTCTCTCTCTCTCCCTCTCTCTCTCTCATTATGTTCCCCCCCCCACCGCCCTCCCCCCCGCCTCCCACGTGTCTTCTTCTGCTGTACCTTCTCTCCGGGCCTCCTCGCAGCTCTCTCTGATCTTCCGGCGGCAGACGGCGGCGAGAGCGACCAGCAGCCCCAGCAGACAGACGGCCAGGCCCACCGTCACCCACAGAGCCACCGCGGGGAACGCCATGTTCTGACCTGAAGCAAAGGGGCAGAAGGAGAGAGAGAGTGAGACACAGAGAGAAATAGACCAAGAGAGAGAGAGAGAGAGAGAGAGACACACCCAGAGAGAGAGAGAGAGAGAGAGAGAGAGAGGAGAGAGAGAGAGAGAGAGAGAGAGAGAGAGGAGAGAGAGAGAGAGAGAGAGAGAGAGAGAGAGAGACGAGACAGAGACGAGACGAGAGAGAGAGAGAGAGAGAGAACAACAGAGAGTGATGGAGACAGAGAGACAGAGATAGAGAGACCCAGAGAGAGAGAGAGAGAGAGAGAGAGACCCAGAGAGAGAGAGAGAGAGAGACAGAGACAGAGACAGAGACAGAGAGAGAGAGAGAGAGAGAGAGAGAGAGAGAGAGAGAGAGAGAACAACAGAGAGTGATGGAGACAGAGAGACAGAGATAGAGAGAATGCGAGACAGAGACATTGTCATTTTTCATTACACTATCATACTTTGCTGGACTTTCTGGCCTCATTACAGTTACTGCACTGTTATGCACGGTACTGCACTGTATTCACGATGCTGCTGCACTACTGGCACTTTAAATAGCTTTTAAATGCTTTTTGCACAATTCTACACATATCATCCTTCAGTCACTTTTATGTTCCTTTTTATTGTGAATAGTAGTTTTATAGTATTGTGTTTTAGAAAGGTATACTGTGGGAGGGAATGGGAAGTAAACATTCAGAGAGACAGAGAGAGACAGAGAGAGAGAGAGAGAGAGAGAGAGAGAGAGAGAGAGAGAGGACATCTTTTTTTTTACTCTACAGTGCTAAAATAATAATGCTGCCAATCAGGAATACACACACACACACACACACACACACACACACATGGTGTCTCACACGCGAGAGACTTGGCGATGGGTCTTTTAGTTTTTTATTTCTTTAAACCTCGCTGTAGCTTAGCGTTTGCCAATGTGCCGCTTTGCCTTGTCACCGCATTAGCGGCGTTAGCGACGTGTCTCGGTTTGTACATCACATCAGGGAGGAACCAACGAGGGAGACCCTATATTCCCAACTCAGCAAGGAATTGATTGGGATCCAATTACAGTAAGACATTAGGAGTGTGGTTTTAATTGAGCCCAGACGGAACACTCGCCTATTTTCATTTTGTTCAAACGGCGTCGCCACGCCGACGGAAGGGACGAAAGGAGCAGCCAGCGAACTAGCTGCCTGCTGCTAGCTGCTAGCTGCTAGCCGCGTGCTCAAGATTCAAGATTTTTATTTGCCATTTGCAACAAGTACAATGGAATGCTTACTCCCCATTCCCTCACGCAGTATGAATTTCTAAAACCCAATACTTACCCAATACTATACACAATAAAAATGCAATAATAATAAGGTGACTGAAGGATGATATGCACATGTAAGAGCATTTTAAAGTGCCAGTAGGGCAGCAGCATCATGAATACAGTGCAGTACAGTGCAGTTACTCTAATGAGTCCAGAAAGTCCAGTATGATAGTGTAATGTAATATGGATGACAATGTTATGATAGTGGCAGCACTCCTAGCAGGTCAGTAGGCGCGCTGCTTGTGGATAAAAACTATCCTTGAACACAGCTGCTAGCTCTCCACCAACATCATCGAGGGTGCTCTATTTTGAAACAGTAATGGATATATACACATATATATATATATATATATATATATATATATATATATATATATATATATATGTATGGTGGGTCCGTGTGATTTCATCATCACGGCGACACCATAAATATGCCGACGTTCATTCCCATACACTTTTTTTAATGAGGTGTGCGAAGGTGCGAAATGAGAGAAACGTCTTTTGACAAGTGTGCAGATAATGGAGATTTTGTCAGACAGGCCCCTAAACTAAACTCACTCTGGAGACAATTAGACTTCAAAGTGCTGACAGTATCTTGGCAAACTGGACTGGACTAATAAAAGGATGGAGAGGCGGGAGGAGGGAGGCGCTGATCAACACAAGAAGAAGAAGAAGAAG
>CM051000.1:30795990-30950990 GCA_027704905.1 Muraenolepis orangiensis
TATTGTTCTATATATGATATATATATATATATATTCATCGTAAGCGTTTTGAGTACTTAGAAAAGCGCTATATACACTGAATATATTATTATTATTACATCTAAATCTGGAGGATTTAATTCTCTCCATACATGTAGCCAAGCCAAGTCCCAAAAGACTGAGCTATCCTGCCGCCCATTATTATTATATTGTCGTGATGGATACATAATGTCAATATTCCGTTCACGAAACGTCAGGATCTCCATGGGTTATGAACGCATCCAGGTAGCCAACAGACGGGGGGGGGGGGGGGGGGGGTCCTCGCCTGTGTTATGAGCATGAAACCGGCCAGGGAAGATTACCAGGATAAAAATAGATATTTTAATGGAACCATGCGAGAGAATGATAAAAAACTACCTCCACCAGGACGACGTATTACTGGTGACAAATGAGGCTCCCCCCGGTCCCTGGAACACACTATTGTGGGAACACAGGGGTGGGGGGGGGTGGGGGAGGGGGTGGGGGGGCGTAGCAGACGCATTGTTTGGGAGTAGCTAATTGTAAAAGTTCCCGATTTTCAGGTATTTTTTGTGGTCCAAATGTATTATTTTTTTTATTGCGGTTATCCCGGTAGCCTCGGTGGGAAGAGGTGCTCGTATGAGTCCCAGGCCTGTCGTCCCTGTGTGTCTACGGCGGCGGTGGCAATCAAAGCAGCCGCCTCCTCCTCCTCCTCCTCCTCCTCTCCTCCTCCTCCTCCTCCTCCTCTCCTCCTCCTCCTCCTCCTCCTCCTCCTCAGACTCAGACTGTCAGCGCCGTCTCACCTGCCAGGATGAAACTCAACCTCTTAAGCCGCGACCAAAAGGAGAATAATGTCCCTCGGCAGAGAAAAGGACGGCTTTAGGCTAAAGAAGAAGCCTCCAGGCTCATTGGCAGAAAAGCCACCGTGGATGAGAGGGAGAGCGAAGAAAGAGTCAATTAGGTGTCTCTTTCATTGTGAGGAGGGACCAGGGGCAATGGCCTTTACAAATGTTGTCAGGCTGTGCAAGAATAAGAATCAAGGGGTGGAGAGGTGGGGGGAAAGGGGGCATGACGGGCGGGTCCAGAGGCTAGGCCTAGGGCTCTGGTCATCCACCCCCCCCCCCCCCCCCGGACCAGAGAACCACAGAGGTGGACCGTTGAGACTTCTCTACCATAAGTCATGTCTCTCACACGCACGCACACACACACACACACACACACACACACACACCACAGAGGTGGACCGTCGAGACTTCTCTACCATAAGTCATGTCACACACACACACACACACACACACACACACACACACACACACACACACACACACACACACACACACACACACACACACACACACACACACACACACACACACACACACACACACACACGTGAAATGCATGGTGGCGTACCGCGGTGATGCAGAGCGGAGACACCAACATGAATAAGACATAAAAATTCAGCGGGACACACCAGCAGCCGCCCCTAAATCACTTTTAATCAAACAATGGCAAGGTGATGGATGCCTACCACTTTGTTGGAACAAACAAGCTTACAGACATTGGTGATTTAGACCTGTTTTTGTTTTGTTTTTGTTTTTTTCCCCCCCATTCGGTTCCTGCTGTTGTGCACAACTAAACACAGAACAAGGAGAAGGAGAGAGAGAGAGAGAGAGAGAGAGAGAGAGAGAGAGAGAGAGAGAGAGAGAGAGAGAGAGAGGAGAGAGAGAGAGAGAGAGAGAGAGAGAGAGAAAATAGGGAGCGCAAGAAAGAGAGAGCAAGAGAAAAAGAGAGAGAGAAAGGGGTAGAGAAAGAGAGAGCAACAGAGAGAGGGAGCGAGGAAAGCGAGAGAGAGAGAGAGAGAGAGAGCAACAGAGAGAGAGAGAGAGAGAGAGAGAGAGAGAGAGAGAGAGAGAGAGAGAGAGAGAGAGAGAGAGAGAGAGAGAGAGTGTGATTGGCATACACGAAAAACCATACTAATGAAAAAGGAATACTCTTGAGGGAGAATATTGCGCTGGCATTGACCCGGGGTGACTGTGACTTTGTCTTCCGCCTCTAATTCATTAACCACTCTTTCTCATCAGGTGCCCTGCTGCAGACGCTCTGCTGGAGCCTTTATAGGGGGGGGGGGGGGGGGGGGCTCCGGTGGCCGTGGTCCAGGCACCACGCTTGGCTACAGCAGGCGGGTGTTTGTGACTCCGGGCGCCAGGCGTGTCATCTAATCTACTCTTTTGTCAAGCGGCGGCATTGGAAGCCATTGTCTCAATGACCGCGTCGGTCTGCTCTCTGCGGTACCGCTGGCCGGCCCATGGGTAGCTGGGTGGGTGGGAGGGAGGGTGTGTGTGGGTGGGGGTGTGTGTGTGTGGGTGGGAGGGTGGGTGTGTGTGTGTGGGTGTGTGTGTGTGGGTGGGAGGGTGGGTGTGTGTGTGTGGGTGTGTGGGTGGGTGGGTGTGTGGGTGGGTGTGTGGTTGGGTGTGTGGGTGGGTGGGTAGGTGTATGGGTGGGTGTGTGGGTGGGTGTGTGGGTGGGTGGGTGTAGGTGTGTGGGTGTGTGGGTGGGTGTGTGGGTGGGTGTGTGGGTGGGTGTGTGGGTGGGTGGGTGTAGGTGTGTGGGTGTGTGTGTGGGTGTGTGGGTGGGTGGGTGGGTGTAGGTGTGTGGGTGGGTGTGTGGGTGGGTAGGTGTGTGGGTGGGTGTAGGTGTGTGGGTGTGTGGGTGGGTGTGTGGGTGGGTGTGTGGGTGTAGGTGTGTGGGTGGGTGTGTGGGTGTGTGGGTGGGTGTAGGTGTGTGGGTGTGTGGGTGGGTGTAGGTGTGTGGGTGGGTGGGTGTGTCGGTGGGTGGGTGTGTGTGTAGGTGTGTGGGTGTGTGGGTGGGTGTGCCGTGGCCTGTTCCTTCTATTCCTCATGGTTGAACACACGTGTTCATTGACTCGATGATGATCATTTTTTGTTGTAATTATTTTAGGTGTTTTTGTCCAATTGTTTTGCTTTTATACAACATAGTAGTAAATGTACCATTTGAGTTGATTGTGCATAGATTGTGTGGAAATACATACTTATATATGTATGTATTGTTCATTATGATGAAATCAGTTAACCTCTCAAATCACCTCGAGCATAGCCATTCGCCATTTAACGGCAATAGCCATTTAAATAGCCATGGCGACCCCGGTGCATTCTGGGACGTGGACAAGTCACTTGCCGTGAGATGAAAACTTGCCAAACTAAGACGGATGGTGACATGTTTTTGTCTTGTCAGCATTTTTTTTCTCCCTTTTGTTGTTGTTGCTGCTGCTGTTGTGGTGAGGGTGCACTCTCCTTCGCCCTCTTTTTTTTTGCATTTCAATAAATTGCTTTTTGGGGGCCAGACACTCGCTTTGTCGTCTTCTTCTGACGGCCGCAAAGCTTCCTTCTACCTGCGGGACGACCTCCGGCCCGTTCACTCATACGATTTGTCTGACATTATTGCCCTTCCCTGGATGCTTACAGACTTGTGGCAAACGGCGGAGCGTTGGTGTGCAGATGTGCACATTAAAGTACATTACATTAAAGAGTAATGACTCCACGTTCGTCTGCATAAAGGCTCTAATAGCCCCCCTCCCCCCGCTCTCCGAGGGAGCGCTATAAACACCATCTGGTGAGAGGAGGTGGTACCCGGACAGAGGGAGAGGTGAGTGAGTGAGTGAGTGAGTGAGTGAGTGAGTGAGTGAGTAAGAGAGTGAGTGAGTGAGTAAGAGAGTGAGTGAGTGAGTAAGAGTGAGTGAGTGAGTGAGTAAGAGAGTGAGTGAGTAGAGAGTGAGTGAGTGAGTGAGTGAGTAAGAGAGTGAGTGATTGAGTGAGTAAGAGAGTGAGTGAGTGAGTAAGAGTGAGTGAGTGAGTGAGTGAGTAAGAGAGTGAGTGAGTGAGTGATTGAGTGAGTGAGTAAGAGAGTGAGTGAGTGAGTGATTGAGTAGAGAGAGTGATTGAGTAATAGAGTAAGAGTGAGTGAGTGAGTAAGAGAGTGAGTAAGAGAGTGAGTAAGAGTGAGTGAGTGAGTGAGTGAGTAAGTGAGTAAGAGAGTGAGTGAGTGAGTGAGTGAGTGAGTGAGTAAGAGAGTGAGTGAGTAAGAGAGTGAGTGAGTGAGTGAGTAAGAGAGTGAGTGAGTGAGTGAGTGAGTGAGTGAGTAGTGATGAGAGTGAGTGAGTGAGTGAGTGAGTGAGTGAGTGAGTGAGTGAGTGAGTGAGTAAGAGAGTGAGTGAGTGAGTAAGAGAGTGAGTGAGTGAGTGAGTAAGAGAGTGAGTGAGTGAGTGAGTGATTGAGTGAGTAAGAGAGTGAGTGAGTGAGTAAGAGTGAGTGAGTGAGTGAGTGAGAGAGTAAGAGAGTGAGTGAGTGATTGAGTGAGTGAGTAAGAGAGTGAGTGAGTGAGTAAGAGAGTGAGTGAGTAAGAGAGTGAGTGAGTGAGTGAGTGAGTGAGTGAGTGAGTGAGTGAGTAAGAGAGTGAGTGAGTGAGTGATTGAGTAAGAGAGTGAGTGAGTGAGTAAGAGAGTGAGTGATTGAGTAAGAGAGTGAGTGAGTGAGTAAGAGAGTGAGTGAGTGAGTAAGAGAGTGAGTGAGTGAGTGATTGAGTAAGAGAGTGAGTGAGTGAGTGAGTAAGAGAGTGAGTGAGTGAGTGAGTAAGAGAGTGAGTGAGTGAGTGAGTAAGAGAGTGAGTGAGTGATTGAGTAAGAGAGTGAGTGAGTAAGTGAGTGAGTAAGAGAGTGATTGAGTAAGAGAGTGAGTGAGTGAGTGAGTGAATAAGAGAGTGAGTGAGTGAGAGTGAATAAGAGAGTGAGTGAGTGAGTAAGAGAGTGAGTGAGTAAGAGAGTGAGTGAGTGAGTGAGTAAGAGAGTGAGTGAGTGAGTGAGTGAGTAAGAGAGTGGGTGAGTGAGTAAGAGAGTGAGTGAGTAAGAGAGTGAGTGAGTGAGTGAGTAAGAGAGTGAGTGAGTGAGTGAGTGAGTGAGTGAGTGAGTGAGTGAGTAAGTGAGTAAGAGAGTGAGAGAGTGAGTGAGTGAGTGAGTGAGTGAGTAAGAGAGTGAGTGATTGAGTGAGTGAGTGAGTAAGTGAGTAAGAGTGAGTGAGTGAGTGAGTGAGTAAGAGAGTGAGTGAGTGAGTAAGAGAGTGAGTGAGTGAGTAAGAGAGTGAGTGAGTGAGTAAGAGAGTGAGTGAGTGAGTGAGTGAGTAAGAGAGTGAGTGAGTGAGTAAGAGAGTGAGTGAGTAAGAGAGTGAGTGAGTGAGTGAGTGAGAGAGTGAGTAAGAGAGTGAGTGAGTGAGTGAGTAAGAGAGTGAGTGAGTGAGTGAGTGAGTAAGAGAGTGAGTGAGTAAGAGAGTGAGTGAGTGAGTAAGAGAGTGAGTGAGTGAGTAAGAGAGTGAGTGAGTGATTGAGTGAGTAAGAGAGTGAGTGAGTGAGTAAGAGAGTGAGTGAGTAAGAGTGAGTGAGTGATTGAGTGAGTAAGAGAGTGAGTGAGTGAGTAGAGAGGAGTGAGGAGTGAGTGAGTGAGTAAGAGAGTGAGTGAGTAAGAGAGTGAGTGAGTGAGTGAGTGTGATTATTATATTAACATCTGTATACACGCAAGAAAAACAAGTAATTAATCACGCAGAAGATAAAAAGCCAGCCTTCCAGCGTAAACGCCTGAATAACCAGCCATACGGGACAGTGGTAACAGTTTGGAGAGAATTTACAATTCACGGTACACCGGTTTTTATGTCATTATTTCTTTTTTTTACAAAACTGTACGCCACGATATACGGTACTTGTCAGATGCTTTCCGATGATCCTCTGCGTCCATAAAATAAACAGTATATCTATAAAATAATATATCTTGCACGGTGAGAGCATTGCAATGTTCCCGGCCCATGGCGAATGAACAGAGGAGTGCCCCGTGCCTTAGGCTGTAGGAACACAGCGGGGGGGGGGGGGGGGGGGGTCCTGCCCGGAGGCGCATGGTGAGCGTGTGGGTTTTCCTCGGGCCGGTACGGCTGGAGGTAATCCTACAGCCGTTTACAAGGCCAGCTAATTAACTGAGCGTACGCTTCAAAGCAAGCCGCCTTGTTAGCGACGAGGAGGGCCACAGATGGAGGCTGCAGAAGCCTAGGCGAGGTGGCAATGAGGGGCGGAAGTTTATTAAACCCGCTGGCCTGAGGGGGGGGGGGGGGGGGGGGCGGGGGACCGGGCCGAGAGAGAGGGAGGGAGGGAGGGGTGTGTGTGAGAGAGAGAGAGAGAGAGAGAGAGAGAGAGAGAGAGAGAGAGAGAGAGAGAGAGAGAGAGAGAGAGAGAGAGAGAGAGAGAGAGAGAGAGAGAGAGAGAGAGAGAGAGTGTGTGTGTGTGCGTGTGTCTCTCTTGTTTTGCCAGCGCCGCGTCTCCTGCCTCTCGACTCCAGCTCCACGGTACCTCCCAGCTCCCAAACAGGGCCTCAATTAAAAAGTCCTCTGATGTCTGGTAACTGACAGAGACTCCATCACCTCCACACGCCTCTCTCAATCCCAGCTGCCATTAAGATGTCGGAGGCAGACCGGACTATTGATTTTTTTTTGTCGTTGTTTTTTTCCCTGTTTTTTTTTTTGGGGGGGTTGGGTGGTGATGGTGATGGTAGTGGGGGGGGGGGGGGTGATGGTGATGGTAGTGGGGGGGGGGGGGGTGGTAGGTTGCAGTTAAAAAAAAAAAGTTGTGTTCTCTTTCATTTTTAATTAGCTTTTAAAACAAGAGCTAATGGCGAGACGTCCAGAACGTGTAGCGGGGAATTGCTAGTGACACCTCTCTCGGCCGGGGTCTCTCCACGGCCTATCTGGCCGGCTGATTAAGAGGCGCTAGATGGACACGGCCCCATAGAGATGAGCGCGGAGAAGAACCAGTCGCGCGCCCATCTGACCCCGAGTTTGACCCACTGCCCAATCACCCAAATGGTGATTGAGCGAATCTACAGTACACCCTAGCTACCTGTGGTACGGGTACCCATAGTCATTTCATTGTGATATCACAGCTACCCAAAATAGCAGCATCTCTATTACCTAGTTTACGATTCACGGGGCATTACACGACATACCTGCGCAGGACACGATTTACCTTATAACCATAAAACAATCAGAATCACGGAAATCATCTCTGATACATAATATTATGTTATATATATATATATATAAATTACATTATTCCATAACCTAGGAGTCAAACGTATATTGACAAACAGCAGTTCCAAGTTAGCAGACTAGTGTTCGTAAATTGAGAACACACCAATATGCCAGCGGTTCTTCTAGAGTGATCTCCGTACTCGAGGCGAGCCGTACGGTGTGTTTGACAGAGCATGGCGCCATTAAAAGTGCGAGCTTGGACCTCCCTATAGAGAACCATTGAAGTGTTCGCTGCAGGTTGCCTTAAGAACTCCTGTGTTGCATCAGCATACATTTAAGAGGATGGGGGAAGACGCTCGGTGAATATAAAGGTTCAGGTGTTCTAAACGCACAGGCCAAACCGGATGGGGGCGGATGTGCGTCCTTCGTTGGTCAGCCACACACACACACACACACACACACACACACACACACACACAAAAAGGGCAGTTTCATAGATTAAAACGCAAAATAGTTAAACTTGTTTTTATGGGGGTTGCTTGATATTCCACTAGATCCACGTGAGCGTTTCACAATTCTTTCATTGCAGTGTTCTGCTGGCAGATTCCATTTTTGGGTTTTTTTTCATGGTATTCTTGGTTTTTAATTTCCCGATCTTCCGTGGCGACGACAACCTCTCACTGCGGGAGCATCGTTAGACAAACACATCCACGCCTCCCGCGGCGCTGGTTGGACTTTGATTGAAACCCCGCCCGTTATAACGCCTCTGTTTGTTTCTGCATGTGTTTGTGGGGTTTTTTGTCTATTACTTATTTTGTTGACATTGGTATGGCTATTATACAGTTTGGTTTAAATTACTATTTTGTTCTCGATGCCATTAGAGAGCAAAAAAAAAACCCTGGCTTGCCAAAATAAAAGCCTTGCATTTTGTCAAACCAGATTGCGCTTTTTCGGGTTTGTCTTAAAAGCCTCAAATGTTCATCCATAAGTCTTCATATCTGAACAAATATCTAATCCTTATTTATACAAAACACTTAATACAAGCCCGACCATACAACACAAAGCATTACATTCTAGCCAAGAACATAGAAGCACTTCTGTGAGTACACACATCATGCTAGTTGCCTTGCCCGCTGCAGCGTTACAAAGGAGAATATACAGCGACAGCAAAACCTTTAAAATACATGCTTCTGTTTCTCTTGCCTCTGGCTCTATTTATATAATATTATTTATTATAAAGCAGCATTTCTCATTTTCCTGTGCTGCGGTCTTTGGTGGTAGACGGGTTGGGACGGATGAATATTCTTAAACGCAATGGGAGAGAGCGCCTCAGCGAGAGAGTGTTGAGGCGCTCAGCTCTAAGCAGCTTTCTGTAGAAGGACAAACGCAGTAAACACTTAAACACAACACAATCATAGTCATGATAAAGGAATAATAGAAAACCGCCCGGTTCAAGGCCATTGGGGGATGTTGTTTTTAAATTTTAATGAGACTTTAAACTAAGTAAGTCGTCTTCCTGACATCCAACACTTTAAAGCCGATTGGGATTTGAAATGAAGTTTGAATTTCCTGCTGCACAATTCAGATTAAGACAAATCCGCAGAGTCTTCAAGGAAGCCTCAAAGATAGCCCACACATTGGAGGCATTGGAGGAAATATAATATAAAGTATTTAAATTGGCAATCTATTGCGGAAACTATATTAATGTAAACCTACGGGTATTTTCTTTACATTGACTTCCATGGCTGACTGTTTTTAATGCAGCATGGAGGAACCAGTGAGAATGATGTAAGGCTGATATTCAGCCACAATGCCCACTCCGGTCTTACCTTGAGCAAGGCACATAACATTCACATATTTTCCCGCAATATCTATGCACATAGACAAATACATTCATATTCACATTGAAAATGATGTCTGTAGCAACCTATTTTGTCGGACATTTGCCAAATCACAAGTCATAATAAAAAAATATATGTTATTAATATATATTTACAGTTGTGCGTTGGATACATATTACAAAAACAACGTTCAAAGCACAAACTGCTTCATCAATATTTCTTCTGCTTGAAAATGGGCTGTCTATGCAGTAGAAAGGTGCAACAACAATTGGTGCTACAAAGCTGTATACTATACTATACTATACTATACTATACTATAATATAGGTGAAAATGAGCAAGGGTACGTAATATAGTTTAGTTTGTACCACAGCCCTAGAGCCGGCAAAAGTCCGCCTTGTGGGAAAATTTACTGGCGCACCCAACAACACCACCAAATGAATTTAGATTACAATATTTTGGCAATCACATAGGATTTGCTTGACGAGAAGTATGTGTTTGCACCCCTAGTGGACAAGAAGTGAACACATGGCTTCTTCATCCTCCCCAAGGGTGTAGTAAGTATTAGTTTTAATCTACTGGCTCTGGAAATGATTTATAGTTATCATTTAGAAGTTCAGCCTTGTTCAGTAACCTCATAAGATGGCGTGAGGAGAGTGACTCGGCAAAAGGTTTAAGTGTAGGGCAACAATCTGTCTACCATGGCCAGAGAATGACTATTTTCTGTGGCCACACACACACACACACACACACACACACACACACACACACACACACACACACACACACACACACACACACACACACACACACACACACACACACACACACACACACACACACACACACACACACACACACACACACACAGAATAAGAAGAAGAAGGCTGTCTGCTGGAATTAAACACAGCTGACAAAACCCTAATGAAGGTCAGAGCAGAAAGTTTATTTTCCCACGGACCGTTTGTAATGAGCTACTGCTTGCCGGGCCTCGGGAGACCTAGTCGAAAACATGATAGTGACCTGAAGGGGGTGTTGGGTCATCACCACCCACACCGCCTTCATCGCCCTCCCTTTCCCCCCCGTTCATCTGTCTAAAGTGGCCCATGAGTCACATGATCTTCAGCACCACGTCTATCCTTGGCTGATCCCCTGGTATCTATGTATAAGTATCCCTACAAGTCTTTATTGACAAAATTTCTGCATGATCATTTTTGTAAAAGGTTATTTAGGTCAATTGCTTTGCTTTTATATGGCATTAAAGTAAATATACCATTTGTGTATAGATTGCGTGTGAATACATACTTATGTATGTGTTGTAGGGCTGCCCCCGATTAGTCGACCAACGATTGATTAATCGACCAAAGAGTCATTAGTCGATCAAGTTTTCATTGGTCGTTTTCTAAATTAAATAAAAATTCTGACACATGTCTGTCTGACACGTGACAGAGGACACGTGACAGAGGACACGTGACAGAGGACACGTGACAGAGGACACGTGACAGAGGACAGTGAGCCCGCACCAAAGAAGCGAAGGGAAAAGCAGCAGGAGATATCAATGCTGATGTCTTCTGGTGAAGAGCAACAGGCGGAAGCTGAGAACCATGAAATGAAGACACACATGGAGGACCCAACCAAGTCTATATTTATTGATTAGTTTGTTTATACAACTTATATTTATTTGACATTGTTAAAAGAAACGAAAAATATAGTTTAAATTTAGTTTTTTTTAACAAAAGAACATGTTTTTTAACATGTTTTTACTCATCGTTTGTTTCATAAAGTTACTGTGTTGGTTTTAAAAGTTCATAAGGTGTGTGACGTTGAAGTTAGTTGCTGTGTTGTGTTGAAATAAATTAACAAAATGTTCATGTCTTCTTGTTGATCTGAATATTGAAAATTGAAAATTCAGAATCATCATTTAATGACTTAATGCCGGTGTCGTTAAACAGGCGGCTCGTTTCATCACCACATTAGTGCGCATGCGCATCATTAGTCGACCATTAGTCGATTAATGTCCTTCACTGACGACCATTGGTCGACCATTAGTCGATTAATGTCCTTCACTGACGACCATTGGTCGACCATTAGTCGATTAATGTCCTTCACTGACGACCATTGGTCGACCAGGAAAATCTTTGGTCGGGGGCAGCCCTAATGTATTGTTCATTATGAATCAATCGGTTAACCTCTCATCTTGGGCATCGCCGTGGCTATTTAATGGAAATAGCATTTTTAAATAGCCATGGCAACCCCAGTGCATTCTGGGAGCTTACAAGTCACTTGTTTTTTAAGTTGGGCAAAAAACAGCGGTGTAGTACACACGTCACGCAGGTTTACGCCGTATAGCCAAGAAGAAAATCTCCTGGATTTTCGTAAAACAACTTGCTCATGGATACGTAATTATAATTTTTTTTATAATTATAATTATAATTTATTTTTTATTTTTTTAACTGCGATGAAATACCTTGTGCCGGGAAACGCATCGCACCTTAATTCACGCGTCCATACATAAAATTCCCCCCCGTGTGTTACGAAGCGTAGAACGTGGTACGGCCATAGTAGTGTCGCATACTAAATGAGATTTGAAAATGGAAGCAAACTACACTCTTTTCTTGGTGTTTTCATAAGCCTGGCCCTGAAGCTACCGCCACTTTGGAGGACACCGCAGATGACACTACAGTTACCACAGGGAAAAAAGGTGCCCGACGCTTATGTTACAACCTGCAAGTGAAAGTCGCATACAAGTTAGCCAATATTACTAGGGGCTAATTAGCAGGGGATCGTTATGTATATGATATATGTATATGTATATGATATATGATATATGTCGCTAGGCTCTGTAATCACATCTCATGGCTTCTCCTATCACTGCTATGCAGATGACACTCAACAGTTTCTCTCCTTTCCCCCCTCAGAAACCCAAATCGCAACACGCATCTCTAAATGCCTGGCCGACATCAGCAGATGGACAGCCGCCCACCACCTGAAGCTCAACCTTGACAAGACTGAGCTCCTCTTCATACCGGGGAAAGACTGCCCTCAGATGGACCTACTGGTCACCATCGAGAACACCCAAGTCTCCCCCTCAACCACAACAAGAGACCTTGGTGTGGTGGTAGATGACCAGCTGTCCTGCAATGCCAACGTCACCGCGGTGGCCCGATCTTGCAGAATTGCCCTCTACAACATCCGCAGGATCCGGCCCTTCCTCACACGTGAAGCGGCGCAGATCCTGGTCCAAGCGCTCGTCATCACCCGCCTCGACTACTGCAACTCTCTCCTGGCGGGACTCCCCGCCTGTGCAACCAAGCCCCTCCAACGCATCCAGAACGCAGCAGCACGCCTGGTATTCAACCTACCGAAATTCTCCCACGTGACCCCTCTCTTCCGCGATTTCCACTGGCTTCCGGTAAATGCTCGCATCAAATTCAAGACTCTGGTGCTGACCTTTAGGGCAGTCAATGGAACTGCCCCAGCCTACCTCCAGGCGTTGGTCAAACCCTACATCCCAGCCAGAGCGCTCCGCTCAACTTCTGCCAGGCGACTTGTTCGACCTTCACTGATGACAACCAAACATCGCTCGTCCAAGACCCAGCTCTTCACGGCTCTGGCTCCACAGTGGTGGAGTGAACTCCCGTCTCATGTCAGGACGGCAGAGTCCCTCGCCAGCTTCCGCAAGAGACTCAAGACCCACCTGTTCAGAGTCCACCTGGACTCTCCTTGAACCCTCCTTCTCCTTTGTGAAACCCCTAAACTTGCTTAAGTCCTGACATTAATAGCTCTTAGCATGTTGTATATGTTAGCAAGTGTATATCCTTAATGTTGATAACACGCTCTTATCACAGCTACTTAAGCAGGTGACCTAGCAGTACGAAATTGTGTTATTCATCTTGTTAATATGAATACTTGTGAACTGCTCTATTTTTATGTTTGCGTACCTCAGTGTTATGCTATTGTCTGCTTCAACTAATGTACACCTTGTAAGTCGCTTTGGATAAAAGCGTCTGCCAAATGCCCTAAATGTAAATCTAAATGTAAATATACATTGAATTATTTTGACTGCAATATTTAGTGTTACTGAAGTTAGCTAGTTTGTGTGTGTGTGTGTGTGTGTGTGTGTGTGTGTGTGTGTGTGTGTGTGTGTGTGTGTGTGTGTGTGTGTGTGTGTGTGTGTGTGTGTGTGTGTGTGTGTGTGTGTGTGTGTGTGTGTGTGGTGTGGTGTGTGTGGGTGTGTGTGTGTGTGTGTGGGTGTGTCTGTGTCCAGCAGTCAACAATGTTTTGATTGCGCTGTTTATCTCCTTGTTCCTTTTGAATGAGAAATTCAGAAACATGAAAATATGGAAATGAGAGTATAGTTGATTCATAGTCATTTCAGACTTAACAACATTAAATGACTGTATGGCAAACATGATATCAATCAGATAGTTGGAGCTATTGAATGGAACCTTTGTGAGAGTGGATTCTGTCTCCTTTTCATGCATTGGTTAGCCGTAGTGCGAACATTGTAAACATGAAGTACTTTTGAGTAGGTGATATTATTAATATAGAATATACAAAAATGACGACTTGTATGATTAGGTTAGTCATGATTTTGTTTTCTTCCAGGTAAAAATAATGCACAATTCAAATGGTTAGAAACCTTTGTGTTATTTTAGATGGAAAAGTGGAACGTCCTTTTTGGCTATTATGCCCTTTTGACAAGGCTACATCTCTCAGCCACACGTTGACCATAATTGTCAATGTGAAAGCCTCTGTAGATCTACCCACTCTTGAATTTGTGTTTCTAGAGCTGGTTGAGCTACAAAGCCAAAGAACAGATTGCAAATAATTCAGAACTCTGCTGCCCGGATCATCACCCGCACTAACTCATCTGACCACATCACCCCCGTTCTCATTCAACTACACTGGCTTCCTGTGCGCTACCGAATTGACTATAAAAACCTTTTACTCACCTACAAAGCTCTCCACAATCTAGCCCCCATCTACATCACTGACCTCCTTCAGGAGTACACCCCCTCCCGCACCCTCCGCTCTTCCTCCGTTGGCCTCCTCCCCGTCCCCAGCTCACGCCTCAGCACCATGGGGGCTCCAGCTCTCAGTCACTCAGCTCCCAGACTCTGGAACTCCCTGCCACTACACATCCCACAGTCTGATTCTAACAACTTACAAAACCCAACTAAAAACCCATCTGTTTAAACTGGCATATCCCTTATAAACTGTACCATGTGTTTCTTGTAAGTTTACTTCCTGTTGTTTGTCTTGTTTTAAACCCTGCGGACACTTCGTGAAGTCCACTGTTTTTATGTTACTGTAGCATATATGCTCTGTAAGGTGTCCTTGGGTGTCTTGAAAGGCGCCCCACAAATAAAATGTATTATTATTATTATTATTATTATTATTATTATTATTATTATTATTATTATAGGAAGCCCTATTTAACTGTTTGGACACTGCAGGATTCAGTGAAGAGTGGCTTAAAAATAACCAGCCAGTGCCATGTTAGGCAAGAACTTTGGTGTGTCAACCAGGCTGACTGCAAGGCACCTGTGGAGTGTGTGTGGTTGGTGGCTGGTTTAAGCAGCTACCAACAGCAGGCTGATTAGACTTTAGGTCTGCTGGGTGAGGCTGCACAGCTGTCGGACCTTGGTAATCAAGGCCCATAGCTTAAACCAGCTACCACCACACACATTTGGATGAGTTTCTGTCAAGCAACCCCTTCAAAGCATGCCTGGAGAAGATTCACAATTTCTACAGTCAGTACAAAAACATTTATGGGAACTTCTGGAAGCAGCGCAATAAGTGGGCTCACAACTTCTGAGAATTGGCAGAGGTTGCAGTGCCCAGCAGCTTCCATGGTCCATAAAGGCTGTGTGGAGGTCATATGAAGCACTCAACACATTTTGAAAAATGCTGCGAGAGGCCCAACAAGATATATCCAAGGCAACCGTACAAAGGCCTGGCACATCGTATGCAAAGCAAGGAATTTTTTGGTGACCTTGGACTGAACTAGCAAACCTTTCTCAGCAACTCCAGGCCCATTCAATCACACTTTTGAAAGCAGAACAGCTTCTGAAGTGCACCATCTGAGTGCTGGCATCATTCAAAGACTCTCCAGGAGGGAAATCAGAGGAGGCATTGAAAGCACCGGTTTAAGGACATTTCAGATTGGTTTCCCTTAAATCCAAATGCAAAGCTCACACCAATCAATGCGAAGCAGTTCCTACAAAGCCTGATCAACAACATGGAGAAGCGCCTCTCATTTGAAGGTGATGAGCAACTGGCCATCAACAACTGGCATGCAGCATGGTCACAAGTGAATCGAAGTGTGCAGGCGATAAAATATTTGTGAAGAGCAAGCAGTTAATGGTATGAGAGGTTTCCCACACAGTGAGCCTGAATGCCTTGAACCACTCATATGATGCATGCACTGTGAAAGAGCTCTCAATGTATGCACAAGAGATCTATAATGTTGATGCCCAATCATGTGATGATGATCTGCAGCGATGGGCCCCCTGTAAGTCATTTCCAGCCAAGCAAGTACGTGACAAGATGGTTGGCAAGGGTGACAAACTATGGATGTATGGTGGTTTGTAATGCTTGTGTGTGTGTGTGTGCCATCGCTCTGCCACGCAGGCAAGGAGGCAAAGCATACCTCAGATGCCGGAGTTCAAACATAATTGGAAAGACTACCACGCTAGTCAGCCCCTCTCCCCCAATGAACATTATGCTGCTGCTCTGTAGTGATCACACCCCTCCCCATCTTACCCGAACCCAAGGACCCTGCCAGGAAGACACTGGACCAAGTGGAACGGGAGATGGGCCATCTGTAAGTGTTCCTTTCTTTTTCCAGGGTTGGCCACTACACAGCGAACCAAGTAGGCATAATATGATGATATTTTCAGCCTTCATATATTAAGGAGTTCGGTCTCTGGAGATAATTTGTCTTGCAGCAGTTCTTGGATGCTTCCCCCTGCATTTAATCTGATACTTGGCCTACGTTTGACAATGGTTTAGAAGATAAGTGAACATACTGTTCTAAAGTGTGTAGTTTGAAGTGCTTGTGGAGTTATGGACCACTTTCTGTTTGTGTCCTCACTGCCAAGTTCATAATATTTTGCCATAAATTAGCGTTTGTGACAGAACAGCAGGAATGTTCACTGTTAATACAGTAAACACTGATGATAATACTAAGCTCTAAATGTCTAAATGGTAAAGTCTTGTGTTGCTTAAAATAAATTGCTGACAACTCATGTCCATACATTCAGAATGCTTGCAATTATGTGTGGACGCATGTACTGTATGCATGAGTGAGTGTGGTAGTGCTTATAGGGGGATGAGTGTAAACGAGGCTGGGAGGGAATCATCACAGCATACCCACTACAATAAACTAGACTACACCACTGGCAATAAAGCAAATTAAGTGTCCTCGTTATAATGTCAGTAGATTTTGTGGGATTGATCATTCAAAATGTTCATGTTTGTTTGTTTTTCTTCTCCTACAGAGGGCTTACACGGTAAGTGACATGCTCTCCTCTGGGAAAACACCAGCCACACCTAACACTCCATTGAACACTTGATAATCAATTACTGGTCTCTGAGGCTATTGGGAGAACAAACTACATATCTTGGAAACCAGCTTAATCTCCCCACAACTTCTAATTGAAAAGACATTACATTTGTGAGACAATGGTCCTTTTTCTGTCTAGTCAGCCTTTGCTTTGTATTTTTTGGACACCCAGAATAAAGCAATTTACAGAGGTTGCAACCATCTTTTGCCAGGCAATAATTCATGGTCTTATCGAGTGCAGAGTTTAACATCAAATAAATGGATATGAATAATTAAACAACTAACCTTTGAAGGTGTGCCCAGCTATTTGTTGGTGGCAATACATTTTACCAATGAGTCTAAAACACTGAAATTAATATGATTTCATAAAGCCAAGGCAAGGGCCAAACTAGCATAAACCAATCCCTGTAAGAGGATTTAGTATTAGCAACCTTTCATCAAGCTGGCAAGGCCCCTATGGGCTTCAATTGTGTGTATGTACTTTCTCGATGGTTAGCTCCTCTTAGGAGTATAGGGTTGGACTATAAAGAGTGCTGTAAACGCAGAACAATTTCTTACATTTATTTTATAAAAAAAATAACTATTGTATTGAAATACGGGTAGGCAATGTGCAATTACGGGCATAGTGATGTCACAAATTTGTCAAGCATACTGTGGTCCAATTATATGCAAAGATATGCAAACCATCCGATTTCTAATTTCAAGAGCTAAGAGATGGGGTGTATAATATGTGAATGGATGGTCCATTTTAATTAGCATATTCATATATCTTTGCATTTTCAATGAGAGAAAATTGAGGAATAGAGGCTCAGCAGCTAAATAACCGTCATAAATATATAATAGTTTAATATGACATATTAAAGTCATTAGTAGTTTAAGAATGCTTCATAGGGTAAACATTTTGTGTACAACGGGGCTGTCAAGTCAACATAATTACATCATAGATTGTAAACATTGTGAGAAAATGAAGATATGGTCGCTTCTTGCCAGCTAAAGCGTAGTGGATGAGATGCCTTGGGGACAGGGAGACAGCACTCATAGAGCTCTCATCATCAATCCATCATCAATGATCTCTAGTGTCATTTGATGACACTAGATGATCACTAACATTTACTCATACATTTCATTTCTGTATAGTGGACAGGTAAACACAGGTAAACACCATGATCCCCTCCATCCCTCCATGGGAACAGCGCTCCACCTGCAAATGCCAGAGGCACACATACTCTCCTTCCAAAACCAGGACACACGACTCAGATCTACAACCCAGTTCCCAAAAATCCTAAACATGAAAATATTTAGGAAAAAAGACCGTATGGCACAGAAAGAGAGAGAGAGAGAGAGAGAGAGAGAGAGAGAGAGAGAGAGAGAGAGTAAGGAGGAAAATAAATCCCAGCACAAAAGGAGTGGAGGTCTTTATTTGACTTGATTGTACAGTTCTACAAGAGCAATGCACTGGGGCAAGAACCGGCCACCCATCAATCCCTCAGAAGCCGCTGAGCACCAGACTGAGAGCATGACAAATAATATAGCAGGGGCCATAACACGGGGATAACCCCGCCCCCGCTGCCCGCGTCCCAGAGGAGAGACGCGCAAAAATCATAAGAGCAGTGACAGCGGGAAGTGGCCCGGCTTAATAATCGTGATATGGAATAATGTGCTTACAAAGCTGCCACGGCTGCAGACCTGAATTTATTTTAGATTGCCTGCCATTACTTCCTGTCCTCATTTGGTTGTTTTTCCCCCCAGCTGGGCTCCCGATAAGACAGGGCCCGCATTCAGCCCGGAGGACGGCGAAGGCCACGCTGGACGCTAATTAATACGGCGTTCCGTCGAGGAAGCTCGGCCGCCCTGCTACTCTGCTGACAACGGATTCATTTATACTGCTGTTCTCCTACTCCTCTGGAGGCTTCGTTAATTGAATTTAAATGAGGGCGGTGAATGGGGCCTGAGTAGCAGTGAAGGACCACTGCAGCGGGCTGCAGAATCGCCGCAAGGGTTGTTTTTTTTGGGGGGGAGGGGAGGAGGAACAGCTCTTCTTAAAGTTGAATGACTTGATCGTCTGTGGGAGAGGAAAAGGGTGGCGCTTGACGGAGTGAATTACATCTCGAATTCCGATTTGAGATGGAGTAATGAGCACGTCCGTCCGTCCGTCCCGTGAACTAGCTCAAACGTAAGGTGGATTCACACTGTGTCATGCCGCCCGCTATTTCATTTGACCTACGACCTAGGCCAATGTACAAGAAGTTAACACGGACACCAAGTTCAATTGAGATTTGCAATTTTCCACAGGGAATCTATCTACAAGCACAATCAAATTGGGAACATAAGGCTTGAGTGAGCCTACTAAGCAGTGGCAGGTACCAATTTAGAAAGCATTGCGGCGTCAAGACCCCACGCTGTGGCACTGATTATAACGTGGAGGTTGAAGAACAGGACAAAGCGAAGCAGGCCGACATCCAATGAAGTAGAAAAAAAATGATTAACACAGTGGCACATGCATTCTTTATCACCTGGAGGGTGTCATCACAGAGGAGCGCCTTAAGTCTCTCTCTGTCCCAGTAATTACACTTTATGTTTATAAAAAAAGAGCCCTGAGTGAAGTCATTCAGCGGTCTTACACAAGGCTCCCGATGGTGACCTTGTTGAGTCGTGTCATTTTAATGTCTTTTTTTGACTTAAGTTGTCGTTGAGGTACTGTAAACGTAAATGATAAATGGACTGCCTTTATATAGCACTTTTCTGATCTGGCCGCTCAAAGCGCTTTACAATACTGCCTTACATTCACCCGCTGACAGCAGTGTCAAACATGCAACCAATAGCCACCTTGTTGGGAGCAGTTAGGGCTAGGTGGACACCACGGCACTTAACCTAACCCTGGGAGGAGCCAGGGATCAAACCAGCACCCGGACGGTTGCCAGACAATCGCTAATCTACCTCCGGAGCCACTGCCAATCAAAAAAGGTTAATAGATAGAGAAAAAGCAAGATCACATCTGCATTCCACACCCCGTGCACCAGGATCAATGGTGCATGGAAGAGGACATGTCATTGGGAAATACAGTTCATTTGATATGATATACTGTACTAGACACTAGCAGCTGTTTGCGTAGCACAGGCAACACAAACAAAGAGGAAAGGGAAAATGTAACCTTGACGAACACCATGGCTGGAGCGGTTGGTCTACGAGGACAGTCTACTATGTTAACAGATATTTTAGGAGGGCGTCAGCCAACTCATTGAATAAAAGGGGTCATTTCGTATTTATAGACCATTTAAAATTGCATTGGGAATGTTATTAACGCAAATTCTACAAGTCATGAAGTTTCAGGGCATTTTGCCTATGAATTGATCCTATTACTATTTATTAAATGGTGAAAGTGATACTTTCCCTATTGTAAACGGTACGGTGGAATAAAAGCCAGTAGAACAGAGGCCAGCCTGAAAGGTGAGGCAGGACTTTGGATCTCTGTTGGGAGAACATTTTAACACCACTTGACCGAAGTGGAGGTGTTGGACTAAAAGTACGAGTGATGGAAAGATCCAAACTTTAAAAAGGTGCCCAAAAAGGAAGGACTTGTTTCCAATTACTAAGGATAAATAGCAGTTGGAAATATAAGTTACCCTCTCCTTCGGTTGTCACTTTAAAATGTGTTTTGCACCATCCGCAACATGCATATATATACATTAGACAAATAATTGTTATTTTTTATTGTGTGTAGTATTTTTATAGCATAGTGTTGTTTATAGTGTATAGTATATAGTATGTAGTGTTTTTTCTAGTATAGCATTGTATAGTATAGTGTAGTGAGTGTAGTATAGTATAGTATAGTTAACTATACTTAGTTGTCACATAAAAAAAAATGTATTAATCATTTTCATGGCTGCCTCCTTGAAATGTGTTGACCTCAATTATCAGCCATGTAGAAACGTAAAGGATATCAGACCTCTGCATTTTAAATGGGAGTGTGGGTGAAACACTACAGGGGGGAAAAAGGGTGAAATGTCTTAAAGACCAGAACCAGAGCCGCAGGATAAGGGGCCACTATGTCATTCCTCTGACTCCTGATAGTCTGGCCCGCCGCCGCAACACTCTGAGCTCAGCAAACACCCCTGTCTCCTTATCTCCTGCTCTGTCATCATCTTTTCAACCCTCCTCCTCTTCCTCCTCCTCCTCCTCCTCCTCCTCCTCCTCCTCCTCCTCCTCCTCCTCCTCCTAGCCAAGCTCTCCATCTCACACCCCTCAATCTCCCTTCTATTGCCCCCCTCTTTCCTTCCACTAATCGGTCTTGATCTCGACCCGCTTGTCGTAGACGCTGTGCCAGCGATGTGGTGCCGGCCTGGGGCTAGACGGATCCAGCGCCATACGAGGACACGCACCTGAACGCCGACGTCACGCACCAACAGCAGAGCTACCAAACGTCACCCCATGTGTCAACGAGACGCTATACAAATGCGCCCAGTGAATATGTATTCCATGATGTTTGGGCAATGAAGTCAACCTCATTTTGTCACAGTTCTTAAAAGAATACAGGTGTGAAATTCTATCCTATGGAGTGCACACACACACACACACACACACACACACACACACACACACACACACACACACACACACACACACACACACACACACACACACACCACACACACACACACACACACACACACACACACACACACACACACACAGGGCCGCGTCCTCAGAGCATGCGCAGACCAGTTGGCAGGAGTCTTTGCAGACATCTTCAACCTCTCTTCAACCTCACATCTTCAACCATCTGTCCACCATCGTGCCTGTCCCTAAACAACCCAAGGTAACATGCCTGAATGACTATAGACCTGTAGCCCTCACCTCGATTGTCAGCAAATGCTTCGAGAGGTTGGTGTTTCTGTGTTACCTGCCACGCTGGACCCATGGCAATTTGCATATCATCATAACAGATCCACGGACGACGCAATTGCCATGGCCCTCCACACTGCCCTTTCCCGCCTGGAGGGAAAGAACTGTTACGTGCAAATGCACACAGCTCAGCGTTCAACACGATAGTTCCTGCCAAGCTCGACACCAAGCTTAGAGGTCTAGGCGTGCCCCCATCCACGTGCAGCTGGATACTGGACCTCCAGTCGGACCACCGCCAGGTGGTGAGGATGGGCAGCACCACCTTAGAGCCACTGACCCTATCTCACAGCCCTATCTCCATCGACGGTGTTGCAGTAGAGAGGGTCAGCAGCTTCAAGTTCCTCGGCGTGCACACCTCCAAGGACCTCACATGGTCCATGCACACCACACACGTGGTGAAAAGGGCCCAACAACGCCTGTATTTCCTCAGGTGTCTGAGGAAATTCAGCATGGCCCCCCGCATCCTGAGAACATTCTATACCGGCACCATCGAGAGTGTTCTTACAGGGTGTATCACCGCCTGGTACGGGAACTGCACCGCACTCGAGCGCAGAGCGCTTCAAAGGGTGGTGCGGACGGCCCAGTATATCGTTGGAGGTGAGCTCCCCTCCCTCCTGGATATATACAACCAGTGGTGCGTGGCCAAGGCCAAACGCATCATAAAAGACATTGCCCACCCCAGCCACAAACTGTATTCACTTTTACCGTCAGGCAGGCGATACCGCAGTATCAAGTGCCGTACAAATAGACTAAGAGATAGCTTCCACAGTCAGGCCATCAGGCTGCTGAACAAGGGCGTATAGCATATAACAATGTATATTTTATTACATTGATTTATATATACATATTGCTCTTTTTCTGTGCTGATATATTGCATTTTAGAAATTGCATTTTGATTTTGATTTTTTAACTTCTTCTTTTATTCTATTCTGTTTTATTCTATTTTTATCTGTCGTCGGGTATTGCACATAAGATTTTCACTCACTGCTTTATACATGTGTAAACTGTGAAGTGACAATAAACTTGACTTGACACACACACACACACACACACACACACACACACACACACACACACACACACACACACACACACACACACACACACACACACACACACACACACACACACTGTGAGTGTGCTTTGTATGGGCAGCGGCTGATGTTGATGGCTGCGTCCGAAAGGGGGTTAAGCTTCTCAGACCCACAGTGTAATAAATAAGGTGTGTGGTGCATCTCATATTGCTGAATGGCGTGGATCCTAACCATGGGGATATAACAGCTCCCCCCTCGTTAGAAGAACTCTCAGCCATCTCAGCCAACTCTGAGCAATGTCATAGTGTTCCAATTTGAGCTAACACTGAAGGCTCACTTACACTTCAAGAGAAACCTAGATTAAGAAAAAAAACACTATCTCAAAACATGCCATTCGTTTTTTGGTTGGATTTGTTCCGTTCTCCCTGGAGCTGGGGAGCGTGAACCGAGAAGAGGGGGACAGTGTTACAGGTACAATTTAGTCTGTGTGGGTGTTTAAGGTGATTGCCTTACACCCACGCCCGTCAGGAGCGGTGCAGATGGAGAGAGGCAGGACAGCAGGGTGCTGCTGCCAGGCAGACAGGAAGGTAGCTGGAGCCAGAGTGTGGCCAGAGAGCCAGGTGGGGGAGACAGGCTGGCAGGCAGGCAGGCAGACAGGCAGACAGGATGGGTTCATTTAAGGACTGCAGCTGCTGCTTCTCGTGATTGGATTGCTCAGTAACACAAGGAGTCCCCCCGGGTCCCCCATCAACTAAACCTTGCCGTGTCCTGCAGAAGCTATCAAACCAAGAAACACAAAATACTGCTCATTTTTTAAGTCCCCGCTGAATCCAGACAAGCAGTCGGCGAAGCGAACCGGCTAAGTTAATACTCATCAGCCGGGCTGATGACGCCGTATATGGTCCATATTTTACGTGCTGCCGGCAGAAACTATGCAATGTGTGTCGTCTCATCGAGAGACGGCTCTGGGTCCTGGACGACTCGACGCAGACTCAGGCACAGAACCTAACTCGTGGCCCGGTCTGCGTGGTGCTCAGCTCAGTGTGGTTAAAGGGTTCATTTTCTCAGAATTAACCTTGTCAAACTCCTACGCTGCCCAGGGCCAGATTTGTATTGCTATTGTAATTTTTCAATCAGTGATTGCAGAGTGTGAAATTTGAATGCGCTTGTTCCCTCGTTATCTCCCTACCGGTACGTCTCTTTTTCCCTCTCGCTCTCTGCCTCCCTCCATCTCTCACTTCTACTCTCTCCTCCCCCATTCCCCATTCAGAATCTTAAGCAGATGTCCCCATAATAGAATTCCCTACTGTCTAAGAGTGGCGTTTGCTGCACGGGCCTGGAGTATTCACACTGCATTGGCCGATGGTTCGCACGCGCACACACACACACACACACACACACACAAGCACATGCACACACACACTATTCACTCTGCACCATCATAAGGGGTTTGCTGGGTCAAAGTTGATTGCAGAAGTTGCTAAGTAGTACAACACAGCTGTTGTAAACAAATGCAAATGCTTTCTCAACTCAATACAAGCCCCCTTGTATCTGAACTGTCTGTACGTCTGCCGCATGTCGATTCAATGCAAGGTACAAAAGTCACGCAATATTCTCACTGTGCTGGCATTTGTAGAGAGAGAGGAGTTCATCCTCGGCATGTTGTTCACAACAGACTCCCGCACTAGTCAGGCTTTAATTAAAAGGGCTTAACCTGCCGCTTGCTGTCCCCCCCCCCCCACCATTCAAAAGCAGTACTGTTGCACTTTTCAGTTCCTGCCCTCTCCCTCTGGAACGCCCTCCCCATCCACATCCTTCAGGCAACCACCACCCTACCATCCTTTAAATAGGCTCTCAAGACCCACCTCTTCAAACCGGCTTTCCCCTGCTGAACATCCCCACCTCCATCCCATGACTTTTAAAATTTAATTGATACTCTTAAATTTATATAATTTAATTTATAATACTCTTTTTTTAATCTATTTTATCTGTCTTATTTTTTATCTTTATAACTATTAATTGATTTTACTGTGCGTGCCATTTTACCATGTCTGTAAAGCGCCTTGGGTGTCCAGAAAAGCGCTTTATGAAATTGAATGTATTATTATTATTATTATTATTACTACTACTTTGAGAACGTGGATCTGTTCCTCTTCGTATTCCGACGGGCTTGGTACTCTCTCAGTGGTCTATCTACAGGAGCAGTTTGAGAGCCAATGGAGCTTTTGTACTTCAGCTGCACTGAAGGTATCACCCAGACCTTCCTGGTCTGAGGCCCGAACGTCTGCTTCAGAACCAGTTGTTTCTGGTGTGGTTGTTGTTTTTTTAGATGTGGCGTGTAGTCACATAAAGAGAACTTCAGGGCAATTGATTTCTGAGTCATCATTTGCAGGAAACAATCGTTAATTGTTTAGTGTACAGTCTTTGCGCATTTCACAACCCCAACTTAGCATGTGTTGCCCACTTTCAAATGTGTTGTGTCTTATATGAATTTATTTATTTTTATTTATTTTTAATTTTATTTCTAGTATTAAATGCGCAAGATCACTGGCGAGTATATAAGCGTTCTGGCGCTAAGTGTTCTGGCGCTGCATTCTTCAGTGAGCACTTAACACCTAAACCGGTGACGCCACCGAGGACTAGCCGACTAACGTTTGTTATTTTCATTTATTCTTTCAGAAAATGTATCACTCCTTGAGTCAGCTTGCACTCTTTAGCTGTAAAACAAGGGTGTGCGCGTTTGTGTTTGCATTAACACAGAAGGCAGACTTAGCAAAAGGCCGACATCACCACGTACCCTCATGGAGTGTTGCTTCTGTTTGACTCTCACAAGGCGCGGTTTCAATATAGCAGATGACGAGGTGTTGTAGAACGACCATATCACACCATGTATTATTATTAGAATTATTGTTATTATTATTATTATTATTATTCTTGTTATTTTACACTACGAAACAGCACAAGCTGAAAAAGTTCTGAAGCTTTCTGATTCCATCCAGCTCGATCCATCTCCTCCGGCTCTTGCTTCAGCCGGCTGCAAAGTGCTAAGGGAATGTGTTGTGAAGGATACACCACGCACTGGTAATGGCATTGGTTTCGCATCTGCTTTCATGTGGATGGTGCATTCACCTTGGAATTGTCCAATGCCCTTGAAAAAAATAAATCAGGGAACTCCTCTGTAACGTCATCTGATTCATTGATTTTGAATTGATTGACAGATAGCTAGTTTTATGAAATCCATGTCTAGTCAAGCTTGCAGGCCTACCACAGGTGGAGCCCTGGTACTGAATACATACAACTCTAGTACTGAATCCATAAAACTCTAAAATCAATGTTCTTGTGCTTACATTTTAAGACACATATGCCTTTAGCACTCACCACCATACTATGTTTCACCACCTTACTATGTGAGGCGATGTTCTGTTGGGTTTTAGGGTTGCATTTCATTTCCGTCCTCTGGATGTTCTTTGGATATTCCATGCACTTTCAGAGGATATCGCTGTTAACAGTCTGACACCTACATCTGTCTAGTGTTGTTCATTGACTACAGCTCGGCGTTCAACACCATCATTCTATCCAAGCTGGTCCTAAAACTGAGTGACCTAGGTCTTGGCGCCCCAATCTGTAATTGGATTATAGACTTCCTGACGGGCAGGCCTCAAGTGGTGAAGGTTGGGAAAAACTTCTCATCCACTTTGGTCCTCAACAGCGGAGCACCCCAAGGCTGCTGCCTCTGTCCCCGGCTGTACTCAAATTTGCAGACGACACCACAGTCATCAGCCTGATAAGCGATGACAAAGAAACAGAGTACAGAGACTAAGGAGCTAATAGGGAACTTCGGGAGCCACCGGGGGAACCCAATCCACCATCAGCCTGGATGGGACACCGGTGGAAATGACCAGCTGCTTCCGTTTCCTGGGACTACAGATCTCCTACGGCCTGGCGTGGACTCGCAACATGGAGGTCAGTGCCTCTATGCCCTGCGGTGCCTCAAATGGCAAATGGTGGCTGGTGAACTTCTACCATGGCACCGTAGAGAGCGTCCTGATGAGTGGCATCACTGTGTCGTACAGAAATTCCACTGCTCAGGACAAGAAAGCCATCCAGAGGGTCGAGAGGACGGCGGAAAATATCATTGGGTGTGCCCTTGCATTGAGGAGATCTTTAGAACCAGATGTCGGAATAAAGCCATCTCCATCACAAAGGACTGCAACCGCCCTGGGCTCCATCTCTTCTACCCACAACGGTCCAGTCACCGGTTCCGCAGCATCTGTACAAGGACTACCAGGTTGAAGGACAGTTTTTATCCATAGGCAGTATACCTGCTGAACGAGTTCAACTAGTTAAGGAGTTTCTACTGCTAGGAGTGCTGCCACTATCATAACATTGTCATCCATATTATATTTCACTATAATACTTTTGCTGGACTTTCTGGACTCATTACAGTAACTGCAATGTGCTGCTCTGTATTGCACCGTTTTCATGATGCTGCTGCACTACTGGCACTTTAAAATGCTTTTTTCACAATTCAACACATCACGATCACATATTCCTTGAAATTGTCGTGCGCGCAAGTCTCTCGTTATGCCGCCGATATATATTTAATCTATATATATAGATTATACCGCCCATATATACTGCTATATAATCTATATATATATAGATTAATCTATATAATCTATATATATATAGATTATACTATATATATAATATCTATATATAGATTATACCGCCCGCCGTTCACCTATACTCAAATTTTTTGAGTCAAATATGATGATAAACACACAGCTGTTTCGCGGCCCGGCAGTAACACCTCCAAGGCCCGGTACCGGTCCGCGGCCCGGCGGTTGGGAACCCCTTCTTTAACGCACAGTATTTTTTTTAACTCTAATTAATCACAGTATCCAGTTTAGAGGCTCGTCCCTCAGTATCTCCAGTACACATGCGCACCTGGGAATAAACTTAGAGGCAGGCAGTCGGCACGTTAAACTAACAGGATGACTGGAGACGCACCAAGGAGGGCTAGGTGTCTTTAACACATTACGCTCGCAATATGATATGCCCTGGATAGCGCACATTATACAGAGGGCCGTGGATTGGATGGTGCTTTAGCAAAGTGCCGTAAAATAGTTGGACATTTCAAACACAGTCCTGCAAACCCAGCAGAGCTGAAAGTCTAGCAAGCCTCTCACAGGCAAAGGGAGGAGGAGCCTCATTCAGGATGGACCCACGCACTGGAATTCAAGCTTGTGTGTCTGAGCAACTGGTTAAAAGAACAATAGACTACATCAACCTGTTGACTGGACTCATGCCACACAAGTGTAAACTGTTTCAATGTAATTTTACAGCTAAGAATATGAAAAAGGATTGTTCACTTTGGCACTCTGTTCTTTTGAGTGGCCTACTTGTTGCAACATTCATTTGCATGAGATGTTTTTTTGCAAACAATTGACAGGCCAGCTGTTCATGTTCACTTTGTTGCAGACATTATTTTAGATTATTTATGCAGTTGTCTGCTTAATAATTCATCTTATTATCGATGTTTTGGGCGATACTTAGCACTCCCTGAGACCTTTTTGCTCAGAAAAACTGCTCTTAGCATTTCATTCACCCATACCTGCATTTGTTTTGCCAAATAAAAAAAACTACAAGTAAATATGTTGTTTCTGGTTTGTAACGGACCCGAAAACATCCAGCTCCACAAGGCCCACATGGGACAGAACTTTCTCCATGAGTCTCCATGAATCCCGATCCCTCATCGGAGTCGGTACGCCATGTTAGTCCATCTCCTCTGTTTTTTCAGTGAGTTTGATTAACCACTCTGATCTCATCATGGAATAAGTATGTTATATCCGGTATGTTTAATTCACCATTTGATCATCTCTGAGCTCTGAGATATTGTCACGCATCCTGGAAGGTGATTGGTTAAATGGTACTAACTCTGTTATACTGCAGTACAACGGAAGGCAGACTGAATGAATGGGGATGACATAATGGACTCCAAAATGAAGAGACAGTTTCTGTGTCAGTCTCCGTGTCACTGTGTTGTTGACAGGATCCAGTCCAACAACAGCCACACCAGAAAATCACCAGGCAACAAACCTTGAGCGACCTGCTATGATTTTGAGCTAGCTTGCGTGCCAGGTAGACTAGAGTGTTTTAAAGAAAGGCACCAGGGAAACCATTCTTTATGCAAATTGAGCTGTTAAATATATTTTGTCATCATATCTGATGAACCGTCTAACAACCTCCTTCAGCACTGTGCTAGTTGTAGCTCTATATGCTCTAATAGTTGGTAGTTAGTGATCAGTGGCCCCTATGGGCTCTTCTGTTGCATATTAATAATTTGTAGCATACCTTGGTGCAAAGGCTCAAATACTTCAAGCATTGTAATCAGTTAGCGGGTCCTTACTGAACCTGAGTAATAGCATAGTAGGGCACAGTAAGAAGGGAAGTGGGCAAAGAGATCCTCAATGCGTGTGGTATACCCTCATGGGAACTGACCTATGCAGCCTATGGAACTCAAGGTGTGGTGGCTAATAAAGGCTAAGGCAGGATTAGCCTCCCCCAAAAGTGTCTGCCAGCTAATGGGATATATAGCCCATGCTTCAATGGCTGCAATGGACAATCCCAGGTGGAAGCACATACCTTACACCTTACAGTGTGATTTGTTCTTTTATCACAGCGTTTGATCTCGTCTGTTGGTCTTTGACTATGGTTCCCTCAAACAAGGCAATGTGGCGTTGCTGCGCAGCAACGATTGATTAATGTGCTTCAAATAAAAAGCCAGCCAACCCAGGCTGCAATCTTCCCAACCGGTCTTCTTCCACCCTGCTCCGCCGATCGGCTCCCCTCTGCTAGTCCAGTCATTTCCCAGCCCAATGAAGCATTACTCCCTGACCTATGACTGGACCCCACCAGCCTCAGCTGGAGCCCACTGCCCCCGCCGCCCAGAGAGCCGGTCCAGGACAACTCTACTTATTTATGAGCCATTTCACACAGCCCTGCTCCCATTAGAGATGGGGGTTCGGCCGGTCCTACACTGACTCCCTCATCCCGCACCAAACACCACGAGCACCGGCACACCAGTGGCCGGAGAGGAGAACCAAGGTTGTGGCAGGGAGGGGGGGGGGGGGTGAAACGTCTTGGAGGTAATCAAATAGGTCTGTTTGTCCTGCCACAAATGGCCATATTAGATTACCCATAAAGATGAGGAGTGTGAGGAACCGAGGGGCCATTCATTACATAGAGCTGAACTCTTCATCAGTGGATTGTATCTTTAAATATTTGATACACTTCTAATTGGGGGGAAATAATCGTCCACTGATCTAATTCTGTGATGCGCAAGAACTAATGGCTATGCACATTGGACCTATAATTGGACCTACTATTACTTCCCGTTCTTTCCTATTACACTCTCTGGTTATTCTCCTGGTTCAGCTTAACAGAGGGAAAAACCAAGAAAATTCTCTCTTTCCCTGGCATGAAATGTGACTGAGGGTTCGATTCACGACGACACAGATGACTTTTAATAAGAAATCTGCCGCCCTGCCACAGGAAACAAGAACAACATTGAAATGCAGTGGGAAGATTTGGTATATACATATATATATCATTTTACTTGGCACTAGGATAAAGCTGACTACTACTGTAGTGAGTAAGACAGAAGAGAGAGAGAGAGAGAGAGAGAGAGAGAGAGAGAGAGAGAGAGAGAGAGAGAGAGAGAGAGAGAGAGAGAGAGAGAGAGAGAGAGAGAGAGAGAGAGAGAGAGAGAGAGAGAGAGAGAGATGGACGAAGGCGTGACACTAACCAGTGATGGTGACAGACATCTGACCCTGGTCCCCCAACACGGGGTTGGTCAGGCGGCAGGTGTAGGTGCTGTTGGGCACCAGGATGATGCTCAGGACACTGTGCACGCTGAACAGCCCGTCCTCGTTGGCCACCAGCGAGCTGGTGACGTTGTCCGTCAGGTTGTGTCCACCTCCGTCCTGCCACAGCACCGTGGCCTCCGGGTAGCCGCCGTACGACACGCAGGTCAGATCCATCTGGTCGCCCGGCCGCAGGTTTGAGTCCGGGGGAAGAGTCACCGCTGGGTTGGAGTAAGCGGCTGCGCAAGGAAAGATGAAGAGGTGACTTATGGAAGGGGAAGGGCAATGGGCAGTGTAAGGTCATGGTAAGGAGGGGTGAGGTGGAGATGGAGATTCAGAGGAAAGTACAGTTTTACAGTTTTATTGTGCTGCTAATTCCATGCTGTCCGCCATGCTCAGCTGTTCTCCAATGTGAGAGAATACGGTTTCATTTTCATACGGAGTCTTGTGAGAATTGTTTTGGCCTGCAACATCAACGAGGCTTCTACGAACGTGCAGAGAAGTACATTGTTTTTAAATCCAGAACACTAATTCCCGGACCAATGACATGAACGCTCGGCTTCTCCCGCACATTTTCTGCTTAAACAGAGTTGATGGATCGAATCGGTAAGCACATCCGAATGCTGTCTCACAAGAACCCATCCGCCCGCTAACCCCGACCCCGTCCACCATCCACCCTACCGAGACATCCACCCCACAGCGAGGCTACTTCCTCCGCTTTACCCCCAGCGGAAGGAAACAGAGCCTGTTTTACTGGGAAATCATCAGTCTCGTACATGGTTTCGGAAGAGAAGGCCTCCGGTTAAGTGTGCAGGGAGGGAGGAGAGGGCGAGGGGGGCAAAGGTTAGGGATGTCTGCCTCGCCGTAGAACCATGGGCCTCCGGTCCCTGCAGAGCTGAAACACGAGCGGCGAGCCAACTATATTCCCTGAGCCAATCATAGCACAGCAAACAATGTTGTGGGATAAAAGAGGGGGGTTGGACCAAATAAGTTTGTCTGAGCTGCCTTTGAAAAGTGGACTCTCACTATAGAGGCGGATTTAGTTTGGCACATGCTAACTTCCTAGCTTGCCGTTTGAGTGACAGGCAGATTTCCAGTGAGAGTCCTTTTCATTTCCTCTGACCACAGCAGGAAGGGAGTACATGATTAAAACCAAAAATGGTGCCTAAAAATAGATCTATAAAACAAATGCATGAAGACAGATATGATTCTATTGAACACTTTGTTTTTTTCCCACACCATAGCTTTGTAATTCATAACAGACATCTGCCCCCCAGAACTGCAAAGAATAAAACTTAAATATAAGGAGCAAAAGTATATCCAAAGAGTGAAGTTTGTTCATGGGTAGATAATGTTTATTTTAACGACATAAAACTCTCTCGGCCATGGGAGTTAGTGTTGTAGTCACAGTACAGCAAAGACATTAGTCAGGGCTGATGCTCATTACAACAGCTAATAATCAAAGCTGGTGTATATTGACCATGACAGAGACCACAATCAAGTCCTATTGACTGAACACACTGGGAAAGCCCGCAGGAAACTATCTTGGCTTTTTCCTGTCCGGTGTGCAGAATTGATCCAAAAGTCATGTATGAGGGAGGCAACACTGCTGTAGGTAACAAGCTATTCTTCTTACGGTTTGTTTGAATTGTCCAAAATAAGCCGTGTGTCAGTAACATGCCAGTAACCCAGCCACAGTGTGTCAGTAACATGCCAGTAACCCAGCCACAGTGTGTCAGTAACATGCCAGTAACCCAGCCACAGTGTGACAGTAACATGCCAGTAACCCAGCCACAGTGTGACAGTAACATGCCAGTAACCCAGCCACAGTGTGACAGTAACATGCCGGTAACCCAGCCACAGTGTGACAGTAACATGCCAGTAACCCAGCCACAGTGTGTCAGTAACATGCCAGTAACCCAGCCACAGTGTGTCAGTAACATGCCAGTAACCCAGCCACAGTGTGTCAGTAACATGCCAGTAACCCAGCCACAGTGTGTCAGTAACATGCCAGTAACCCAGCCACAGTGTGTCAGTAACATGCCAGTAACCCAGCCACAGTGTGTCAGTAACATGCCAGTAACCCAGCCACAGTGTGACAGTAACATGCCAGTAACCCAGCCACAGTGTGTCAGTCATGCTGTTAACATAAACAAGCGCCAGATCGCCAGAATCCACTAGAAAAATAAAAGCCACTTCAGTTGTTAAATTAAGTTTCAATGCCCACTGTTAGTGCTCAAGGCCGCAGAGTGAATTCACACTGGGTTTCATATTTTACAAATCAGATTCCAATGTTCAGACATGCTGATAGTCGAGGGGAGGATAAGATGTGTATACGCGTTTAATGAGGAATCCTTTTTTAAATAAACCTTGTTTTAGTTGCCTTCTTTGCCAAACCGTTTCTAGGTCACTGAAACACTGTTACAACATCCAGTGTGAAATCAGATCTAAAGGGTTTGAAGTGGGCTATAGACCACGCTTACATCACCACACTGCACTCCAACATGAAATGATAAAGAGTTCCTGAACTCTTGATTTGTGATAAGTTGGAGGTTGGAGATGCAAGATTTTATAGTAGTGAACCATCCTTGATCTGATCACTCCAATGAATGAATATAAATATATATATATATATATGTATATATATATATATATATATATATATATATATGCCAACTTATTGCACTTCTACCTTATTGTACTTTTACCGAAACTTATTGTACTTTTACCTGGGCACTGGCTCAGCTCTTGGAGACTTGTTGACTTTTGACTTCTCGTCTGCTAAATGACTGTAATGTAATTTAATGTAAAAAAAATATATATATATATATATACTGATCTGGGAGATGGTGTGTATATATATATATATATATATATATATATATGTATACACACACATACACACACCATCTCCCAGATCAGTATTACATGAACGCACATACATACATTCACACATATTGAACATTGAAGCACGTGAAATTGGGACGGCCATCGAAACAAACACAATGAAACAGGCGAGCGTGCCTCACCGGCCACCTGCAGCAGGAGGGCGGCGCTGCTGTAGTTCTGCACCCTGACGAAGCAGGTGTAGCCGCCCTCGTCGGCCACCCCCACCCGCCGCAGGAGCAGCGAGGCGTCGCCCGCGCCCAGCCGGCCGGGGAACAGCGCGGTGCGGTTGGCGAAGCCCTCGGCCTGGTCCACCAGCTGGTCGCGCCCCGCCCAGTGGCCGTGAACGCTGCGCTTGGTGTCCGTCAGCTGCCAGAAGATGCTGATGTCGGCCGGGCTGAAGGGGGCGAAGCCGCTGAAGGTGCAGTTGAGGACGGTGTCGCTGCCCTGCAGGGCCACCACCATCTCCGGCACGTGCACCTCCATCGCTGTCGAGGAAGACGAAGGAACACACACACACACACACACACGAGAGGGAGAGAGTGTCAGAGAGAGAGAGAGAGAGAGAGAGAGAGAGAGAGAGAGAGAGAGAGAGAGAGAGAGAGAGAGAGAGAGAGAGAGAGAGAGAGAGAGAGAGAGAGAGAGAGAGAGAGAGAGAGAGAGAGATATTAGAGCTGCGATCCAGGTTCAAATCCAGTTTATATGACTCGATATTAGTCTTTTAATGTGAGTATTTTGGTTTGAGGATTAACCATGAACTGCAGATAAGGCACCATGGATAAACAGCCTCTAGTGATGTAGATATGTAGTGTAGGAAAATGACAACACTGTTTATTTCACTGCCGACCGAACGGTCTGTAATAACCGGAAAGCAGGAGACTTCAGGACCAGGAAAAGATGAGGATGGTCACGATCTCACAAACTTCCAAGACATCAATTCTGCCATGGCCCACATCAATAGTGCAATACATGCAGTGACAGTGAGCAGGTATGATCCCAAATATCATCAAAATAACAATACATCAAAAAAAACACACCACAAGCGCACACCATCTTTTTCCTAGGGGGGGGGGGGGGAAATAATCAAACATTGAAATGCAGTCTTTGCAAGGCTGCCAACTCTGGTACCTCTGGTTCAGTGACTAAGCGTATAGCCTGGTAGTGCGGTGGTGAAGGGATTCTAACACTATATTCCCCCGTAGCATTAGAAAAACCCTGGGGAAATGTCGTATGGGGAGCAGGGAATAACTTCAATACACTGTATACTCTTATCCTAGTTATCGTGGGAATTAAGTGTCACATGGTTTTCCCCTAATGGTGAGAGCGCTCAATATTGATTTTGTGTTGCAGTTATATCTGTGTGTGTGTGTGTGTGTGTGTGTGTGTGTGTGTGTGTGTGTGTGTGTGTGTGTGTGTGTGGGTGTGCGCACACACATGACGCAGTGTGTATCTGCGTGTCTAGACCGGGCTTCTCCGCAGCCCAGAGCAGATCCGGTGCCCCCACTCCACTGCACCATCACTGTGGTCCAGAAGCGGGAGCCTGAGACGGCACACAGCACACCTTTTGGTATTCACAAGAGTCAGCATACGTATCCGTAATCCCAGTCTGCTCTTATACTGCTCCATGACACTGATCATCATCACAGGCTGAGAGAGAGAGAGAGAGAGAGAGAGAGAGAGAGAGAGAGAGAGAGAGAGAGAGAGAGAGAGAGAGAGAGACAAAGACAGAGAGAGAGAGAGAGAGACAAAGACAGAGAGAGAGAGAGAGAGACAAAGACAGAGAGAGAGAGAGGAGAAAAAGACAGAGACAAAGAGAGACAAAGAGAGAGAGAGAGAGAGAGAGAGAGAGAGAGAGAGAGAGAGAGAGAGAGAGAGAGAGAGAGAGAGAGAGAGAGAGAGAGAGAGAGAGAGAGAGAGAGTTAGAGAGAGAGAGAGAGAGAGAGAGAGAGAGAGAGAGAGAGAGAGAGAGAGAGAGAGAGAGCACCGAACGCCAGACAGGCCACTGGAGAAACACAGCCACAGTGGATGCACCACCCGCTTGATTGTGGTAACATGGGCCCCGGTGTCGGCTGGCGTCCTCGGTGTGGGGTTCAGAAGCCCGCCTTTCACACGCTGTACAGTGAGCAGCGAGCGCCGGCCCCGCGTCGCCGGGGCATCAAAACTGTTTTGATGACTGAACAGGCGCAAGAGTTGCCTTTTTCTCCCCCCCCCCCCCTCCACTGAGAACAGACGAGTCTTTCATCAGAAGGCTTTAACGCAGGGATGGATCCTGGGGACGGATATTCTCGCGAAAGAAAGGAGGGTGTCATTACAAAATACTGCCCCCCCCCACACCCCCACCCCCCACCCCCCTGGCTGGTGCCGCGTCACAGGGCCTCCCAGGTGCTGCTCTGCTCTGCAGGCATACTGCCCCCTACTGCTCAGCACCATGACGACAGGCCGGTGTGGAGCTCATCGTCCACACCCAACGTGTGTGTGTGTGTGTGTGTGTGTGTGTGTGTGTGTGTGTCTGTCCATGTGTGTGTGTGTGTGTGTGTGTGTGTGTGTGTGTGTGTGTGTGTGTGTGTGTTTAGGGTTTGGTTAAATTGTTTGGTTTTGACTTCTAAGGTTTGGCTTTAGGGTGTGTGTGTGTGTGTGTGTGTGTGTGTGTGTGTGTGTGTGTGTGTGTGTGTGTGTGTGTGTGTGTGTGTGTGTGTGTGTGTGTGTGTGTGTGTGTGTGCCCCTGCATGCATGTGCATATATGGGTGTGTACTTATGAACACAGTCCCGTTTAATGAGAATTACATATTTTTTTCCCTGTCAAAAACATGACTAAAATGAAACATTGATTTGAACAAAAAAAAAATAACATTGTTCTCTTCCAGAACACCTTTTCTTTTGTTCATTCCACGGGTGTCAGTGTCACGGGGTCATCGCTTTGTTGTGTTTGTTGTGTGTGTGTGTGTGTGTGTGTCTCTGTCTGTCCATGTGTGTGTGTGTGTGTGTGTGTGTGTGTGTGTGTGTGTGTGTGTGTGTGTGTGTGTGTGTGTGTGTGTGTGTGTGTGTGTGTGTGTCTCTGTCTGTCCATGTGTGTGTGTGTGTGTGTGTGTGTGTGTGTGTGTGTGTGTGTGTGTGTGTGTGTCTCCGTCTGTCTGTGTGTGTGTGTGTGTGTGTGTGTGTGTGTGTGTGTCTGTGTGTGTCCTGCAAACATGGCCCACCACTGCACCATGGGGTCTGCCGGAGTTCACCCAAACAACAAACCTCTTCAAATACCAATCTGGAAAAAGTGCCACAGTCCCGTGACCCAGCCGCTAACGACCCCCTGCCCTCTTAAGAGAAATGGGCAAAGCAGGGTTTCTCCCCCCCCCCTCCCACGTTAACCGAAAAGCTGTTTGTGGGCTTCTGCAACACAGGCGGCTGCGGACTATAGCCCCAAATGGTTGGCCTGTAAAAAACAAACTAAATTAAATCCATCTGAAGAAATCACGGCTGGAGAAAGGAACACACATTATTTCTGGAGTGTTTGGTTTTTTTTCAAGCTGTTTTTTTTTTTTTAAGGGAACAGATCAATCTCTGCTCTTTTTTTTGGAGGATTATGACTGCAATACTTTCTGAAGATGAATTTGATCTGTAAATACATGGCTGACTCACCGGCGTATTCCGGGGGGTTGAATGGGGGTCAAATCTAATCTAAAATCTAATTCTGGAGGATTGAATCCTCTTTATTGGTCACATACATGTACACACCACACACACACACACACACACACACACACACACACACACACACACACACACACACACACACACACACACACACACACACACACACACACACACACACACACACACACACACACACACACACACACAGTGAAATGAGTTCCTCTGCATTTAACCCATCCTTGTACTAGGAGCAGTGATGGTATATACAGCTGCCCGGGGAGCAGGGGTAGGGGTCTGGTTCCTTTGCTCCAGGGCACCTCGACAGCGCCCGGGTGTTCTTCAGGGACTTGAACCGGTGACCTTCCGGGTTGGCCCAAGCCAAGTCCCAACGGACTGAGCTACCCTGCCGCCCCACGGGTCACACACGCTCCAGAGATGTGCGTTACCTCGTTCACTAAACCACTTCTCCCATAACACAGGGTAAACACATGATCTATCTCTCTCTGTGAGCCGATGGCTGAGGCACCACTCGGCTCAAGGTTGTTGTATTTTCATCATCATCATCATTCGTCTTCTTCTTCTTCTTATTATTATTATTATTAAGCGTTATTATGACAATGTTTGCTTTTAATCCCATCTCCATATTCCCCAACAAGCCGTGGACCTCGACGGCGCCTGAATGTTAAATAGTTCCTCCCATCACCATGATCCAGACGGTTCAGAAACTAAACAACATGGAGGAGAGGAGAGCGGGGGATTAGAGATGAGCCCATTGATTGGCAGGAAAGCTGAATGGAAAGGTGGGGGGGGGGGATGGAGAGGGGGATGGAGAGGGGGGTGGAGGAGGGGGGTAGAGGAGGGGGATGGAAAGGTGGATGGAGAGGGGGGTGGAGAGAGGGGGTGGAGGAGGGGGATGGAAAGGTGAATGGAGAGGGGGGTGGAGAGAGGGGGTGGAGGAGGGGGATGGAGAGAGGGATGGAGAGGGGGATGGAGAGAGGGATGGAGAGGGGGATGGAGAGGGGTGGTGGAGAGGGGGATGGAGAGAGGGGGATGGAGAGAGGGATGGAGAGGGGGATGGAGAGGGGGATGGAGAGAGGGATGGAGAGGGGGATGGAGAGGGGTGGTGGAGAGGGGGATGGAGAGAGGGGGATGGAGAGGGGGGTGGAGAGAGGGGTAGAGGGTGATGGAGAGAGGGGTGGAGGAGGGGGATGGAGAGAGGGATGGAGAGGGGGGTGGAGAGGGGGATGGAGAGGGGGATGGAGAGGGGGATGGAGAGAGGGGTGGAGAGGGGGGGGTGGAGAGGGGGGATGGAGGGGGGGGTGGAGAGAGGGGGATGGAGAGGGGGGTGGAGAGGGGGATGGAGAGAGGGGGATGGAGAGGGGGATGGAGAGGGGGGTGGAGGAGGGGGTGGAGAGAGGGGTGGAGAGGGGGGTGGAGGAGGGGGATGGAGGGGGGGATGGAGAGGGGTGGAGAGAGGGGGATGGAGGAGGGGGATGGAGAGGGGGGTGGAGAGGGGGGTGGAGAGGGGGGTGGGGAGAGGGGTGGAGAGGGGGACGGAGAGGGGGATGGAGGGGGGGTGGAGAGGGGGATGGAGGGGGGTGGAGAGGTGGACGGAGAGGGGGATGGAGAGGGGGAATGGAGGAGGGGGATGGAGAGGGGGGTGGAGAGGGGGGGTGGAGGAGGGGGGATGGAGAGGGGGATGGAGGGGGGGATGGAGAGCACATCTCAGCGTCCCCCCTGGGAGTCGGGCGTGCGAGACAGACGGGCGGGCGGCACGACGGCTCTCGCCTCTCCCTTCCTCCTTCCTCCCCCAATGAAGAGACGCCGCGGGAGGAGGAGGAGGAGGAGATAGGAGGCGACGGGGGAGGAGGGGGAGACAGCCGGCGGAGGGGATTTACACACTGCAATTTGTGTTTATGGGGCCTCGACTCTGTTTGAGTGCCTGCAAGACAGAGCTGGGCACTTTCACTGCCGACGCAAAATAAACTGTCTTACAGCCCTCTCGCGTGCGCCTGGCACCGGGCCCCCGCCGTGCAGAGGGGGGGGGGGGGGGGGAAACCCCGGACGCGCTGGCAGGAGCCGTCCCTGATGTCTGCATCTCCATCTGCTCTGCTTCTTAAGGCTCGCAGTCAGGGAATGCCTTGTGTCTCTTTCATCATTTTTCATAGCCATCGCCGGCGTCCTTGTCCCGGTCATCTTCATCGACATCACCATCATCGTCGTCATCATCATCATCGTCGTTGTCATCCTCCTCTTCAGTAATTCAGAGGTGCCCCGTCCGTTCAGGGAGGGCCCTGCGGGTAAAGGCTAGCGACAGCAGCTCGTGGGATTGGCGAGAGGTGTGGTTATACAGCATGTCGGAGGATTATACAGCCTTAGCATTCAGCTGGCGGACAGGCTGACATCCATGTCTGTAGGTAAACACAGTCCTCGGCCACGCTCACGCCGACATCTCACCACATGTGCACACACAGTCACGCATGCTTACAGAGCCCACTAAGGCATAAACTCACACACATTTTATAAGACACACACACACACACACAACAAAACACAGACAATTTAAGACGTATCTGAGCCCTGTGCCTCTTATCATCTTTCTCAATAAACACAATGGGACTAAAATTCAAATATCCTCCCTTTGAGATCCATTCCACCATCTCCTAGATAAGCATCCCAAGCCTCACATTAACATAGAAATAATACATCCAGCAGCACCATAACAGACAGTGGGCAGTACTACCCACTGACAATGTGGGCCAGGATCAATTAGTCACAGCAAAATAACTCTAATGACATTGGTACATATGTAGCAGGGTGTGTTGATGCCGATTACCAGCACTACAGAACATTAAGCCTCCATGTCGAAGGGGACACACCACGGACAGTATTGACACAGCAAAGCAAACTGAGGCTCCAACCAAACTGGGATTCAGTTGGTCAGGCCGAAGAGGGGAGAATATATGCTTGGACAATTCTGCCCCCATATGGCAGTGAATGGAACTGCAGTTAGAGTTGTTGTTGTTCATACTGGCAACTCATATTCTACAGTAAACTATTTAAACTTGTTGAAGTGTTAAAAAAATAAAACAGATTTGGCAGTTGGATTTTGACATATGGCTGCCTTAAACAGATGCCTGTTTCCAAAACTCCAAACTGAGAATATTAAGAGGTGGGCCGCATAGAAAAACGTAATTGTTGGCAGAGCCAACATGACCTTGTTCCAAATGAGTCAAGTGCTGGTAGAGAAAATATATTGAGATGACTGCACGTTCTTTCAATACTATACTACAGTACATTTGTAATTAAATATTAACTTTGCTTCAACTACCTGTAGTACATATAGTTCCCACCTCAAGGCACCCCGGGGAAGAGACCACGGGAGAGCTGGTGAACACACACACACACACACACACACACACTTAATTTACCTGTCTTACCTGGGTGGGTGGGGGGGTGTAGAGGATGTTTGTGGTGGTGAGGATGTGGAGGTGTGTGTGTATGGTGTGTGTGGAAGGGGGTGTAGGTGGGGGGGATGCTGGACTCATATCCCGTCAATAACCCGTTAATGGGCTCCGGCAGGCAGATAATAGGGTGGGTTGCTGAGGAGCAGGGAGATAAGGCAAAGCTGCTATCTTGCCAAGCCCGGAGACAGAGGGCCAGTGATGAGTAGAGAGAGAGAGAGAGAGAGAGAGAGAGAGAGAGAGAGAGAGAGAGAGAGAGAGAGAGAGAGGAGAGAGAGAGAGAGAGAGAGAGAGAGAGAGAGAGGGGGGGGGGGGGGAGATGAAGGGGTGAGGGACGGCAGGCGGGAGGGAGGCTCTGCTGGGTCGGATTCTGACAACATGCGGCTAAATCCAGATGACAGGCAATAAGATGCAGTACAGAGTTGGCCCGTGTAATTACAAAGGAGCAGCAGCGGGTCTGATGAACGGCCAAATTCGCACGGGTGAGGAGAAAAGGTTGTCTGGCTGGTTAATCCATGTGACGAGGAAAGGTGTTTTAAATGTGTCCCTCTTAATAACCACAGCAGAGTCACAGCAGGGCCAAGGCCTACTTTAGATGTTTCCATCTTCTCTACCGCGTCTCTCTCTTTATTCCCCTGTCATTTAGGACGAGAAACTTTTACCAGCCGTGCCAGCGGGTCACCGGGTTCGTCTGGATGATACGGTGGACCTGTCATCCCTGTATAGTTCCCTCTCCCCCCCTCCCCCCCTCCCTCCCTCCCCAGCCCCGCACGACCCCACTCACCCTGGGGGGGATACGGTGAGTTATGTGGCTCCCTATCTGTCCACGGCCAGGGGGCGTCTTCATTATCAAGTCAGCAGTCACCGAGTGCCATGCTTTCCAGGGACGGCACAACAGCAGTCATGTGACTCTCCGCGGCCCTGCGGACGCCCTGCTACAAGGTCCCGTGTAGACTCCAGACTGCTTATTTACGTACGTACAGTTTCTCTCTTTTTGTAGGAATTGTTCATAACAAAAAAAACAATTTTGTGAAGTGGTCGGTGAGTGACGCGGTCTCGGTTTTAAAGGAGAAAACTGAAAGTGTGTGTGTGTGTGTGTGTGTGTGGCTGGCTGTCTGTCTGTCTGTTGGGGGGCAGGGGGAGAAGGGTGATGTTCATTATGTATGCGCTGTAGCAAAACCCCCCCCAAAAAAAGCAATCTTTGTCTCACCAGTCCCTCGATTGCTTTTTAAAAGGATACTTGACTGGACCCAATCAAATTAGCAAGAACACCATTGACACGGGCTAATAACCCTACATTGAATTCTGGGAGCCGTCTAAAGGGTCCCCCCTCTCCGCACCATCAATTGCTGTGAAGAGAAAAGGAGAAGGAGGGGCTGATGGAGGAGCAGAGAAGGAGGAGGCCATTCCTAGTAAGTAGTGGAGCTTTAAAAGGGTGCACCACCAGAGACGCTATTATGGTGAAGCCCATGTGATCAACGCCTCGCTGATCCACATCAAGCGCAATCTGGCCCGCTTTTCGCTATTTGTGTGAATCCGTTTTGCTTCATATTGTGTGCGTGTATTCAAGATGTTTTGATGCCATGTGCAACAAGCACAATGGAACACTTACTCCCCATTCCGTGTGTGTGTGTGTATATGTGTGTAGACACAGTGGTTGAGTAGTATGGTTTCTGAAAAACGCGACAGCCACTGAGTGTGCGTGCGTGCGTGCGTGCGTGCGTGCGTGCGTGCGTGCGTGCGTGCGTGCGTGCGTGCGTGCGTGCGTGCGTGCGTGCGTGCGTGCGTGCGTGCGTGCGTGCGTGCGTGCGTGCGTGCGTGCGTGCGTGCGTGCGTGCGTGCGTGCGTGCGTGCGTGCGTGCGTGCGTGCGTGCGTGCGTGCGTGCGTGCGTGCGTGCGTGCGTGCGTGCGTGCGTGCGTGCGTGCGTGCGTGTGGTAGAAGATGATGTTGGTATTCCTCAGGAATATGCCAGCGTTTCCGGGTACCCTGACTATCAGGGTTCTGCGGATAAGGAACGTTGGTTAGAATCTCTCCGTGCAGATAAGGGCATTTTGCTGGTGTTGGGGAGGACTTGCACTGCTTAGAACAAGAGATGGCGGTGAGTCAGTAATCCCAAGAAACTGCTTGAGAAGGCAATGTGCTACTGCCGATCAAATAGAGGACATCTACGCATGCAGACCGGCCATAGGTGGAGCGCACACCCCCACACCCACACCCACACACACACACACACACACACACACACACACACACACACACACTGTCGCCACTGTCTGAATAAAAGGCAAACTATATGTCGCTTTAACTTTCCTGGAAGCGAGAGCGAAAGAGCGGCTCCAGAATAATTCACTTAACGCGCTAGTTTAGCAGAGAGCGCGGATCACCGTGTGAGCTACAACGGTCCATTACCAGAAAGTTAACGATCTGCCGGCCGCCTCCTTCTCCTTCTCCTCCTCCTCCTCCACCTTCCCTTCCTCCACCTCCTCCACTTCCTCCCCGTGAGGGAGAGCGTGTTAAGCAGCGGAAGCCACGGCGACGACCCCCCCCTGCGTAATGAGCAGGCTGCAGGCCCATTACAACCCCCGAGACAATCTGCCGCTAATGACCCGCTGAAGGTACTTTAGGTCTGAACACTGGACACATTCGACGACTACTACTACTACTACTACTACTACTACTACTACTACTAACTATACAGTGTTCTCCGTGAGGGGCCCTGGTCCACCTGAGGGAGACCAGGGTTGCAGTGTCTGTTTTTTCCCACTTTTTTTTTAATCTAAAGAATACTTTAGTAATTTAATAGTCTGTATTGAAAAGCTTTTATCCCTTAAAGTGAATGGGGAGCCCGCATTCCACTGTACTTGTTGTGCTACGACTAAAAGTAAAGAATCTTGAATCTCCTTAACACGGTGCCATTTGTGGATGCCTTTTGCTGCTTTTATTGTGGCTGTTTTTTTATTGAATTTTTGAATGACTTGTTAATCCTATTCTAAATCATCCAGTTTTTGTATCCAGATCTTTTAATTATCCTGACTTTATACAATGCCCCAATTGTATCATTGCTGTTTTCCTGTCTTGATGTAAAGAACTTCAAACTGTAAATCAAAAGTATAATGATAATAATATAATAATAATTCTCACAATTGGGAATAAAAAAAAATACCTAATTCACAAAACTCCAAACCAGAACTGATAAACCAAAAAACCTCATGATGAAAGCAAAGTTCCCCGTTAGAGAATGAACCAGACCACACGCAGAATACACCCTGAAACAGACCTCAGTATTACCACACGGTGCCATAATTACGTTCTGTTCTCCGTTTACAAACCAAATGACAAATCCAGATTTGAGACCTGATATTTTTCTCGGAGGAATCCTAGAGAAACAACACTGTGTCACTCATGAGACACCATTAACGCAGTGACATGTATTTAACCCATCCTAGTATTGCGAGCAAGTGGGCATCAATTTGATATACAGCTGCCTGGGAAGCAGGGTAGGGGTCTGGGGTGCCTTGCTCAAGGGCACCTCGTAAGTGCCCAGATGTTTCGGGGACTTGAACCGGAGACCCTCCGGTCCCAAAAGACTGAGCTTAGACTTGATGCTTAACTTGACAAGATTAGCCCTCTTTCTGGTATTTACAGCGTTAGGAATCACATTTGAGCTACCCCTAACCATGAATACATTCTTAAGACATCAATTCTGCTAAGAACACCATTTTTGTTCTTTAGAAGGAAAACTTTTGAGTGTATTTTTTTTTCTTTTTTGAGTATTATCTGACTCATGTGATCTTATCCGGAACACCAAGCACCACCCAATCACTCCCACGTCTCTCTCTCTCTCTCTCTCTCTCTCTCTCTCTCTCTCTCTCTCTCTCTCTCTCTCTCTCTCTCTCTCTCTCTCTCTCTCTCTCTCTCTCTCTCTCTCTCTCTCTCTCTCTCTCTCTCTCTCTCTCTCTCTCTCTCTCTCTCTCTCTCTCTCTCTCTCGTCACGTGGCAAGAAGACAAAATGTTTCTTCTCATAACTGACCCCAGGCGACAATTAGTGGTGTGTTTGTTGAGAGGCAACGTGATTCAACAGGGATATGTGTGCCTGTGTGTAAACGTACAACCACCATGTGTCTCAATAAGAAAGTCTTCAATATACTAGATTAGTTCAATATATTAGTTCAATTTATTAGTACAATAATATATTAGCTCTGGGTGTAGCTCAATGCCCAGTGAAGCCATTTCAAGGGGGGGGGGGGCTAATAGATCTTGCGGGCCAACAGTGATATTTTCCACAGCGTTAACTCTGATGTGGGATAATTGGTGGCGTTTCACCGACAGGGGGAGACGGCACTCACCCATACACTGGACGGCCAGTAGGGGGAGCAGTAGGGCCAACATGGTCTTGGAGCCCTGGGTGTTCAGACGCAGGGCTGTGGCGGAAGAACAGGAGAGAGAAAAATAAATAAATCACATCAAACCCAAACCAGGACACATCTCCGTGTATCTGAGATGCACAACGCAGAAATAAAGCCATAACATGTTTTTGCATTTTTCTCATTAAATCTTTTCATGGAAACATTGTTTAAATATTCAAATCAAAATTTTGAGATAGTGATTGATTGTGACTTGCAAAACCCCAAAAAAAAACCAGGAGAAGGAGGAGGAGGAGAAGGCGTTTATGAAGTTTCTGGGGAATTTTCTTAGTACACTGTGTGTATCTTATGGCTGAGTCATAGCAAAGGGAGAACACCCATTTTACAGTCATGACTCCCCACTCAAGCACAAGCATTGTCAGGAAACTCCAAAACCCCAAGCAGAATGCAGAACAGAGAATGGTGTTGACAAATGATCATCACAATGATGATGGCCATACATGTGTAGGCTTCATTCTGGTATGATATTGCAATGGAGTGCTTTACTTTGCAATATTCTATATTAGTTTTTTCCTCCTTCTCTATCCGTCTGTCTCTCCCTCCTCCCTCCTCTCGGTTTGTTTGTCTGTCTCCATCATCATTGTCACCTCCCTATTCCAGGAATACCCTGAGGCAGGATTAAATGTGTGTGTGTGTGTGTGTGTGTGTGTGTGTGTGTGTGTGTGTGTGTGTGTGTGTGTGTGTGTGTGTGTGTGTGTGTGTGTGTGTGTGTGTGTGTGTGTGTGTGTGAGAGAGAGAGAGGTGGTAAAGAAACTACAGTGAGTAGAGTTGCAACTCAAGGGCGATATGATGGCCTGAGATCGGGTGGCTATGAATGAGACGGGGAGGGTCGGTATGGTTACTGTCACACCGGTATAAAATACATAAAAGGCAATAATAACACAATAACACACCGCAAAACCACATCTGGTTTCAAGGCTGAGGGGCACATCAAACGCTACTGCTGGAGAGATTGCTTAAAGATGGTATCTGAGATATCTGACTACTACTACTGCCACAGCGTCCTCATGGGGGTGTACTACTAAAGTCATTGAGTGTAACCTAAACCTATGCCAACTGCTTATCATATCCAATCCAATTTATTTTTACTGTCACATCACACATGACCAATGAAAGTACCCAAGGCCATCGCATCCTTTCTGAACCCATTTTGCTCAGCAGTTAAACATCAATCTCTAGAGCCAGCAAGACAGACCGTTAAAAACGACTTTCATCTTACTACTAACCACTCCCCCCCCCCCCCCCCCCAAATAACGCCGTAGTCAGAACTAAACCACAGATCTGAACTAAACCAATCCCACTTTATCTCCTCATGTGGTGTTTAACCACACGCCTCAGCATGTGGAGGATGTGGGTAGTGGTATAACTTGGTCACAGAACTCCTACAAAAAACAACTAGCTTACTATTAACTCTCAGGTGGGCTTCCCTTCCCGTTAGAGACCCTGTTTGCCCGTCAGGCCACGTGGACCTGCCGACTCAGCCGGCCTTGGCTACCCTCTTACCCGGCACAAATAGTTACAGGAAAAGGCAAGGAAATTCAAGAATGGTGCAAGAACAAAAATGAGTCATCCTCCTCCTTTTGAATCATTTAATATCTCAAAGACATTTTGCTTAACATAGCAGAAGAATATGCCACATGAGTTTTCCCCTCTTCTTGGTCAGACTGCATAGTGTCTGACGTGCTGGGCAGACACCAGACTGTGTATAGTGTCTGTGATGGTAGACACCAGACTGTGTATAGTGTCTGTGATGGCAGACACCAGACTGTGTATAGTGTCTGTGCTGGTAGACACCAGACTGTGTATAGTGTCTGTGCTGGGCAGACAACATACTCTATATAGTGTCTGTGATGGCAAACACCAGACTGTGTATAATGTCTGTGCTGGCAAACACCAGACTGTGTATAGTGTCTGTGATGGTAGACACCAGACTGTGTATAGTGTCTGTGCTGGGCAGACAACATACTCTATATAGTGTCTGTGATGGCAAACACCAGACTGTGTATAGTGTCTGTGCTGGTAGACACCAGACTGTGTATAGTGTCTGTGATGGCAAACACCAGACTGTGTACAGTGTCTGTGCTGGGCTGGGCAGACACCGGTAAGCCATCAAAAGGTTGATGTTTTTCTCAGTGTGAGTCAAGGCACTTCCTCTGCCCTGTTCCAGTAGGAAAGTCACCACATGTTTCCAGTTATTTTCATTCAAAGAGTGAAAATATGTCCCCTGTCTACGCCACTCAAATTACACTGACAAGAGGACCACAATAGTAGGTTGATACAAAAATAATTGATTAATGGTGTGAATAGTGTGAAACAAGCAGAAGTAGGTTTGCTTGCTACAATTACAACTGCATGCGAGTCCCATTAACCAATATCTCCCTATTAACTAATTCATGAACAATGGTTACTCACCATATTTTCACAATGAACAAATAACGTGTGTGTACTCTCCGAATACACATACAATATGCTGAAGGAACACAATTCCTTTAATATCTATCTCTATATATCTATCTGTCATTCAAACGGCACCAGACAATTGTTAAAATCACATTTTATCCATTTAATCACTTTTATCCCCAGGAGGAGATTTGGGTTGCCCCAAAAAGTCATCCAAAATTGTTTTGGTGTTTTTGTGAAGATCGTTTTGTGGATCTTTCAATCAACATGAAGTGTCAGCAATCTAAGTCAAGAAGGCTTGGATATGTTGGTTGCCTTGTAGGGTTCTAAAGATAGATTCCATATCAGGCCTCCAGTTTACTTTAGACAAACAAAACATACAGTAGGTTACACCTGAACCCGTCCAACTCTCTAAATGTACCCCTTAATGTAGGCCTACACCTTCACCTGTTGGTGTGTGTGTGGAGTAGCTAACTACACTTCCTGTCTCGCTGTCGTAATAACAATCATTTCCTGTCCCACTGGGCCGGGGAGCAAAGCGGGAAACGCAGTAACAAGTTACGTAGATTGGTGGGTGCCAGAAAGACTGTACTGCCACGTGCCGATGTAGTAAAGTGAGGGTTTAGGTGTTGGCCTCAGAACTGCATCTGTGTGTGTGTGTGTGTGTGTGTGTGTGTGTGTGTGTGTGTGTGTGTGTGTGTGTGTGTGTGTGTGTGTGTGTGTGTGTGTGTGTTTCTGCCTGTGTGGGCGACTGTGTGCATTTCTGCTTGCCTATGCGTTTGTTTACATCTGGAAAATATGATGTGTTCAGATCATGCTAGGTCATGCTAACAAAAATCTAACTAAACTAAAAACAGACTTTTAGGGAATGTTTAACTAAAAAAATAGCAAGTAATACAAATACATATAAATGGAAATAAATATAATATAGATCAACTACAACGATGTTGTACCAACTTTATGCCACAGGGGGCGCAGCCCATTTCATTGATACACGCAACAGCTGCACGGGAGTTAACATGGAAAAAAGGGGACAACTGTACTATTTTCGTAGCCTCAATCATTGAGCGTAACATTAAGCCAATACATTATACGAAAACGATGGAAAAGTACTGTTTTAGGCTTGGCTCAAAGACTACAGCCGTTAACTCAGTTGTAGGACAGTCCGAATTGTATTTGAAATTGTATTGTATAAATACACATGTTGCCTTGAACATACTCTAGTCGTAGCGATAAGTGTAATATATCACGCTTACCATGATAGAGGAACAAAAGTTTAAAACCCCCAACCATCCAACACTGGCAGTGATTCTTGCGGGCGATCTTATTTTTGGGAGCAGTTCATTCCCCACCAACAACAACCGTTGGTGTCTGTCTGTCTGAACTGAACAACTTGGACCAACAAACAGCTACGATGCTCAAAGTGTTATCTATAAAAGTGTATCTTCTATCGGCTATAGACTGTACTCTTTGTCATCATATCGCTTTGGTTGGATTCGTCTCACACAAGAAACCACTCCTTGCCGCTTTGTCCAGCGCTGACGTCATGAGGTGGGTGGGTTGGGAGGTGGGTGGGGGGGGGGGGGGGGGGGGACCGACCACCCCCTCACCATTTATGGTTTCAAGATTCAAGATGTTTTTATTTGCCATTGGGAAACATGTGGGCAAATGGATACACGATACAAGATACAAGATATGTATTGTATTGTTTTTGTAACAAAGTACATTGGAACGCCTACTCCCCCATTCCCTCCCGCAGTACAAACACATCTCCAAAACAATACCATCAAAATAAAATAAAAAAATAAAATAAAAATAATATATACAATAAAAATAAACAAAATAAATATAAATAAAATATAAATATAAAAAAAAGAAAAAATAATGCGTACTCTCCATCCACTCCCGCGTTTCCGAGATTCAACAACAATACTCCTACCTATACTATATACTCTATATTATTATATACTATAAACGTATGCGTCTCATGAAAGACACACCGATGGTGTGTTTTATAACATGCGCTGTGTGTGTGTGTGTGTGTGTGTGCATACATTAATATAAATCCATTCATATAATTGAAACGAGTGTTATCGACAAATCAACTGGTTTGAATACATTATTCACAGAGAGACGTACCTGTCTGTGTGTTCTGTGCGTTCATTTAGTTAAGTGGGATTGTGTGTGTGTGCGTGCGTGCGTGTTGAACGTGTCTGAGTGAACGTGTAATGTATTTTATGGAAGATTTTATGTATTTATGTATTTATTTATTTCAGCGGCAGACTTGTATTTATTATATATTATGATTAGTATATATTTCTTTAATATCAAATAGAGCGGAATATACGTGTTTCTTGTCGCGCTCTTGACCACGTGACCAACCAGGAAGTGACAGACGTCAACACAACAATGGTGAGTAAGCGACACAGCCATGACTGTGACTCCGGTCATTTACTCCGTTATTGCTGTGTGTACGTGTTGTGTTGTGGTGCCTAAATAACAATGGTTATTTAGCAGTTCGCTATGCGGTTATACTATAGACGGACTGGACTGTTCATACACTGCGGTAAACCACTCAAAGAAGCTTTACAAGTCAAGCCTCACACTCACCGATGACATACGAGGCGACCGCCTAGCATGTCAGGAGCAGTTAGGGTTAGGGTGTCTTGCTCAGGGACACCTCGACACTTGACTAGGAGGAGCCGGGGAATCGAACCAGCAGCCATTCCGGTTGTCAGACGACCGCTCTACCTCCTGAGCTACTGACTGTCCATCTAACAGACGCATTATGGTCATGTCGGCGTGATCTCGATCCGAGTAGCCAGGCTTGTGTTGTTGTCTCAGATACATCATATTGTAGTATGGAGTATTTAATACATGGGTCTAGCAGGTACAGCCTGCCCTGTGTGGCATGGTTGTTAGATGTCTTGAATAGATGGAGCTCTATTGACAGCTTATTACCGCAGTCCCTCTCATTTTCAACACAGGTGGAGATGACTTCGGTGGATTGGCAGCTGTCCTTGAAGGTGGTGGATCAACCCAAGTCCACCTTCCACTTCCCAGACATGGTGCCGGGCGACGTCCCACCCGGACAGTACAGGGTGGCTACTCTGAAGCAGCTGGTCGCAGCGCAGCTTCCAGACGCCATCAACGACCCCGATTTGATAGGTCCGTGTTTACTGACGCGCTTGGCACACCACCATGTCGGTCTTTCTTAGCTGCAGCAGATCGAGTGTGTTTTTTAAATTACTTCATACGTTGCTTCATACATTCCCTTCATCATCTTCATCATCATCATCATCGGGAGCCTACTGAACTGCTAGGAGTGCTGCCACTATCATTGTCATCCAACATTACACTATCATACTTTTGACCTTTTGGACTTATTACAGTTACTGCACTGTACTGTTCATGATGCTGCTGCACTACTGGCACTTTAAAATGTACATATCATCCATCAGTCACTTTACTGTTATTGTTATTGTGTATAATATTTTTATAGGAGTAAGCATTCCATTGTACTCTTGAATCATCATCATCATTACACAAAATTGTGTTATTCATCTTGTTAATATGAATGCTTGTGAACTGCTCTATTTTTTTGTTTGCGTACCTCAGCGTTATGCTATTGTCTACTTCAACAAATGTACTCCTTGTAAGTCGCTTTGGATAAAAGCGTCTGCCAAATGTCCTAAATGTAATCATTATCACCTGTCCTTAACATGGTTGCTTATCACAAGTCCCTACATGTGTTAGCGGCAGCATCACAGCCATGCAGTTGAGCTCTACGTCGTGTTATCTTGCTGTGTCCTAGAGCTTGTCCACTGCGGTCGCAAACTGAAAGATGAGCTAACGCTGGACGCCTATGGAATTCAACCAAAGTCTACCCTTCACATTCTCAAAAAGACTTGGCCAGAGACTGAGGGTACCCCAGGTATGTCACTACTGCTGGCATCTGCATATGACAACGCAGATGCCGGTGCAGATGTCACAATTCCGATCGCGTGCAGTAATGCAGGTCGATGTTACTCTAAACATGTTTCCTTAATTGCCTCAGAGCCTGTGAACAGAGCCACGGCAGTCCGAGAGTTCAGAGTTTTCCATGCTGCTCTTCACTCCGTCAACACTGCCTACAAGGACTCTGTAAGTGCACGGCATGAATATGCATCGCATTGAAGAGTGTAGTGACTCTTCTACTGTTATTCTAGGCTTGGTAAGGGTATTTAGGGAATTACTGTGTGATTTTGGTCTTGGATACAACCCAACATTAAGTTGCAGATCTACAACTAGGTAGTGTGTTTTTTTTATAGAACGCACTCTTGCCAGAAAACACATATTGACTATATTTGTGCATTGGTGTTGTGTGTGTGTGAAGAAGCAGATGAAGCAATCTGCCTGCATTATGTTTCTTGGAACAAACAAGCGAGAAATTGAGGGCTCCTACACCTTGTCCACCCTTCCTCAGGTGTATAAGATGCTGATCAATAAGGAGTCTCTGGCCCAAATCATGGTAGCGACCCCGGGTCTTAAATCGGATGCGGTGGCTCTTGGTAAGAACACATGGATTCTGCTTGGCCTTTGTAACCTCATAAGACACAGTATCTTTTTGACACTTTCACAATGCTAGAATCAAGTCATTTGACTGAATATCGTGGTTCACCTGTGTGCAGGGGTGTTGCAAGACAAGGATCTCTTCGTGCAGTTCACTGACCCGAGCATGCTGGACATGTGAGTTGTGGTGTTATTTGCGTTAAGTGGTCCTACATCAAATAAAAACATATAAACATATAAACATATAAACATATAAACTTATGAATGTCTAAGTGACCCATACGATGAAACTTCACAATATTTACAGGAGTTTATCTATTCTGGCCTTACCTTTACAAGCAAACATGGTTCAACAATAATATATTCAGTATTATTATATTAAGTATATTCTGTACCTCGATGTACCCTCCCCCCCCCCCCCCATAGCCATGTACATTTTTACTGTACTTACCGTATATACTGTATATAATACTGCACATATCTCATACCTACTCCTAAGTTATTTTATACCTGTTTTTATAACTAGTAGACTGTTTATACATCTTATTTACCTACTGTAAATGATATATTACCATGCACTTTACTGCAACATTTGCACTCTGGTTAGATGCCAAATAATGTTTGCTGTACTGTACTTGTGCTGCTGTACACTGACAATACATTTGAATGTAATCGAATTGTTCCAGCCAAATTAAGTAATTGCAATGTTCTCATGTTGTACCTCCCCAAGGTTAATCAGCTCCCATCCAGCACTGGTCAACGCCATCATCCTGGTACTGCACTCAGTGGCAGGGAGCATGCCCACCCAGTCCAGCAGCAGCTCCTCTCGCAACGTCTCCGCCAGCTCCTACAGCGACATGCCAGGTTGGGGAATGAAGACGGACAGCCTTTTATTGTCATTGTATGCCTTGCCTCTTGTGTTGGTCCATTGTAGTTGTATTGGGGGTTTCATTGGTTGTGGATTGGGTGTGCAGTGCAACTTCCAGCCAAAAAAGGAGCCTAACCTCTACCTGCTATCTTTATCTGTATGTTTACTTAGTGGTTTTAAATGTCTAAACCGTGTTTGTATTTGCATAGGAGGGTTCATGTTTGACGGCATGTCGGACGATGAAGAAGAATTCCAGTCTGTGAGTGAATGCAAATCTAAATATATCTGGACTTCGTTGTGAACCACAACCACCAGTGTAGAACCCTTTTAATGTGTGTGTGTGTGTGTGTGTGTGTGTGTGTGTGTGGTGTGTGTCCACCACAGGGGAGCCAAGCAGGCCCCTCCAGCAGAGGGAGCGCTCCAGCAGGAGTGCGTCCCGTGTCTCTGAGCCACAGCGGTGCCACGGGGCCCCGGCCCATCACGCAGAGCGAGCTGGCGACGGCCCTGGCCCTGGCCAGCACCCCCGACAGCAGCGCCGCCACCCCCACCGCCGCCAGCCAGGTGAGGCCCTCGGGTCACGGCTCAGGAGAGCGGGTACCAAGTTCGATTCCCCCCCCGTTGTCCGCGTCGAACCTGTAGCCATCATTGTGCGAGATGCTTTACCTCTACCGGCTCCTATTATCTGAATTCAAGTTTCGTTGGAAACAAGCATGTTCTACATGATGAAAATGAAGACTAGTAATAGCAAAATTGGATATGCACAGAGTTAAAAAACAAAAAGGTTCTGAGATCAAAATGTATGCAGAGTAAGTATTCTGAGTATGCAGGATATGCAGTCTGTTACTGGCAACCTGATTCCTGGGTGTTTGTATAGAGGTGTCATATAAATAGCAGTGTGTTAGCCTTTTGATTAAGTCACATGGCCAAAACCAAATAATACCAGGAGGCAGGGAAGGAAGTTGATAAATCATGAATAAATCATTTTAGTTTAAACTAAGCCTTTAACATTTGAATCGGGTAACGCCGGAGGCTGCACGCATAGGGCTAACGGTGTATGTCGGTCCCAATGTGTTTGCGTGTTGATTATCCAGGCGGACCAGAGCAGCGGCGTCTCTCCCATGCCAGCAGGAACCCCAGTCAGTAATGATCTGTTCAGCCACGCTCTGCAGCAGGCCCTGCAGGCCAGCAACATGTCTGCTCTGCAGGTGAACACACAGCCTGTTCACCTACAGCTTCTGATCGTTAAACACAAACAAACCACTTGACTACTTTAAAAAAAGCCTTTTGCTGTTTTGTACTTGATGGAGCTGTGCTGTTATAGCTTGATTTGATACATGCTATACTTATAAAAGATCAAATATTTTTTTTGACAAAGCATGCTTATATACTTTCAACATTTTCATTGGGATCTTGCGAAAGTATTGTGGCTGGTGAAATGTCGAAGTGTCTGGTACGTTCTGTTCATCCACCAGACACAGTGGCTAGTAATTATTATTATTAGAAATAGCACTGGCATAATTCCAGGAACCCTTGGGTGGTGTTATTGATGACTCGACTCTGACTTACGGTGACTTTGTGTGTTTCCAGGGCCGCTGGCAGTCCCAGATCCAGCAGCTCCGGGACATGGGGATCCAGGACGAGGAGCTGATGCTCAGAGTGCTGCAGGCCACAGAGGGGGACATCCAGGCTGCCCTGGAGCTCATATTTGCCGGTGGATCGGGGCTCTGAGCCCTCACTGCAAGGGGGGGGGAACAGAGGGAGCTTTTACAGAAGAAACAAGCTCTGCCACGAGCAGAGGGGAACGGAGTTATTTCCACATACCGTAGTTTAGTTTGGATGGATGACGTCAACTGAAGGAAACTGTTTACCGTTTTGTTTTCAGTGCCCCGCTATTTCAACTTGAATATATATATATATATATATATATAGATATATATATAGATATATATATAGATATATATATAGATATATAGATATATAGATATAGATATATAGATATATAGATATAGATATAGATATAGATAGATAGATATAGATAGATAGATATATATATCTATATATATCTATATCTATAATATATATATATATAGATATATATATCTATATATATCTATATCTATAATATATATATATCTATATATATATCTATAATATATATATATATATATATCTATATCTATATATATCTATCTATATATATCTATCTATAGATATATCTAGATATATCTAGATATATCTAGATATATCTAGATATATCTAGATATATCTAGATATATCTAGATATATCTAGATATATCTAGATATATCTAGATATATATATATATATCTAGATATATCTAGATATATATATATATATATAGATATATATAGATATATATACACAATGTCAAAAGAAGTGTTTGTTACTGACCACTTTCGATGACTTTTAATAAAGGTGACAATGCCAACATGAATATACAAATACATGTTGCCCAATTTCTGACTACTGGAAAACTTCGTAACTCGTCAACTTTGCATTTGAACTTTAGTCTCACGCATTTCTTTTAAATGATATACTCATTTTATTGTAGTCGCTTTAATGCTGCACGGGAAATGCAGTATATGAAGTGTCCACTAGATGGCAATGTAGTATTTCATTACAATTTGTCATTCCCAACTGCAAACTTTTTTTTTCAACCGTTTTTCATTTGCCATTTTTTTTCCCCCAGGCGTTATTTATAATGCGTTAAACTTCTTTAAAACTACAAACACCGTTTACTTAATCGTATTAAAAAAGGTAGGCCCTAGTTACACACAAACCAGTCAATTATGAAGCAGTGCTTGGCTGTATTAGGCTATAAAGCACGTAATTTGTATCTGATCCAGACACAACTCTGTAATCAGCTGACTGTAGTGCTGTCGGAAAGCTATTGTTGTTTCTTTGTTGCCTGAAATAAATCGGCCAATTTGCTTTGTTTCATTGTCTCCCATCAGTCCAGCCCCTACCGTTCTCAATCTACAGTAATTGCCTGGTTTTTATTATCACTGTGTGTGTGTGTGTGTGTGTGTGTGACCGCAATCAGTGGATCCCTGGCCATTCATTCATGTGCGTTTGGAGTCCGGCTGTCTCTCTCTCTCTCTCATTGTGTCCGCAGGTCACTGAGGACCACTTCCTCCTCCTCCGCTTTGCGAGGCTATTTGAAAAGAATACATTTGCAAGTGTGCCAAGGGAGGGAAAGGGTCCATGCTTCAACAACAGCAGTATAATAAAAAGGCATGTATTTCGTTCTAATGAAATTGTTGTCTAAATCAATTGTTTCTTCAGAGATGGTTGATTGTAAAAGCATAAGAAAAGCCGAAAAACTCAAACATAAGGAATCCGGCTAATTTTCTACATCTAATGTGTGTATTTGGAAAATATTGAACCAGTAAATGCTTCTCTCAGCCAAATCCATAGCGATTAGGCCTAACAGTTAAAAATAAATAAATAAAACGGTCAAATGCTTGATTGCTGGGAGACGCGGTGGACTCCTCCATCTCATACATACTGGCATACAATCTCTTAATTTGACCAGTATTAGAAATTCCCCCAAACATGTTGAATACTGAATAACTCATAATAAACAAATAACTCATAAACTAAATTACATTTAACTTAAATTTATGCAAATATTTCCATAATAAACAAGATCCGAGCACAAGTATTCACCCTTAATCCCCCCCAAACCAAAATGGTACATTCCCCGGGAACACCCTATAAAACACAAGGGCAGCGCCAATGCATTGATTGTTGTACCAACAGCAAAGCAATACAAATACAGGTAATTTAATCTGAACAAGGCACATGCCGAGTGCACTAACCAGGGAATATACAGGACGGGCCAAAGGAAAAGGTTGGTTGCACCAGAACCATTAATTTGCACTCTCATATGCGACCAAAACATTCACAACCTTGACGGTTCGAGGCAATATTATATACATCCCTACATTATACAAATCTATAGTGTGTGTGTGTGCATTTATATCTGAGCGTGTGAGTCCCTGCACCCCAGAGACGGAGAATGGCTGCTGTGGCCTTGGCACTTGATGGACTGCTTGCAGCACTAAAGCACTTCAGCACAAGGCAGGTAGCACACTTCCACGCCTGAAGACCTCACGTCTTCTCCTCCTCTTCAGTTTGTTTGGCGGTTGCTGTGACAACCGCGGAACGATCACTTCGGGAATTTTCGACCGTAACGTTGGTTTGCCTCCCCTTGATTAAAGGGAAGCAGTATGGAAAAAATGGAAAAAAAAACAACTGACAGGAAATAAGATTTTCTAGCAGGCCTGCATGGGAAGTGTAGGCTACTGTACACGACACAAAGACCCTTCCTAATCAAGGGCTCCCAGACCGCCACAATACACAATACTAACACAATTCCCTTCGGGTCACCTCCAGTGATAAGTGGCAGAGGCGGAGAGGGACCGAGTGGACACAATACCTTCTCCTCTCTCGCTTTTTTTTTTTTTTTTGGTCTCATGAAAGGGACCATCTCATGTGTTATTAACATCTGCTCCGTTAACCGAGATTGCTTTCGGCCCCGGTGTGGCTGAACGGAATATGGAATGATTTGGTGATGTACACTGGGGGCCCATTCATCGCTTTTTTAGCCCTCTTTTGTCCTCACAAGCTGCTTTGATGGGGTTTTTTTCATTTTTTTTAATCCCAGGTGTGCCAACCCTTGACTAAGGCTTTCCCTGGAGGACGATCATCACGGCTTAGAGAGAGAAAGAGAGAGAGACACGATAAACACATATATTACACACATCCAAGCTGCCCAACAACATGCTGCATTTGATTGACTGCAAATAGTCCCAAAAAGATGAGATCCGTTTAGGTGTATGGTTCGGTGATGGATAGTTCTAATCTTACGTGACGCAAAGCATCATGGAAATGGGCACAGAGTCAATCAACATTATTAATAGGCACTCACTTCTGTAAAGCTTGATTTTAATATGCATCGTTCCATATGAAGAGCATTCAATTGATTCCATTCATAAATACACATTTGACTATATGAACACAATGAACGGATGATTAACGCACAGTGGGCAACCGGTTTTGATGGAATACCGTCTTTTACTGATGGAATACTGATGGAAGACCTAACCTAGAACCAAACAAAATACTTTATTCCTAAGTATTCCATGGACATCCACCCGGGTAGCTCAACTGAGAGCTCCTATTGATGCTGTACTCTTCATCGATTCGGCCTGAACTCACACAGGGCCGTGCTTTGCAATTCATTACAGAGCTTCACTATATGGTCACTGGAAGATGACTGGAGAGGCAGAAGAAAGAACGCAAGGAGACAACACTTTTGGCTAAATTGGCCCCAAAAAAACAGAGACATTAAACAACACATTCGACTCGTAAACCAAACTTTATTTATGCATTTATTTAATTTGAACCTCGATGCCTCTATGCCCCGTACAATACATTCAGTATATACATTTGGCCATGAGGGACTCTAACAGAGATGTTTTAGTAGTGCATACAGTACATACGTAGCAACAACATGCACACACACACACACACACACACACACACACACACACACACACACACACACACACACACACACACACACACACACACACACACCACACACACACACACACACACACACACACACGCACGCACGCACACACACGCACACACACGTCGGTGGCAAGCAACAAACAGAGCAAGTCAATGACGGCTAATGGCTGGTCGGTTGGTTACACACTGAAGTTCTCCATGCATGTAGTCGTTCCCCCCCCCCACACACACACACACACACACAATTTAAGACACTTCTCAGGGGAGGGGGGACACACAATGAAACATGAAGGACGTGACAAGTGGGTCTGCTGATTCTAACAATGGCCCATTGTCTGCTAGAACACCACCCTCCACCTCCCACCCCCCCCCCCCCCCCCCACACACACACACACACACACACACACCACCCTCTGAACCTCTACCTCCGACACTTCTCTCTCCATCTTTTCCGCCTCAGCTCTCAACCATCTAAAACCCAAGAACTCTCTTAAGCCCCAGACAAACCGCTGCGCCATTCCACAATACATACTGTAAGGTTGCGGCGCACTCAGTTAGCGAGTAAAAATATTCATATTTTTAGCCTCGCCTTCGCATCAATGTAATAAATAGGTCCACATCCCAGTGCCTTTCTCTGTAAAGCTATCTTCCTCTCATCTTCCATAGACAACCAGTCCTGTATCACACCGCTCACTGAGCGGGGCATCACCTTCGCTGCACACTTCCTGTCATCTGGTCACATGCTTTCCCGTTTGAGAATAAAACGGCAAAAAGACACTTCATTACAAGCCATTATTTCCACAGTACGGTTACTCGTTTAAAACGAGACTAGTGCCCAAAACGCACACACACACACTGTCGTGTTCCCCTTCTCGGCATTGCCCTAACACACACACACACACACACACACACACACACACACACACACACACACACACACACACACACACACACACACACACACACACACACACACACACACACACACACACACACACACACACACACACACACACACACACACACACACACACACACACACACACACACACACACACACACACACACACACACAGAGAGAGAGAGAGATGGTAGAGAGGTTTTAATGCTTGATGGAAGGAGACAGAGGTGAAGGTGTAGCGTTTGTCCACTTCAGACAGGGGGGGGGGGGGCATGCTGTGATTGGTCCAGGGAACCAATCACAAACCAATCCCATTGGTCAGAACACCATCATGACCCAAGTCTCGAGTTAGTTAGGCCACAGAGGCAAATGATGACCAGATGTCCAAAAAAAAAACTAAACCAATGCAGAGCACCACAGTAGAAGAGACCTGGGCTATCCCAACCAATAACATAAAGACGCAAACACCATCACGATTCAGCACAGAGATATCAGGGCGTGGCGGCCATTACTGAGGAGTAACGACCATCAGTAAGAATTGCCCCCAGAATAAATTACACGTCACAATCAGCACAATCAGCCAAAGCAGAAAATGGAAATCAGCCGATCCACTGGACTGATTTGACCCATGCATTATAAGGCATTAACCAAACAATTGTTACGGACATCACACAATATATCAGTAACTATACATACAAATGCTGATCTGGGGAAAAATAAAAAATTTGTAATATCTATTTTTAACAAAACCAAAAAACATTGCTTAGACCGTTAATGCTAAAACAACATTAAACAAATGATGTCATTTTAAGGGTATTGAAAATGGAGATGGAAGAGCAGATCAATACACGCAATCCCATTGTACCTATTGATCCGCGGACGGGCGAATTCAATTGATTTTCTGAGGTAGACGATGCAGACATATTTCATCCTCCCGACGCCGGCCCCCGCTGAGCAGGTAAAGGAGAGGGTAATTTGGTCCATTTGGACGGGGCCTTAGCTTCCCCCCCCCCCCCCCAACCGACCTACCCACCCACGGCTGATAGCACCACGCGGGGGCTCTCGGCTGACACCCACCCCCCCCCATCCGTCATCAAGGCGGCTGAACCGCTCGCGTCGTTTCAACCGTCAACGTCAACCCCGGCATGACGGACGGCAAGCGGCTGGACGGGATGAAGACATCCGTCTCACACACACACACACACACCTTCTTTGCTCAGTTGCGGCGGGTGGGGGCCATGGTACCGGAGGGGGCGGGGCTTGTGGAGGGGGTGGGGCGTGTGGGAGGAGAGTCCCCGCGTGGACAACATTCTTCTTACCCAAATCGTAAAATGTCCCCCTTGTTAGTTTATATGGCCGTTAGCATCTGCTACACCCGTAGATCCACACATTACACTTAATAGAGCCAGCGGGGGGGGGGAGGAGAGAGAGAGAGAGAGAGAGAGAGAGAGAGAGAGAGAGAGAGAGAGAGAGAGAGAGAGAGAGAGAGAGAGAGAGAGAGAGAGAGAGAGAGAGAGAGAGAGAGAGAGAGAGAGAGAGAGAGAGAGAGAGAGAGAGAGAGAGAGAGGAGAGAGAGAGAGAGAGAGAGAGAGAGAGAGAGAGAGAGAGAGAGAGAGAGAGAGAGAGAGAGAGAGAGAGAGAGAGAGAGAGCCTTGCCAAATGAGAACATCTAACAAGCCCCTTTTAACAAACACAAAAAAAATGAAAACAAATGCCAAATGGTTATAAATACACTCTCGGAGACTAAGATGTTGGAATAGTTCAGAACTAGGAGAAGCGGGGGAGGACGCCGTAGCCCCCTCCTCGTGGAGAGTGTAAAGTGCTCAGGAGAATCAAAAACGACACGACAACGCAACGGGTTCCGGAGGGGACAGGGTGAGAGGGCGGCCGTCTGACATGACGGCCCATGTGGTGTTAAAGAGGACGTCCGTCATAAATAAAAAATATATACACACACACACACACACACACGTACTAAAATACAAAAATAAAAAGGAGTTCTGTGACAGACACACACACACACACACACACACACCCCTCTGTCTGTCTGGTTCGACTCCACACCCCTCCCCCCCCCCCCCCCCCCCCCCCTCCGCCCCCTTCCTCCACCTACCACAGAACCGAGGAGGAGATGGGGCAGGTGGTGTGAGGACCGGAAGAGGAGGTGGAGGAGTACGACCATAAAAGGGGAGCAGTGGTCCAAGGGAGTCCAGCAGTGACGTGATGAGAGGGTTGGAGGATGTGGGAAGGGTTGTTTGTTTGTTTTTCATGTTTGTGTTGACATCTAGTAGTAGTAATAGTAGTGTGGGTGACCCTGTGGGGTGGGGGTGGGGGGGGGGGGGGAACTATAGTGTCCTGATGGCCACAGGGTAGAGCAGCGACATGTGCTCCGCCCCCTTGATGGGGAGCTTGCGGCTGGAGTAGAAGTGGATGATCTCGGGCACGCTGTCGAAGGGGCAGCTGTTCTGACCCAGGACGTACTTGCTCTCCTTGGTCCGGGACAGCTTCATGTGCATAAAGCCCTGGCTGCTCCTGGGGGAGAGAGAGACACATGGGGGGGGCAGAGGGAGCAGGGGGGGGGTGAGGGGGAGACACATGGGCGGGGGTGAGAGAGACACATGGGGGGGGCAGAGGGAGCAAGGGGGGGACGGGGGGTGAGAGAGAGACACATGGGGGGAGGCGGGGGGGGTGAGGGGGAGACACATGGGGGGGGGAGAGGGAGCGGGGGGGGGGGGGAAGGGGGAGACGGATGGGGATGGAAGAGGGTGGGAATTAATTGTGATTTTAGAGTGAGATGTCACAAGAGAAAGATAAGAGGATAAAAAGAGCCATAGATAAGTCATACCACGAATATAGTTCTATTTGATTCTCAGGTGGCGGTCACGATTCGAATCATAACCGATCCATAACCTATTCCCGATTCATAATCTATTCGGTGCGCTAAGAAAGTAAGTGTGAAGTGTAAATGTGTATTAAAATGATGTTTTTCTATTTGAACAAGTGCCATCCACTGATCAACTGAGCAATAATGTTAACACACAAATGCAAACGTAAGACAAAAGGGTCAAACTAAAGTTGAGTTGCGAATCAATTTCTTTCATACACATATTCATATATTCATACACATTCATTTTACTGCTATGAGTCATTGGCTCATAGCGGAAAGGCAATCACTGAAATGTGTGGCGTCATGTTTTCCAGCGGTCAAAGCTGTACAGGGAGTCTACTACTCTAATGCAGGCTAATGACTCTTCATACAGCAGGCGGACTAACATTAAGAACAGAGAAAAGCAAAGTGTGTAAAATTTAATTAAGAAAAAGTATACATTTTGGGGGTGAAATTATGACCATCAAATACTTCTGATGAAATATTTGCATGTAAAAATATATAAGTGTGCAAGTGTGGGCTTGATTCCACCTTCAAATTAAATAATAAATATATTCAAATTAAATAAACTGTATATATACTGTATATATATGGAAATACTTAATCATCTTAACTTGTGTGTTGATCAGTTGAGTCGTGAATACAGGTTTGGGTGGGCCGCAAAAGATTGACTTATTTGAAATTGTAATGCCTTGGCATTCTTAAGTTGGGGAAACACCGATTGAGACCGCAATGGGTCGGCACCGTCTGAACAACCCAGGTCCGAACAACCAATAGCCAATAATCAGGGGAACCCAAAAGGGACGGTGCCGCACTGGCACCGTGACACTCGAGCCTGCGCCCACTGTCACATCGCTCATGTGTTCAACCCAGTGCCCCTGCAGGCTCTCCATGAAAGTCATTTTTTTTTTTTTAAAGGTCGAGCACACACTCAAGACACAACGTGGAGGAAGATAAGGGTAGAAAAAAAAAAGGAAAAAAATAAAAACGGAAAGAAAAACTCTCCAATTAAAGAGCAGGGAGACAGAGGAAGAGCCTGAAGCAGAACATTCATCACCGTCCTCTTTTCTCAGCGACGCACACACACACACACGCACACACACACACTACACATCGGGTCAGCACCAGAACCCCCCCCCCGCCCCCCTCCCCTCCTCCCTAGTGACTTATGGGCCCTGTCAGCGTTATCTGCACCATAACAGCCTCCATGGGGGCCAAACGTCTGGTGAAATACAGAGAGGAGGAGGAGGAGGAGGAGGAGGGGAGGAGGAGGAGGAGGAGGAGGAGGAACGTCAACATTCAGTACATGAGTACAAGATGTTCGGCTGATTCCGAATCGTTTATCTTGTAAGCCGCGGCGGCGGCAAAAAAAGGTGTGAGCAGACAATCTGACACCACTAAGGCGTGGGGGGGGTGGGGGGGAAAGACCGCTTCCTGCGGGAGCGATCTTTCGACAGTTATTCCGGGGCTGATTATCGGTTACCTGTCAAACATTCTCGGGCTTTTTCGTTGTTTTGTTTTCGTTTTCTGAACGCTAACGGTTTGCAATGAGAGACTTTCCCTGGCCATCAATCAATGTCAACCACTGCCAGGATAAAACTGGCTCACAATGGGGGGGGGACAAGATGCGATTAAACAACGGATTGAAAAAGATGGGTTAGAGCTATTTATAATGTATGCCTGTTTGGATGGGGGAGGGGGACCAGGCTCTGGGCATGTTAAGCATGAGGTGAGAGAGCCCATTATTTACTTATCTGCTAATTACATGTAGAGCCTCTGGTAGTGCTTCATCATCATGCAGGCGTAGGCCAACAAGCCTGCAGCGAAAACTCTTTTCTCTCCACACACACACACACACACACACACACACACACACACACACACACACACACACACACACACACACCACACACACACACACACACACACACACACACACACACACACACACACACACACACACACACACACACACACACACACACACACACACACACACACACACACACACACACACACACACACACTTTTATGGAGTGCCTTGGCACCTGCCTTACGTTATCATGGGGGGAGGGGATCGAGATAACCGTGCTTACCCTCGCCGATTTGTAGTCCCGTGTTAGCATGTCCACATTGAGGTTTTTCTAGTGCACTGGACAAGCTGGTGGTCATCAAGGTGGTGACTGATATCAGTCCCCTTGTTGCTGGACATGTTCTGCACTGCAGCCCACTGTACTGCCCTGGATTCATGACGCTGCTGCACCACTGTCACTTTCAAATGCTCTTTATGCACCATTCGTCATATGTATATACCGTATCATCCATCAGGAAATGTATTGTTCTTTTATAGTGTATATTATATTGTTGTATATAGTATATAGTATATAGTGATGTTTATAGTATATAGTAACGTGTTGTTTATAGTATAGTATTGTTTAGTATAGTATTGCATAGTTTATTATAGCATGGTAAAGTATTGTTGTTGAAATTCATACAGCGCGGGGGAATGGGGAGTAGGCATTCCAGTGTACCTGTTGGCACAATAAAAACATCTTGAACCTTGAGAAAACAAAAACAAACGAGTCAAAAGAGTCTTCTTCTCACTTCAACTCCTTCTGTGTGTTCTAAGAGCAGAGAGAGGCGTGGGGCGTGGGGGGGCTCCGCAGGCCGTCTGGGGGCAAACACAGGTGACGTAAACATAGTGATCACATGTCACTCTCTGTGACTCCTACTCCTGCAGCAGCAGCAGCAGAAGAAGAAGAAGAATCCATTACCGGCTCAGATCGCCACGATACCGAGGAGACCCGGGAATACGCAACCCGACGAAGTCTCAAAGCGACGGCGGATTCGCTTTAGTTGTTTTTTTTTGGTCTTCTCTGCGAGAGGGTTGGTTTGACGTGTGCTCAACGTGCGGATAACAGGCCTCGGGTTACAGACGCACACTTTAATAAGTCAAACACATCAGTGGCTGCCTTTCTAGAGCCCCGGACCATTCCCCAGTCAGGGGGGGAAGAGAGAGAGAGAGAGAGAGAGAGAGAGAGGGAGAGAGAGAGAGAGAGAGAGAGAGAGAGAGAGAGAGAGAGAGAGAGAGAGAGAGAGAGAGAGAGAGAGAGAGAGAGAGAGAGAGAGAGAGAGAGAGAGAGAGAGCAGAGAGAGAGAGAGAGAGAGACGAGAGAGAGAGAGAGAGAGAGAGAGAGAGAGAGAGAGAGAGAGAGAGAGAGAGAGAGAGAGAGCATGATAAATGTGGGGCTGCTTTCCAGCAGACAGGCCATTTTGTATTCATCCGTTTGTTGGCTTTTATTGTGGAATCATAATTCAGTTAAAGTGGGTGGGTGGTGGGGGTGGTGGGGATGAGGGCGTCTGGCATCCTGCTTATTGATGTCTATGACTTTTAAGTCAAGCTGGGAGGCCATATTACTTATCGCCTACCTCTGATATCGTGAAAATATACATTAGTATCACGCTGCGTTCAGGGAGGAAAATGAGAGAAGACAATGGTTCCGGTAGCCACAGTAAGTGTGTTTTCCTCACGTCGGGGATATCAGGAGGGTTCATTAGTTCCCTTTGCACAACGTTGAACAGGGACATCTCTCCACTCTGTTATTACCAGTGTACATGTTGGTTTCTAGGCGGTGATGTGAGATTAACTTGGTCAAAGCCATTCCTGCTGCAGCAAGAACCATGGGAGGCATTTATGTTTCATAGCAATTTTCTTCTGGATGCTCGTGAGAGAGAGAGAGAGAGAGAGAGAGAGAGAGAGAGAGAGAGAGAGAGAGAGAGAGAGAGAGAGAGAGAGAGAGAGAGAGAGAGAGAGAGAGAGAGAGAGAGAGAGAGAGAGAGAGAGAGAGAGAGAGAGAGAGAGAGAGAGAGAGAGAGAGAGAGAGAGGAGAGAGAGAGAGAGAGAGAGAGAGAGAGAGAGAGAGAGAGAGAGAGAGAGAGAGAGAGAGAGAGAGAGAGAGAGAGAGAGAGAGAGAGAGAGAGAGAGAGAGAGAGAGAGAGTAATAACACATACCTCTTGGGTGGACGAAGTGAAATAAAGAAGAGAGCTGTCAATATTGTGACAGAGATAGAGAGACAGATAGAGAAAGACAATGTGCACGACAGAAAGAGAGATGAGATAAAGAGATCAATGGAAGGAGAGAGAGAAAGAAGAAGAGAGCGAGAGAGAGAGCGAGAGAGAGCGAGACAGTCAGAAGAAAAGGGGGCACGGGTCTGGAAGAGCACAACTGACAGCGAAGAATGATTGCTTTCAGGCTGTAAAGACATCTAAAAGGCGCCGGTGTGTCAGTCGAGTCCCAGGGCATCAATAATGTACGCCACAATAACATATACACGTGTGCATTTCCCCCCACAAGCTGAATAGCCTCATAGAAGCCCATCAAGAAGCCCATCATATCAGGTCTGTTGTGGAGTTTTCCGGTCCCTGACCCCGGGGGCCGCCTCCTGTCTGTAGCGTCTGACGGCTCTGCGGTTCCCACGGATGAGCCTGTCCATGAGCTCACCGGTCCTATCTGACCCCCCCCTCCCCATGGCCACGGTCAACACACACACACACACACACACACGCACACACACACAACACACACACACACACACACACACACACACACACACACACACACACACACACACACACACACACACACACACACACACACACACACACACACACACACACACACACACACACACACACACACACACACACACACACACACACACACACACCACACACACACACACACACACACACACACACACACTCTCCAGTCACCGGGCTGGCACCTCGGCAGTCATCCCGCAAAGCAAAAAACGGCTTTTCATTCATTCTCATGTCGAGGCCGACGCCGCAGGACGGGGGGGGGGGGGGGGGAGGGGTCGGCAAGCCTGTGAAGGCAAGCCGTTCCACCCGTCCTCGGGGGAGGGGTGGAACGACAAGCCTGGCATCAAAAGGTCAGCTCCATTTCAAGGCCACATCACATAATGCACCCCCCCATCCCCCCTACCCTGCTACTTTCACTACTGAGGTGAGGCAGGTGACCGGCCGGCCTCTCACCGGGCTGTCGGATCCAACACGTCCAACCTGAGCCGTCTGGCCGTGACTTGCTGCTCGAGTCCCTTTCAGATGGTAGCCCAAAGGTCGAGGGCCCGTGCGGACCTAGATTCAGAATATCTCGGCTGAGAGGATTCCACGGAATGGAGACTTCCGGCCGAGGTGCCTTTGAGCAAGGCACACCGTGAGACACTCAGCAGGCACAGGGAGGCTTTGACATGAATACAAATTGTGAGAACCGTATACACGTGGGTGTGTATCGGCACTCGAGCTGCAAATGATCACAGGCAAGCGAAGCCAAGCGGTGCTAAACCTGTGCCATCATAATATGAGACTGTAGAACAAAGGCACCTTTAAGAGCCACCCGAGGTCAAGAAGGGACTGCCTGGCTTCCAATGACACTACAGGGTCCTAAAGGGAACCACATTAGCAGCCGTCCGGAGGATCTAGCTGGACCCCGGGTGTGTTAACCGAGCAGACCCGTCACGTAGCCGTGCTCACGGGCATTCGAGACAAGGCAATTAGTTCAGCAGACAGTCCGGGAGTCGGTTGTTCAGTGGAGCAGGTATAAAGCCAGACATCTAGTCAGCCCGATCAGTCACATACAAAAACACAGTGAGACGGCTATGGAGAACCAGGGGAGCCACAACAGACATGAATGATCCCTGTGAAGAACAGCAAGACAGCTACACTACCTACCATTTTCTAGAAAATAGGACACAACAAATATGTTTTGACGATCCGAGATGATCTCCGCCGTCTCTAATGATTGAACGCGTTGGATGCGGTGATTATTTGACGAAACCAACACACCCTAAACAGTGGTGAGAAGGTGCCGATATGCTTTTTTTTGTACAAAATGTGTACGATTAAATTTGTCGAGGAACTGGAATGTAACCTGTGGTCAGTTCAGCCGGTCGTGACATTCAGATACGCCCCGGCCCCCCTGCCCCCGCCCCCGCCCCCACCCCTGGGACCTCTGCATGAAGCCAATAGGATGTGACAGCACCATGGGGGGTGGGGTGGGAGTGGGCGGACGCGTCCCAATCGTGCAAGAAACATAACCTCCAACCCCCAAATGTCAGACCGAGCTAAACCAATCAGCGCACTGCCTTTGAACCCTCTGTCGGCCGCAGCGGGGGGGAAGGGGGGGGGGCGGAAGTGGGCGGGGTCAGGGGTCACCACAAACCGAGTTGTGGGCGCATCAGCAGATCGGGGGAGCGATCTGGGGTGGAGGGGTGACGAGGAGGAGGAGGAGGAAGGAGGGAGAAACCGTGAGGGGTGAGGGGGGAGGACATAGACCGGGGTGAGGGAGGTGAGGGCCATCACCATGCTTGCTAGGCTGGGGCTGAGTCAGCAGGCGAGGTGTACCGGTACAACTCCAGAGGCTCCATTTACACCACAGTGCGAGTGTGGCAGAGCTTAAGAGGAGTGGGTGAAACTCAACTCCATTTTAATTGAGTCTAAATTGTCCTAACGAAACACATCCGTCCTCACGATCCGGACCAGAGATCGCTTAATGTTGTTTTCATAGATTTTCCCTGCTAATCTTTTTGTTGATACGTTTTCATTTGCGAGTTTTGCTCATGTCATCAAGTCCCTAATCAGATATACACACACCATGCTCCCCCTACCTTCTCACCCACTCTCCATCCCAAGATCACCAACTAAATGATTTATTAAAAAGGTGCAGCAGAGGAAGACATGTTTCTCCTTTAAAGAGGTATTTTTTCAGATGGAAAGTAGGGCTTTGTTTTCATAGAACGGGGCTGTCTATGCAGTAGAAAGACGCAACAAAAATAGAAACTGGTGCTACATGAACAGAAAACCAACAGCCCTAGAGCCGGCAAAGTCCGCCGGGTGACACGTTTTTTGCTGGCCAACACATTTGCCATTTGAATGCTGGTAAAATGGAATGAAATAGGTTATTGTTTGTATCCTACCTACTACCTTGTATACTACCTACATTGTATTGGCACAAACCTGGTTGAAAACCAGTACAGTATTCCTTTAAGCATCTATTGTAATGACGGCACAGACTTTAAAAGTATACATATATATATTTGCGTGTGTGAGTCTGCATGTCAGTGAGTGAGTGAGTGAGTGAGTGAGTGAGTCTTACTTGAGGGACAGGGAGAAGTCGTTCTTGCTGGTCTCACTGTTCCTCACCAGGTAGCTGGCCTCCTTACAGAGTCGCAGCAGGGACTCTGCGTCGGTGCGGCCGATGGCCCCGTGGTACCAGCTGCGGAGCAAGAAGGATGGAGCTCATTAGCGGAGAGGAGAACAGTCCCGAGCTCGAGCTTAATGACAGGCTTATTATTGTCAGCGCGGGCCGGGGCTAATCGCCAACAATACGGGATAAGCGGCGAACATTAGAAAGCGTTTAAAAAATTCCTTCCTTTTTTTTCTGCCTTGGCAAAACCCACGGTGAGAAGGATGTTGCATCATCTTATGCTTCCCATGGAGGAGAAATATCACACAGACAAGCTTTTTGGCATGTGTATTATGAATTATTTTTTAAGGAGGCAGACGTGCAGTCTGGCACCACACACAGTAATTGAGCGTGTGTGAGACTCACAACTGGTTCTCCAGAGGCATGGTGGGGTCTATGCGCTCCCCAAGGGACGCGCTGCAGTGGTCCAGGGTGGTCAACTTGGTGTTGACCAGACAGCCGCTGGAGTGGCGCTGGGGAGGGCGGGCCACCTTCCCCTCCTGGGTGGGGGAGCTGCGGGACTTGTCCACACCGTCCAACTGGACTGTGGGGGGGAGGAAGGAACAGAGCCGTGGTTTAAACGTTCAACGAGGTATAGGTATAGGTGGCGGAAAGTGTATCATCCAAAGAAAACTATCAAATTCAAACTGAATCAAATATCGTCTATAAGAGTCAGAATTCACAGAAGAAAATATTCACAAAAATACATGAATGGATTTGTCACTTGGACCGCTCACTAGAACTCTGTGGTCTCCTTCACACTTTGAGTGAAGGAGAGATGTTGTTCAAACCACACACACACACACACACACATAACACCCTCTGTGGGAAACATTTGGCATGAAGGTCATGTACACAAAGAATGGAGGCATGAATCAATGGTACTCTACTGTACAAACATGCCAGCAAGGCACTCTCAGACACACTGCATGCCATTCACACACACACACACACACACACACACACACACACACACACACACACACACACACACACACACACACACACACACACACACACACACACACACACACACACACACACACACACACACACACACACACACACACACACACACACACACACACACACACACACACACACACACCTGTGAATGAATGCAACTCCACTGCAAAGCAGCACAAACAAAGTCTTTATAAAAGTAGTCAAGGTCAACCTAGGCAGGAACTCGCTAGTCCCCTTGGCAACCACACAATATTCTGCCTAGTTAACAGAAGGTACACCTGTGATTAGGACTCGACGCGGACAACGGGCAGTGGGAGGCAAACCGGTAGCCATTCAGAGGCCGGCTAGAGGACTGTGACTTCCTCAACCGCGATCATGTGAAAGGAGAGGACAAGTTAAGATTAATGAAGGGACGGAGCGAACGCGACCGTGCTGACACTGTGGGGCCGTAGGGTTCAAATGCACCGACGGGCGGGAAATGTCATGGGAAAGAGGGAACAGTCGGTTCAAGTATGGTTCAAGTTTGGGTGGTTTTCCCATGTCATCCGTTTGACACACAGAGAGCCTCACAGCACCCCTTATCTTTGTTTGGAAGCCACATATTGAGAGTGACTGCCATGCTCCCCCCCCCCCCCCACGTCACCCCGCAGCCTCAGGTTTTCATACTTTTTATTCATATTCATATTTTTCAAATCAAATACATAAAAGAAGAAGATGTACATTATAGTCAAGCATTTGATGGGAAAAGGAGAGAGCTCCCGGTTATAGCGAGCCCAAGCTCCCAGAACCCACCGTCCTATTCTTCAGAGGTGTGTGTGTGTGTGTGTTGTAAGTCGCTTTGGATAAAAGCGTCTGCTAGTGTGTGTGTGTGTGTGTGTGTGTGTGTGTGTGTGTGTGTGTGTGTGTGTGTGCGTGTGTCCGCGTCGTCGTCCCCCCCTCCCCCATCCCCACCCCCGCATCACTCCATAACTGCTAATCGGCTGCTAATGCTTAATTAGCCGGACTCGAACATGGCAACCGTCGTGCGGACAGCCGGGCGCCGTAATCGCAAAACAAATTGAGGAAGAGAGAGAATAAGGCCCGGCGGCTCCACCCAACAGAGATCCCATTTACGCATCACCGCATGCTGGTATCAATCCAATCCATTTAGGCAGGTTACAAAAAGGACAACACTTTTATCGCATTAGCGGAAGCGCTGGGACAAAGGGGGAAGCGCGTAAAGGGAAGTATATAGCGGCATGATTGGGTTTCAAAAGAAAGCCCTCAGAAATCCACATGTACATGTTTCTCTTTATTTTTATTCCCGTTTATTGAAGTCTAATGTTGTTGTTTTTATTTTATTTTAAATATCCTTCAATAAAAGCAGTTTCCAATCAAGGACAACTAATAGCAAAACAAAGAAAAACAACAACAGCTTGAGGTCCACTTTGTGTTCAACTCTCAGAGGTGCAGTTTTATGTCCGGCCACTAGGGGCCTCTCTTCCCCTCCTGTGTACTGTGGCGCAGAGCGACTGAGCACTGAGGTCTTGACCTTGAGTTCAAGTTGCTTTTTCCTTAAATAAAACTCTTGATAAGGCTCACTTACTGTCCGTTGTATCTCTAAGTCAAGGAAATGTCTTTTGGATTGCTCTTCAATTGTTATCTTGCCTTCTGTTCTGCCTAGAAACGACACTATTGTACTCCTACACAACCTACTAGGTGATATTACCCAGGACCTCACACTAGACAGCTATGAACTTGTTATTTTCTATTGAAAATAACAAGTACTACAAGTATTCAGGCTCGACAGGGTACAAGTCATGTCCAAGAATATTAGTTCTCCCTATGACTCCCCTATAAACGCCTCCACTCGACGGTAAAAAACGTAATAATGAACACCGTAGCGTATGTAGCATGTATGTAGGCACGCGGGTGTTTTAGCGGGAGACAGCGTTTCCATGGAAACTGACCGAGGGAGGGGGGGGGAGTGAAGTGGATGTGCGTTTGTGGCGTCTTATTCTTGTCAGCTCATAACGGATCACAACATGACGACATGGCCGGCGTTTCATTCCCCCCCCCCCCCCCCACCTCCACAGCATGTGCTTCTTCCTTCCTTCTCCCTTTCACTTTTCCCTCTCTTGGTCTTCCTGCTGCTTCCCTTCCTCTCCCCCCCCCCCCAACCGCCCCCTGCCGTCATCTTTCTCAAACCTGGATATTTTTTCCCTGCGTGCTACATTTGTGTGTGTGTGTGTGTGTGTGTGTGTGTGTGTGTGTGTGTGTGTGTGTGTGTGTGTGTGTGTGTGTGTGTGTGTGTGTGTGTGTGTGTGTGTGTGTGTGTGTGTGTGTGTGTGTGTGTGTGTGTGTGTGTGTGTGTTGTGTGTGTGTGTGTGTGTGTGTGTGTGTGTGTGTGCGACGTGTCTGAGGAGAAATGTGGAAGAATTGCGAGATTTCTTGGCTTTCCTCCCAGATAAATACCACCCCCAAAGTGCTCAGGAGAAGACATGCACATGCATGCATTTACGTATGTGTGTGTGTATACTATACAGGTGTCTGTGTGTCTGTACACACATGTTGTGTGTGTGTGTGGTTTTCAGCTCCCTGCGTAGGCAGAACCAACAAGCCATTACATTTCTATTCAACATCATGTCTGTCTCAGTAAGAACACTAAGAAAAAGACACAGGTGAACAGGCATGTCATAGACAACAACATTAACAAGATATACCAAAGCATTTCCACACCTGTCATAATTAACCATATTTCCCGGATGTCAGTTAAGACAGGGAGCAATTTTGCGCGTCTCCAAGTGAAGCCTCGAAAGCCTCCACTTTATATTCGTTCTACGTTCTTGCCTAAGCCATGAAGGAACCGTTATCGCTGGGTTCCTTTAGCAATGTCCACTGATGAAGACTACTACGAACCTCTGATCTGGGATATAGATGTGGACGTCATGAACCAAACGGAACATTATCTCCCCCCATCTTCCCGTCACACTTTTAAAAAAGGGGCAGAGTTTCCACCATGGTGGACATCCACCTCTTCTCATATCTGAACCTCTTTTCTTCTCCTCTCTCCTCCCCCCCCCCCCCACAGAAACACACACTACCAGGGAAACCCAACTAAACAAACGTGATCATTTTAACGGCAACAAATCCATCCATGTCTGGGCCATCTTGAAACCCCCTTGCTGGAACGGCGCTAGTATTATTGTCTAGGGTTGAAAATATATCGCTGGAAGCTGGCCAAACTCAAACCCCCCCACCCCCCCCACACACACACACACACACACACATTCATTCTCCAGAGCACACACAGTGCAGGGAATTGATGGGAGGACCGGCCCACAGGAGAAAGACCCTGATAGGTAGTTACAAAAGAGACAAGAGCCAGCACACACACCAAGTCATTTGTTCTCTTCAAATCGTGATGGTGGCTGCTTTTTGTCCGTCACACACACACACACACACACACACACACACACACACACACACACACACACACACAGTGTAGCCTCTCTTGATTGTGTCGCATGTAAAGTGTGGCAAATGGAATCAACAGATTGGACTGTCAGTCAGATAGTGAGTGATGGGGCGCATTGGATAGTTCCACCCCCGTGTGTGTGTGTGTGTGTGTGTGTGTGTGTGTGTGTGTGTGTGTGTGTGTGTGTGTGTGTGTGTGTGTGTGTGTGTGTGTGTGTGTGTGTGTGTCGTCAGGGTCTGCCTCGTACAAAAGAAGACAAGGAGGGGGCGTTGGGGGAGGGGAGGTAGACGGACCGGGGGCACAGGAGGAAGAGAGCTGATTGGCTAGAAACGCCAAAGATAAGCACAGGCCACCGGGGTCAAAGTGACATCACCATAATCAGAACAAGCCGAAGCCACGCTGGAATGCAGAGCCAAACAAAACCACACCACAACCATGAATACAACACATTAATAAACCCACTCTACCACTTTTGTACGGCATGTGTGTGTGTGTGTGTGTGTGTGTGTGTGTGTGTGTGTGTGTGTGTGTGTGTGTGTGTGTGTGTGTGTGTGTGTGTGTGTGTGTGTGTGTGTGTGTGTGTGTGTGTGTGTGTGTGTAATATATTCCAAAATAAAATGACAAGTAGTTAACTACAGGTTTCGGAAAAGCTTATTAAGTTCGACACAACACAATTTGAAACCCCTCCCCCCCCCCCCCCCCCCCCACTGTTCTGTACGACAACATTTCTGCTCCGATGTTTATAAATGGCCATGCTAATTTGTCCTCAATTACCGGTCTGAACAGAAAGAGGCCAAGCACTCTGGGGCAATGGAGTCCGTCACCCATAGAGCTGTGGGACGGATATAGCGCTTTCCAGCTTTGAGTTGTTTTGCGAAATGATTAACAGCTCATTAAAATGCACGGCAAAGTCTGAAAAATATAACTCGATAACAAATAACATGCCATCTAGAGAAGTGACCTTACTTCTAATTACGTGCCTAGAGGAGACAAGTAATTACATGTAGTGGTAGTACAATCATATCTACCCACAACACCTTGATTCCTAAAACAGCCCCCGAAGAAACCTTCATAAAACCCCCCCCCACTTCTAACTTTCCAAGACACAAAAGGAAAAACTTGAATGTAATTAAATAAAATCAGGGAAACTTTTTTAATTAATTTGTCTCCAACCTGACTAATACAAAAGAGAAGGTGACAGAAAGTGGAAGTCTGAATCATTTTTTGAAACAAAAGGCAAACAAAAAACCTCGTCATTGTACAACCGACAAAAGAATTCCCATTTATATGTAAATGCGATGCCTTCCCTGCTGTCACACCATTTTTTAGGATCCGTAGCCAACGACGCCGATTTTCCTTCCAATGAAAACGGCTATGGGTTCATGGCTGAACTCTGAGAAATGCGATAGCATTCGGCAACACATACCAACACATAACTTAACAAGAGGTGGCAGATGGTCGCCGAGACTATACAAGCCATCGTGCGTGCACGTGCGTGTGTGAATGACGGATCTCTCTGTGCATGACCGAGAGTGTGTGTGTAGGCCAAGGTTGTAACGGTACTCAAAGGGTTCACAGGGGTCACGAGGCCCAAGTCTTCACCCCTGGCTCACCCCCCCCCCCCCCCCATCCCAAAATGTCTGCCACTCTGACATCTGACCTCCCCGATATCTTTGGGGGGGTCACACTAGCTCAGACAGAGATGGGGTCTCCTTACACTCGGATGCCGACCTTCGGCCCGCTCGCATCACCCGAGAAAAACACAACCTTTCCCAAGGAATAACAGGGGAATAAATCATGTGTGTCCACTGTCCTCACCCACGCCACAACATCAGTGTCCTCTTACATGGTCCAGCTCTAAGCCCTTCACACTCCTGGGAGGAAATCCCATTCCTGCCATTAGTTCTGCTACAAACGGCCCCTCTTTTCCCTGAGTGATCACAAGGCTCTGGAGAGCTTCGAGATGCTGCCATCTGCTAATGGCTTTTGGTGGAAAACAGGCTTTTATTCGCCGTTTACGCGAGACAGAACGCTGTGACCCCCAAATCATTCTCAATTTGTCGGAATGTTGCATATGTGTCTGAACGCAGTGTGCGGAGGTGCATTCTAAAAGTTCAAAATTTGTAAAAAAAAAAAGGAAAAGGGGTGACCTGGGGGTGGCAGGTACGCACTCAGAAGGAAACACAGAACAATACAAACTAACGAGCTACCCGCTACACAACCTGGGCCTGGGCGAATTATCCTCCGGCTAATTAAATCGACAGAAAAATGCTTTCGTCAAGCGGATGTTGCCTGTTTTTTCAGATCGTACCGAGCTTTTGATCCACAACAAACGCTTCAAGGGGAACTTTGCCGCTTTTCAAACGACTTTGTATCATTTCAATGTGGGTAGTATATATGCAAATGAATGATGTTTACCTTTCCTCCACTTTGCCTGCGCCAGATGATGCAAATCTTACCCCATCTCTACAAAGATACAGGATTTGACTCCATTTGACGGAGTTGGGGGATGATTTTGCTTCTGCGTCCCAGAGACACAACTGCAGGCGTTTTTCACACTATATTCCTAATGTGGCTAGATGGAGATGAGGTTGAAAAGCAAAATGAAGTTCCCCTTTAACAGTTGGACATATGCTACCATAGCCACCAAAGCCAAAGCATACAAATCTATTTTTAACAGCCAATGGAATGGCTACTTGCATTTTCATGGCAGAACCCAGCAAAATCCTTGCAATATCTTGACCTATAATATCGTTGCTATTATACTATACAATTCACTTTGACCTCTAGGAAGAAACTTCTGCTATACACAATGATGGAGAAATAAATAAAGCAGATTGATGGTTAGTAAAAAAATCTAATCAAAAATAGATCAAATTAACTAAATGAATCACAATAATGTTAAGTACAACAAATAATGCAGTGGAGTGGCTAGAGGGATGGGTGGTATTGCAGGGCTATAATCAAAGCAACTCAACCCATTTTAGCCAGAGACTCCTTCAGGGTCCTGCATTCTAGCAACATCATGCATTGGACTACATACGCACACACTGCAACCAATTAACCAGCGTTCATTTCTACGACAAATGAACAACTGATACCAACCCCAGGATGACTCCCGATTCATAATTCAGGCATAAACCCCCCCAAAGGTTGAGAAACAGATGGACACAGTGGGGTGGGAGAGAGAGAAAGAGAGAGAGAGAGAGCGGGTCGGTGAGGGAGTGGGGTGGCCGCACTGGCCGGGACAGACGGTGACGGGGGTGGTACACAGCAACACCAAACACCCACCATTGTGGTGCTGGTCACAGGCCGTCTGTCCTGGGGGGGGCTGGGCGTGTTTGGAGGGAGACTCGAGCTCCTCCTCCAGCAGGGGCGAGGCGCTGTTCAGCTGGCCGACAGGGGGGGGCCACGGCAGGTCCTTGATCACTTTAATCTCTACTGCAAGCGTGGCCCGGATCACCGGAGGAGGAGGAGGAGAAGGAAACGGAAGGAAGGGAAACAGTGGTCAGAAGGAGGAAGGAGTGAACGAGAGAAGGGGGAGGGATAGAGAGAGAGGGGGTCACAAGGACAGAGTCAGGATCAATCAGAGAGACAGAGAGACAGAGAGAGAGAGAGCGAGAGAGAGAGAGAGAGAGAGAGAGAGAAAAGCCACACGTGAAGAACATCGATGCAAGCAATTTCAGGAGTAGTAGAGCATGCATTCACTGTATGGCAGAGGAGAGATCAGATTCCACCGTGTGGACCTCAGACACAGTAGCAGTGCATCACAACAGGAAAGGGAGAAAAACAGACTGGAAGAAAGATGAAGTTAGTTAGCTCAGTTAGTCAGGTCGGACAAACTGTCAGTGCGCTCCCCAAAATGTGGCCACACTGCCCAGCTCATTAGAACACTTCTGGTCATGGAAGTCGAAAGATGTCCTTGATCATACCTCAGAACACCAGTGCTTGGCTTGTGAGACCTTGACATTAGCCAAGTGAACCTGACTCCAGCGCCTCTTACTGCAGGAGAGAGACCTGATTGAAGTCAACAGCCATGGCGATTAAACACCGATAAATCGTAGCGAGGAAATGATCAGACACGATGAGTCACAGATACAGGAGCACTCTGTGCATCTTTTCAGCATAAGTACCAAATAAGCTTTTTTTTTCATTCATTTTGCGTCCACAATAAAACAAAACAGCAGTGTAGGGCCATATTGTCCATTTGGAAGCGGGCTGCGGAGCCATCCATCGCACTTGGCGGGGCACTATCCAGACGTACTACCCCCAACCTCCCCCACCGCCCCCCCTGCCCGCCCCCACCCTGGACAACGCATGGTCGACGTCCAGGCGGGAGTATTACCCGTGTAAATCGAGGGCCGGCGTAAGAGCATATCTTTCACTTAAGAGCGGACCACTCGTTAAACAGTGTGGGTGATTTAATAAACGTAGTAGCCTTAACGGGCCGGGACTTTTTTTATTTTTTCACCGTCCACGAGAGAGCGAGCCACCGGCACAGAGGGGAGTCTGGATAATAAAGGACTATATGAGCACCATTAGAGAGGGTGGGGGTGGAGGGCGGGGGGGCAGTAGGGGTTGTAGCGAGGGATGACACGCCGACCGTCGGCCCTAATGGTTTACCGAAAACGGTAAAAAGATATTGGAGCCGTGCGGTAATTGAATTTAAGCAGAAAAAAGAAGAAGAATAACAAATAGAGAACCTGCCTACAAACATCAAGGACATCCTTTAACGGGGCAGCAGGATAGCTCAGTCTGTTGGGGCTTGGCTTGGCGAACCGGAAAGGTCGCCGGTTCAAGTCCCCCAAACACCTGGGCACTGCCTTGAGCAAGGCACCACCAGACCCCTACACTGCTCCGCCGGGGCACTGTATATAAAACAGCTGCCCACTGCTCCTAATACCAGGATGGGTTAAATGCAGAGAAAATAATATCACTGTGTGTTTACATGTATGTGACCAATAATGAGGATTCAAACTTAGATTCAGGGATTTTTGCACGGGTAAACCGGGCAACCTGATTTATCGGTCGACATTAAAGCATCTAGTTGTTTTTTTTATATTGTAAAAGCGCTTATGTTTCTTTAAGAAAAGAGGATGACCCAGCCAGGTCTGGTCTGGTCAGGTCGGCAGGAGGTAGAAGTGGTTCGTGAGTAATCCTGCGGGGGATAACGGCCACGCTTGGGAGCAAGTCCGTGTCTCCAATCTCCAGAGGCTTTAATGCGATAGAAACCCGGCCCCAGGGGGGAGAGGAGTCCGGAATTGGGCAGTCTGGAGAGCGGTCAGATGCGGTCCTCTAAAATATGAGTACTTTTTCACTTGAGCGGGGTGAAGCAGGGGCCTCTCCTCCCATTCGATTAAAAGCCTAGTCCTCATTTCACATTGCAGATTACCGTGTAATTGTGTGGGGAGTTGAAGAGTGCATGCACTTTACTCCCTGCGAGGATGAGGAGTTTCAGGCAATTCTTGGTCAGATTTGCTTGGTTGCACATCTGAATAAATAGCATTTGGCAGTTCTGAAATGATGGTAAAGTCATTGAATAGGCATGGGGGGCGGGGGGGAAATCGGATACCCCCGAGCGAGTACTTTCTCCAGTCATCTTATAATATATTCAAAGATGCCGTCTTTGCCGCCCCCCCCCCCCCAGGAACGTTCTTCCTAATAGGTACTGGCTTTAGATGCCATGACGCTGCATGGGTGAATGGCTGGCTCCAGGCTTCGTCACGTTGATGTGTGAGGCTCCCAGCGTGCAACAGGAGCCCAGCAAGGGAACCAGGAGGGCCATGATGTGTTTAGCCTGACGTGGGTCTCCGGTGGACAATTGGGAGCACACACGGGGGCCACACACTTGACCTGTTTTTCAGCAATCAATTCAGACCTAAATAATAACTGAAACACGCACACACACATGCGGCACAAGTGGATAGTGCCAATTATACGCAATTTAATGCCTCAGTAATGCATTTTCAGCCTGTTATTTAGTGTCAGGTGGTTAACTTGACTTCTGTTTTATTGGCCCAATGGCCAGCGGAGCTCTTATAATGGAATGAGTTTGGTAACTACACATAATGGATTATAATTTCATGATAATTATATGTTTTGCTTCAAATTGTACTCGATGCACTGTGTAGAGACATCAAGCCTGATTTTGTCGTTATCGTACAAAAATGTCATATGGATACATTAACAATATTACTACAGGCATGCAGTGCTTTGACTCATAATTCCAAACGGGTGCGTTTAGTTTGGTGATACTGCCAAGAAACATTCAAAGTGGTTCTCCATTCAGAGGTCCAGTCATTTTTCCTTAAAAAAAAAAAATCAATGAAAATACCTCACCACAGCACAAGCTTAATAGCCAAGCCTCCCACTGTCCCTTTAAAAAGTAACAGCAGAAACCCAGACACATGGCAGCAAGACACACATAAACCAACTGCAAGCCACATGTGTTCCTGTTATGTGCTAAAAGTGTAATGCATCCGATTAAGTCAATTAGGGACCTTTGGCAAGAGGGATCGGTTTCTTCTGTATAAAAATCCTGACTTTACAAATTCTACAAGTGGCTGGCTTGCATTTCCTGAGTCTGCCAAGTGAAACGTATGCTGTACAAACAGACTATAGATTCAAATGACATATCCAGAATTAAGGATACCCTGGCTTATACTGTCAACAACTTCCTTTGCATTCAGTTCAGGGTTAGTTCAGTTTCCTGTTCGAGAAAGAAAATGTGTGTAACAGAAAGTCAAAGTAGCTCTTTGCAAAAAAAGGCTACAGAGTCATAGGAAATGCAGTCGTTATTGACGGCATGAACAGCAAAACTCCATATAGGGACTTATAATTAAATAAACTACTTCCACTTGTTGTCGGTGATATGCAGTAGGCCCAATAATAACGTTTCTAGAACCAAAACTGTACAGGATGGATCGACTTTACACTCCTCCCGTTAGCTAGTTGCTACCAACGTCAGCGATGTGGCATCCCAGAAAAGGCCATTGAAGCTGTAGACAATACATACATTTACCTTTGTTTACACTCAAAGTGATAAGGGGGACGTTGAGTTGTTCCGCTATTGTGGTTTGACTTCATCTACGTTTTCCTGTCAACGGCTCCCCAAGAGCCTGGTCTATTTTTAAAGGTGTTAACGCTCACGATTTTAATTAGCCTCTTGCCGTTTAATCAGAATAAACATGATTGCAGCATAAATCGCCAGCTGACCCGGTCCTTTCTTCCGTGTCATTTCATTTGGTTCGGCCTAATTTGCTTCGCTAATTGCATGCATCTTCAGAACCAGTTGTTGGACTGCAATGTTTACGCGTCGCATTACAGGCCCGCATTAAGTGGCATCATTTTTTTGAGAGTTTGTACCACGGCTACTTTCGACATTAGACGAGAATAATTTAACCTTTCGGGGAGGGGAAACTTAAAAGCCATCCCATAACGCAGCATCCATCTGACGGTCAAAGCACACCCAGCAGCCCGTGACGAAGGTTGGGTGCTTTGTTGTTACCATAGAGCCATTATACAAATCATAAAAGTAATGAAAGTGAGGCAGCGAATGAATGATGGAGAAGAAGGAAACAGGAGGTGGAAGTAAATCGTTTTGGCCATGCATGGTGGTATCGTGGTCGGAGGAGGGGGAGCACAGAGGCTGGCAGTTATTTGCCTGTGTGTGTGTGTGTTGTGTGTGTGGTGTGTGTGTGTGTGTGTGTGGTGTGTGTGTGTGTGTGTGTGTGTGTGTGTGTGTGTGTGTGTGTGTGTGTGTGTTGTGTGGCCAATGTGTATGAGTGAAGATAAGAGCCATCATGGGCTCAGAGAAAGCCGCCAAGAGATATTTGGGCGGCTCATGACGGAGGGCTTTCAGCAAGGTTATCACCGGCTTCTGCAGGAGGGAGGGAGCGGTGAAGTTGACTGACAGCAGGGGGCAAAGCAGAGCTGAACCCCCCCCCCCCCCCTTGACACCGAAGATAGCACACAGAGAGAGCCACTGTAATCCGTACATACAGCACCCCATACACCCAGACCCAACCTTAGCCCATGGTGCATTAAAACACCAACTCAATTATTTAGTGTGGGACATGAGAGGTAGGCGTCACATTACCGGCTCATTAAACGTCTGAAGTTACACATGGAGCAAAGCGGTGCCTGGCTGCTGGACAACTGTTTTTTGATGACTGCTCCCTGTGATTTCCTGTGTCAAGTGTACAGACCGTCGCTCTGGGGGGGCACGTGACGACACAGGGAGGGGAAGGGAGATGAAGTGACATTGGCTTTTTACGCCTCCCTCTATGCCAGGGAGGTGCTTCGGGTTTCCGACGGCTGCATGACCACGTCTGGGTATGTGCGAATGTGATACCCGCACACTCTTAAGTAGCAGCCCTATGTTTACACTGATGAGTGCATGCATGCCAGTGCGCCAGTGCGCGCGCACGCACGCACGCACGCACACACGCACACACACACACACACAGTGTACCCTTCTGTCTCATCCAACACAGTGTCCCAGCCCGGGAAAGAGCCCGGTGAGACATGGGGGTGGGGTGGGTAGGCGGCAGCAAGTGGCTGGAGGATGAGTGATTAACCACAGCCACCGCTACACAGCCTCCAACACAGCCTAACAAGGCAGGGGATTTACATGCCATTGCATACCTGTCAGGAGGTACGCCCGGGCACGTGAACAACTATACCCAGCAGAGTGATCCGGAAACAGCCAGCAGGCAGACGAGGAAGGAAGGAAGTAGGAAGGAAGGAAGGAGGAAGAAAGTAGGAAGGAAGGAAGTAGGATGGAAGGGACTTGAAAGGAATTAGGAAGGAAGGAAGTATGAAGAAACTAGGAAGGAAGTAGGAAGAAACTAGGGAGGAAGGGACTAGGAAGGAAGTAGGAAGGAAGGAAGTGGGAAGGAAGGAATTAGGAAGGAAGGCACAGTACCTACGCTATTGACCAGCTGTGGACAGGCAATCCTCCGTTACGCTTCACCCTCGGCTATTAATGAAGACAAATTGTCATCGCTATGGCTGTCAGTGGCATGTTGGACCAGTGAGGAGGAGGAACAGGATGAAGGAGGAGCAGGAGGCAGGAAGCACTTGGCGCTGGTTTAGTTCACTTGTTTACGCCCACACTCAGGTTTACGGGGGCCGGTGCATCTTTCTTCGTTATCAGCCGATACTTATTTTGCAGACGCTTTAATTTCACACACAAGTGTTTGAAATGTACACAGTGGAATTGGGGCTATACTGAGGACCCCAGTAAAGACATTTTGAAAAGAAGAACAGCATCATTATTCATCTATGCAAATAAGAGTCTTAAAATGCAAATTGTTGAAAAGTTCCAGGCAGCCTGTAACTATGTATCACGCACCGACTTGACGGGCCGCACTGAGACCGTTTAGGAAGAGGTGCATGCTGGGAAGTATGGCATTTAATGAAAATGTATTCTATTATTTAAAAAAATTTAAGCAGTTAAAATTAAAAATTTGAGAGGAAAGGCGAGCGGGGGAGAAAGTGTGCATGCAGCTGCAGAGCAATTTGGCACTGCATACTTCATTACATGACATTGGATATACCAGCTCCATAAATAACTATGATTTTAATGCATTAGGTATCTGGTGTTTTGTTGCCTGGAATATAGGCTTAAACTGTGATTGGATGATTTCATGAGGAGCTCAGGTTACCAGACATACTGCACTGTAAATACTTAATCTCCAGGTCGACGACCTCCAGTCCCCAGGGGAGCGTTGGGAACACAGAGCAGTCTCTGCGCTCTGAGGAAAATCAAATCTATCTCAGAGCTTTCTGGAAAGGCAACGACATTAGCGTCTCCAGTCCGGCGAGCGAGCGAGGAGACACGGGAATCGAATGACATCAAAACAACAGAAAAGCTAATTAGCCCGGGAGGATATGAGTTTGGATGTATGAGGGAGGCCGAGATGAAGCAGAGTGAGGTAAATCAATCCAAACACACTCGTATATATAAAACATTTACAACGGAACAGTGGACACCGAAGGGGAATAAACTAAATTCAGCCGGTGCACAAAAATGTATATTGCATAATCGTTTCCAAAACACAATGTCAGTAACTTCTACACTACAGATTGCAGCCCCGGCAGACTTTGAGGTTGCACAAAGCTCAGATTTGAAAAAAGCTGTGGAATGTTTTTCAAGTTGATAACCCTTCTGGATCCAGGTGGTTCATCAACTAGTACACTTTAAAACTTTTAAATCTCTCTTCGAGCGGCAGCGGAGCCTTTTGTGTGAAACCATAATTGCCGGAACGAAACGTGACGTAGACTAAAGATCAATAACAATGAAGATTTTCCTCCAAGGGAGCGGTTATCTTCAAAGAAACCTCCTTATTCCCGTTGGAGGGTAAGCAGCAGGAGTAGAGGCTGGGGGCTGTAAAAAAGAAAGACTTGTGTTGTTTGCAAATAGCCCCCTGAATAAACTCCGCTGAACGCTGCTCCACAGAAATATAATGAGGGAGGAAAGTGTGGTCATTAAGAAAGCAGCATCATTTCATTTCATATCATTTCTCACACACACACACACACACACACACACACACACACACACACACACACACACACACACACACACACACACACACACACACACACACACACACACACACACACACACACACACACACACACACACACACACACACACACACACACACACACACACACACACACGAGAGTTAGAAACATAAACATCAGCAAGACATTAGACCACGAGCATACGCACACGCATACAAGAGCTTGACTTAAGTTGTGTTGAGAAGTGTAACGTGGTCCAAATCCACTCCCCAGCCCAACCCACTCCAATAAGACTTGATAAAGCCAGTGTGTTTATCAATCAACCCCAAACAAAGTCCAACCGTTACAACTGAGCTCTTTAAGCAACTCCAAATGGTGGCCCTCCCCCCTTACCTCATTAAACTCAATTTTAAACCCAACTGATTCAACGTGGTTTGAGGGGGGGGGGGGGGGGGGCTGAATCAATGCTAAATGAGTTGCCAGGATCTAGTCTAGTCTAGAGATTTAGTCAAGCTCCGACATGCATGCGTACACACACACATGCATAAATAACACACACACACACACACACACACGCACACACGCAGTCTAGAGAAAGACTGCCCACCACCACCACCACCAGCACCACCACCCCCCCCAGCCCTGCCTCCACTGGTACCTGTGAGAGATTTAGGAGTGGGGTCCATTCTTCTGTGGGGGACAGATCCAGCAGTGCCATTTACAGAGTCCTCGTAGCTAAGGCAGTCATAACATAGCAGAGCTGTTCAAAGACGGAGAAAAGAACAATAGTTTTTGTTGTTTGTCTGTTCAAGGTTTTGTTGTTGTAGTTGTTGTTGGTTTTCAAAGGTTTTACAATTTCAGTTATTCATTTTCATATCTGCATAAAAGGTGTTTTATCCCTTTTCCTCCCTACTATTTTGGAAGTTACTTAAAAGCCAGTCTGCACATTAATTTGCATTCAGAAACAGCCCTGCCCAATGTTATGGCTGTTTAAGCCATGCAGACACTGTAAAGATACAAGCATTCAGCACCACCACCACATCCCTAAAGCGCACACACACCTATCTGGCTGGCTGGCTTCCTGGAGTATTATTCTGAAAACAAGTATCACCTTTGTTGCAGTAATACAGAATTACAAAATTAAAAACAGTCAAAGCACCTGCAAACGGCCCAAAAGTTAAAGCCTAGCGTTTGTTCCACAGCAGATACGACTGCAGCTGATATGAACAGAGAACGCATGGCGGTACAGCAGAAGCCTCATAGCCTGATAGAACACTATTCATGACGTTAGTTAAGACTGGAAAGGACGAGAAGAGCAAGGTGTTAGGTAACAGCATTCAGACGAGAGGCCAGTTGTAGAAACATAACTGCCATGGCAACTGCAGTCTGTGGACATTGGGGTTTAATCCCATATCTCCTTTCAGCTGAGAGCCAGTCAATCCCCCCCCGACGAAGAACCAAGTACGGTTCCATGAGCGACTACCCCGCCACCCGGGTCATATATACCTGCAAAGGCCTTGGAGATCCTCTCCTTCTTCCACTCCCAGGGCTGGTCGTACTCTTCGGCCGGCCGCTCGTCGTCCTGGGGCAGCCGGCTCTCCCTGGGGCAGCGCGAGCGCTCTGAGTCGGAGTCCCCCCCGCTGCCGTTCTCGCTGGGTTCGTACGGCGTGTCGTACAGCGGCGGCTGCTGCTTCCCGGAGCCGTCCTTCGGGCCGCGCCCGCCAGACCGGATCTCTGGAGAACGGAGAAAGTGGCTTTGTGAATAATGGAGAAAAAATACAATACAATACAAATAAATCGAAAAATCCTATTCTTCCGTATACTACTAATTAGTCAAAGAAATATTTATACTTTATTTTATATATACATTTGTGCATGTAGAGGTTACGGCATCTTGCTTTACAGGTAGACAAAAACTAATTGTGGTTTGAACACAGTTCCTCTAGGCTAGAAGGCCTTCTAAAAACAAGTATAGTGACATAGGGAAGAGAGAGGAAGAGGAAATAGCTACAAGAATGCCCACCTACATGGTGTAGGTTTCCTTGAAACACTTCCCCATCACACAACAGAGAAAGAAGCTGCCAGCCTGAAGCTATATCTGCCCGTCTCTCTGCCAGAACACAAGTTAGGAGGAGAAAGCGCTCACTGGTCTTCGCGCCCTTCACTCCGTATTAAACCCACTAACCGTGAATACACATCATCTTTTATTCAAACATCTCAGTATCTCTCACAGGCAGAGCATGAATGAATGAATGAATGAATAATAAATCCAGAGCAAACTGACATTGTGACTCCATAGGTTTCACACAGTTGGTTCCTTTCAACTTGGCTGCAAAAAGTCGCAGACCTATTGTACTGCAATCTTTGAAGAAGAGCCGTTGAACAAAAATGCAGCAAGGGGGGGGGGGTTTAATTCGTCAATCCAGAGTTCACATTACAGAACACAGCACACGTGTATCGAACACTTTGAAAAGCCACTTTGGGTCAACTTCTATCAAGTATCGGGGTTGGAACGTGGTTGGAAGTCCACACCGCTGCGCTCCGTGTAAAGCTGGAAAAACGGACGTGACCTCCTGCAAAGCCGTGTGCCCTTGAGAACCCCATACTCTCTCTCTCTCTCTCCCCCCCCCCCTCCTCCCTCCTCCCTCTCTCTCCCCTCTCTCCCCCTCTCTCCCCCCCCCTCTCTCTCTCTCTCTCTCTCCGCCCCTCTCTCTCTCCCCCCCCCCCCCCCCCTCTCCCTCTCTCTCTCTCGGTTGTTAGCAGCCAAATCCCTTCTCTTGGGCCGCATGAAGCTGTTAGCAGCCGGCAATACGGTGGAGTAATGCGATGTGAATGAAATGAAATATTATGCCACACCACTGCATAATTGCCTCTTAGCCCATGGGACCTCTTGCGGGAAAAATGAGCAGTGCCTGGAGTTTAATGGAAGTAGCTGGTGGTGGTCTAAGGGGGGGGGGGGGGGGGGTGGGGGGTGGTAGGAGGAGAGAGAGAGAGAGAGAGAGAGAGAGAGAGAGAGAGAGAGAGAGAGAGAGAGAGAGAGGAGAGAGAGAGAGAGAGAGAGAGAGAGAGAGAGAGAGAGAGAGAGAGAGAGAGAGAGAGAGAGAGAGAGAGAGAGAGAGAGGAGAGAGAGAGAGAGAGAGAGAGAGAGAGAGAGAGAGAGGAGAGAGAGAGAGAGAGAGAGAGAGAGAGAGAGAGAGAGAGAGAGAGAGAGAACTACCAGACACTTAAGAGTCTTAGCGTAAATACCTTCGATCTGACTGCTGGAATGCGTTGCGATGAGACAGAGACTCACCTCTCAGAGCAGGAGGGCAGACTGCGGTAGCAGAGGGTGAACATTTAGAGAGTGGGCATATATAATGGGGGGGGGAATAATCTGGCTGCAGGGGCCTTTTAATTGGTGGTGGTCTGCTCTGGATAATTGCCATGGCGGACGAGGACCTCCTGCCTGGCCTCCAATGATGGTGTGTGTGTGTGTTCGGTGTGTGTGTGTGTGTGTGTGTGTGTTCGGTGTGTGTGTGTGTGTGGTGTGTGTATGTTTGGTGTGTGTTTGTGTGTGTGTGTTTGGTGTGTGTGTGTGTGTGGTGTGTGTTTGGTGTGTGTGTGTGTGTGTGTGTGTGTTTGGTGTGTGTGTGTGTGTGTGTGTGTGTGTGTGGTGTGTGTGTGTGTGTGTGTGTGTTGTGGTGTGTGTTTGGTGTGTGTGTGTGTGTGTGGTGTGTGTGTGTTGGTGTGTGTGTGTGTTTGGTGTGTGTGTTCGGTGTGTGTGTGTGTCGGTGTGTTCGGTGGGTGTGTGTGTGTGTGTGTGTGTCGGTGTGTGTGTGTGTGTGGTGTGTGTGTTGGTGTGTGTGTGTGTGTGTGGTGTGTGTGTGTGTGTGTTCGTGTGTGTGTGTGGTGTGTGTGTGTGTGTGTGTGTGTGTGTGTGCGTGTGTGTGTGTGCGTGTGTGTGTGTGTGACCAACATGTGCATGCATCCCATTTGATTTCCTTTCCCGGTCCCCTCCCTTACGTTTACTTTTGGCATTGATCTCCATGTTTCATGCTTTACTCCCAGGTCTTCTGTCAGTTCCTGTCCAGGCGTGCATGTGGGAGCTGGGCGGAGCTGCATCTGTCTGGCCCCATTACACTGATTGGCTTGACATTGCCATTGTGACTTGTTGCACAGCTGCAGTCTGTCCCCCCTCCTCCTCTAACCCCTGTATTTTGGGGTCAGAGGTTATACACCACACCCTTGGTTATGGTGTGGGTCTCTCTCTCTCCCTCTCTCTCTTCCCCCCCCCCCACAACCAACCCCGATTCCCTCCAGCCCTCCCTCCCTCCGGATGGGAAACGTTCCTTTCCAGATGCTCCACTTCCTCTGCTTGCCTCCTGTTGTGCTTTAAAGCCCACAGTAGAAGATTACTGTGGTCTGTATAGACCCCCCCCCACCCACCCCCTCCTCCTCCTCCTCCTCCTTGACGGCAACACAGCCTCAGCTGGGATTAGTTCTGGTTTGTCGTATAGTGGCAAAATGAGTTCCGTCTCCGACAAGCATCAGTTCAGCACTGCTAGCTAAAATAAATACATGAAAGAACCGCATCCAACGGGGAAGCCACAACGTACTGCTGAGCAAAGACATGAGTGGCAAATACAATAAAAGAAAGGACTACCCCCGTCAGGGAACTAACTAGTGGGAAGCCATTAATGCAAAAGGTTGTGAGTTCAGCCTGAAGACTTGGGACTCACTGCGTTGCATTCAGACACACGCTACTTAGCGCATAAGTCGTCTTGCATTTTTTTCGTCTTTGTTAGCGAGACAACTTTTCTATAGAAAAGAGACCGAACGATACCTCTGATCATGAATCCTAGCAGGCATCTGCCCCCACTTAAAGCAGTAGGAGTCCTCTGGGCGCCATTAAGATGGCAGAGCACCGGAGGGGGGAACCAGATTTCACTGGTTCTATCTAATCAAAAGACATCAGGTACGACCGGCCTGTCCAGGCGGTCCGGCCCATTCATCCGCTGTGCAGTTCACCATCGATTCAAACCTCTCCCTTTTGGTCTTCAATCTTCCACCCACAAGCATTTAGCGTATAACGAGTGTATACCTTGCAAACCTGTACCTATTAAGACCGTCCGCATGCTTTCATGCTTCCAACAGAAAGAAAAGAAGAATTAGAGATGTTGAAGTCGACGGCAACCCATCCGCAATTATATCGAGATTCTGCAGCTACAAATTGCCTGGAGGAGGAAAGTGGATCTCCGAGGGCCTGGAGGACGTGGCCCCACATGCGCTACCTGGGAAGCATTTGACTCCTTCAACTTTGCAGCCTTTCAGAAAGCGGCAACAAATAATTATTTATTCACACACACACACACACACACACACACACACACACACACACACACACACACACACACACACACACACACACACACACACACACACACACACACACACACACACACACACACACACACACACACACACACACACACACACACACACACACACACACACACACACACACACACACACACAGCCTTGCATTCACAAATGGGAACTAGCGCAGTGAAAAGAGCGTAATTGCATGTCTGCTTAGTGTTTTCAACCCAAGTCATGTTTGTTTCCTTCCCCCCCCCCTGCAACCCCTATCACCCCCCCCCATCATCACAATTACAGTGCAACCCAATTACAGCCTAACCCCAAGCTCTAAAAGGGCAGGGAAGAAACAAAAACTAAGAATAAAAAGGAAGAAACCTTGGAGGACGAGCGCACCATAGAGCGGTGGGTTTGCCGCACTGGATAGTGATAATAACAGTAAATAAACTATTTTCTTAGAGATAGTGAAACATAAAACCAAAAACTAGGAAAACAATAGATTTTTTTTAAAGGCCCCCTAGACAACATTGACTAATTAACAGTGGCACCGCAATAAATCAAGAAACTGAATGAATCAGAACATATTTAACAAATGAGAAAGCGTTGGGGGAAGCCAAAAGTGGAACGCAATCAATATTACGAAAAAAGTGTAAGAAAAAAAATGACAATAAATAATGAATGTTAAAATCAATGGTGTGATTAGACGACCTGATTAGATTAGAATACAATTAGGATAGAGCAGTAAACCACAGAGAAAAGCAACCAGGGCCATCACTAAAAGGAGATGGTGTCTGTCAGGGTGCTAGGTCCAGCAGAGGCCCCCCCCCATCAGGGTGCTGGGTCCAGCAGAGGCCCCCCCCCATCAGGGTGCTGGGTCCAGCAGAGGCCCCCCCCCCATCAGGGTGCTGGGTCCAGCAGAGGCCCCCCCCCATCAGGGTGCTGGGTCCAGCAGAGGCCCCCCCCCCATGTACGGTGGTACTACCATACACTGCCATCATGGACGAGTCCATCCAAGCCCAACGAACAGTATATGGACGGATGGAGGGTATTCTCTGGTTATGCATACCGTCCGGTCGCTGGTTCCGCAGCATTCGTACAAGGACTACCAGGTGAGACGGGAATGGGGAGTAAGCGTTCCATTGTACTTGTTTCAAATGGCAAATACAAATCATGAATCTTGGGGGGTCAAGGATAGTTTTTATCCACAGGCAGTGTGCCTACTGAACTGCTCGGACTGCTGCCACTATCATAACATTGTCATTAACATTACACTATGCTGGACTATTTCTGGACTCATTAGTTACTGCACTGTACTGTACTGCACTGAATTCATGATGCTGCTGCAATACTGGCACAATTAAATGTTTTTTAATGCGTTTTGCACAATTCAACATATGTATATATCATCCTTCAGTCACTTTTATTGTGTATAGTATTTTTTTATAATATTGTGTTTTAGAAATTCCTACTGCGAGAGGGAATGGGTAGAAAGCGTTCCATTGTACATGTTGCAAATGGCAAATAAAAATCTTGAATCTTGAATGTCTATTCAGTTACACGGAATGTGCAAAGTCACACCAGTCAGTAACATAAGGTACGGACAATAAGGTACGGACTGGAAACTCACTGGTATTAATAATCCCATGACCACACCTTCCTGTGAAGCACCAACAGCATCCGAGTTGGGCTTCAGACGGATTTGGGTTCCCCCACACACACACACACACACACACACACACACACACACACACACACACACACACACACACACACACACACACACACACACACACACACACACACACACACACACACACACACACACACACACACACACACCACACACACACACACACACACACACACACACACACACACACACACACACACACACACACTTTCTTTACATCCAAGTCTGCCAACTTTGAACAGGACGTGACAAGTAGCTGCACCCTGGGAAACAGGGCTATCAAAGGCCACCCCTGAGGAACCGGGTGTCAGTCAGGGAGCAGGGCTTCAATCGGAGGCAGGTTTGTTGAACCTGACCTGTGGCGGCACGCTGCCCAGATTGAGTTAGCTTGGCTTATTGTGCAGAGCCACAAGGGAGGCGCTGACCGCAGGCTGCAGCTCCCAATAGACCCAGATAAGGACGGCCCGCAATGTGATAACGCAACAACGTCGTCGTCGTCCGCCCGTCTCCTCCAGTCTGCTTCATGCTCACAACTGCCAATTTCAATGTCATTTCCATGTGTCTTGTGAAAGGAACAAAAGCCGGCAACAAAAAGAAACAAAAGAATAAATATGTGCACGTGGTTGTGTGTCTACAAGTCTCCGGGGCCGTCAGGGCTTCAAAGCTCCTCCTTCCATTTTCATTTTAGAAAAAGGGCTGTCAATCGATGAAAGTAGATTTCTTTAGCCCGAGTGCTCTATCTCTCTCTTGGCGTGTTCTTGTGTGTCATTGTCAATATGCATGTTTCCCTCTTGCAGCACAGTGTGTGTGTGTGTGTGTGTGTGTGTGTGTGTGTGTGTGTTAAGTCCCCTGCAGATCGAACAAAAGCAGGCATCTCATTGAAGTTATTTATTATTTATTTATTTTGACATTACCCTACTCAGTCTCACTCACAAATCAGACTTTAGGTTCACATCTGAAGTCTGACGACGGACAAGCTTAAGCTCCGGGTGAAAGGGGCGGTTCACTTTATTTTGCTTCATATTTATTTCGATCGATCGTGTCGCTGGAGGCGTAGATCTGTAGACGGGTAATTGGGGAGCAAGAGCTCGGGCCAGCAGCAGTCAACTGTAAAAATAAATAAATAAGAAAAAGAGGTATGTAAAGGTCAAATCATATTAAAATCCCCTTCTGAAAGCTTCATCGACTCGTGTTTTGGGAGGACCGCTGGATCCGAGATTAGCCTACTCTCTCTCGGCTTGAGACACGGCAAACTAGGTTGTCGTCGCTCTGGCTTCTGGCCAGCCATCATCAAGGCGACCGAGAGAATGAAGTCCACAGTGATTTGTGTCCAAGCCACGAGAGGAGAAGTATTTTCAGTCTGGCCACACCATTTTTTGTGGTGGACATTTTGTCCAGGCGTTCCGCTGCGAGCCGGAAAAACCACAGCTTTCTTTGTTGACAGAAAAATGACACATGCCAGAGAGAGGGTCTTATAGGTAGCTGTGGAGCGCTTTACTACTGGGGTTTAAGCAGTAGTTTAACTTATTTAAACACTCGCACATCGTACACACATTGCTTCATGCGTGTTTCTGAGCGGGCATCGTGTGTGGGTCTCTGATGTCGTAGTAGTTCCCAGTAGGAGTCACCGTCAACAAAGTCATGAAGAAGCCTTTTTGCTGTGCTACTGCTTGAGAGAAGGAAGAAGGAGGAACAAACACGGACAACAAAAAACGTTCCAGAGGCCCAAGCCGCCATCACATTGACGGTGCGGTGTGTGTCGAGAAGAATTACCGGCTGACAGTTAGTTCTCCCAGGTAGAGAAAAAAACAAAACACTGCACCCCCGTAAAATGACCTTGTATTACATGAAAGAAGTTCTTCCTGTCTGTTTTTTTTCTTTCTTATTTATTTCCTCAGCCGCTTTCTTCAAAGCCATAAATGCAATCCCAGCCCCCAAAAGAGAATCTCCTCATCACTCATTGTTTCCCGCTTTCTGCTGCCGGAAACAAAGGGACAAAAGGAAACACTAGACATCACATTAATTACTTTGCATTGTTGCAATATGCAAATGGCGCCCCGGATGTCAAAAAACCTTAAGTCGATGTTTAATTTCCAGTTATGGTGAAAAGGTTAGCGTTTAGCCTGAAATATGGTGCTTGAACCACATAACGTGGTTTAATTTATTACCGCCCATTTAACAATCCCAGTGCATTCACCGTGTGAATGACTTGTATGCTTCGTAGCCAAAGCACAGCCCACCGCATGCGATTTCCATTATGCTTCATTAGGGCTCAGGTGAAGGCTCGTTACTGGAAGACAAATGGGGATACCTGGTTTGGAAAGGTGCCCCAGTGTCTAGTCCACGGACATGAATCACAAAAACAGCCTTCCTACATACCAAACAAACAGCAACGCGTGTGCCTGTGTGCGTGGACGACTACACACACAGAGTCTGAGAGGGAGGTGGAGGCCAAGCCTGGGTGCGATTAGTCGGTAGTCTGTTGCCCAGTCTAATTGCGTCGGAACCGACCGCAATCCCGTCCGGACACCAGTCATCCCCACCCCCTGTAGGCATAGAGTACTTAACGTGATGCGATGACGGGGCTCCTCGCCTCTTCTTCTCGCCTGGAGGAAAACAGACACGGAAGCATTGCGGGAGCGGAGCCATTTCTTTATTTAACCGGCTCCGGTCTCCGAGCAGCGTGTACTCTGGGCCTATTGTTTGTGAGCGGTGATAAGGCTGGCTGTGGATTAGAGGAGAGTGCATCCAGGGTTCAGCTTCTGTGCGGCTGGTGGCGCTGGAGATGCGGGACACGCGCAGGGATTAGTTCCCGGGAACCGAGACCGTCAAGAAAACCGGAGATAAGGAGGGGGGGGGAGGAGAGGGAGGCAGACGCGCATGGAGGTAAACAGAAGATAGAGGATGTAAACGCAAGATAGTGTCACAGTGCTGTATTTTCGTCGGAGATGAATATGTAACACTTTCTTTCCGAAAGGGGTTGAAACTATTTGAATAAAAGCAGGGCAGGGTGGCAGTAGCCCAGGAGGTAGAGCGGTCGTCTGACAACCGGGAGGTTGCTGGTTCGATCCCCCGACTCCTCCTCCTAGCCAAGTGTCGAGGAGCAAGACACCCTAACCCTAACTGCTCCCGAAATGCTGGCAGGCGCCTTGCATGGCCGACTCCGCCGCCGGTGTGTGAAGTAGGAATGGGCGAGTGTGAGGCTTAACTTGTTAAGCGCTTTGAGTGGTTAACTGCACTGTAAGAAAAGCACTATATAAATGCAGTCTTTTGCTAATTTGTTTGCAGTTTTAACAACAGCATGTCATTTAAGAGCAACAGTGGAAGAGAAACTGACCAAAACGTAGCAAAACGTACTGATCATTGGTGATGTTTTTTTTTTTTTCCTCTTGTGGTGGCCGGCTGCCGAAGGAGAGGAAGGTGACGGAGGAGAGGGGGAGGTAATGACGCATGGTCACTCAGGACTATGATAAATAGCCAATCAACGCAACGGCACCACCCGCCTCGCCCTTTTCCCCCCTTTCCCCTTCAAGCACCGAGGGGTCAACAGCCCATTAGCAGGGATTGGCCTCCAGCAACAGTCAGCCAAGACACCCAGCCTCCGCCCACCTCCTCCCTCCCTCCCTCCTTCCTTCCTTCTCTCGCAATCTCCTCATCACCCGCGACGCACACCCCAGGGGGAGATATGACCGCTCATCTATTCTCCTCTGGAGGAGAGAGAGAGAGAACACAATGGCACACTGTAGAGCTGGCACAGTGATAGGCTGCTACCAACTCATCGTAAGGAGGGAAAGAGAAATCAATTCGAGATCTGGCACGATTGAAGCGCTACCAAAAAAAGGAGGACAGACGGAGGTCATGCGCAGCCCTCGTATCCACGGTGATTGATAGCAGAGGATTCAAATGATGGCCTCGATTAAAACCGAGCCGTTTAGATGGAAGTGGGCAGATGAGGAAGGGCGATGGGGAATAGAGTCGCAGCTCTCCAGGGTTACACCGATGTCTCCTCTTCATACTGCGTTGAGCGCCGCTGCTGCTGCCTTCACGTCCTCAGATCTCTTTGCAACATCAGCATTGCTAAAAGACAAACGGCATTTTAATTTGTCGTCATCGGGAAATTGAACTTTTTGTTTTGTTGCCATGCCATAATCTGATAATCTCCCATACGTGCATCGAGACGACACACCGGGTTTGTCTTCAAACAGAGCAAACAAGGGAAATTAAGTACCGTCGCTATCAGACGCCGTGCATTCCTCAGGCTAGTTTGGAGTTAGCGGCGGGGGGAAAGATGTGTGCGGAAACGCTAACACTTTGCACAGTAATTCAGTTGCAAATCGAGGATGATAGCGTTATCGTTTCCAGCGGCAACAACATGCACTGTGTATGACCCGAGCTCATCCGTGTCCCACAATTAAAGGCTGTTGTGGCTCACAGACTAAATAAATGCCACACAAAAATGAATGTTCCATGTGGTAATCCAGGCTAAATCAGGAACCGTCTGGCTTCAAACGAGGCAAAAGAACACAAGACATGCAACGTCGGACTGTCACCAGTTGTCAGACAACTTGCCTGAATAATATCAGTATGTGTCTAGCTTAATGTTTTTAAATCCTTCCATCAAACAACAACAACAACAACACTAACAATTGTATTATTAGATGTCAGTCTCCATTTCAGAGTTACCACAGACCACTATCAGAGCAAGTATCAGAGCAGAACACAATTAATTTTTTAGGGGACGTGTATTTTGTCAGTCTATCAAGTGATCACTCGGTCTATCACTCAGTCTCCCAGGTTATTCATAAGGAATCTTAGCTTTCTTTCTTCTTTCTATTTTTTTGTGTGTCAGTATTTAAATGTTCCAAAGCTGTTGCCCGGTGCAACACAAATGTGCAACGTAAAGATTTAGGAGCAGAAACCAATGAATCCCACCCACACTCCCCCTCTAATAATACACATATTTCAATTCACTTATTTCAATTTCATATTTCTGTGGCATGCTGTAGGTCAAGCCACTGAGCTTGGCTTGTTTTCCGTGATGGGCAGCAATTAACCTCAAGTTATTAAGCGAATGCTCCTCTGATCCGGAGAACACCACCAGTATGAAGGCCAAAGCAAAACTCAAAATGACGAGGAAGTGTTTTGCCCGCTCATACAGCTTCAACGGATTTAGCGCCCACCATCGATTAGTTCCCGTTTTTCAAAGGCGGGCCAGAGGTTGTGCTCTGCTTACTGATGCATAGCGCAGAGGACGTCCTCGGAGGCCCATATATGAGTATGTGACGTCTTGGCAAAAGCAAATAGTTACATAGCCGAGGCCCTCAGCCTGACCTTGTGATCAGTGTGGCGCTGCCCAGGTGATTGTGTGTACTGTTAAATAAAGCCAATGGGTGGCTTACTGCAGTGAGCCGCAAACACTGTTGATTTGACGTCTCCTGGCCTCACACACCGGATAAAGACAAAGGTCTTCTGAACAGCAGCAGAGGTCAGGATTATTATTTTTTTGCAGCACGCTCTGTTATTATCTTTCAACGGGTTGGTGTGTATTTGAGTTTGAGGGGAGAGAATAAAGAAAAACAACATCCACTGCCGAGTCCCGAGGGCTGAGTCTTATCTAGCCATTATGCTATATTCTAAAATGTATGTGGCACATACAATTACCCCAGATCATACACAGGCAGGCACAGAGGCAGGGGCGCGAACACACACACACACACACACATTACTTTTGCTGCCAATGAAGTACAAAGATACAATGTGTCCATATCTGTGTGTATGTGTATGTGTATGTGTGTGTGTGTGCCTGCGTGCATGTGTGTGTCTGCATATGAGTGTGCGTCTGCACATGTGCTCATCTCTGTGCACATAGTCTCTCACAGGCATGTGTCTCTGTGTGTGCACAGCCCGTGTCCGTGTGTGTGTTCACACACACAATATGCATGCGTCCCGTCCTCTCCTCCTGCTCCCGTTAGCTCTGGGCTCAGCAAGGCCCGGAGAGGAGCTTATGGAACCATGTCTGGCCGCACATTTGTCCCCGGCCTGATTCCCCCCGACAGGGTGCACGGGCCGGGCCAGAAGACCCACGGAGCCACAACACAACAGCCTCCCCATAGCTTCCCCACGCTACAAGACGCCATAGGACACACAGTCACAGGCGTGTTCTCAGAGCCCCGAGAGGAACGGCTAAAAACCGCTAGATTGGTAAAGGCTTGGGTTTCAGTATGCTGTTGATCAACACACAAACACACAACTGGTACGTAGCGCACCATGTGTCGATGGAAGATCACATTAAGATCCTCAATGATTTCTACTCTCATGTGGTGTGGGGGTGAGGCAACTCTGTGACATAGGCTGGAATGAAGACGATGTAAATGCTATTTTGGTGAATTCTAATAAGTCTGCAAAACAAATTAATATTATTGTGTAATCAGAACTTTCAGCTCAGAACTTTCAACTATTACTAGGAAGTGAGCCAGACATTAACAAGAGACCTGCCACAAGAGGCAACTCAGAACATTGAACATTGTGTTAGACTTGTCGCAGAATCTTTTTTTGATATCTGGCAATGACATTTTGTGTTGAATTAACTTATCATCCGCTGAACAGTAATCTGCTAAATAACAGATGTCCGGTTACATCCAGCCAGCTTTATCTTGGTAACACAGTGTAAGTACACAGTTCTCTCTGTGGTTCTTTTACTAATGAACCACAAAATTGAGGCCTTCCGGGACACCACTAGCTTCATTTAAATCCTACAATATGTTCACATAAAAGCAAGCTCATTTTAGTAAATAGTTACTAAAATGTTTTTTTTTTTAAGAAAAAAATAAAATATGTGCATCGTAGAAAAAAAAAAAACTAATTTCAGTACACAAGCAAGAACATGCAAATGTGTCCTGAAAGCATATCATAGAAAATTAGCGGTTGTAAACAAAACTGATTGGCGAAAAAGAAACAAGCAATAAGGAGCGAACCGTGACTAAACCGGCTCCACGTCTAGAAGCAGATGCTGCTATTTTTCCACAGTGCGGCGTATCATAAATCCTTGATAAACGGAGACTGCGGGGCTTCTGATTGATGAGGTGTAAGGACTCACTGCTTCAGGGATTACAGCTAAAGATTTTTCTTCCCACTCGTCATTGACCATAGGTTAAATGACTTCTTGGTACTAATGACATGCCAATCTAACATTCGGATAGCTCATTAGCATGGCTAATTCAAATCAGATTCCGTCTCCTCCTGCACACTACACGGGAGTGGGCCATGGATTTGCCCTGAAACTCAACAGACAAAACGGTCCTTTCAATACAACCCGGAAACAAAACCACCACCACGAAATGTTTTACAAATCAATTACGAATCAAAACGCATGCAGCATCCTATTACATTTGTTATGATGTAATATTTTTTTTATGTATTTATAAACTTTAATAAGGAGCCCGAATGTATACATATCACTTGGGCCCACATGACCTAGTCATATGAATCCTAGCAGCGTCTGGGCTGTGCCGAACAGAGCCTCTTGAAGAGGCTTGAGAGGTTGTACCAGACGGCGTCCTATTGGCCGGGGCCCCAGACATGTGGCGGCAACGTGTGTTACGGGAGGAAGCTCCTCCCCTTTCTCTCGTAGCAGCTCGGCCGCACCGGCAGGCCCAGTAGCGCACTGGAAACCATGCCAAATGTCAGTCAGCAGGCAAACAACTTTTATAGGCTCACACACACACACACACACACACACACACACACACACACACACACACACACACACACACACACACACACACACCACACACACACACACACACACACACACACACACACACACACACACACACACACACACACACACACACACACACACACACACACACACACACACACACACACACACACACACACACGGGGGGGGGGGGGGGGGGGGGGAAGAAACCGTGCCGGATAGAGGCAGGCCGTTTAGGGAGAAGCGAGAAGCCATTACATCCCAGCCCCTCTCACATGGGCGCCTGATCCGCTGAGGTTTGAGGAGTCACGTACCCTTGGGAACAAAGACGATTGCATTCCTGCCAGATGATCGGCTAAGCCAATAAAAACAGATGACACCGAGTGAATAATCCCTTGCCTCATCCGTTTTCCGGGACCCAATAACGTTATCGGAATGATGCTGGGCGGCGGCCTAGCGGCCACGGGCCCTGGTACCCGAGCTCGCGGTTGGGAGGCGGTGGACAAGACATTTTAATACAGGTCAACGGAACCCGGCTCGGCCATTTTTACTCGTCTCCTCATTGGGTTCCTGGCCCAGATTCAAATCATCTCAGACTCCCCCAGAAGACTGAGCCTAACTGCTGTAGAGAGGAACAACGCGTGCATCGGTTTGAAACCTGTCGTCGTACCAACCGGCGCGACAAGCGCGGTTATAAATCGACGAGCTGACCGCGCCACGAATCTATCATCGAATGCGAATACAAATCAAGGTAGAGGAAAAACTTCTTCTATTTTTTTTGAAAGCGTTGACTGAAAAACCATGATGTCACCGCCAAATACAATACTTAGTACTACTGGCGTTCCGACAAAGCCAAGTGGCGGGCGTTACGAGGAAGGGAAAGCATGATTAAAACGATAATGCTCGATTCATAGATCCCCCCCCCCACACGCACCCGACCTGCCTGTTTGGCAGAAATATGGCAGTTGGCTGCCTTCCCTCCGAGGCCGACGGGAACACCTGCTGTCCCCGCCATTATGCAAACCTCCCTTTCCACAAACCGTGGGCGATAGAAAACACACCCAAGTACCCGCTGACCAATGGGGAGAGAGCTTGAGCTTGTTCTGTCCGTCATAAGGGGGCAGGGTAGGTCCCGTAATGGTTGTTGTTGTGCAGGTTGTTTTTTTTTGTTGCAGAAAAGATACGCCAATGTTGATTTAAGCTCCTGCCCTGCGTCACGCACTTCCAACGGTAGACCACACCATCCGTAACCTATCATATCCCTCCAAAAGGCATAACACGTGCGAGCACACACACACACACACACGGCCACCATTGCGCACACTAAGTATACGAGCGCACATGCTGGTACACTGACAGAAGCTCCACCGAGGGCAATAAAACCTTCCATTACTACGGTTTAAAATACCAGGTTTAGGGTTCGTGGACGGACTCCGGTGGGGCCTAGTGTGCTCCTAGTGTGCTGCTAGGATGGTATTCGGGCGACCGGGGGCGAGGGCGGGTGGCAGCTGTGAGTTCTGGTTCTGGATGCCTGTTCTGTGCGAGGTCTGTGGGCAACCACACGTACGTATGCTGCGCCATGGAAGGTTGAACCAGCTGCAGAATATCTGAAATTCTAATGTTTTCTCTGGTGGTAGCCGCCGCATAGACAACCTGTTCCGCAGGTCGAAACAGTGTGCATTAAAAAAAAAAGCAAAAATAAAATAAGGTATTGAATGTCTGTTCAAACATTTTAAATGTCCAACCATGTTGAACCCCCCCCACCCACTCCTTGCACCTGCAGATAGAGGTGGACTTCCTTAGCAACCACGACAGGAAGTCAACATCTATTGGCATTTGCTATAGGTCACACAGTTGACCTTTGTGCATCGATCGGAGAGATTCCGAAAATGTATTTTCTTGCATTTCTAAAGTTTTATTTTATTTTCATAGAAAAAGCGGTTTGCTGAAAACTGGTGGATGATCACCATTACCGCTTTGAGTATTTAGAAAAGCGCTATATAAAGTGAATATATTATTATTAGGACTTGGCAAATTCACCTTCCGCATGCCACAATTCAGTTGCATTCCATGGTGCCCTGTGCTAATGCAGAACTTTGCCTGGCACACACACACATAAGTAGAGGTCTGGAAATCGCATTCCAAAACTGCCATCACACATACACACACACACACACAGTACAACTACACAAAAAAAACTGGGCCGTGTAGTACAAGCAGAAACACAAGCGTGCACACACACACACACATACACACACACACACACACACACACACCCCTCTCCCTCGCAAACAGTGTGCCACGGATGGCCCGACAAGACCCATCCCGCTCAGAGCTGCTAACACATTCCTGCACCTGCTGCCTCCCTCCCTCACGCCCTCCACCCACCCCCACACTCCCACACTCTCTCTCTCTCTCTCTCTCTCTCTCTCTCGCTCTCTTCGGGAAACACACACCAAATTCCACACAAGTGAGGTGGCTGAACGTCTATAATCACTCAGCTATGTGCAGCCTCTGACCCCCTTGACGAGCACTCCGTTTTCACAGATGAATAAAACATCGTTCCGCTCGCATGGAACCCCGAGCGGCCCAAACACAAATTAGCATGGGGGGGGGGGGGGGGGGGGGGAGAAACAAACAACAACAACAACAACAGGGTTTGGGAGAGTTCGACAGTGTCCTGAACCCCCTCCTCCTAGCGCCTCCTAGATTATGTTGACCCACCATCCGTGTCCTAGGGTTAGGGTTATGCAAGCGCAACATGTTTTGCACGTCTGTCAGGATGCACTACGCCCATGACGTGTGTGTGTGTGTGTGTGTGTGTGTGTGTGTGTGTGTGTGTGTGTGTGTGTGTGTGTGTGTGTGTGGAACACACACAAAACCCCAAAATGGACATATGAATGTTGTTATAGTTACAGAAGATCAGATAGCCTGATTATGTGTAAAAGTCAAGGCATAGCATTCCTGAGATTGTGGAAATGAAAGAGTGAGGTAGACTAAGACGTACAGCTGCCATCTAGGATTTTAAACTTAAAAAAGATCTATATATATATATATGCTCAAGTTCTCTGCATGTACCCACTTAAATCTTTAAAAGCGTTTTAGTTATAGGTATTTTTTGGGTTATTTAAAGTAGCATAATATCAGGTGGCGCGACCGACTGCGTGATTGAAAACTGGTTTTTAAATGACTGGTATCGCCTGCCCCGTTTAGCATACGTTGAGCATATACCTGGACGCCAATTTCAATCCACTTACATTCATTTTTTTCTACGACAATATACAAACAAACGTCGGAAGACGTCGATATTGCGAGATATCATAACCACGCGGTGATGCAAGGCTCTCGCTGGTTGGCTTTATTGTATTTTTGCTTTAACGTGTGACTGTTGAATCCCCCATAGGCAGAGGAGGAGGAGAATGTCCCCAGCGTCCCATTACAATGTTCCCTGTGTACTGACATTTTCCTCCGCCGTTGTCTAAATTCCTGTGGACACTGGTGGAGGATGTGGCAGCAGAACACACAGCCGCCTCTCCTCGGGCTGAATGACGGCTGACCTTTCTCCAGGCAATCTGTGGAGACGCCGAGCCCAGGGCCCAGGGCCAGGGAAGGAAGGGAGCTCCTGGCAGGAGCCACTCGAGTGGCAGATGAAACGGGGAAATATCGCCGATTGATTTCAGGAGGGCCCATTCGACGTCATGCATAAAAACATGAACGGATAGGAGGAGGAAAAAAACAAAAATATAGAAATAAAAATAAAACCGATGATGGCAGTTGAAGACACGCTGGCCACACGCATTGACGCCACGCTGGGGAAACGGATTTGTCCGAGCACCTGTCCGCTAGCATCCTCCATCCCCCTTAATAACATTCATTAGCCATTCCGAGCCCATTTAAAACGAGAGAGAGACAGAGAGAGAACAGCGCAGGTGCCCTCTTCCCTTGGCTCCATTCCTGATCCACTTACACAGAGCATGCCATGCTAACGGAGCAATTAAATTAGCCAAACCGGCGATATGTGATTCGTTACCCTGAAGGTTTAAGATGAATCGTCGAAAAGCCCAATTTATTACCATCAAGTTGCACAGTAAAACCCGAGAGAAGGGGGTCTTAATTATACTTTTGGATGACTCATACCTTACTGGAGCCATGACTAGGGAACACGATGAGAAGAACTCCAAGTGCTTCTCCTGGAAATGTGTGTTCCCAGGAGGAGCAGCCCCCCCCGCTGTGACTGGCTGATGTTCCCAGGAGGAGCAGCCCCCCCCGCTGTGACTGGCTGATGTTCCCAGGAGGAGCAGCCCCCCCTGTGACTGGCTGATGTTCCCAGGAGGAGCAGCCCCCCCTGTGACTGGCTGATGTTCCCAGGAGGAGCAGCCCCCGCTGTGACTGGCTGATGTTCCCAGGAGGAGCAGCCCCCGCTGTGACTGGCTGATGTTTCCAGGAGGAGCAGCCCCCGCTGTGACTGGCTGATGTTTCCAGGAGGAGCAGCCCCCGCTGTGACTGGCTGATGTTTCCAGTCAGACTGACTCAATAGAATGGCCTCCCTGATACCATATGGCATTTATTAGAAATCAGGGTCATTCAGGGTTAAGGTTTTATTGAAAATAATGTGTGAGCCAGAGTAGGAAATTCATCTTTTTACCAATTGTTGGATGTTGCATGACCAATATGCAATGAATCCAATGACAACACAAATCTGGATGAGCTTTCAAAATACACAGTAAAAGGTCATCCCAATTCGGGGGCAATTATAATTTGTTAATTTCTATATTGATTGTGACAATTGAAGTGGGCCACCTTTTGTGTGGTTCAGTCTAAATCGTTGGTATTTGGAATAGCTTACGCCATTTTCATCTTTTAATAGAAGCACTAACAAATGTAAACATTGTCTATTTTGGTTGGAAATTAACACAGATAATTAAGGACATACCTGGCCACAATGTATGTATTTGTATACTCTACAGCTCACCTTCGTAGCCAGCTGTCTAGTTTGAGCCTTCTACGGCCAATTCAAGGTGTGTACACATTCAGACTTAGAGTTAGACAGGTGCCCACAATCCACTCATCCGCTCATCAAAAACAAAACTTTTGATGTTGGTGAAGGTAATCGAACTGTCAGCAATTGCGGTGGAATGAGGCTCACGGTCACTTGGGATTAAGCTCCGAGTCGTCCACGGAGACTAAATGCTTCCCAAAATGCGTGTGTGTGCATTTTCGTTGTGTGTGTGTGTGTGTGTCGTGTGTGTCCATGTGTGTGTGTGTGTCGTGTGTGTGTGTGTCCATGTGTGTGTGTGTGTGTGTGTGTGTGTGTGTGTGCATTTCCGTGTGTGTGTGTGTGTGTAATCCAGATACGGATCTCAGGAAAAGAAAGGGGGCAGAAGTGAAACCAATAGCTGGGAGCTGGTGAATGGACCTTTGTTGCAGAACTCCCGAGTCAATGGGAGGATGTCAAACATTGGCTGGCAGCTATAAAATGTGACAGGTTAGTGTTGAAGAGACACCGACGTCACAGCAAGCCAAACGCGCCGGAGCCTTCCGCTCCACACCACGGCTCTTCGCTTTCATCACGTCCTCCTTGGCTACTGCTGTAGATCCTTCTGGTTTGTTGGTTTGTTTGTGGTTATTCTTCCTTCAGCCGTATCTCTATACCATAGGAGGGTAAATGAATGAATTGGCTTCTACTCTAATCCCTCCTCTTGGATCAAAGGACTACCTTCATCCTCTGATGGTTTTATAACAGCCCGCTGGCTCCACTATTCCCGCTGGGGAGCAACGCATGTTTAAAAGGTTGATCAGCAGCAGGACTAAAGAGATTCAGTGTCAAAGCACTTTGATATTTAGCTGCCGCGCGCCACCCACACACACACACACCCACACCCACACCCACACTCTCCCGGCTTTCTGATCGTGGTCAACAAAAGTTTACAAGAAAGTTGTACCCGATTCTCAGCATTGAGCATTATATTTCAATTTCATGGCTGTTCATTCAGGAGATAAGGTGAGGGAAATTACGACGCCTGACCTTTAGTCAGTCCAAAAAAAAGTATCACCTCAAAAGAGTAATTTCTAATGACCTGCAAATGACCATGTAGCACTTTGAGCAACAGTCTCAAAATAGAAACAAGGAAAGCAATTATGACTTTACCCATGCAACACTGTTTAAACTGCAACCATCAGCCATCAAATCAGCAACCACATTTGCGTGTCCATGTGTTTCTCCACCAAATTGGTTTAGAAATACATCATTGGTTTGACTGTCTTGTCGGAGGATGGCTTTTATAAATTTTTTCCATCATTTTAAATATATATATATTTACATGTTAACGGCTGTAATAGTGACGGCTGCAGGCAAAAGCTTACACAGTGCAGGTTTTAAAGAGCGTTCGTAACCACGGAGAGTAAATGCATCTCGGGGGGGGGGGGGTTCTAATATTACATACGGCCTCTTTAAAACCTCTAAACCCCAGTGTGAAAAGTGATCCGGCCACTAAAAGGAGTGGAAAAGGGCAGGCCAAGGGAAAGTGCTACAGTGCTACAGAAGCAAGGTGGAGGCTCACCAGAGAAAGGGTCCAGAGTGAAAGTCTCTGGAGGCTAGGACACCTTACACTGCCACTCATGCAGTCGCCCCCCACCCCCAGCCGCCTCCCGGTTGTAGGCCTACTCCCTTTTTGACTAGCACACACCGCAGAACACTTTGTTCCAGGGAAGTGCTCCTACAAAGGCCTGCTTTGAAGTTCTCTGAGAACGGGAGTAGAAAAATTACTTTAATAGGAGGAAGCAGGGAGGTGATGAGTCACTGCAGGGAGGGAGGGGTCATTGTTAGCACCAGGAGGTTCATACAAGCAAGGGGGGGGGGGGTACTGTTTTAGCCCCCTTCAATTATCACTTTCCTAGGAACTGAGATGCTACATTTACCTTGTTGTCGCATCAATATAACCACCTAGGATGATTTCCAAAAACCCAGACCAAACGGTGCTGTGTATTGTTGTTTTAGTCGGCTACCTAATTTCCCCCATGCTGACGGATGCAACTCGAGCATCTGTGCTCTCCTGGAATGCTGAATGAGACCAACTTGATGTAATGAAGCCATTTCATTACGGGTTGCTGAGTAAACAAGAACCAGGAGCCCGAGTTTCATGGAGCCATCTGTAGGAAGTGCTTGGGTGAAGAGCACTGCTGTGTTTACAACACTACGACTGTTGGCAGGAGCACACCAGACGAGTTCCAAGCCGGGCGGAACGACGGGCCAACAACATATCCCGGTAAAATATCAACGCATGCGGGCCCATATAGATCTCAGAGACAAACAAACGGCGTGTCTGGTTAAGACTGAAGGGCGGAGCCGTCAGAAGGGAGGAGCGGTCTGGTTGGACCTAGTCCGGTCCTATCTCTAATGACTTCCTCCACTGATGATGGAGCGAGGTTGACTCACCATTTATGTATGAGTCCTGATACATAAACAATATTTAGATTAGATTCAAATTTATTGTCATTGCACAGCACAGCGAAAATAATTTGGCATTCAACCAGAGTGCAAATGTTGCCATAAAGTGCATGGTAATATATAATATACAGTGGTTAAATAATATGTAAAAACAGTCTACTAAAAAACAGGTATAAAATAGAGTAGGTATGAGATATGTGCAGAATTATACACACACACGTAAGTATACAAGTATAAACATTTACGTTGTGATATTGACCAATGGGGAGTATGTATGACTTCTTATATGAACCGAGGGGGTTAGACGAGTGCACAGACAAGACCGAATAAAAAAACCGAGAGAAGGACAAGAGAATTGGAGGGGAAAAAAAAAATGATATCACAAATTGATGAAAGAAAGACAATAGAACAAGACAAGTTGCCGCCACACTACTGATGCGCTCCATGCTCAGTGAGGTAAAGAGTGGAGAGACGAGGTACGAGGGGGAGGCAACAGAGCACACTGACAGGCCCAGAGCTCTGCTGTACGCAGGCAGTGTAGCGAGAGGAAAGAAAATGGAGCTGTTGTGTTTTTTTCTCTCTCTCTCTCTCTCTCTCTCTCTCTCTCTCTCTCTCTCTCTCTCTCTCTCTCTCTCTCTCTCTCTCTCTCTCTCAGCCAGAAGATATGGATGTCAAGGGGGGGGGGGTAGGAGAGAGGGGAGGTGAGGGCAAGAGACCGACGAGACGAGCACAACGGTAGAGAAAGGGACAGAGGTTGGCGCAGGAGGAGAATAAGTTTGAGCTAACCTGTGCCATCAATGTATTCACACAGTGTTTGAGATGATGTCCCAGGCCCGGTAGACATAACCAACTAACGACCTTTCTATGCTAATCCTGTTGTTTTTTTTGGTTATATTTTTTTCAATGAAAGAAAGCTTCATCAGCAAATGACAAAAAGATGATATTCCAAACTATAGGTCTGCATGCTTTTAAATGGCAGTAAATCTGAAGAAATTGCAAAACAAAGCATTTATATGACGAGGGTATTTCATAACTTACACAATGAAGTAGAAATTGAAGAATGCAATAATATGAAAAAAGAAAGAAACTTTAAATTAAATAGGAATGCCTATTGAGACTACTCAATCAAGCAACTCTACAATAAGTATCCTGGGGTTCTCTTACACCCTCAGTGCATGTTTATCTCCATACAATCAAAGAATAAAAAAACAATTAAAGTGTGTTTCAAATCCACGCGACTGTTGCTTCTAGAAATCGAACCTAACTTGAAGGTAGACATTTTACTGGTGTTTTATAGTGTGTCAATTCAATTGATGCGTGTGTTTAACCGATCACAGAACAACATGCATTACATCTGTGCTTTCTTGCAATGGTCAATGCTAATAAAAAACAACAGTATGAGAATACTGCACACCTTCAATGTTAAGAGGCATTACAGTCACATGAACACAGTACAATTGCAAACACTAGCACACACACACACAAAAACATTCACACCTATCACTAAAAACTATCGTGAAGCTCTTTTGCTCTGTGTAGGATAAGGAAGACGATGAAGAAGCCAAAACTTAAGCCGAGTAAATCCCTTAATCTAGCTTTTCGTTTAAAAAAAAGCACAGTTTCGCACCAAAGCTGCCATATCGAGGTCTGTTTATTTATTGTTATGACAGTGATGTCCCTTGCTTGAAGTTTTTCTAATCAAATTCCAATCAGAAACCCCAGACCCATTGTGATGGAACCATGCATTGAGGAGATCTTTAGGACCAGACGTCGGAAGAAGGCCGTCTCCATCACAATGACGGCAACCACCCTGCGCACCATTTCTTCTCCCCCCTACAGTCTGGTCGCCGGTTCCAGGGCATCCGTACAGCAAGGACTACCAGGTTCAAGAATATTTTTTATCCACAGGCAGTGCGCCTACTAGTGCTGCCACCATCATGCAATTGTCATCCATATTACATTACACTATCATACTTTGCTGAATTTTCGGGACTCATTATAGTAACAGCACTGTTCTGCACTGCACATTGGTTGTTGCAGACGGTCATACATGGGATGTTTCAGTTCTGAGAACATCTCGGAATCCTCCATTTCCCCACAGGAAAAGACGAAATACCATCCCCACCATTTCTCTGCAATTACCCATCCCTCCAAATGAGATCAGCGTACCATAATTCAGAGTTGTGGCCCCATCCTTAGGAAGGACGTGTAGCCGTTTGTATATGCAGATTATTCCCTAATATGTAATTTCAGCTCACGGGCTCGTTGTCATGCCAGAGTCACACACACGCTCGAGTCGTATCGCAATCACTCACTCCCTGACATTCATTAAGTAACATGCAGATTTCCCCTTCTATCCTCAATCGACTTAATTGACCGATTTTTAAAACCCACGCTAGTCCTTTCATTGGAACATTAGAACAAAGGCAGGAAGCAAATGGTCCCCGAGATAGAAAAAACACGTGTGCGTGCGTGCGTGCGTGTGCGTGCCGGGTTTAGAGCGTGTGCAAAAGCGTGTGTGTGTATATAGCCCGGCGCCATTAACCGCGGTAATGGGTTGAAGCAGCTGGTCTGGGCGACGCCGGCCATCCTGGTCCTAGTGATGGAAACCGGATATCTAGCTGAACATCATAGCGGCTTGTCGCGCTAGTCTCGCTACTGCGTCTCAACTCGCTAATGAACAGAGTGTCTGATCCTCCACGCCAGCCATTAGACAACGGGGATAATGATGAGCCATGTACTGCTCAAGCTTCATAGCCGCTATTTGCCACACGGTCAATTTAGCCTTTATCTAAAGTGAGGAATAGGGCGTGAGGACTTGGTGTATCTTTGTTCAAGGGATGCGTTGAGAAAGGCTGTGGAACCCAATTTAAAAAACGGATAAACTCAAAAATAAAACACTGTAGCTCTCTGCTTTTCTCCTGGAGAATCCTAATCAAATCCTCACCCAACAGCCATATTTGATGGAGCAAGGATATTTAGGCGCATTTTGAACGTCAACACAAAGACTATTCAAATTATGCAAAGCACAAACAAAGTGAGACGGAGACAAACAGCATGTGGTCTGGCACACAACGCTATAGTGATTTATTTCAATGTCACACACACACAAATTGGCGGAAACAAATTTTATTTGTTGAGCATTCTATTGTCCATAGCATCGCCACCTGTTACAATATCCTTTTCACCGGCCGTAAAAAGGGGGAAAAATGTTAATGAAACGTCACATGATTGTGTAAGGTGGTGTGTGTGGGTGTGTGTGTGTGTGTGTGTGTGTGTGTGTGTGTGGTGTGTGTGTGTGTGTGTGTGTGGTGTGTGCCATTACAGTCCAAAGGAGCAGCTGGCCTGCTCCATCTCTCAGTTGATCATTAGTTTTACAGCACTCGGTGGTGGTGGCTGGAGGCAAAAGACAAAGAAGGTAATAACCTTGTCCATTGTCCTGGCTCCTTTCTATCTCAGAGATATCTACAGCTGGACTGGAGGCAGCACGTGGCCGTTTGTTTTACTTTAAGCGATGTGTCGCTGTCAGAAAACGGTAGCCAACAGGGAAGTGGAGTTGGGGTGCGCACTGCCGTGTAAGGCCAGGGATTTATTAATACATTCACAACTACTGCACTCCAATGGCACTTTTTGAGTGCCATTGAGAACCTTGTGCAATACAGACTTGTCTCATAATGGCATGTAATGAAATGCAAAGGAGATGGGGGTTATTCAAAGATTAGGTTCAGATTCAAATGTATTGTCATTGCACAGCACAAGTACAGTACAGCGGAAATAAGTTGGCATCTAACCAAATGCAAATGTTACAGTAAAGTGCCTGGTAATATACAATGTACAGTGGTTAAATAGGGTGTAACAATAGTCTACTAGGTACACAATACAAGATTACACAGATTTTAACTAGACACAGGCCGAACTTCTTAAACTGTGATTGTAACATTAAATAAGGGCAAATCAAACCATAGATTGCCGTCTTAAGCAAGTTTACTTTTCCAGCACTTTAAGAGGAACTGGCAAGCTAGCGAGGGTAAAGTCCTGATACGATGCCACTGCTGCTTGCACAGCTCCCGTGAGAATAGAACGCGGTTCTATGTGTGCCACTTCACCACGCTTGCATTTCCACAGTACTGATGAAGGTTTTTCCATTAACCTACAGGTTACAACTCTTCTTAGGTGTGTGTGTTTGTATCACTGGGATTTAGCCGAGGAGTAGCGTCAGTTATGCCATTTACAGATCAGCGGTTTACTGCAGTGGTCTGCCATTTTGTCAACCCGCTGGGTTACTTTCAAACAAGTTCAACTGCTTAACAAGTTCAGTATTATATCTCTGGCTTAGTGCAACTGTGTATTCAGGGTTTTAGTTCAGTGGGGCTGCCCTAAGCTCGCCAACACTACCTCAATTATGCATAAACAACCGATCAAATACGATTAATAGGCGCTAAGGCCTCTTGAGTCTACGACTGCCCTTAGCCTTGGCATAGGCCTCTTAAATAAATCATCAGCCTGCTGAATCCTGATCTTCCAATGTCTTGTCTGGAGCACAAGCCACCGATCTGTGGTGTGAAAACCCCAGCACATTTAAGGTAACAGAACAAGGTTCAGGTCATCTGTAAATTCAAGGATGAACATGGCAACATAGCATTACTAATGTAATGATATGAGCACGTCACACACAGAGACTGGACATGGATTATCATTCAGTAAACATTAACATGAAAACGTATAATTATAAATATCCTTCCTGTTCCATGGAACTACACAGGTGTGTGAACAAATCCAAATGAACCCCAACTGAACTTGAGCCAACACATTTTTTTTCCGTCTGCTTTTATATTAGTATGAGTAGAAAAGTACAAGCCTTGAATAGAGTCTGCACGGCCAGACAGGATGTCACAAAGTGTCCCTTTGACGTTGTTTTAAGGAACCTGGCCTATTTCTTTCCCCGAGTCCCCGGAAGGTTCCCCCTTATTTCCCCGCGGTACGGCTGCTGTGCCGTCGCAGAACCCGGGGGCTGAATTGAAATTCGCTATTTCATTCCGGACCTCCTTTTCAATTAAAGCAGCTTCACATTCTTACGTAATCCTCCTCTGAACGGGAGGAGGACGGGACTGTAAGTGATGAGGGGTGGGGGTAGGGTGGGGGGGGGGGGGGTTGATGGAGTGGAATAAAAGAAGCATGAAAGAGGAGGTCCTCGAAAACTGTCTGCCGCCGTCTGACCCAGGGAGCGAGCTTCCTTTGTCCGGATATGGGAAAGGGCGGGCGGTGGGGAAGCGGGGTGCTTCCGTCTGTATTCAACAAACTCTCTTCCTAGACACAGGCTTTCTGTCCTCCCCCCGCACGCCTACACACAGTTCTTCATCAGGGGCGGCCTGCCAACTGGTTAGCAGACAACCCATAGACCGTATGAAATAGGTACAAACCAGCCCCACCAAGTGCCGCCCCCCCCCACCCCCCACCCCCAGGGCGGGCTCTCCCTCTCTGGCAAAGGGAACCCAAGAGGCTGTGGAACACTGGTGTGGATTTAGAGGAGACAAGGGACAAGGTAAGTGAAGGTAAGTGATGCGAGGTCTCTAGAATTATAAGAAAAAAAAATACCTGACTGAACACAAACCCGGTCTGTTGCACTGCCCGCAAGTTAAACAGAAAACTGGGTCATCTTAACTAAAATATTAATGTTTATGAAAAAAAAAAAGGTCTAAACACTGCTAGCGTCTTTGTTACGGGATGTTTCTGCATGGTCTGTCAGCGCTCCTAAAAAGGCCCAAGGAGTCCAATTACTCAAGGTATAAGTCAAACAGCAACGCTGCGGTGAGCAGATCTATATTACACGGAAGATGGATGCTCTCTCCTGAATTAAAGCTACCCCCTCTCTTGTGGGACAACAGAGATGAAGATTTATTCTACACGCACCAGACTAGATTAGTAAAGACTATTTTAGACATTACTAGAGCTTATTTATTTATTTAGAGTACAGATTATATAGAGAGTGCATATAGTATTTGTGTGGTTTTATAGTGTTAAACACAAGGACTCTTTAGCCTGAAGGTAATCTACATGCATGCATGAATGTTCTATTCACTATATTCCCCAAACGGAGCCAATGGATCACGAAGAAGCATCTCGGGCGGAGTTGCTGACTAGGGCATGTGCCAAAGAGGGTAGGCCTCTATAAATTCACTGTATTCCTCATAATGGAGACAAAGCATGGGGAAATACACCTTAGGGGGAAGTGTGTACCTTCCAAAGTGATGGAGCAGTTTCGCCCGGAGGAAGACAAAGAAGCAAAGATAAAAGCCAAGTCAATGTGACCCCGTTATTCTAACTCTCATACACCGATATCGCCAGCCTCATCAGTTTAGGCACGAATGCCAAAAGGGGAAGATTGTAATTCTGACATTAGCACCACTGTACCCACGCGCCCTCTCCCCTGAAAGTACCAAACCAGTTTCCCAGTGGTCGTAACCTCCTCAAGTGAATCTCTCCGCCATTATACTCCGCATAAAAGGGCTGACCATCACAGTAGTGTTTATATAATGCACTTTGGGACAGCTTTGGTATTGTAATCACTTAGAGGAAAGGGCTCTAGTGGGATGAGAAAAGCCCTTTTGTTATACAGATCGCCCACTATCCTGTACTCTGGCCTCCAATAGACAGGAAATGACCCACTTGGTGCAAGTCAACTACAGTGGGTTAGTATCTCATCGTACAGAACAGGGAATTGTGGGAGAGTCCACACACGTGGCAGAAAGGGGAAGATAAAATATCTCTCCATTTCTCAGGTGCAGCCGTGTCCGTGGCGTTGAAGGGCACCCAGGTGCTTCAGTATAGAGGGGGACTCGGCTGAAAATACAAGAAACCGGAGGAGAGAGCTCTCGCACACTCAGAAATGTGGTGGATTTTCAAATTCAGTGGAGTTCATCTAAATCAGATCAGAGGACTGTGTTTGTTATTTTTAAATAAGCTGACAATACCAAAGGGAAGTATTGTGTCCACGTAACCACATTTCTGCCACGGTCTTTTCATGTATTTTTATGAATCTGTATAAGGCCATATATCCTACACATGTATCTGCCCAATGGAACTACATTTGCTCCACCGATATTGCTCAACCAAATGACACCATGTCAGCTTCACAAACCTCACCAGAGACATACATGGATATCTGTAGCAACCTCCCTCTGCCCAATTCATTATCCTGAGAGCCAACTACTGCCTTGGAATAACAACACTTTTGCAGTGACCAACTGGATCCGTGGCGCGTTAGTTTTACTCAAATTAAAGTTGATTACATTAGGCCTACTCGTCATAAGCCTCTGGACTTTGAGGGCTGTGCCACTCCTTTCCCCTCGGTTGTGCCTCCAAGTCCATCCTATGTGTTCCATTTTCTCATTCCAAACAAAGGAGGCAGCCAGGGGACAGCGAGGCAACGGAATGGACGTGACGAGAGGCCGAGCCAAGTCTCCCCTATCTGTGGGTGCAAGCCGGCAGGGCTGGGAGCACACGGCGAGGGCTTCCTGCAAGGCAACGGTCTGCTCTAAACAAGGCAGCTGTCCTCGGCCCACAAGCAGAGGGTCGTTGCCAGAAAAGCAAGATAGATGGGCCCACTGCAGCATACATGGTTGACAAAGGCAGCCTTTATGGGCGAGGGGGTGGGTGTGGGGGATTCTATGGCGAGGTGATCAGCAGGCCTCTTGGAAACCACAGAGACCATATTGCTCCAGCCTTCATCCTCAGGCCGTCTTTCTCCTCAGGACACGGTCCACCTCCATTAAACTCCACGACTAGCCCAGGCTGAACCGGCACGGCTGCCCCGTGGGTGACCTGGAAGCCCCCTAAGGAGGTGTTGATGGACTTGTTGCCCAACCCGGACAGCTTACGCGAGGCACACTGACAAAAGATATGTGGCCCAACTGACCAAGCACAAAAGGGAGTTGATTGGCCGACTGGTGGACCAATTCATTGACCTTTGACAGTTGCCTTTGATTTTCAGATATGTATGAATTAATTCATGAGCCACCATCCCTTAAACAATTTGTGCCATTCTGCAGCGATAATACGAGGGAGACCGGTGCATAAGTCAGGTGACTGCTTGGCTACATTTATTTGGACATATGTGGGCCTGTGATCAGCACTGATTAGCTGGAGCTTTGAGGAAGTGAATGTGATGGATGCCTCAGCCTCATTTCCACACCCCAACAAACCGTGTAAAGCCAGGTGCGTGCCAGTGGACCATGACAACATAATGACGTGTTTGAGAAGCTTTGGTTAATCTTTACATGGGACAGGAAACACTGAAAGGCAGGGTTAACGACAATCAGCAAAATTGTCCTCGTCTTTTGCAGTCAGTGGAAGCATAGTTTTTTTAATGACCGCTTTTAGCGGTAATCATGAGGGTTACTTAAACATAATGAAGAATAACGATATGCCCAAAATCAGAGGCTGCCGAACGGAATTCCAGACACCGAGCAAAGGCAGCCGTTACAATTGATTTAGTGCAACGCAATTAAGCCCATTCACAATGAAAGAAAAATGACATTTTCATGATCTAGTCATTAGAACACTTGGTAACCCAACAGCCTAACAAACAACACGTAAGGCTTTAGAGAAAGAACAGATTGCTTTCAAAAATAAATAAAGGTATTTCAAATGCTACAGATTCTCATTATGCACCAACCCTCTGCCTAAAAATATGTTTATCCGATAACCTTTAGATTTTCAATTTGAATGGCACAATAGTTCAATCTTAATAACGTGACATTCCCCGCTATAATAGCCTACAATTCAATAACATGGACGTTGCAATAATCCATCTACAATGACGAGACCGTAATAGGACGCCTAATCTTGAATAATACTGACATGTTGTCAAGATGTTGTGTTCACACCATTATCCAAAGAAAGGCAGACAAAAGCCATAACCTTTTTAAATGACTTCAAGAAAGCATGACGTGCGTGCATCGACTTCATTTGTTAATGCCAGTTTTGAAAAAAAAAAAGTTTTAAGTGGCCAGTATCCATTCATCAACATTAGCCTGAAACATTTTGAAATCCGTGGCGCCGTGGCACAGACATAGATCCAAACACAATAGATAGGTACAACAACGAGGCAAGCCGCAGACACGCAAGCGCATCAGCAATACAACCCAGCACAGGGTCACACAGGTCTGCTGGGGGGACGGGAGGGTTAACTCCCCACAGATTGGCGTAGACCTGTGCGAAATACATTCTGCTACAGGCGTCTGCGATGGTCCTATCCACATGTACCACATGTACCTGATGTACCGTGAGAACAGCGGCTCACCGCTCCACAGCCCACCGCAGCTCCCCCTCTGTCACATATGTTTGGTCCTGATGAGTACAGAGGCCCGCTAATGACATTAAAAAGATAACATTTCCGAGCATGGCCTGACGCACTTTTGTATATAACCGTCAGCAGTCATTACACAGCATACAACAGTGATGATCCAGCGTCTGTGAATGACAACGGGGGGGGGGGGGGGGAACAAAAATGATGAGTGGATGCACATTGACATACACACACCCCACCTTACACAGCGAATGCAATTACAGAGCTGGTGTGGTGAGGTAATGCCAGCCCAACGACCAAAAACAACGATGTATACATAGACATATATACACACACACAATGGCCACAACCCAAAACCACATTCTCACACTGCTGCTGTTCTCACGCCAAGCACGTTCGCCACATCCAATGTTCTCCTCCCATTTTTGTTTTTGCCCACCGCGTTCTAAAAAATAAAAAAATAAAAAAAATAAAATAAAAAAAAGTAGCCCACGCCGCCATCATCAGCACAACCAGCGCCCCGCTTTAAGCGTCTCTAAGCAGGACGGAGATCATCATCACCCCCCCTCCCTCCCTCCCTCCCCCCACCGTCACCAGGGCTCCTAAAGTGAAATGGTCACCGGCTGAGATTGGGAGAGACATTCATTGCAGAGACCACGACTGGACACTTTCACACTACCCTCGAACCCGGAACCCAGAGCCCAGAGCCCAGCAGCCGGCCACGCACGGGTCCACCGTGTAGTCCCGCCTGACAGCACTCAGCGTACACACGCCCAGGCCTTAACTGTGGTTTGGGTTGGGACGTCATGCTGAACAGCTGGTGTGTCTGTGTGTGTGCATGTGTGTGCATGTGTGTGCGTGTTTCCATGAGTCTTTAAGGGGTAGTTTGACATGTTTGTGCTTTGCATGAATCCTTTCAAAAATGTCAAGTGTTTCATAATATATAGAATATGGTTGCTTTTATTGCCTGTTGTTACATCCATGTTGCAGGTAAGTGTATGGGCCACAGGATACAATTAACTTGCGGTGTGTATTTGTATGTGTGATGTGTGTGTGTGTGTGTGTGTGTGTGTGTGTGTGTGTGTGTGTGTGTGTGTGTGTGTGTGTGTGTGTGTGTGTGTGTGTGTGTGTGTGTGTGTGTGTGTGTGTGCGTTTTTCCCCTGCTGCTTGCTCAGTTGCCAGCCAACATTGAGTGACAAGCGTTCATATTTCATATTTCTTCTGGGCTGGATGAGTCACGCTTGCCAACACGTCTGGCTGGTTAAACAAGGACACCCATTCATCCAGAGTCACACTCATTGTGTTTACACTACGACGACTGATCAAACAAGTTCAGAGCGGAAGGAAATCAGGGCGTGTTCCAACGTTTGTTTGGGCAACCAAAGGTTAGAAACGCAGGCCTTGGAAACCACAAGGAAGTTGGTTCATATTTCTTGGAGAGCAAGCGGGTGCACGTGAGTCAGGAAGAGACCGGAACTCAGACTCTCAGCTCTTCTCCCGCTCTCCTTTGTTTCGTCTCAGGCTTCAGACCACAGTGAGTAGGAGAGTTAAAGACATGGTATTAAGTAAAAGAAAAATCCACATATCAAGCACATCAAACTTGATACCTTTCAATTTAGATTACATTAGAATAGATTCGATTTGATTTAAATGTATTGTCAGTACAGTACAGTGAAAATAATTTGGCATCTAACCAGAGTGCACATGTTGCAGAAGAAGTATCATTTCAATAATGAGATCATATTTTAGAAACAGAAACCGCCGTGATTGCATGGGAATAACAGCCAGAAGACAACAGTAACCCTTCTGCAGTCATGCACTTTTATAGAGATGTAGACAGTAGGCAATCTCAATATCACTTTATTTATTTAGCCTCAAAATCAGAGTGATTTCACGGTATGATTTCAAGTCAGACTGATTTCATGGCATCTATGGGATATGGGATTAGTGAATCAGTTCTGCAAACCGGGAGTAGAACCGACAGCAGAGGCGATCTCCAAAGGGCCAATCATGGATACCAAGAGGAGGCCATCCAGGTGAACAGCAACTCTGATGGATGGATGGATGGCAAGCGTCCTGGTAGATGGGCTACCGGTGCTCCCCGCTAGCCCTCCTAGCGGTGAGCTAACAGCAGGTGGGACAATGAAAGGACCGTCCAGGGGAGAGGTGCGGTGTGAAGCCAAAGGGAAGCAAGCGGTTGGATGATCTAACGATCCGATGACGGCCTGTCAGCTGGAAGCGGGTACGTGGCCGGGCTGCAGAACGGGAACTGCGTAGCTTGACAGCGGGTAATGTTTACCTAGTCGATCAAGGCTCCTAAGAATGAGAAATGATAGATCACCCAGATAGGTGAGTGTGTGTGTGCTAAGATAAGCTCAGAAACTCGGAAAAACCTCAACGGCTTGAAAAAAAACCCCTCACAGGCTAAGGAGCGGCGACATTCACACCAGGGGAATACGAATAAATGGAAAGAAAAATTGAGAACTAAAACATTTAGGGGAGAAGGGGCAAGCAGAAGAAAACCCGAAATAGCAGCACAGTACCAGAGGCCCTTAGTATTTCACACCAGCTATGGCTCTTTGTCAATATGCTGATCAATAACCTCATCTCATGGCTACAGTCCGTTGCTCCAGGCAAATGTTATCCATAATAGGCTCTCCGCAAGGCTCCTCCCACAGCGGGACTGGGGGACCCTGACTCAGGGCTACGGTCCAGAACTGGCCTGCCCTTAATCAGCAGACCAAGGAATATCAATACTGTGCTCAGGTCACTCGCCCAGGGAGAGAGAGACTTACTACCACATGACCCTTTCTCCAGACGTCAAGTCTCTCTCTTTGACAGCCGAATCATCGGCTTCCAATGGAGGTGACATCTTTACGTCAATAATTCAGTCTGCCAACCACGTGGCCTGCATCTCCACACTGACAGAAATATCGCAGTAACAGAACTTACCTTATATTATATAAATAATGTTTTTCGGTCTGCTGCTTCCACCCCCTGCATCCTCTGATATGATATCCGTCTTTCTTTCCTCCATCTAACTTTTCTTATTTACCCTCTCTCTCTCTCTCCCACACAAAACACATGAGTCAATACGAGCAACAGAAGGCTGGAGCAGAAGAGTAGTGGGGGAGACTCGAGAGAAGGAGGAAAGGAAACAAGGGAACGAGCGGGATGGAGGGGGTTTGCCGGGAGAGACGGGGTGGAGGATGTGGATGGAAGACCCTCTTGAATCAGGTTTGACGTCACGTTTGTTGCCCTCTGGACGGTGCTAATGAGGGAACAAGTGTCGAGAGAGAGAGAGAGAGAGAGAGAGAGACCGAGAGAGACACACATGTACAGAAGCGTAAGAGTCGTGGAAGGTTTGTATCGTACGTGAAAAGACTCTTAAAGTCAGCGGGTTTCTGGGGGGGAAAAAAAATAAATGGCGTTGCTTCATCCCGTCTACGGTCTAAGTAGACCGGAATCCCTGGGTAGCTCAAACGCGTGTCTGAGGCTGTATTTAACAACATTGTACTCAACAGGACGGTGTGGTCCAAATGATGAGTAACAAGGCTAATACACCGCTAATTATAATGAATGGCGCACATGTGGGGCTTTTGTTTGTAGAAGGGAGGGGGGCAGAGGCGAGCAACACGGAAGATGACAAGAAAAGGGTAAATGTTTAAATCAAGGCACAATAAAGGCGTAGGATCATCCTGGGAGGACAGATAACCGTGTTGGTCTCTGGAAGGCGGAGGCAGAGAAGGTCACTTGAGAATAAATGCCACAGATAAATTGTCTTGTGGAGAGAGGGAAATAAATTTGAAAAAAAAACGAAGGAAAAAAAAAGAACCCTGGGGTTACTATATAAGGAAAACAAGGCCGATATAAAGGAGCGCTGTCCCCCGAGGTCCATCAAAACTGATGTCCCCGAACACGAGGATGACAGAGGATCAGCCAGTGGCCAACAAGGGGAGGAGGGGAGAGGGAGAAAGAGGAAAAGACCCCGGGGGAGAAGAAGGAGAAGGAGAAGAGAAGACGCAACTAAAATGTTGTCCTAATGAAGGACGACGGCGTGGAAAAAGCGGTGAGGTAAACACCAAGGAGACGCAAAGCAGGGAGACTTCACCGAGTCCGACAGGCGCGATTAGTCGAACATGGGGGGGGGGGGGATTTATACGAGACGGCAAGACTGCTAAACCCCGTAGAGGAGAACATCAACAGCATCACATACAGGTGACGACAAGAAGGAAGAGGGGATGGAAATGGACGGAGAAAGAAAGAGGGTGGGGAGGTGTAGATGGAGAGGAACCGGAGACAGGCGTCACGTAGGGGTAAAGATGACAGCTTCATCAGACGGCCGGCCTCCTCGGACCAACCTCCTCCTGCCTCAGAGTCAGCCCCCGCTCCGAGATGCATTACTCACGGTTACAGCCTAGTCCCTTAAGACCACTTTACAGCGCACACGCACGCACACACACACACACACACACACACACACACACACACACACACACACACACACACACACACACACACACACACACACACACACACACACACACACACACACACACACACACACACACACACACACACACACACACACACACACACACACACACACACACACACACACACACACACACACACACACACACACACACACACACACACACACACACACCTTTGTCCCAGATAGAAGTACCGAGGCAACTAAGAAACATCCACCCGCGCACACACCCACACAAACACACTAGATTCCCCTAGATAGGAACAGTGTTGGGTAACCGAGTCACACACTGTAAACATACACAAACAGATACCCCTCTGAGGATTCCCTCTGAGGAGGGATATCAATTCTCCGGGTTGTGATGGACCGCTTTCCGGTTAAAAAGCAGTCGAGTGGCGCAGGGCTCCAGGCGTATCGATTCTGATTCCGCTGTCCTGAGTGACCTGATACCAGGAGATGGAACGTTAACATTGCCCTCGAAAGTAGGCTCACAACGGATCAAACCGAGTCTTGGCCATTAGATGCTGTTTATTTAATGAGCACACGGGACTGGGTTTATGCGCGTGTGTGTGTGCGTGCGTGTGTGCGCTGTGCGTGTGTGTGTGTGTCGTGTGTGTGTGTGTGTGCGTGTGTGTGTGTGTGTGTGTGTGTGTGTTCCGGTTTATAGCACCGCTGTAAATGTCTCTCTCTCTCTCCCTCTCTCCATCTCTCTCTCGTTCCCTCCATCTGTTCCGGCTGTCCTTCAACAGCTGCACCGCGCCGCCCACTCTCACACCTCATAGAGAAACCCCCGTCTCTCTCCAACCGCTCCCCCTCCCCCCCTCCCCCACAACCCACCCCGACAGCAGGTCCACTGCCAACAGCTACCAGCACCCCTCCCTCCGCCCCCCACCATCACCCCCACTGCCACAGTCACCCCAACTTGACCGTGGCTACAATCAAATACACGCACACGCACACACAACAAAAAACTAAACTAAACAAGGAGCTGCACAGACCAGTGCCAATCACCACATCGCCTTCAGACTTACCCACTCACTAAATCACTCAGCATCTCTCTCACACACACACACACACACACACACACACACACACACACACACACACACACACACACACACACACACACACACACACACACACACACACACACACACACACACACACACACACACACACCACACACACACACACACACACACACACACACACACACACACACACACACACACACACACACACACACACACACACACACACACACACTCTCGCAACCTCGCTCGCCCTCTCCAGTCTCTCCCACTCACTCTCAGGCGCTCACTCATCGGCCGACGAGCGCTGAGTGATAAGCCTCATCGCGACCCGACCCACCAGAAAGACACATTGCCGCCTCCTGGGATAAGATACTTGACATATTAAATGACCCAAAAGAATGTGTGTGTGTGTGTGTGTGTGCCCTGCCTTCCTCTGCAGCGACCCAGACAGGAATTAATGATGTCATTAATCTTCCCTTTAAAATGAACGTGTGCAGAACCCCCCCCCCTCAACACAGTGTTCCTCTACCCTGGCTGTACGTTGTTTTTATGCCGGCATGTGAATATTTGTGCTCCACCAGATGCTAAAATAAGCCCCAGGCAATGTGCCCTTTCCATCCAGAGGACAGAGAGGAAAGGGATCACGGTTTATAGGGTGTGAGGGAGAAGGGCAGACTGTGTGTCGGTGTGTGTGTGTGTGTGTGTGTGTGTGTGTGTCTGCTTAAGAGGACATGCTTCTGGGTCAGAGACTTGGATGCCTAATACGGGGAGTATTTTTACTTCTGTGTATACAACTGTACTATATATAGTTACCAAATCAGCATAAACGGAACAACAATACAAACAATACAAAGAGCCACTCAAAGCTGTACCCCACAAAAAGGTCACGGCAAACTACTAATGTTCTTCTATAAGTCAACACAAAGACATACGTACCATCTTCGTACAATACAATCCTTTTCACCATGCAAAGCAGTAAACTACATTTGTTTATAGACTTGCACTCCACGCTCTGTGGGCTGTATGTATGTATTTTCCTGTACAAAACATTGGGATACATTCAACTGTGTGTGTCAAACACTGAACTGTATGTCAAACTCAGTATGAGCTGTGCTGCGGTGCAGGTGTTGGTGGAAGGGTGCCAGGTCCTGTGATACCCTGGGCCCTGCCTCCTCTCTCCTCTAGTGAGACACCCTGGGCCCTGCCTCCTCTCTCCTCTAGTGAGACACCCTGGGCCCTGCCTCCTCTCTCCTCTAGTGAGACACCCTGGGCCCTGCCTCCTCTCTCCTCTAGTGAGACACCCTGGGCCCTGCCTCCTCTCTCCTCTAGTGAGACACCCTGGGCCCTGCCCCCTCTCTCCTCTAGTGAGACACCCTGGGCCCTGCCCCCTCTCTCCTCTAGTGAGACACCCTGGGCCCTGCCCCCTCTCTCCTCTAGTGAGACACCCTGGGCCCTGCCCCCCTCCTCCAGCCCCTGGCCTCCTCCTCCTCCAGTGAGACACCCTGGGCCCTGCCCCCTCTCTCCTCCAGGGAGACACCCTGGGCCCTGCCCCCTCTCTCCTCCAGCGAGACACCCTGGGCCCTGCCCCCTCTCTCCTCTAGTGAGACACCCTGGGCCCCTCTCCTCCAGTGAGACCTGCCCCCTCTCTCCTCCAGGGAGACACCCTGGAGGAAAGGGGGCCCTACCCCCTCTCCTCCAGGGAGACACCCTGGAGGAAAGGGGGCCCTACCCCCTCTCCTCCAGGGAGACACCCTGGCTTTGCCCTCTCTCCTCCTACCGCCGACAACACCTCAATGGTGGAACCTTTTCCAAGTGTGTGTGTGTGTGGGGGGGGGGGGGGGGGGGCAGTTGCCCTGCCCTTATGAACCTCGGTGCTAACTCTGCCCTGGACCATCCCTTAGCCACGATGACGGGGCCTTACTGGAAGTGCCACACACACACACCACAACATCACATGCTAAATGCAACCACTCACTCAGAAGATTCACATGGCAGCCACAAATCTCGGCCATAATCGACAGGTTAAATACACTAACGTCATCCTTCGGGCGATTATCTCTCACAATGCCCAGTGGCAGAAGAAAGAAATGTCAAACTTAATGAGGAAGGAGAGAACAAGAGAGAGAAATTCTGGTGGCGGTAAAACAAAACCACCCAAGGACTTTGTGTAAATAGCAAAAAAAAACAAAAAAGAAGCCAAGCGGTCCACCTCGGAGGTGTGGCGCTGCCTGTACATGCACCGGATACGCTTCAGGTTTCAGCTCGAGGCAATAAAGCCAGCGCTCGTGGGCCAAGAAATGCGTCGCCACATGCCGTTCTCATGGGCCTGGAAGGAGCGCCCGCCTGACAGAGTTGCAACACGCCCCCCCCTTTCTCACGGTGTGCGCTACGTCAGTCTCGGGCCAAGTCCAAAAGGTGTGTGTGTGTGTGTGTGTGTGTGTGTGTGTGTGTGTAGTGATTAAATCAGGAGTTTCCTCTGGCAGGTCCGGTGTTCCTACTCTCTCTCTCGACTCCCAGTCCCCCGGATTTAATTTTTCTCCATTCATTTCCTTGTGGATCACTCACACTCACACACACACACACACACACTCACACTCACACACACTCACACTCACACACACACTCACACACACACGTTGTTGTTCCATTGTTTTCCCAGTCATTCAATCGGCCTTGTTTTCACAATCATCTTGCTCCAAAATGTAGCCGCTTGGCGAGGGAGGGCTGTGGTGTTTGGGGGGAGGGGAGGTGCGTGGCGCCATGTCCGGCCCGCGGTGACTAAGAGTCGTAACAACCTCCTGGATCTACCCACCCGCTGGCCCTGGCACGCCGTTTACCAGAAGCCATGACGTTTCCGTCCACATGCACTTTGAAAGAGAAACAAAAGTGTGTGAGTGAATGCCTGCCCTATGAGTCAGCCCTTCTGAGAAAGCGCTGAGGCTTTTTATGATGTCTTTGCCTCTCTCTCTCTCTCTATCTATCTAGGGCGTGCTTGCCCCTGTTGCGCAACTCTGAGGGCCACTGGCATGAGTGCAGAAACAGACCAGGAGGACAGACGGACGGACAGGGGGGGGAGGAGTGAGGGGGGGGGGGGGGTTGCTGCTAAACATGTTGAAACGCATGCTACAAACATGCAAAACATACTTGCAAACACACGTGGACAAACATGGCAGCTGGGTTGCGACACTCTCGCGCGCGTGTGTGTGTCGCAGCTGGGTTGCGACACCACACGCGGCGCGTGCGTGCGTGCGCGTGCGTGTGTGATGACGTGCCTGGTCTTGTGGATTGACATATCAGCAGGGCTTAGTCATGAACACTGTTTACACAACAGCCCTGCTCTGCTCTGTGGGAAAACGCTCACATGGCGACCTGGTGGAGGAGGAGGAGGAGGAGGAGGAGGGGCTTTATGGGTGTGTTCTTACTGCTCGTTTATGTGAGCAACTTCAGCATGCTATCTTCAGAGGGGGGGGGGGGGGGGGTGAGACTATGAAGGGTTGTGATTATGGCCAGCTTCAGGCATATCTAAAAACATCTACCCTCATTCCACGGCGCCCCTTAAGGTGGTTTAGCACCCAAGCACCGAGTTTTAGATATTTTTTACAACATTTGGCAGCATCAGTTACATGCAGGTCACCGTGTCCTGACCCAATGTGACCCATTTCTGCTACTGCGTGAGTGAATGGACGTGTGTGTGTGTGTGTGTGTTTGTGCGTGAATGTGTGTGTGTGTGTGGGTGTTTGCATGCATGTGTTTGTACATGGTTATGTGTGAACACACGGGTGCTCAGAGACAAGGGCAGGGCAGTCCCCTCTGCTACGGCTGTCCTGGATGAACCGCTCGAGGCAGACCTGCCCTTGTTCTACCAGGCCGGGTCTAGACCTCGTGGTAACAAGTCTGAGCGGCTCCTGGTCCAAAACATAGCAAGAAAAGACACAAGAAAAGTAAGGTTGTTGATTCCATTATAAGCCGCGGAAAAAGCCAGCCGTACGCGAGGAACGGGCCCGGCGGCAGACCGCTGAAAACTCTTGGGCTCTTCCCACTCGCGTACCGTGTGCCTGTTGCACATACGCCCGTGTGAAGATGAAGGACGGACGCAACCGTGACCGACACATTTGTTCCAAGCACGCACACACACACACGCACACTTCTCTCTCTCTCTCTCTCTCCAGCCCCCCCCCCCCCACACCCCCAGCGAGCATATTGTACAGACACCAACCAGAACATCAGCTACACATCAAACCCAACGATGTAAACACACTTATGTGGAATACATACACCGTAGGAGGGACGCGCCACGCGCCAAAACAAAGCACTCGCTTCTAATTATGCATAACAAAAAGGGAACTCACGGACGGCAATTGGAATTGGAAAACCAGGTAGAGCACTGTGATGGCCGTTGAGTCGCCACCAGCCAGGCGGGAGGCCTGGAGGCCTGGAGGCCTGGAGGGAGCAACTTAGGTGTTCAGCCCCTGCAGCTGCAGGTTTAAAGGAAGTGAATGCTGACATCCCCCCCCGTCCAGCCGCAATCCTTCTGTCTGGAGCAGCGGGCTGCTCAGCACATATGGGTGGACTGGACAGCACACACACACACGCGCACACGCACACGCGCAGCGCCTAACATTGACAAAAACACAAATGCTCACAAACACTCAGGTGCATGATTTGAATGTGCTGCAAGTTGTAGCAGACTTTGCCTCAGGCCCTGCATGCCACCCTGTTAGAGAGCACAGTGCGAGGTCACGGACAGCGGTACAGATTGACTACACGGTGTACAGTAAACAAGAGGTTCCCACTCCGGCGTGTCATTTGGGAGATAACTTTCACAAAGAGCCATGTTGCCTCGTGCCTTCAGTGTCCACGTGCAATACGGACGGTGGCCCTCCAAGGTCAAAAACGAGGAAAACCAAACCGTGAGCATGTGTAAAAGGGGAAGAGGAACCCAAACTACCATCTACTACTAATAATAATAATAATACTACAATACAATCCCAGGCCAATTCAATCTTACTCAGACAACCAGAGCGGGCCGCCGGTGCCGGTGTGGACACGCACACGCTGAGCCATAAACCGCCGCTCATAAAACCAAACGCATATCTGATTTAGTGCCGATCCGCTGCCTCTGATTAATTTGATACTTTTATTTATTTATATATTGGTTTTTTATAAGGAAGACATCAATCACACGCCTTTGATTTTTACTGGCTCAAACTATTGAACAATATCATGGGAAAATTCCACTTACCATTTTAGTAAGACGCTTGAACATTTGGGAAGGTGGTAAATTAGATTAGGCCTGACAGCCCCTCCAAAAAAAATAAAATAAACAACGAAAAGTAGACTTTTGAATTATGCTGGTATGGTTTTGCGACATTGCATCACAGCACATGTAGAAGGCTGTCAACAGGGTGCCAACTGCTGCCATGGCAGTGAGAAGTCAACCAGCATGACAACCAACAGGAGAGAAAAGCAGCATCACAAAATCACTACATGGGGAGAGAAGAGAAAGAGACAATTGCCAACCGAGTACGGTTCCTGGGGGGGGCTGTACTGATTTCAGTAGTACGATGTCTGTTGCCCTTCCTAGCTAGTTTAATTTCAAAGAATCTCATCGTGAACTGAACTAAATGCGAGTGTTATTCAAACACGTTTCCTTTCCCCTGTGGTATTGTTTGACAGTTTTTCCTCAAGCCCTCATAGTGGATCTGTGGAGAGCTGCAGGACGAGAACTCTCCCCTGGATCACAACCAATACTAAAAAGGAGGGAGCAGAGCTAAATAAGCATCAAGATAAACTCCACAGTGCAGTCCAGACATCTCATAACAGCATAACAGCGGCACACAAACAGACAACAATCAATATGTATACAGAGACACAGAGGGAGAGAGAGCAGTTCACCTGAAAACAACCACAACTCAATGTCACTTCCAACTCCATACTGATTAGGGAAACAAAGTCATTGGAGGCAAACCCGTCTCCCTTTCCGAGATAGAGTCATCACTGTAGCCAAAAGACAAACCTGTCTCATCCTAACAAAAGCTGAAAAACCAACAAACCAAAAAAGGCTTCTTCCACACAGAATGCCTCTTGCAGTGTCTTCAACATAAATAAACAAAAAAAGGAGGAGATTTCACTCCGTTTGTGTGTTACAAAGAGAAAAGCAGGCGATAAATCTCAGTCAGTCAGTGCTATTCTGAGAGTGCAAGGGCTACAGGTCAGGGCAGAGAGACGGATGAAAACAAGAGATTGCCTGGAGGCCCATTATAAAGACCATTACACAGGAGGGAGAGAGAGACACACTCGTGCCCTGCCCACTATTAGAGTGACATAGGGGGGGGGGGGGGGAATGAAAAATAATGAAAGAATAAGACAACACATGGCCAGGATTAAAAACGACAGGGCCCTCAATGCCAATACCAGAAGGAAAGAAAACGACAAAATCTGTTGAAATTGTAGGCCTGAGGAAAGCACTCCATCTGATGAATAAAGAAGAACCAGATATTGATATAATTTGTGTTGCCAAATATCCAGGGGTTATTGTATTATAGATACATAATAATTTGGTAGGGCATGTATTTTTAAAGACTTCTATACATTTCTTAGCTAGAGGGAATTGAACGCCTAAACCAGTCACGAACCTAAATGTCATGTTCCACCAGCTAAACAAACCAATTTGAGCTAAGGACCACTTAAACAGTATATATCATTTTGAATGTTGGGGTGTGTGTGTGTGTGTGTGTGTGTGTGTGTGTGTGTGTGTGTGTGTGTGTGTGTGTGTGTGTGTGTGTGTGTGTGTGTGTGTGTGTGTGTGTGTGTGTGTCTGACCAAGCTCTTGTGTTAGGATGGCTATTGTCCCAAAAAAGAGAACGCCGTATGTGGTGGTTGCCTAGCGCAAATTAATTTTTTTTTTAAACACGAAAAAAACCATTTTGGTGTATTTAACATAATCACACCCAGCCCACTTTGAAACCACACATGTCAACAGATGTTTGGTGGTTTTGCTGGTTTTGTTCTCTATATTTATTTATCTCAGGCAAATTCCATGTTTGTTTGTTGATGTGCTGCCACCCTCCTGCATACCAAGGAGTGACTTTCTGCATGACCACACCTGTCATGTAGACTGTCCACTTGAGCCTGTTCATTCGTGACCAGCCAGCCAACATATGGCCAAATAGCAATCAACAACAGCATGTGCCATCTGAACGTAAGACGATGGGCGGCACCACTACTACTGCTGCTGTAGTAGTGAGCTGCAGACGTTGCATGATGCCACCACGGTGGTTGTGTTGGTGGTGGTGGTGGTGATGGAGGGTGACCTACCTGCCATCATTTTCTGGGCCTCGTAGGGCTCCATGTAACCGTCGTTCTCCGTCGTCACCTTCTCCACTCCGCTGGTCTGGGTTCCTCCGGCCTGCTCCACGTCAAACGGATCCGCGTAGTCCTCCAGAATAATGAGCTGCAGTGGGGCCACGAGGGAGGGAGGGAGAGAGGGGGAGAGGAGAGGAGGGAGGAGAGGGAGGAAGGGGAGGGGGAGGAGAGGGGAGAGGGAGGAAGGGAAGAGAGGAGGGAGTATAGGGAGGAGAGGAGGGAGGGAGGAGAGGAGGGAGGAGAGGGGAGGAGAGAGAGGGAGGGAGGGAGGAGCAAAATAAACAATGGTGAGGAGAATTCATTTGGCTGCTCTTGCCGAATCACTGCAACACAGGTAGGTGTCCAGGGAGGTTGCATTGCGGAGCCACTTGACTGAGCACTGGCACGGGTCCTCTGTGGTATATCCACCCACCGAGAGCCCAGAGCCCGAGGAGGAAGGTCGCAAAACGCATAAATAACCGCTCCATCTCGGTACGGCCTCAGCACGGCACTGCAGTGACTTTGCTGTAGACCAATAAGCTACCGCAGCCTAATTATACGATAGCCCACTGACAGGCCTGCATTTCAGGAGTCCAGGAGAAGACCACAACTGCCCTGAGTTTCTTAAGAGAAACAATTTGGCAGATTTATGATGAGCTGGCAGTGAGCCATGGCTAATTGCACACTTGCTCTTTTACTGAGCTTTTTGGTGCAGTGGATGGCAATTACACTAGATGGACATTGTAGAGACCCAAAAGGCAAAATCTAAGAGAGAAACTGCCATTATTCACAGTGCCGAATGGGCTGCAATGATGCAAAATGCTTCCACTTATAAGGCTGTATTAAAGGTGCAGAGTCAATTTGTAAAATAAATTCCGTGAGGGATTCAATTTGGCATGAGCCATGCATCTATGTAAACAGCCGACTGAGAGGAGGTTCAACCAGAGGAATTTGGGAACTGGACCTTTGAACCGAATATTTTGGTTTCTATCTCTTGGGGAATAACATCACAAACAGCACTTTGAGCATATGCCAACACTGGGGCCATTTGATCCCATGAGTTGATCGGACAGGAAGGAAATCTGACATCCTCACTATAAACAAGCTCATCATTCATAAAGAAGGGGCGGACAAAGCTTCATGCTGCCAAGCCTCCACCTAGCCAGCTTCCCTTGACAACCACGCTCTGTCCAGCTCTGCTACAACACACACACACACACACACACACACACACACACACACACACACACACACACACACACACACACACACACACACACACACACACACACACACACACACACACACACACACACACACACACACACACACACACACACACACACACACACACACACACACACACACACCACACACACACACACACACACACACACACACACACACACACACACACTTCCCAGCAGTACAACCCAGGCTACCCATGGCCCATAAGGAACACACCCACACGTATGTATGTGGTGTTTCCCAAAACATGTCAGAAAATGTTTTGCTTGGGAATTTTGTCAAGGTACCCACCATGGTGTGTGACAACAGGCAAGTGGATTCCTTCACCAATCAGTGACAGTAGAAGCTATGGTAATGAGCAACAGCAGACCGGTGATGCGCCCAGAAAGCATTTCATAGCAGCTGGAACCTGCCTCCCGCAGTTCTCCCTCAAGTCCATTTTTAGGAAGAAAAAAAAAAAATTACTAGAACTATTTCCCGTCTTAGTGTGTAATTATAGGTTTCTACACTGTTTGCCTTTCTATAAAAAGCGGGAGAAAAAGCCTACTTTTTCTTGGTTTTTAGGGGGCGAGTTGCACCATAAATGTAGTAGTATGTACACCGCTGAGAATTATAATCCAATTCAACTGTTCACATTTTTGGATGAGGCTGGTTGTAGCAGCCAGAGCACCCATGACCCAAAATACCTGCATTTCAGCCCCTTACATCTTCTCACACACACAACAAACACCCAGAGAATCCCCACTCCAAGCAGAACTGCCATCCAAACCTGACAATACGTCTTACAGAATAGCACAGCAATAGAAACACTTTAGTGGCCGACATTTAGGCCAGAAGTCATGCAGGCTCGGGTATTGCGACACAGTTCCTGTAAACAGCTGTGACGTTGAGGTAAGGAAGGTGGATCATTGCTGACTCGTACATACCTTAAAAATACATATTTGCCAAACCTTTTACTGGCCCATCATGGAAAGGGGTCCCAAAGTGTGTACACGCCAAAGTACTACACGTGAAATATGGGGGTACGAAAGCTCCCACACAACAACTGTAATTGCCTCTTCTCAGCCACTAATTAGGTCCACGGCAGCAATTTGTGGTTAAATGCCATGCTCAAGGGATCCTGGGCAGTAGTTGTTGAGAGCATTACTCACTCTTTAAGCTCTCCATGGTTCTTAGGCAACTGAGCTCACTATTCTTTTTACAGTAATGAAAACCCATTCTTGACTCTAGTCAGTTTGTCTCAGTCCATTATGTATAAAATGTCCCCATCCACTCCAATGTTGTATAAGACTACACTATATTAATTTATGAGCTAAATGTTAGAAAATACATTTAAATATAAAAAGCACATTAACAACATATACCGATACATACATTTTTCCATAAGACATAATAATTGGCCAATTCTAAAATGAATGACTGCGTCATGAAAAAGTACCACAGCTGTTGCACAGCTGTATCTTAATTAATTTATCTTAATTGGATTGTTGTGCAGACACACATGCTAATGAGGCCATTATAGCACACACAGGCCAAAAAAATATATATGCCTTGGACAATTGAACAAGTATTCAGTGGTGGTACTGTTTACTAATCATTAAATCACTTTGCATTTGACCTGTGAGGTCTTTTTGTCTTTTTTAAGAAAAGACAAGCGTCTCAAAACATATACTGTACATTAACGGCTGAATTGGTTTGAATCACAACCGATTGAATGTAGATATGGAAATGTAACATAGTATGCACGGTATTTTTCTCTCATACCGCCATCATGCTTCGCGTTCATAACATCCCCATCCCCACATTACTACACAAAGCTAATGTTCTAGTGTCGGCCACAAAAGACCTCAGCTGGGGCGCTTGGCTCTCAGGTTTCATGCTCAAGGGCACTCTGGCAGCCGTTATTGAACTTGGAGATAATTTCATCCACTTTACAGCAACTAAATGTTCTCAGCTTGCTGGTGTAGAAAATCTCAACAGTCAACAGACTCGTCTCGTTTGGGCTTAGCCTCCTAAGACCACATCTATATGGTGGAAGAGGAGCTGCTTAGTATTCCCAAATTGTTTCAGTCTGCCCCCATTTGCCCAAACGCCCGCTCAACAGCAGGCGGACCAAGCAGGGGAGGCACAGCCATGGCTGCTGGAGGCAGGAGACGGGGGCAGAGCAGTGGAGGCGGTGGGCTCCACATACCGTCTGCCTTCTGGCAAGCCGGGGTGTGTCAAGACTGCAGCCGAGTCACACGTGTTGCGAAAGTCTAATTCAACCACAGCGTCGGTACTGCAACGCCTCTGGATTTTAGATCTAAGAGCTAAGCCTGGGGAGTAAGCCCCAGGGCTGTGAGGGCACCATCCTCCCAGGCTTAGGGCATGGCCCCTATGGTAGGCGGGCAGCTCAACGGCCCGGGGCATGGCTTGAGAACTTACTCAATTACACCAACTTCAGCCCAAGCGCCGGCGTTCCCAGGGTGACCATGTGTTACACCTGTTGGTTTTTTCGGCAGCTTGAGACAGTGCAGAGAAACCATTTCAAACTGCTTAGCATTCATTGCAGCTCCCCAGGAGTTAGGTCGACTTCGATACAGCGAGAGCCGAGGCAGAACATTAGCGCATGAGGGAGACCATAAGAGGCACCTGCCACTTTGGCTCGCCATTCTGGAGCTACACTGGGGCCTTCTTGGTTTACAATTCAGCTGGGCTTTCATTCAATTACAATTCAATTGGGCGTCCACGACTTCCATTAGAAGTGAGAAAATATAAGCTACAATGTTCTTCCTAGCCTTCCTAATGGAAAGAGAATGAGTTTACTGGGTCCATCAAAACATTGCACCAAAACCCTGGGAAAAGAAAATTCAGAAAAACGCATCAATGGTAATCTGATGAAATGACTTGGAGAGTCATATGTCATTTCTGTACCACCTGTCCATATGTCATCTGCATCTCAACCAGTTCCATACGGTGCGCCATTAGCATGCCAAGCAAAACGCAGGACACAGTGTGCCACGACGTGTGCTTAGACAGGGGGCAGGACCACATACACAGCAGCTGCACTCGGCGCCCCCAACAAACCGGGAAGGCCTTTCTGAGCGACCGCCACGGTCACAGACGCGATACCAATGTCACGGTGGGGTCTGAGAAGGATTGAAGGTGTCAGCAGGGGGCGGTACCCTGCCGAGACCACCGGGAAGAGAGAGGCCGCCGCTGCCGCAGCCGCCACCGCAGCCGCCACAGCAGCACAATGACGGAGGAGGCATGAGTCGGGGGCTGACGTGTGTGATTTATGTGTCGCGCCACTGGGGGGGATTTCAGCCCCTGATAACCTGAAACGAGTCAGTACTTAGCAGCTCCACTGCATTAGGCCATTTCAAGAACGGGGGCTCGTAATGCTGCCATTACCCCTCTCGCTCTACCTCTCGCTCTCCCATGTTTTATGATATAGAAGAAGAAGAAAAACACTGCGGGAATGAAACACTCAAGAGAAACGGGGAAAGATTGAAGGTAGTATTTTGTGCCATTTAATTTAATATAAGGAAGCTACTCGGGAGAACACAGAGGAGACGGTATGTGATTTGTGCTGCAGTGGCAGTAAAAAGGGCAAGGACAAAGTCACTCCGTCTCTTACTTCTGGAATATTGTGTCCAAGTTCCCTGATTACAATAATTTCCGGTCCCTTACACTTTTCTCCTTGTTCTAAAACATTTGACTTGTTTTAATCAAGGTCATTCGGTACAATATTAAATGGCTGTTCACTCCCTACATCGATCCGTTTCATAGCTGTATAATAGCCAGCTGAAGTTATTAAAATGTGTAAAAAGTGCCAGCATGCATGCAGTCATGCATGCAAACGGCTCAGGAAGCACATCTGCCAACTCGAGAATACATTTAGCATTTATGAAAGATGAGCTTATCCGTTTCAGTTATCATGTAATTATTCAGTGGTCGTCGAGGCTTCCCAAAACCTAGAGGCAAAAAAGAAAAACCCAACAGCGGAGCCCAAAATGACTGCTGATTAGTTTGAGTTTATTATCCTCATTAGGTCGACGCTATTCTATAACATTTAAGAGCAGTACGTACGCTTTGCCCGCCGGCGTTGAAGCCGTCAACTACCTGGTTATCAATTAGCCGCAAATGATGTAAGGTCTCTGAACGCAGGACAGCTCTGATGCCATTCCACCGACTCCATCAAAGTATCAGGAAAAGGACAAGGACAAACATGAAGAATAAAATAAATGAGCCAGGTTTTTAGCAGCTTTGGCTGGCGCGACCTTCTCATATTATCTTGGTTTTTAAAATGCTTTCGAGTGCCATTCAAAAAGAGATCTGGGCAAGGAATCTTTCCTCTGGGCAATTTATTTAAGAAATAATAATTGACCACTCCATGAACAAAAACACAAAATCACTTTCAATGTAATATTTGTATAGGATACTTCCTTAGTCGTCTTAAGAAGTGAATATACATCTAGTTACAATTCCATGACTTGGAGTGAGACTGTAAGCGATCAAATAAATGTGTTTAAGATCTAATTAAAACAAGAAAACGTCATTCTGTGATATTATAGAAACCTTACCCACTGCTGAGAGTGACTGCTTCAGCCATGTAAAAGCTTACTTTGGCAGCAGAGCGAACTAATCGAGTTATACTGCAGAATGTTTTTTTGTTCCGTCTGTAATCATTCACAAGCAAGTCAAACTCAAGTAGCAACTAAGTGAAGAGCAACCCCCCATTAGGAAGTTGAAGTAGAAGGCAGGCAATTAGCTCATAATTAGAGTGTCTATCAAACAGCAGAGTATTTAAATTGACAAACAGCAAGCCTTTTGGCCTTGAGATTAAAAACAATGACAGTATAGTTCCACTCTGTCAACAGAGGACACGGATTTGAAAGAATATGCCAGCAGGGTTAGCAAGTGCAATATTTCTTTTGGCATTAATTCAACAATTTAGTTTCGGGAAAGATTTCTAAATTGTTATTTAGACAGTTCAAGCTCAAGAGGCAGTTAAGGGATTCAGACAACAACCACTATATCTACAAGGTTCAGATGAAAGGATTTGTTCTGCACATCAGCAAGGCCTTCCACATGTGTCGCACCCTTGAAGGCATCCTGCCTGGCGTTCAAAGCACACTGCGAATAACATGTCCATTTATTTATTATCCCACCACCGTCCCCACGCGCTTCCCTTTAACATTCAGACCACATAAAACATTGGCTCCTCAGATCTCCGCGGTGTTGCCAACGTGCCGTGCCTTTAGTGTACGCAGTGGCGATGGAAGCCAAGTCTTTTTGGCACAAGAGATTTAGCCGGCCATTGATCAAGCGCCGCATTAGAACACTTCCAGATGCAGCGGCCGTGACACCGACACCATGCAATGTGGCATAAGGTCAAGTGGGAGAGACTTCAGCACTGTATAATAATAATAATAATAAGGAGAGTGGTAACAGCATTTGGCATTTTTCATCGCAAGGGGGGTGGGTTGTGGGAGGCGTGTGCAGCGTGACGCAGCGTGTGCAGCGTGACGCAGCATGTGCAGCAGCATGTGCAGCTGTACCCCTCCCTAGCGTCACCCTCCGTGCTTTAGCTGGGAGGTTACCGTGCATACGGGAGGGTTTTCCAGCTTGCATCATAACTTTTTAAGTGTAAGCACCCATGCACACCCACTTATGTACACTGAGGATATACCCATTTATCACAGATGTACTGTACACCGCCCAAGTGTTTGCATCATATCGGCACACAGTATGACGTAGGTTTAATGTCGGTATGAGCAAGGAAAGGCCATTTTGGCACATCCCTAATACGGAGGAAAAGATCAGGAAAAAAAGCCAATGTAACCTTCCTTTCAAATAATGGTGCAGGCCTACTGTACCTTATCCTCCGAACCAAAGACGACTGAGCCATAGCAAATAAATACCCAGAATTCTCTCACTGGTTGAAACAAACCCCACGTCGGCTTAGGGTCGTTAAGAGTAGGCAAGAGAATGGGAAGGTGGCAGAAGGTGCTCTTAATATGCGACAGGTATTTATGATTAAGTACTTGACGACACACTTGACAAAATCCAATTTCCCAACACTGCTCCCATCTTGCTGGATTTATTAGCAGAGTTCCTGCTGCATAGAGCGCTGCAGCACAGGAGCTCAAGAAAAGAGATTGATATGCCCCAAAACTGTTTTTTTTCTGAAAATATTATAACCAGCATCAACATTTAGTATTTTTACATTTTCCAGTTGTAACTTAGACGCAATAGCTCAATTAATATTTAGAAATAGACTTTAATCCTCCTTAATTCCACACTTTAAATTAGCCCAAACAAAAACACAAGAGACAACTACATTCCTAAAAAGAACTATTCAAACACTAAATAAAAATGTATTCTTCCATGTCCCGTGTCTACACAAATACATTCAGAGATCTTGCACACAAATGTACATGCAGTTGTCTTTGTTTATTCAGATTTGTGATGCAAAACCATGGGGGAAAACTAACATGCAAAAAAACACAGCCACAGCCACACCAAAAGCAGAAATGTGGTGATGTGAGGTTGATTTGATTGTGGTGGAAAGTATGAATCAAGAACCCAACACGTCAGCTGCAGACCAACAATAGACTCTTCGAGGGGCTGAGGCCCCCCACATCACTAGCTCCCACTACATGGCTTCCCCACCACACGGCACATTAAAAGGGAGAGTCAGAGAGACTAAACACGTGGAGGGTTCGACTCTCCAGAGAGCGTTCACGGTTAGCCCACAGTAAAAAGGAGAGGATGGCAGCAACACTTTTTGACACTACTTGGAACTCACTACTAGAGCATCGCTCAAGTTGCAACAACAACAACACAACCATCTTGTTATTTTTCAGCAACGACGCAACGGTCCACATAGGGAACGGAGACGGATTTGTCCAGTTCGAAAAAAACGGGAATGTCACCAAGTTGTAAACACTTCCTGTCAGGAAGAGAGCACTTCCTTAATCCTGAAGCAACCTAGCACTTCCTTGTTTTTCCACACAAACAACAGCACTGGGTTGCCTGTGAAAGATTCAAACGCTTGAACTTGAGTAACAGAGGTTCCACATGAGCATCATAATTAACACAAAATAATAATAAATCCAGTCAAACTGTCAAGAGAAGAATAGTAGTAAAGAGCTTAGTAGTAAAGAGCTTAAATTACTATTGATCACGTTGATCCTTTATTGCCAACTTTATAGTGAAATACATAAAGTTTGAATAAATAAATGTAAGGCCTATGCAAAATGAACATAATGCCACTGCTCATTAGGGATTAATCTCCACCTAATAAAGGAAAGACGTGTATTTTAGGGAACACTTTAATAGGCTACCCGATGACAGAGAGGAACCCAATGTTACTCTGCCTCCTTAAGTGTAAACACAATATCAGATCCTGATCACACACACACACACACACACACACACACACACACACACCACACACACACACACACACACACACACACACACCACACACACACACACACACACACACACACACACACACACACACACACACACACACACCACACACACACACACACACACACACACACACACACACCACACACACACACACACACACACACACACACACACACACACACACACACACACACACCACACACACACACACCCACCCACCCTGAGGGCTTCATTAGTTTGCTTTTAATCAGTGGGACAATCTTCCCTGCCAAGCAGAGCTGCTTCCTTCTATGCCACAAACACTGTTGTATTAACCAAAAACTGCCATGTGTCTCCAACTCCCCGATGGCCAGGTACTACAGAGCTGGTGCGGAGGGTAATTATGACCTGGTGGAAATCTGGGAGCAGTGTTCTGCGGCAAAATTAGGAAAATAAATGGGCCTGACCAAATCCTCTTTAAACTATACTGAAGGTTAACAACTGAGCCAAAAAGCAAGAAAAAAAAGCAAGAAAATGATGCATAAATTGCACCATTTCCAAGAACCATAGCTTTAGGGACTATGTATTTGTGTAGTGCTTGTACATATAAAAAAAAAAAAAAGTTGCCCGCAAACCATCTGACCGACATTGGTATCTAGTTATTACACCCAATAACGCCGAACCAATTTGCAATGCTATAAATGCCACGGCCCCGTTGTCCTGCCAAAATCTCGTTTATAATGACAAGCAGAAGGTTTTCGGGAGAAGATAAGCTGTAATTGTGTGCCATGCGCCTTCCAGCATATCCTCAGTCGCAGGATGTCTTTATTCCGATACTGCTGCGGTGGCAGAGAGGCCCAGAACGTGTAAGCTGTTGGAACCCAAAGGGGGAAGGAAGGAAGGAAGGAAAGAAACCCTATGATGCTACTTCCTGCCAAGCACAGTGCCATTCCAGCACCCCGAGAAATAAACAAAATCAGACGACTTATCCATGTCACAAATAGGGCCGATGGACCGTCAAGAAAGTTGTTGTTGCTGGAAACACAGTAGAACGTGAAATCACTTCAAGCGCGTCTCGTTACGGTTAGAATAACTACCGTGTAGGCCAGGGATTGTACCTAGTTGGGCCGAGCGATGCGGGTGGCATTCCTGGAATACTTCCGCAGTAAAGGCATCCGTGTGGCATTCTTTGGACACCTCAGTGAACAATGGGCCTTGAGACGTGAATGACTTCAGCCATTCCTTCATGCTGATGTCAATAACCCCAGAGCAGACTTTCCCCAGGTCAGGAGACTTTTCCACACATGCTCATGTCTGGAGTAATTTTAATAATCATCATCATAATTCATATGGTTGTCACTTGAAGGTGAGAGTCTTGATGATGCACAGTCAGTTCATTCTCACAATTGTCATAATTATTCCTAATTATGAAGGCAAAATACACCGAATACAAAAAAGATCTTCCGTAATTACCCGTTTTGAGTCTTCACTGCTGACATTCGTATTAGTCGTAGGTGTGACCTTTCAAAAATATACACTGCCATTTGGAGCTGAACAATTAATCTTAAAAATATTAAATCGAATTCACAATATATTTCTTGCATTCAGAGAACTGGACTAATGAACATGTCCAGAGGTCTGGTAAACCGAAGAGGAATGCTTAAAAAGAACTCTCGAGGTAGAACGGAGGGAAGGAGAGGTTCAGCCACCTGCCAAGGGGTTACAAACGGTTGTGGACTCGGGCGGGTCTGATTTATCCACGTTGGAAGAGGACAGCATCTTCATCTCGTGTATGACGGGACGGAGCATTAAAGGCTCTCGACGAGATAGATGCGAGTGGCGCACACATCCATGTGTAAACATGACATGAAAATCGTTTAATCTTAATCTTTGTGACGTTATACCTGCTAGACCCGACAGGTTTAGTCAACCAAAAACAACATGTAGTATACTTTCCAAAAAAGGTTGAGGAAGAAGGAAGGTCTTAATAAAAGAAGGAACATTCGCATCACATGTAGAAAAATGTATGGAGTGATTTTAAGCAGAAGTATTTTTCCCCCCCCAAGATCAACTGCCATGACGTAGCCACATCCCGCCACCATATTACACGCTGGCAGATATAAGCCAATTACATCCCACTGTCCCTTGAAGGACACACCCAGATTCTATCCCCATGATCTCATTATCAGAAAAGTGATATGGGCAATGGGGGCCAAGCAGATGCTGCTCCCTTGTAGCATTAACCTCCAAGGGACGCAGCGAGACAAAAGTCAATAGATTATGCTAAACATTCACTATATACAGTGAACAGAAAAAGCCAATTACATAAAGTCTTCAAATCCCGTATTTACTGAGTCACCCACAAATAAGTGAATGGGTAAATCAAAAAGGGCTCATCTTGGAGGCATTTCACCTTGGTAAAATAGGGGTACAATAAAATGGATTAAAAAAGCAGGAAAATGTCCCTGCCTATTAACTCTTAAGGGCCGTTCAGATATGGCCTTGGTGTTCAGTCTTTTCTATGGCTTTCGACAGCATGCTTGCTGCGCAGATTTCTGTGCCGCATTGCATGGACCCCCAGACCAGACCAGAAGACCACACTTGCAACTCGAACGTTTCCTATATGGAAGGCCCATTAGCATGGTTGACGTCTCGTCCTTGACTCCATAGGGACACTAAACAGTTCAGTTTCAGCTAAAAACAGCAGCAGCTTAAGTGTTTTGAAATGCCTCCACCATTTCTCATGATGAATTTTGGCTAACATTATAACCTTCGAACCCCTTTCCATTAGCGGGTGCCGGTCGCCAAGTCCCAAGCTGTGAAAGAATCGTGACTCATATGCTGAGGAAGTCACAAATAGTGATAATATATTCTAAAACATGCCATCTCAGCAAATCAACGCATAAAGACCTATAATACAATTTAAAAAAAGCACACCACAGGGAATGGGCCAAACAATGCAGAGGACATATTTCAAGCCAGATGCCCGTTGGCCGCATGACTCTCAGTGCTGGAAATCCCAACTGCGTGCTGCTAAAAACAGAAGCTGGCTTTCAGATCGACCGAGTACAACAAGCCCTTGAAGGCCATGGCTAGATAAAAAAAAAAAATGGTTTTCCCCAAGACCAGAGAACAAGGATGTTGCAGGCCGGTCGCTGTGCTCCGTTGCTTTTTGTTTACACAATTTGGCCGCTTGTCATCACTTTTAATGCAACCTTGAAGGAAGTTGCGGAGTAGAGCGATGAGCATGGAGATGGGGCCTTTCATTAGTTCCAAGGCTCGGTGATAATTGATCATCGCTCTCAACTCACTCTAGCGTGAAGGTCCCGCTGTCGTAAATAACAACAAACAATAAACAATGCCTTGAAAGCCAGACACAGCCACGACACGTGACTCGGCACATCACACGGTCCACGGTATGCACAAACCACATGCATACAGGTCTCCGATATGAACACATTATGAGTAACAAAATTACCAAATTCTTCATCGTCCATGTGCTCATAAACCCCTAGAAAGTTGCAGTGGAATGTCCTTAAAAGGCTGGGATTAAGAAGGGGGAGAAACACTTGACACTACTATTGGCATCTGAGGCGTTGGGTAAGCAGTTATATAATTAGCATCCCTGAGTCAAGTAATTAAAACATCGATGTGGACAAGCCCTGCTGTTAAGACACTTGGTGCGCTCTCCGCTCTGCTCCTTCTGTCGGCAGTCAGCACTTTGTTTTCCGGGTGTAGAAGGAAAGCGTGGTCTCAGCGATGCCATGGTTTAGATTTTCGTCTTTGTTCAAGCTGCTATTATTATTATTAAGCTGGTTCACAGTAGCTGGGTTTCCATCCAACAGTCAGAGCAAATTTTAAGCAAATTTTGGGAAGTTGGCACAAAACCAAAAATAAGGAAATGCGAATGTGTTGTGTTTGCATCAACTTGTTGGAGCGAACAAAGTACGTCAGCGATGACGGATATCGGGCGGTGACATAAGCCGTGTTTTCGGGTCATAGGAACACGAGAAGAAAGCCGACGGCGTAAGTCACGCGAGATCAAAGTTCGCTTCATCGGAATTGATTTGGCAAAGTTGTTTCCGTCTCCGCTTTTGCGAATGAACTCAATTCGAATCAGTCAAAAACCACCACAAGCGAGCGTATCAACTTTTATGCAAATCAGAGGTAGTTGATTCGAATTTGGCAGTTTCCATCAACATTTTCCAATGAGATACTTCAAAATGCAAATTGAAATATGGTGATGGAAACCCGACTAGTGTAACCAAAAACCTTAACCTGTAGCTTCAGGAACCAGGTCATCAACATATGACTCAAGTCAACAAAGATTATTTGTGACATCAAAGACTTGAGATATTAAACATGCCTCAACTCAAAAAAGTGTATGTGTGTGTGTGTATTCTGTTAGAGCAAATAGTCTCCTAAAAAAAACTAAAAAAACATGCAAGAGCGTACGAGAACGCACTGCATACAACAAATACATACATATACTACATACATGTTTTTCTCGCTCGAAAACCAACAGTTGTAAAATTGATCGTGTGCTAGCCTCTGTTAGTGTGTTCAGATGCAGGTCATGAAAAGTAAAACAGGTGGTAACCGAGCACCATGTTGGTTGGCCTTATGCCACACATTTGGTTCTGCTGTGATATCTTGATTTTATAGCCTCTTTCAACATTGGTTTATGGGCTACATTTGGAATACAATTTACTTAAGGACAGACATAAAGCCATCACCATAATGGTCCCCTAAATAATAGATCTAGGAGATCTACATTTTTGGACCGTCAACATCAAATGATCAGCAGTCATTCCAAAGACTTGGACCAACACTCCAGCACCTCTGTCTGTTTGACTTTGTGACTCCAATATATTGGCAGCATGCATTGCACTAAGCATGAGGCCAGTTGGATGACAGACGCTAGGCTACACTCTGTTCAGTTGAGCTATACACAAAAAAAAAGATAATTTACCAGAGAATATTTGCAGATATCGTTTCAGCACATCAATACATGAACAGAGGTCTCCGGGCCTGGAAGGCGATCCACCTCCAGTCCTCCATATGTGAAACATCTGCTCACTAAGGCAGAGGCAGTCGTGGGAACTGTACATGTGTGCTTGGGTCTGCCAAGCCTAATTAACTTGGATGAACCAAATCAGCCTCAATTCACTCAAGACAGCTATAATCAATTTAATTAGCTGATGAACAGCAGTGAGTGTGTGGAGACGCGGGAGACTCGGGTGTCACTTGTCTTTCATCATTAGGTAAAATATTAAAATACATTCAAACAAAGGACTGGAATTCTGCTCAGAACAGACAAGGACTCTGTCTGTCTGTCTGGTGCAGGCTTATGTAGTGACTTATTCAACATAGGCTGCACCATGTAAATGTGGTTCCATGTTTTGGTGAAGGAATGTCAACAATGTCAGCAAAAACAGGAGCCAACTGAGTGCGTTGTTTCACGCATGGTTGTGTTCTGCGTTTGCGTGGTTGTGTTCTGCGTTTGCATGGTTGTGTTCTGCGTTTGCATGGTGCAATATGAGAGAGAGAGCGAGAGACGGACAGACAGACAGAGATGCAACATTCCGTGGACGGGCGTCCTTAACCTTGCCGACGTCCACACGTTGAGTGTCAAGTTTCTAAAACGCAGTCTTGAATGAATTCCAGAGCATACACACACACACACACACACACACACACACACACACACACACACACACACACACACCACACACACACACACACACACACACACACACACACACACACACACCACACACACACACACACACACACACACACACACACACACACACACACACCACACACACACACACACACACACACACACACACACACACACACACCCCCCCCACACACACACACACCACACACAAGACACATGGCACCATGCAGTAGCCTCCGCTCCGAGACACTCGTCGTGTGGAGTAGCTTGAAGCGTGTTGCCATCTGTCTTCGCTCTTTCCTCTGCGTCGCTGAGCGCACCGTGCGTGTCCGCCGCTCTGCGACGCAACGCTCACAGGTCAACAGCCTGCGTTTGCGTTTGTTGTAAACGCTCAGGTTGTGACCTCACAAGCGGATACGATTAGAATTAAACCACGGGTTAACACTTTGTTTTGTTTTTTACATCCCAGCATGACAATACTTCTGAAACACAAAGTTGCAATAAAAATTAAAAAAAAGTAAAGAAAAAAAAGATATAGTGAAAACCTATTTCACAACTCAGTTTTGTAGGAACGTATGGTCATCCAATACCCCCTATAGTATTACTACATTAATACTGTGCTTTTGGACTTGTGTGTATGTTCAAATCAAGGCAAACGTGTTTTTTTCCCCTCCCACGCAGTTCAACGAGGTTGTAGTCTTGCAAGTAGATGTCGCAATATTAGAACAAGTTGCGCCGGTTAAGAAGTGTACAAGTTACAACCATTGCTTCCTAATCCCAGGGGGGGGGGGACAAGTTGGCAAACAGGACAAATCACAGTTACTGTACATTGAGATCATTCGAATTCATTCGCCATCAATATGAAGTCAATTGAATTGAAACAAACCCCCACCACACACACACACGTGTGTGTGTGTATTCCGTGACTTAAAACTCAACTCACCTTCTCTTTGTCATTTTCTGACGGAGGTGAAGACGGGGGTTTTGCGCTCCCTATGGCGACCGCCTGGGTGACGGTGACACCGGGAACCGGACTGCTCTTTTCGATTGTTTCCACCTTTATGAGCCGGTGCTTTGGCGAGCCGTATTTCGGGTCCGAAGAAGAGCCCACGGTGTTTAAACTTGATCCGAAGGAAATATTCCCACCCGGGGTGTACGGGTCTTCGAAGTCCAGTGCTTTCTGTAGTTTGTACGCAGCGAGGATGTCCGGCTGACCGGGGCTCGGATAGGTGGCCCCGGAGCCCGGCTGCTGGTGCTGCTGCTGGTAGCCGGGCGTACCGGTCACACCGACGGTGGGACAATACCTGTAGTCCGGTTTCGGGGGCGCCGGAGGGGGTGCTTTGGTGGTTTTGAATCCTAGGTGCTCCTTGATCCACTTGGCCATGCTGCCAGTGCATCGCTCAAAAGTCCAATGTAGTATAGTAGTTAGTTAGATAGATCCACCTATCCTGTCAGTTTGTTCTCACTCGTGGGGGTCCCTTGTTAACGAAGCGCCCTTTTTAACACTTGGGCATAGGGGGGGGGGGGGGGGGAGAGCCGCTGCTGCTGCTGCTGCTGCCGCTGCCGCCTGGGAGCTTCTCGCGGTGGTTCGTCACAGTCCGTCCGTCCGTCAGTCAGCCACTTTCCTGGTTTGCCGCAACTCTGTCACACTGTTGACGCCGCGCCGAGCAGCCTTCACGCAACATGTAACATACAGCAGGAACACACCACGCTGCCCCCGAGAACGCGCACTGCCTCCTACTGGAGTAATGGAGAAAGACAGACAGCACACACACACACCACACACACACGCGCGTGTGTCTATGACCCCGTGCGCGCGCCACACCACGCACATGCGCGCGTGTGTCTATGACCCCGTGCGCGCACACAAGCACGCACACACACGCACACACAGACACACACACACACACACACACATACATACACGCATGCGCGCACACACACGCGCACACACACACACACATGTGCACGTGTGTCTATGACCCCATACGCGCACACAAGCACACACACCGCGCCGCACACACGGAGCGCCTCGTCGCATCCTATAGATAAAGTAACATGCCGTCGACTCAATGTACAACATGTCTATGGGATGTGTAGTCGTTCAAATGATGGAAAAGGCCTTTGAATCACACCTGAAAGATGTTTAGGTTTGACGTGGAAGACATGACTCTGAAATTCATATTCCATTCCGGAGCTCAGCGGTTCAATTGAGTGCTTTAATCTTTACTCCCTTCAGCGTGTAGCATTTTCCGGACAATTGCACCCATCGGGTAAAATATTAATATAGTCTATAAAGCATTGTAATGTTACACCACACATTGGTCATTTGATTGCAAAGTGCATTGCAAATGACCAATGCAGCGGCTTTGGGGTTCTTCTTTATAACCACCATCCAAAGCCATGCAGTCCAGTCTTTGGTTTATTAATCAGGCGGACTATAATAAGACTATAATATGAGAAGTTCAATATGCAGCGCAGCTCTCATACAGTCTTTTACCGACGAGACAACAACTTTACATGATAAACATTTATTGCCTTATGGAAATCGGAGGACATACAACCAAAAATAATCATAATTTCCCCTGCACGTAAAACCCCACTCCAGCCACTTTCGGTATAAAACAAAACAGGGAAAGGCCGCCGCATTCATTGGGTTTTATGAAGCAATATTTCTATTTAATATCATCACACACAGCCAAGGGAGAGGCCGTGTACAGATAAGATCAGTTTAACCCTGAAGGGCCCGAGGCAGAGAACACTTATTGTATTGAAATACATACAATATATCCTCTTGTTTAATTTAAATAGCAATTCAAGTAGCCACCTTGAAGAAGGGAGAGAAAACAAATCATTTAATAAATGATGGCGACGATATTGCATGAGTGCATGTCTCTCCACGATGTCTTGCTGAACAATTGCAAGCATTGCTCAGGAATATTCTTGTCATATAATGTAAATGTGTCTGTTTTGTCTGGGATCTAGATGTTTGAATGGACTATTCAGTGTTTGGGAGGAAACTGTTTGTTTTTTATATGTGTGTGTGTGTGTGTGTGTGTGTCTGTGTGTGTGTGTGTGTGTGTGTGTGTGTGTGTGTGTGTGTGTGTGTGTGTGTGTGTGTGTGTGTGTGTGTGTGTGTGTGTGTGTGTGTGTGTGTGTGCATGTGTCTGTGTGTGTCTGTGTCAGTATGTGTGTGTGTGAGTGTGTGTGTGTGTGTGTGTGTGTGTGTGTGTGTGTGTGTGTGTGTGTGTGCGTGTGTCTGTGTGTGTCTGTGTCAGTATGTGTGTGTGTGTGTGTGCCTGTGTGTGCGTGAGAGAGACATATGTGAGTTACACAGTTAGTAGCTAGTTAGCTTTAAGCACACATTGACACAAACAAGGAACGTGAGCGTGCGTGTATGTCCCTGTTTGTCCTTCCTTGTTTTGCTTTTTCCAGGAATGAACACTCAGAACACAATATAATTATTTCTAGTTAAAAAAATGAACCCATAGAACCAAAAAGGCCAGATGCATTCCTGAAAGCAGTCACCCAGCGGAGCGTCCCCAAACAGAACCGGAAAGCTATTTATAACACCAAGAGAATTTGTACCAAACAACAGGGTATGTTTTGACGGTAGCCCGGAAGAACCATCAGAGCCACAGGATGGGTTTGGGTTGACTGCCGTCACTAGAAGCCCAGAGCTCCAGATGACTGCACTGACGACCAGTCAACACAGAGCAACGTTTCTCCCCATCAATTATCTTTTCTCTTAGCCTTTCTGTGTTGCCATTCCAGCATCAACAGTGTATGTGTGGAATAAGTACGTGACTATAGTGACGAATCACAATATTTGTCAAATGTAATATGAAAAGAAAAATCAATATGCCTGTTAATATTCTGCATGTATGCATCCCCTTGTAGTCTTTGCTGAAATGGAAATGCTTCTGGATACATTGTGAATACTATACATAACCAAATCAATGGTCATGCAGCATATATTTCCCTCACTGTAGGGCATATATGACAAATGCCTTACAGTTTAGGATTGTACTTTTCCAATTTGGCGCTTCTGATTGTACGCTTCTGAAGTGTACATCTGAGCAGGCAGGTTGTCTTGATTGCAAGTGGATGGAAAAATCACAACAAACTCTCTGTTGCACAAAAAACTGTACTTGACCGACTGAAGGTCAGGTCCAAGCTGGGCACTTGAAAATCATTCTGTGAACACAATGATTTACTATGGTGCCCGTTGAGCACACAAACACAAACACATACCTGTGTATATTAGATTAGATTAGATTAGATTCAAATGTATTTTCATTGCATAGCACAAGTACAGTACAGCGAAAATAATTTGGCATCTAACCAGAGTGCATGGTAATATATCATTTGCAGCTAAAAGACAGTCTACTAGGTATAAAAACAGTTATACGATGACTTATAGAGTATGAATTAGGTATGTGCATAATAATAGGTATATATATATATATATACAGGTAAGTATACAAGTTATTTATTAATATATTATTACTGCCAATTTGCACTATACGTATTGTTGTGTATTGTATATACCTACGTATTACTGTTATAATACTGTAAATTATCTTCATTTATCAATACATTTAGACTTCATTTAGAATTATTTTGTTTATAATAGTTTTATTTTAGTTAGTTGTTGTTTTGTTTTTTAGCTTAGGTATTAGTATTTTTGTGTGTGCATTTATTCCCCCTGTGTCAACTGTTGCACCTTAATTTCCCTCGGGATTAATAAAGTTTTCTGAATCTGAATCTGAATGAATCTGAAGTATTTAACAGGTAGTGATCAGGGGCATGCAATTATGAAAAACAGGATCAATAATAAATGTATATACAGTATACGTCACGTAAGTAAGATCGGTCCGAAGGATGAATGTAAGACATAAGAATATTGCATCTCTCTTGTCGAGGTGCAGGCTGTCTGATAGAGTGATTTGGGATTAAAACATAAAACCACTCAAGGTAGGACAGTCAAAAAATAAGGTCTCCTCAATCTAGATTGACTCTATCTAATCTCATGGTCATCGACTGAATTCCAACATTCTATTCTTTTTGAGGGTAAAAACAAAAGGCTGTGATTGTCACAAAACATTCATCTGCACCTCAACTTTATGAGAAAAAGAAGAGACAGAAAGGTAAGATTGAAAAATCAACAATAAATTCACTCAGGCACCACAGGCCAGTCAATTCCGTGAAATGTTGATCGGCCCAATATATGCTGCACACCTGTAGAATGATAAAACAACACAATGACACAAATCCCTTTATCAACACGGCGAAAAGCAAGGAAGCAAGTACGTTAGGTGGTCCAGGGTCCGTCCCCCCCCCCCGAGAACAACACAGGTAGAAATATTGCATTTTGCTCCTGTGTTATTACATTGCACTATCATACTTTTGCTGGACTTTCTGGACTCATTACAGCCACTGCACTGTTCTGCACTGCACTGTTCTGCACTGCACTGTTCTGCACTGCACTGTTCTGCACTGTTCTGTTCTGCACTGCACTGTACTGCACTGTATTCATGATGCCGCCGCACTACTGGCACTTTAAAATGCTTTTTGCACAATTAAACACACGTACATATCATCCATCAGTCACTTTATTGTTCTTTTTATTGCATTTTTATTGTGTACAGTTGTTTCATAGTGTGTTTTATAGTGTTTATAAAGTGCTTTAGAAAATTCATACTGTGGGAGGAAATGGGGAGTAAGCGTTCCATTGTACTTAGAAATGTTAAACCTTAACTTAAAATAGTTGAATGTTGAATCTTGTGGGGGTTTGGGTGAGGGGGGGAGGGAGGGAGGGGGTTCAATTATTTATGAAGCTGCGCCTCCATGTTTGTGGATCAATCCTTTGCTCAGCCGGTGCCACCCGAGTGTGGCACCGGCTCCCTCGTCTCCCGCCTCAATGCCTGTCAATCAGACCAGCCACGGTGGGTGCAGGTCACGTGATGCACGGGAGCAGGAGCCGCGCCGCGCCTTCGTCTGACTCCCCACCCACCCGCCTGGATGTTCAAAGGCCGGCTGCATGTGCAGGTGAGACGAGCACCTAATGGGTGGCTCCGCTGTGAAGGAGCACAGGGATGGATTTATAATCTGATTCTCTGTGCAAGTCGCGCCGCCGCATCTGCCACTGCTGCCTCCGCCTCCTCCGCCGTCCATCCCTGGATGCAGGTGTGCATACCAGATATGAGAGTATCTTCCCTCTGCTATATGACTGTAGACTGTCAGGAGACAGGAGTGATGTGTTGTGGTTTGCAGGAGGTCTGACCTCTTTCTCGTGGAACTGGATGTGAGTCAATCCATTAATATTCATTCACTCACTCTCCGGACATCTTCGTTCTTCTGTGTCATTGATTCAATGTCATGGACATAACACGTTTCGTGGGTTTTTTCTGATTTGTATGAAGACAATGTGTTTGTGAACAATGTGTATGAAGACTTTTTGCACAATTCAACACATCCATCCAACCGTCACTTTATTGTTATTTTTATGTTCATTTTTATTGTGTATAGTATTTTTATAGTATTGTGTTTTAGAAATTCCTACTGCGGTAGGGAATGGAATGTAAGCATTACATTGAGCTGGTTGCAAATGGCAAATAAAAATCTTGAATTGTTTCATGGCGAGGATATGCAAACCGTGTGTGATCCTGAGACCTTGCACCCGTCCCTCTTGACCAGAATTAATGCAGTCATTTCAGCTGATAATGAGGTCTATATTTAAACTGGGCCTTGACAGGTTGCTATTAATCAACCGCTGTAATAGGCATGACCTTATAATACCAACTTCCCTTCATACAAAACATATCATTTTAATCATGGGATATCTTCTTGAAATTTCCCTCTCAGTTGATGTGACAGCAGCCACCCCTGCCACCGTAGATTGTTTGTATCTTTCTATTTTGAGAACACCATGACACGTCTGACCTGGGACACGGGCCCAGCTTGATGTAGTGTAAGGCCTTCTATAAAAGGGGATTGTTTGAGGAACCTCTTCAAAACACTAACAACACCATCCCTCGTTCAGACACGAAGATCATTCCTAATGCGGATCTGTTTCATATCGTCAGAGGAAGTTTGTAGGCTGACAGAAAGGGGAAGGGTTGCGTCTCACATTTGAAGTGGAACTGGGTTTGAGTCTCCCTCGGTGTGTTTGTTGATGTTCTGGTCTTTCCACGGGCCTTCTCTTTTTGTACATCTGACGGCCAAAAATGACTGCCTCGTTGTCAATTATTCAGGGGATCCATTTCTTTGGATCCTTCCAGCCGCTTAAACCTACATTTTTATAGTTGTTGTTTCTCCACCCCCCCCCCACCCCCCCCCCCCCCCATCGTGTTTCCCCTTTTGGTGATTTGTTTTTGCTTCTTCTGGCAGTAGCAAAGCGAAAGATGACACATTTACCTTTTCAACTCTGCTCAGCTTGAGAGCCACTCGGATGAAACCCCGGAAGCCTGCTGGGAGGTAGGGAGCTCATGTTTATGTGTAACACCGCGAAAGTAATTACTTTCCCTACTTCTCTGTTCTCTTGTCTGTATTGTTGGGGAATGTTTTCTCCCCCCCCCCCCCCCCCTCGGTCACAGTCCCGCACGTCCTCTGCGGTGGTTATCTTTGTGACTTTGTGACTGGGATGAATGGCTGCAGTGTGGCTCGGCCGGCCTCTCCAATCAGCCTGACACGGTCAATATAACCTTTTGACAAATGGAGGGTTTACGTGTGGCCCGGGTCCACGGTGCCTCATAACGTCTGTAATGCGCTGCTGCCATGCATGCCCGCATTGTCACACACACACACACACACACACACACACACACACACACACACACACACACACACACACACACACACACACACACACACAGCATATGGCGGGCGCAGCATCACAAAATCCCAGAAAAGCGCGGTTAATGGAGCAGACAGAGCAGGCCCACCGGTCAGGAGGCGAGCGCCTTAGCTTTAAAAAACTTGAGATACATTTGTTAAAAAACATTTAACAATTGAACAATAAAACAACATGGGGGCCAATTATCTGTACCTATTTGTCTCCAAGCTCATCCCGGCCCCATCATGTTTCTTCATTAACGAATATTAATAATATGTCATTCATGGCCAACCTTGAATATGATTTCATTATTCTGAACGGCAGTTACCAATGTGAGAATTGCCGACGGTTAGATTCACAGTGATTGCTTTGCCCGAGGAACGCACTGCCATTGGACCATTTGGCCCCCTCTGCTCCGCTTTTCCTGTCCTTTTTAATTAGCTCTAATGCACTTCAGCGATAGCCATAGCATCACGCTGGGCAGGTAAAATGGTGCGGCTTGCGCAGTTGCAAGATGTAACGGTGGGGGGGGGGATCGCGGTAATCCTTGTAGCCGGCATCAAACGACACACACACACCACACACCACACGTGTGTGTGTGTGTGTCGTTTGATGCGACGCGTGTCGCTGTGGATGGCAGACGTTACAGAGGGAGAGCCTGCATGAGATGGCTGCTCTCCTGGTCACATGGTGCTGTGTAGTCAAACTACCAGGTAGCCATAGGTGGAACATGTCATCAACGAGCACACGCCGATTGGGTGTTTCCTTCATGTTATCTGGATGTCAGATAATAAACGAGGAGCTCCGCCTCGGTTCTTTTTGCGACTGGTGCTTTTTTCACCTTTTCCATTTCTGCACCGACGACATGCTTTGGACGTGTACCACGGTGTTAGAGTCCGCCTCCCTCCATCTCTCTGAGGGGAAGGCAGGTCTGTCACTGATGGGAGAATATCGATGGAGAAAATGTTGATAGAACACCACCTTCAACACAGCTGCACTCAATACTGTCGTCAATACTTGGTGTCCATTTTTTTATGGCGAGCGCTAATATTATAAGGCTCTCTCGATGAGACTTCAGCTACCTCCTTCAACGGAAGATTGCAAAAGTTTCATCGCTCGTAAAATTGCAGCAAAAAAAACAAAAAAAGCGGAATTGACTTGCGATTGTGCTGGTTGGACCTCAAGCGCCACGCAGGGAAAAAACAACATTTTTATTTTCCTAATAGCACACTTTTAACAAGTGCTGTTGTCCCTTAAATCATTAAAAATGCTATTAGTATGCGTCGATACCTTAGCTTATCTTATCTTGCAATTATACATTGATTTAGAAGAAATGTTTGTTTTGCCCTGCACCTAAATCCCCATCCCTTTAGAAAGCAGGGGAGCAGCTCTGTATGAAAACATCCATTCGCCATTCAACTGCATAATTGCGATAATTAGCACACCTGTGGAATCTGTGGAGCAGCGGGGGGAAGGAACCAGTTCTCTGTTTACATGCATTAACAGCACCGGCTGTGACTGAGCACCGCATTCAACTACACTGAATGCATTCTCGCTCAGACTTCACATGCCATTAAACTCGGGCGTCCAGAATCCCTGAGTACCGCTCCGACGCCTTCCCAGACAAATTAGACACAGTTGAGAACCGCCCCATATGGCCTCGCCCATGGGAAATTACCAAGAGATTCTCATAGTCTTTTTATTTATTTTCTTAGAGAGGTAAAAATGGGTAGACTGAGGCACAAGGAGACTAGAAAAAGGGAAACAAAGGAGAGAGAGAGAGAGAGAGAGAGAGAGAGAGAGAGAGAGAGAGAGAGAGAGAGAGAGAGAGAGAGAGAGAGAGAGAGAGATAAAGAGAGGGGGGAAACAGACAAGAGACAACAGAGCGCAAGAGAGAGAGAAAGAGAGAGAGAGAGAGAGAGAGAGAGAGAGAGAGAGAGAGAGAGAGAGAGAGAGAGAGAGAGAGAGAGAGAGAGAGATAGAGAGGGGGAAACGACAGAGACACGAGCGCAAGAGAGAGAAGAGAGAGAGAGAGAGAAGAGAGAGAGAGAGAGAGAGAGAGAGAGAGAGAGAGAGAGAGAGAGAGCCAGAGAGAGAGAGCAGAGAGAGAGAGACAGACAGTGGGAGACAGTGGGAGTGTGTCAAAATCACGAGCGTGTGAATGATAAATAAGTCATCTCCTCGCGGCTTCTGTTGGTGTGTGTGGGGTGGACACCTACGTCACCGTCTCCGAGGCTCCACGGTTAGCAGTGGGCGATTAGCGGCACAGGAAGACGGATAGGAAGACGCAGGAAGACGGATAGGCGAGACGCTCGCCGGCTGACGCCTCATCGCTGGCGGCCATAACTACATAAGGCCTCATTACCCACGCGCTTAGACTCACAGCGCCAAACTCAACCCCTCCACCACCCCACACCCCCCACCCACCACCCCCCACCACCACCCATCTCGCAACGAGCAGAGTAGACAGGTGAGCGGTGAACACTGCTCAATTAAGCATCCACGCTGAGACTGAAGGAGCCCAGTCAACAAAGGAGAGAGAGAGGGGGAGAGAGAGAGGGGGAGAGAGAGGGGAGAGAGAGAGGGGGAGAGAGAGAGAGAGAGAGAGAGAGAGAGAGAGAGAGAGAGAGAGAGAGAGAGAGAGAGAGAGAGAGAGAGAGAGAGAGAGAGAGAGAGAGAGAGAGAGAGAGAGAGAAATGACAATGTTTGATATAAACAGGAGAAGAAGCGGCAGTGAAGGCAGCATGGCCAGCTATAATCCAACACACTGACATCTTGACATGATCTTCCACGTGGATCTTTAGACTGGTGAAGTTTCTTTAGACTTGCAAGTTTCCTTCACCTTCACAGGTCCCACATCACCCCACAGATATCTGTTAACAATGTCAGCTATGATGTTGTGGTTTAGACCCTGGAATGATTGTAGTGTTTTATATTTGTATTTCTGTATAAAACATTTTTTTCTTCATTTCTTTCTATATTTTTAATAGTGACCTACCATAAGGCATAAATAAATAAATAAATAAATAAATAAATAAATAAATAAATAAATAAATATAATACAAAAAATTAAATTAATTAATTTAATTAATATCAATATATATACACTTTTGTGTATATACAACGTTAACAAGACGTTAACAAAGAATGTGTCATATTTGCTAGCCAAACATTCTGGGTCTAGATCATTAATATGGGTCCGGACCGTGGACTTGCTTCAATGTGTCTGCTGTACATCCTTATTTACTAAATCAAAAATCATAAAAAACACTTCATACGACATACATCATGACATTGTGCATCACGGAACGGAAAACACCACGTCTCTCTCAGGATGAACGGTCTAATGCCTATGACATAATTACCGTTCTGATGAACAAGCTTTTTTGAAAGCCGGGGAGGACCGTCTTGTCTGGACGATGACCAACTCATTACCACTTAATCACTAATCGCTAATCACCACTCTGCCATCACTCATCCTCGCTGTCCAATCGTTCCCACACACACACACACACACACACACACACACACACAGGGACATTGGTAGTTGGGCAGATATTAGCTACAAAGAAGAATTTGATCTGGCAGACATCAATCTGGGACCCGGGACACTAAGTGGGGAAATCGAGTTCCACCTGAGGAAGGACACCGTCCTCTGTGGTTCCCCTGGGATTCAATCTCATTCAGGGGGAGGGAGAGAGAGAGAGAGAGAGAGAGAGAGAGAGAGAGAGAGAGAGAGAGAGAGAGAGAGAGAGAGAGAGATGAGAGAGAGGAGAGAGGAGAGAGAGAGATGCACCTGAGGAAGGACATCCTTCTTTGTGGTTCCCTTGGGATTCAATCTCACTGTGGCTGTTGTGCCGTGCTCTGCTGTAAGAGAAAGGGAGGGAGAGACACAGAGAGAGAAAGAACGAGAGAGAGAGAGAGGCAGAGAGGGAGAGAGAGAAAGAAAGAGACAGCGAGAGAGAGAGAGAGCGAGAGAGAGAGAGAGAGAGAGAGAGAGAGAGAGAGAGAGAGAGAGAGAGAGAGATGAGAGGAGAGAGAGAGAGAGAGAGAGAGAGAGAGAGAGGAGAGTTAGAGATAAATATGGTCAGAGAGGGAGTACAGAAGGATGTGACAAGGACATGTCTCTCCTTAGAGGTTTGAATGTTCCTCGACGATCGTTGCTACGAGACCATATAACCCTCTCCTCCTCTGTGCAGACACAAGACCCTTTGTTCCACATACTCTCATTGTTTCACTGTTTTGTGATGCTTATACTCCTATATTGCTCTGCAGCTGTTACAGGAACCTCAGCAACACACAACTAACACAAGCACCAGCAGATGGCCGGACAGAC